>CM042447.1:16150606-16750606 GCA_023631565.1 Gymnocephalus cernua | reverse complement strand
CAGTTCTTATCATTTTGATAACTCTGCCATTTCAATAGCACTACCCCCCTGACTTACAATTACATTCACGCAGAGGTCTTCAACCCCAATTCAGGGCTGTCTAAATGACTGCCTGAGTCGATTTGTGCCAGGTGGGTCTCTCAGAGCGGAGCTCATCAGACGATAGGTCCCTTTGTCGGATTGGAAGACCTCTCAGAAGTCGAGTCAGAATATGTTATCCGGTACTTCCTCCCACACACGGATAGCTTCCTTTTTTAAAGGTTTATTCTGGTTGGAGGATTGTCATGGAGATACATTGCTATTACTGTATGCATGTGATTAAGTATTGAAACATAACTGCCAAGGAAATCAAGCATTTAAATGATTTCAAGTATGTTTTATAACATTTCTGAGTGTAAATTCCATTACTAATACACGTTATGATGCAGAACAAAATGAATACGTGTTGTAGTAAACCTTTCACAGGTGGACAAGACAGGTACATCAAATAATCAAACCAAACATTTTTTTTTTTTTTAAGTTTTTAAATATTTCAAGCTAATGAACGTTTTTATATTGAGAATGGATGAAATGACTATGTACAATGTGAAAGGGATCACACAGGGTGTCTGGGCAGCATTAATGTGCAAGTATGACTGGTTAAAGAGGAGAGGAACAATGTCAGAAGCTAAACACACACACACCCACACACACACACACACACACACACACACACACACACACACACACACACACACACACACTGCATGCTCAACAGTGTTCCTTTTGTATCTTTGAAATGTTTTGATTTAGTGTGAAGTAGTAAAACTTTCCATGACGTTTGTTGTTGTTGAGTCTAAAGATGTTGTTGAGTTCACCTTCTAGACTGGACCATGATGTTATTCAGAGGACGTGCTCACACATGCATCACCTATCCCCACCTTTTACACACACACACACACACACACACTTCATGCTCAACAGTGTTCTTTTTGTATCTTTGAAATGTTTTGATTTATTGTGAAGTAGTTAAACTTTCCATGACGTTTGGTCTAGAGTCTAAACAGGGGTGTGCTTATACCGTAAATATGACATTTCCAGTAGGTCTTATTTCATAATGTGAGTTCACATTTAAGCATGACTTCTCTACGTCTGATCTGTTGGACTGATCACAAAATGATGCTAAACTGAGAAAATCTGTAACATATAATGTCATATAATGTTTAATGTCCATATAGGCGCAGCAACGAAATGTCCTCTGAGGCCACATTCTGCGTAAAATGAAATGCCACGAACGTGGGCGGCTGCACTGCGATGTTTACACTGTGGCCAATTTTTCATCCCTTGCCCCCTTATTGCTGTGTCATTTATTAGAACCTTTTATGCCTCCACGCCGGCGATAGCCGTGGCCTGAAGGGAATTTTCTTCAGATTTGGCACTTGGACCCATGGGAAAACTGATTAGATTTCGGTGGTCAAAGCAAGCTCAGTGTGACCTCATAAAACACGTTTTTGGCCATAACTCAAGAATTCATATGCTAGTTATGACAAAAAAATTCACACAGATGTCTAGTTGGATAAAAGTATGAAGTGCTGACATCTTAAATCCAGAAGGTCAAAGGTCAACTTCACTGTGACATCATAATGCTCTCAAACAACTTTTCTGGACATTATTTAACGGCATAATAGGGGAGACATTTGGTCGCATACTGAATTGGTGATACTAATCTTGAAAACTGTGGTGATTGTTTAGATCTTCTGTGCTGCCGGGTTGAAGGATACACTTAATACATTTTATCAAACTGCTTCAAAGTCTTATCTACATATATTACATGAGTCTGGACAGACGTGCATGTAAACTGCAACTTGACTGGTTGGCCGAGCCATACAAAAAAATGAAACAAAACTTTAATCTTAATTCGTCAAATACCATATAGTGAAATGTAATTACTGCATTTAACCCATTGTAAGCATTAGTAGCAGTGGACAGCTATACATACAGCATCCAGGGAGCAACTTGGGGTTCAGCGTCTTGCTCAGGGATACTTTGACATGTGGCCTGAGGAGCCTGGGATCAAACCGCCGATTTTGTGGTTGAGGGTCGACCAGTCTACCTTCGAGCCACAAGTCACCCACACAACTGCGAGGCACTAATTTGAGTTGTATTTTCACTGAAACGGTAGTAATAATAAAAATGTCATTTTTTTAAAGTACAAATCTCCCCTGCATTACCCCCCGCCCAGCGTGCAATCAACCACAATCACTGCAAAATGTCATGACACTGATGAGACTGTGTCGGCGTCTTGGGAAAACAAATCTCAATTTTTACTTATTTCCGATATCCTGTGGTCAACACGCCACAGCGCCAGTATGGAACATCACTGAGTAAACAAACCAGGCAATGGGACATGGTCCGTGTGGGACGGGACTAGTTTCAGAATGAAACATGCAGGGTCCCATCCTGCTGCGAGAAGGTCGCCAACCAGCCTGGAAGCAGCTCTGGTATGTGTGTGGAACTAGTCCCGTCGTTATCAAACACGCTTGATGCCATCATTGCTCCTCTTCTAGTGTACACACTGCTCTGACGTTGAGATGGTAATTCCGGTTAGGAAATATGAGATGCCTTCCAGTTATTCCACAACAGAGAACATGTAGAGTAAACAACATGCCAAATACACTATCCATGTGATTGTGATGTCTTAACCCTTTGCTATGTTGTGTGTCGTGTGTACAGAGGCATCCAAGGCAAGAAATGCGGGACCATTATTGTGAAAGCTGAGGAGCTGAACAACTGCAGGGTGAGAATGGATGAACACTCCCTGAAGAGTCTCTGTTGTCCTGTGTCTGTCGTGTTTCTCTTATCTTTTCTGCATCTTTTTCTGCTCTGTCTTTGTCTACTGGCTCCTTTCCTTGGCAGGTCATTTGTATAGGAGGATTCAAGGCACAATAGCTGTGCAAACTGAATTTTGAGTGTAAAGGCGCTGACACACCAATTCGATTATCGGCCATCGGACAGTCTGGCGAAGTCGGTGACTCGAGTCTGTTTGGTGTGTTCCGTGCCGTCGTCAGCTGGAGGAGCCGTCGGCTTTAATTTGGGCAGTCGGACTCAATGACCAATCTGATTGGTGGCGAATCAATGCACTTATGTTAAAACACTTACCGGAAATGACGAGCGGGATGAGCGTGACGAACGCCTCTCAAAATCTGACGAAAATCTTCCAAACTTTTCGACCTTTGTCGATTAAAAACAACCAAACAGATTCAGCAACTGCATGGCCTATTTCTTGCTTAAAATGTTTTCAGAAACATGTTTCAGTGAACTATTTTTGTAAAATACAAGATCGTATTCCGAACGAGCCACCATTATGGTCGGCTTTGAAATTCGGGAGAAGCCAGACCCACGTGACGTGTTCGTCATTTGGCCGACAATACAGATTAGCGGCATCTGCTGTTATGGAGACGTATTATGTCTCGCGCGCGCAGAACATACGCTCAACTCGGCGTCGCTTCGGTGTGTTCCGAGGCACTTTTTGGACCGACGGGAGCCGAATGATCAGTCCGACTGCCTTTTCTGCTGACGGTCGGCCGTCGGGTTGGTGTGTCAGAGCCTTAAATAATGTTCATGTGTTTACAGAAGAAGTTGAAATGGCGTGAGAGGCCCCTTTGTTTGAATATTTTATTAAACTTTTGGGAACAACAAAATCCCCACTAAAACACTTAAAAAGCACTTAAAACAGCTGTAGGCATTTCTGGTGCCATGTTTTGTTGGTGGTGTATTTTGTAGTTATGGGGATTACTGTTCCAATTTGAACGTTTATAACATACACCACAATTATAACATTAGACTTAGAAATATACAAATGGCCTCTATAGCACCGAAGTATCGAACCCCAACACCAACAAAAAGAAGCAAAAGATTATCAAATGAGTCACAAATATCACTGAATACATCAATTAATAATACTATTAGTAAAATAATTAAAATAGTGTAAAAAGAAAGCTTTTTCCTTTCCTTTTCCCTGTCAGTAAAAAAAAAGAGAAAAGCTTTTTGTTTGTTTTTCTTCACCTGCAATCACTTGATGAAATCAATTATAAACTGTATTTGTTTGTGTTTTACTACGTGGCGCTACTTTGTTTGTTTTTTTATTACATCAACAATCAAAGACAGCTTTTGCATTCAGTCTGTCATTACCAAAGAACAATGGCGTTTTTTCAGAACTATTTGGCTCTAAACTTTTCCACAAACAGCCTCAATCGATCAGAAATCATCAGTCTACAAAACATGTTGTAAACATGCATTCAAAGGGAAATACAGTCTGCAGATGGGATTCTATACACTCCTCAATGTTAACAAAACACATGGACTACCACTTGCAATGTAAATCCATACTTTTATTCTGTCTTGTTCTGTCTCTACTCATTAGGAATCGGTAATGATGCAGTTCTGCGGGAACAAGTTAGACAAAAAGGATTTCTTCGGCAAGTCCGATCCCTTCCTGGTCTTCTACAGGAGCAATGAGGATGGCACGTGAGTTCCCCTCCCCCTTCCTCCTTCGCTCTCCGTCCATCTTACCTTCTCCCTTTTCATGTTTGGTTTAATCCTTCCCTGGATCCAAAGGAAATTGGTTTCATTGATTTGCCTGTTCAAACATGTCTGTGAATTACATGTGGAAATCCTTGTGTATGATGTGTGCGAGCGAGTGTGTGTGTGTGTGGAGGCAGGAGGCATTGAAGTGCTGTGGTTTGTGTGTGTGTGTGTGTGTGTGTGTGTGTGTGTGTGTGTGTGTGTGTGTGTGTGTGTGTGTGTTCGATCCAGCTCTGTGGGCTCTCTTCTCCATCCTGCAGTGCGTGACAAGTCAGATAAGACCTTGTGCTCTGAGGACAGAACACACCAAGTCCACCTGCTAGCCTAGGGACTAATGAAATCACCTCTTTGCAGTGTGTGTTTATGTGTGTATTTTTGTGCATGTGTGTGTCAGGGCAGTAGTCGAGTTCCACAGCCCTCCACGTTTACTCTGTTGGCAGAAAGTCACCTCTTTAACTTCATTCCCTTTTCTGTTTCCCCCTCTTTCTCCACAAATCTTATTTTTTTTAATCTTTCTTTTCTCACTCTCTTTTTTTCTCCTCATCTGTCTGCAGGTTTACCATCTGCCACAAGACAGAGGTGGTGAAGAATACGTTGAACCCAGTGTGGCAGGCCTTTAAGATCTCTGTTCGAGCTCTTTGCAATGGTGATTACGACAGGTGAGTCCATTTTCTTTTAGATATTAGCTATTTTGGCAACTTAAACAAAATACAACAGCACAGACAACCCCCTGATTCATCAGTGAGTTATTTTCAATATCAAACACACTGAAAATATCATGCAAGGTAATATGGGCAACAGATGTGATTCGATGAACGGTCCTGCAGTGTGTAACAGCCTCTTCAGACTGCTTACACACAGCATAGCACTGCTGGCTGTGGCTCACCAAAGAGTCTGTCTTTTGGCATCTTTTGGAAATGTTTTAGTCATTTTTAGTGTGAGAAACCCAAATATGTGCAATAATAAAGGAGGTACTGGAGGTATAAACAGCTTATACTCATTCATTGTTACCTTTGTCTGCATAACGTTCTGTCTGTTTAGGCTGACTGGGATATGAACAATGAGCCTTGACACCGTGCATCCGAACACACTCACTTCTGCAGCCTTTTATTGTTTACCATGCATTGGGGAGAGTAATAAGCGGTGCGAGTGTCTGCGTTACATTTTCTCTGAGGCCACTCGTATGTATGAAAAATGTATGCACTATATTTTGTCAGGCGCTAAGGAAAGTAGCATTCAATAACACACATCCAGTGTGAATGAAAAATGTATGAAGCTGTTTTCAGCTGCTAAGTAGAAATATTATTGCATTTGGCAGATTCAGCAGGAAGGCAAAGATGATTTGGCAGACAACAATTGCGTAATATTTTGTAATATTTTCTGGAGAAAAAGCAGTGCAGATGATTTTTTCCTCCTTATTTTCTATAAGGATTATTCCATCCAAATCAATACTTTCATACATTTCAATGGAGGTGAGATTTCTTGTCATTCTACACAGCAGCATGGTGGTCCCACTTTGGCTCATGTAACTGCAGTCTTATCTAGATGATGTGTTCAGGGGTATGCTGTACTTCACAGGCTTTTTGGGAGATAAGTAACATTGTTACAGAGAGAGGGGGGAAGACTGCTGCTTCAGTTCTCGTACTGTAAACTGTGAACTGAACAAAGAGCCAAAAAACAATGTATTCTTCAGTCAGAACTCCGTTACATTACTCTGCATTTATTTTGGTACCACAACAAGTGTCGTCCTGCACACAGTCTCTCTATTTGCTTGAATAGGTCTTTGATTAAGTATGAATGTGGTACGTGATTGTGTGGCTGTTTTATTTTGTGTTCGACTGAAGGCAGGGGATTTATAATTCTGCTTTACGAAACATCTTCCATCGTCCATTGCGCTGATCCAGGAACTGCCTTGAATGCAGGAGCTGTCAGTGGAACTTGCTGTTATTAATTGGGTGATGGACAGGGCTCTCGCTGAGGGGATGCTATCTTTGTGGCCGGTAGCATTGCCATTCAAAACATCTATCTTATTTGAAAAGGAATGTCAGTAAATTCTGCTGCTACTAAATGTTTAATCAAAATTCCTAGCATGTTTTCTGAAAAGAGCTATATACTTTGGTACTAATTACTGGGAAATTGTCCTCAAAAGAAGAGCTACGCTAAAAGAAAATATTCCTTCGTTAAGGAAAAGTCTTCATATAGTTTGAAGTGTCTGCTTGCCTGCAGAAACATGCAGAATTTTACATGTTCAGCTGACCTGCAGTGCTCTGACTTAAATGTCTCTATAGGTTACATTCGCAATTCATTTAAATGAATTATGTCAGAACATTCTGCTTCTACTTCTACTTCTTACTTTAGATCTCAGGAGAAGTCTGCGAAAAACAAATAAGTAGGTAAAAGTGTGTCTCTCTCATCACGTTTTGGGTGTCGACAGGAGCTGTGTAGTGAAAAAGGCACAAAGAAGGTTTTCGCTTAGTTCAGCTAGCAGACAGCGGCATTGATCTGAAGGTTTGGTCCACTAAGCTTATTAGAGTTGAATCTATGTGGGACTCAGAAAACTCACATACAGTACAACACACACACACACACACACACACACACACACACACACACACACACACACACACACACACACACACACACACACACACACACACACACACACACACACACACACACACACTCACACATTGAATCTGTCTCTGCAGCCTGGGAGAAGAGATAAGGGCAAGCTCAAGCTGGCAAACAATAGAAAACGGTGTCTCTCTGCTCCTGGGTCACACACACACACACACACACACACTCTAACACACACACACACACACACACACACACACACACACACACACACACACACACACACACACACACACACACACACACACACACACACACACACACAAACTCATCATCAAAGCTCGGAGTGAGGAGGGGATGTTTCCTACTAAGATGTGGCGTAACACCGACTTCATGAGACACACGCCCATAAACACAACGCTTTTAAAAGGTATAGTGTTATGTTTGGCAATGATATTCAATACAGGAAACATGACGATGTACGGCCATTCTTACGCTCTGATTGGTGTGATACGAACGTTTCATGAATCACACGTGAAGCCTGTCGTAAGATGATATCTGCGCTCATATCTGCGCTGGTATCTACGATAGGTTGATAAACGAGGGCCGTTATGCCAACATCTCTGCAGGTTTCTCTGGAGGAGAGAGTGGTAAGCCAACCAGGAGACACATTCATCCCCAGAGTGCCCATCACTATCAGCCAGCTCATTCCCACTCCTTTACTCTAATGTGCATCTGGCTCTCCAAGCAGCTCTAAAGCCCATTAATGATGCTTTCTATTGCCGCTTCTTCTCATATTGAAAGATGTAAAGTGCATTTTTGGCTCAGGTTTTGAATAAGGTATCATTTGCTTTTTAGAAAGCTGCCCAATCTCTGAACAGCAAGTTCAGAATAAAGTCAAACAAGATTCAGTCTGCTCACAAACTTGTGTACAGTCAAATGTGACCCGTCTCCACTTCCTGCTGTCAAAAAGGCAAACTTCATCGGCCAAGAGAGTATGAGCATTATATGATTTTGTCACTCTGACTGTCTTTTATTACTTTCTGTCATTTTTTTTGCCATTTTCACACCATCTTCTCTTCCCCTTGCTCTCTCTCTCTCTTTCATTCTCCCCAGCAGAGTGCCTTTTGCTCTGTCTGTTTGAATTCAGTCTCGGTTCTATTATCTCTTTGCCTCACCCTTCTCGCTCTCTACTTATACGTATCACTCTCCTGCTTTTGTCAGAAATAAATGACCCTCCTGTTGAAGATATTGGTAGATGAAGTGATAGCGCAGCATATCTGCCTCTTGCAGACTATTCAGATTTTTCTCTCCCCCATTTCCTTGTAAGCTATAATGGGATGCAGAAAAAGATGTATTTGGAGATGAAGAGCGCACATTACCAGAGGAAAATACAGTGACAGGCAGACAGTGTGGAATATAGATAAGCTGCAGAATGGATCTGCTTCTCCTAATGGCTTCATGACAACAGTGACAAAAGAAATTTGCTTTCTTCTGATCAAGTGTTAGACTTAACATCCATGTATATTTTATAATTTCATGTATAGTATAGAAGATAGCTTTTTAGCACTTTGAATATGAGTATAGTAAGTCAGTTTTGTTGTTCTCTGGAGAAAAAACAATTTTTTTTATATTTTTATTGTAAATGTCCAGCAACATCATCTTTCACCTTCTAGATATGGTGCATGGTGCATGTTGCCACGAAGCATTGCAATGCCTCAAGAAATATAGAAATCCTATCAGGAGAAACATCATTAGACCCATAATTCAGGGAAACTAAAACAAATCTGTTTTTTTTTATCTGATCCTCATCTTGTGCCTCTCCCAACAGAACAATCAAGGTTGAGGTGTACGACTGGGACAGAGATGGCAGGTAATTCCTCTCTTTTATTTGACCACTTCTATTGTTCTTTTTGTAGTTTAACTATCATAAAACCCTTTAAATTACACACTGCGAACACATACTGTATAATAGTTCCTGGGTTCAATACATTACAACTGATCTGGCAAGTTCTGGCAATCCAGTATCAACTTTGTTTGAATTGATCTAGATGCACGATTAGACATATTATGTTTTCATGTGACTCAACACCTCTGCTGTTTGATACTTTTACGTTCAAAAAACACATCTTATTCATTTGAATGAAGCCACTGCTTTTCAGGTGGGGGCGATGCCACAAAATGAGGTTCTGCTCCTATGCCAAGTAATACCAGGAGCAGAATTACAGACATTAATACAGATTCCATGATGTCATGATTTTAGAAGTGCATCTTCTGAATGCATTTCATTACAATTTAGGGATTTGCATTTGGTAACGATCCTGTTGACACAAATATTGATATTCAAAACAAGTAGTAACTTAGTATCAGTGGTATCAATACTTAAGTATCGACCAGTACACCCCTACTTTGTTGAGGCAGGGGGTTGCCATCGCAGAGGGCTACGGCAGAACATCGTGCTATTGTCGGGCAAAAACTTTTGCCGGAATGCAATGTGATGTCATCTGGCTGCATTGGCCAGTCCAATATGTGCAAGCACACATTCATGGTAGATTACTTTTTGACACGAATGCTGTATTTTTACTGTCTACCTTGTGATTGTCATGAAAAAGATCAAATAATTGCCACCATGATAACATCCCGGAACAGTTCAGTCGTTGTGCATCTGATGAGTCTTTAGACTCGTGGCTCTATTACTCCAGCTGGACCTCCTGGATCCGATTTCCATTGTCCCCTCGCATTTTTTTAAATAGAGCAGGGCTGTTTTTGATCTGAACGGCCAGGTTTTTGTAAAGATATGAATCTGATACGCAATGATAACCTCCCTACTTGTAATCATCTGATAAATACGCAGCAATACATTCCCTAATTACTTCCTATGTTGATGAGATTCAACACGTTAGCTTCCTGTGCACGGCTAATCTAATCCAAGTCACACATAATTGACACTACTGTATGTTTTCAGAAGGTAAGGAAGCTGGGTGCAGGACCGTCACAGATTGACTGCGTAATGATGAGTCTGGATTGTGGCTGCTGACAGTCAGACAGAGAGAAAGGAGTGACATTTGTCAAACTGTAGTTGAACAAGGAGTTGTGTCTCTATTATTTATGCTCTGCAAGCTATTCAGTGTTACTCTCAAATCTGATAGCGGGAACACAGTGATATCTTGGTGTAGCGTTTTTCAACGGGACTGAGAAATACTATCAATTTTTAACAAGCTGTTTGGTTGAACTGAGCTTCAGTGTTTGTTTCAACATGAATTTCTTCCTCACGTCTGAGTTGCTCTCATATTCATCATTACATTATCTGTCATTTAGCTGACGCTTTTATCCAAAGAGACTTACAATTGCTATATATGTCAGAGGCCGCACACCTATGGGTTAAGTGTCTTGCTCAGGGACACATTGGTTGATGGATCGCAGTGGGAATTAAACCCAGATCTCCCACACCAAAGGCACGTGCCATATCCACTGCGCCATCACCACCCATGGATCTCATCATGGATCTCACTTTAAGTTAAATCATTTGCGATTCTCACTACATCGTGGTCTGTGTGAGCTGTCAATCAAATAATCAAATGGAATATATTGTCAAACACAACTATTAATATTTTTTTGTTCTTGCTCTGTTTTTCTCACTTCTCTCTGTAGTCATGACTTTATCGGAGAATTCAGCACCAGCTACAGAGAGCTATCCAGAGGGCAGAGCCAGTTCAACGTCTATGAGGTGAATTTGTGTGTGAGCTTGCATGTATTCTCCTCTCCAGACCAGTGTACAGGTCAGCAGGTCACACACACACACACAGTAATTGGACTACTAATACCATTGGGTTTCCATCTGGAACTTTTTCAAGTAAAGTTGAATTGTAGTAAAACTCAAACTGCCATTTCGCTTCTGCCCTACTCAACTTTTTTTTTCTTTTTTTTTTTTATGGCAGGGAAAATAAAAAATCATAATAAAAGTCCTAATGTTTCTCAGCTAAAGACAGTTTTAGAGGATGTGAACTGGAAAAATTTTTTTTTTTAATAAATGTAGAAATATACTGCTTTAGTTTGAGGCAGTAGGAGTTAAAGCAGATCAACCATTATAAATCATGTCCATGTTTCTGTGATAATGTCACATGATGTGACATTATCACAGAATTTCCATTTCTATGGGATGTGAGTCACATCCCATAGAAATGGACACAAACCAGATGCTTGGACATGAGACTTCAGAGCAGCAGATGTAATGTTGATGTTTACAGATCAGGTTGGATTAGGGATGAACATGTTGTTTCGTTACTGACATTAATAAAATGTATGTAGCCAACTACATGACCAGTACAAAATCTGCATGTAAAAGAGCCGGAGAGAGCAAATGCAAAGAGAAACTTAAAGAGTACTCCATTGATGTAGCGTTGCAAACCTATAACAGTTCAATGCTCAATGGACAGGTAATTCCACATATTCTTCTTCTTTGTCAAAATCCTGTGCCTACGTTACCCACAATGCAACTTGACCAAAGAAAGTTCGGTCGGAGATTCAAGTGTGTTCCGCTAGTAGCGGCTAATGTAGCCTAGAGCTGCTAGCGTCAGGAGCAGATTTTTTTTCCCATCTGACGCTGACTCAAGTAACATCACTTGATGCGAGTCATCAGATTTCGGTTTTATGCAACTTGTTTGCAGCAGTACTCCCCAAGGCCTGTAAACAGAGTTCTCCTTTTAAATGTTACTGTATTTCAAGGCAACAGTTTACTAGAAGGAATACATTTACTTGCATGCTTGGCCCACTATTTCTGGCCTCTCATATTTTCATATCTAAAGTTTCATCATGGGATGATGATGCTGATTGCCTGCTCCCACCTACAATAGAGTCGATATATCCCGTACATGCAACATTTGTGTTAGGCCTACCTGGCCCAAATAATCCCAATCCCATTGCTACCCTTTATTTTTAGTATCGAGTCGAGTTGCTATTGAGTGTTCAACAATGCTTTCCACAAACAAAGTTCCATTCACCTCCGTTGTACTGATGTATGGAGGAACAATTTAGCAAATTCCTAGCCTTAAAAAATTGTGGAAATAAATAGAAGAGAAATATTTCCAATATATAGTGTGATTTAAATATGCCACCCATATAATCTGACATAATTTATACCGTCAGTTTTTGTCTGGAGAATAATGAATGATTAAGGATGATGAGCTCTCATAAGACATTAACATTTGTATCCTCTCTTTCACACACACACACACACACACACACACACACACACTGACAGACAGTTATGATTGATCACTGGCTTATCTTCTCCCAGGAAGAGTCAACACTTCTTGATTAACAGACTACCACACAGAGAGGAGAGCGCACAGGGGACTGTCATTTTAAACAGCTGCTGTTTGCCTAATAGCACTCAGATGTGCACACGCACAAAGGTGCACACAGAGGCACATTGATAAGATTGTGGGGAACAGTAAACGGATAGAAACACCGACACACAAACACCCAAAGTAATTTAGTGTTTTCTGGCCTGTGTCGTGACCCTGGCTTCCAACTTAAAGCTGGCAGTTAGAGAGAAGATGGTTTTCTATTGCATGCGTGTGTGTGCGTGTGTGTGTGTGTGTGTGTGTGTGTGTGTGTGTGTGTGTGTGTGTGTGTGTGTGTGTGTGTGTGTGTGTGTGTGTGTGTGTGTGTGTGTGCGTGTGTGTGTTACAACTGCGTTTCAATCATTGCACCTCTCCTCCGGAGGCAAATGTGTCCTTGTGTGTACCTATTGCAATGTGAACCAAGGGGAAATGCATAAATCCACACATTTGTGTTATTTCCCTGAGGTCCTCTTGTTCTGTTTAACCTTGGCACCGTATAATTAGACCATAAAGCTCTGATTCAACAGTTCTGATGATGCAGTGTTTGGGATTCAGAGGGAGTTTCAGGATTGTTCATGGCTGTCCCTACATCGCAGGACCAATTGCATGTTTTAATGAGCTCGGGTTGCTTCAAAAGAGACTAAATTAATTGAGGTCCACGGCCAAACGAAGTCTCTTTTCTAATCGGTACACAAAAACAACAGGGTCTCAAATCATAATGTAAAGCTTGTCCTGTTACATATTCAAGTCCCACCACTCAGTTCAGAAACATTATTCCTCTTAGCTACTCCTCTGAATATGTTGGTCTGTTCGCATTGCTCAAAGGCATATTCATGGTGGTTGCTGGTTTAGGGAGAGGAATGTATTTGAGAATGGCGAGTGAGAGGGAGCTGTACTAACTATGCTGTATATGACACACACACACACACACACACACACACACACACACACACACACACACACACACACACACACACACACACACACACGGTTGGCCATTGTTAAATCTGAGTCAGATTCCATTGTTTCTTAACAAAAAAAAACAACGCTTATTTGGCAGATTTAGGCTCCCATTAACAGTCTTAAAGGTCCCATATTATAACAAGTGTAAAGAAGTTTGAGGTGCTATATAAATACTGTGAAAGTATCAAAACGCTCAATCCACGGAGTGCACACAGCCTGTATTCAGAAACTGTGCCTTTAAACGATCCATTGGGACTTCCGTACGGACTAATATACTGTATGATTTAAGGGATGATGACTTTCAGATCCGTAAGCTGTTCTCAGCACACATCACTGGTCGTCTGTGTGACATCATCATCTCTCTCTCTCTCTCCCTCTCTCTCTCTCTCTCTCTCTCTCTCTCTCTCTGTACTTAACAGCAGCTGCTCACATTGATCGCCTTCTTCTAAAATATTAGAAACACTAAAGCAGAACCAGAAAACCCAAGACGTAATAAATTAGTTTCTGAGTGTCGGCGAATTTTGGATATTCTGTCCAATAAACAAGCAACCGTCTCGATCACGTGACGTGTGTTTACAGCGTTTGGTGAGTTTGACAAAATGCAGTGTGAAAGCAAACGGAACCAAATGAAAAATGCAACAATGTTGCTACTTCACCCCCGAACCGCACAGAGTCCACCAAACTATAGGTGTGAAAGCGCCCTAAAAAAATACAGCAGAGTGTGAATAGAGGTATATTCAGACAGTCAGTGTGAGAAAAAGTGTTATTTTTTTAAAAACATTAAAGCATGTAAACATGTTCTAGTAATACCCAAAATACAAGTATGAACTCTGCAGTTCCTCTCAGCTCTATGAAGCTTTTTAGCATCTTTCAGCTCATATTTTCTGGTTTCCGGCCCACGGCTTTCATGTTTTATCTCATCAGGGGCGTTTTGAAAAGTGCAGGTGGCAGCTGTTTTCAGTGAAAAAGTGCTAAAACCCACTCTACACTGCCTGCCAAGCATCAAACGCCATACAAAGTTAGCAGCTAGCTAGTTAACATAGTGGAGCATTTTACAGCTAAAGAGCCAGATATTTCCACCAGGAGGTGCCAATTCTGAACCGGTCCTTAAAAAAGCCAGCCTTATATCACACAAATGAAACACTGAATTGAAGAATGAATGAATGAATGAATAAATAAATGTTAAAAATCACAAGAGAGAACCTTGTCCTTTTTTTTTAGGTGATAAATCCAAAGAAGAAAGGGAGGAAGAAAAAATACCTCAACTCTGGAACGGTGAGGAAATATCCATCAATAATGAATCATTCTTTTCCTTTGATACATTGAGTTGGGCTACATTTAAAGTGTAACACCATACTACAGTAGAGCCAGATGGGTTCCTCTTTTATACTGCTGAGTGTTTCATTTTGTAATTGAACCAGCCAGAAAGAATAAACTGTATTTGTCCCATCAACACATGATAGTGATTTTCATTGACACAAAGCTGATTGTGGTCCTGTCACTCACAGGTAACGCTGCTGTCATTCCTGGTGGACATCGACGTCACCTTCCTGGACTACATCAAAGGAGGGTAGGTCAATGTCCATGCATTCATTGAGCGCACACTGAGAGATGGGGGTTGTAGTCGGTTTTAATGAGAAGTGACACGCTGTCTCGATTGCCCCATCATGACTCCGTGTCTGCAATATGCCAAAGATAATGATCCCTCAGTGTGAGTGAATCAAATGGAAAAGTGTACATTTGCATGTGAGCGAAGGACAGTGAAAGGTGGAGAGAGACTGGCAGATGGGTCGACCTGAAGTCAAGTACACAGGGCTCTGACTCTGAATTGTGTGTGTCTGTGCGCTTGTGTGTTATCTTTTATTGTGTTTCAGCACCCGCCCATGCCCTGTGCTGTCACGTGTTTGCTCGTATGTGTGTCTTTGTACATGTGCTTGTGCACGCATGTTGCTCAGGAGGGTTGACCGTGTGCAACCAGGCATGGCGTGAATGCTCGCCTACACACTCTGCCTTCATTAGACTCACAGAGGGGGGGGCTGTCAAGGGAGAGAAAGGGAGGTTTTGTGTGTGTGTGTGTGTGTGTGTGTGTGTGTGTGTGTGTTTCTGTGTTCTTGCTGCCCTTGTAGCTTGTTTTTTTAGCTGTTATGGAAAGTCAGCTGGCATTTCAAGGATTTTTTCAAAATAAAGTTTTAGCCTGGTTTTGGTTTTCCCAAATATCGTTTATGTCTCCTTTACAACACCACGGACAACTGGAGATTCGTGTCGGAGGTTAACAAACATAATACCACATCACAGATTTTTTTTTATCAGGACAACACCAGAAAAGAGAAGGCATGGAGGAGGAGTGCAGGAGTGCCTAGAGTGGAAGCTTAATAGACACGCGATTGTTCTGTAAAGTATTTGTAGAGTCAATATAATCTGCGAGTCAGGCAGCAAGACGCTCCGCTTCTGAGTCGCACCCGGTGTAGTTTGGCACGTGGCGGAGGACGGAACAAAACAGCGACGCAACACAGACGTGCCCAGTGGAGAATCGGAGTAATCCGTGCACAGGAAGATGATTTTTATACTTTTCTACTGAGTGCATTTGCAAAGTATGACAGTATAATGTTTAAGGTATTGAGGACTATTCATCTTTCTCTAATATTAGTTGATGACATATGTTTCCAACCTGGCAAACTTAAGTCACAAAACTACGTCCTGACTGACTGCAAACATTAAAAACCGTCTGTAGAAAGAGCAGTTATAAGACTGGATGGACAGTAACCTGAACGTGCAGAGAAACGATAGTCATAAGAAGGTAATATACAGTAAATGTGCACACAGCCTTGTGAAGCCAGTGAAAAGATCACTTTATGACTAAGAACACAGATCAATATATTATTGATTCACAGGACAGTAGGAATGCACTTTGTCTGTGCCGGATTAAGATATTAGATGGAGCTACTGCATATGTTTCAGGAAACGGAAATGAAGCAGGAGTATTAATCGACAGCATGACAGGAAGCCTTCTATGTTTGTATGCTGATGCATGTTATGGCCATGTGCTAAGTGTGATCACTTTGCATGACGGCCATTCTCGTCAGAATGACTGCATGTGCGAGAGCTGGCTTTGAAATGCATGTGCGAACTAACACCACGTGTCCCGGCATATGTTTACTTGCTCTGTCACTCACCGCTAATGGAGAATTCCCGTCTCGGAGCCTCCTTACACACAGACCACAGCAGCACCGTCAGTCAGAGAGCACTTTGAAACTCTCAGGAAGAGGGTGTTTTTCTTTCTTTTTTTGGCGGTGCTTTGGGAGTGTGAGCTTGGTGCTGTTACACGCTTGTGTGGCTAAATGAAGTGCCAAGTGCTGTCTCACTGTTTGAAACCTAAATGGACTGTAATGGCCCAGTTGCACTTACTCCAACTGCATAATGGGCAGACTGTGTATTTGTGCACAGACACTTGCACTCTCACACACAAATAGGTAAACACACCCACGCTTCTAGGTACTTTCTCACTTGTGCATTTCCCCGAGTTCCCTTATGAGTCTCAATCAGTCCATACAGGTATGTTGTCTCTTTGTCATTCATCTCGCTCCATTTCCTTGTGTCTCTTCGCTCCTCTCCTCCCTTCTCTCCTCTTATCTTCTGATTGACAGCTCTTTTTGCAGCTTCAACCCAATCAGCTAATTGTTCATTTGGACCTAATTAGGAACATGATCTGCTGGCAGCATTAGCATAAATGACGGATTTGAGAAGGCTCCGTCTCAATGCGGAGAGCATCGCTGCTCTTATTCTTTTCACCCCCTTTGATAAAGCATTAATACCGCCCATGGATTTCAACAAAGAGGCCTCTATTCATAAGCACAAGGATAGAAATGAAGAATTGTTGGCTATATCTTTCATTTTGAGTTGTGCCTAAGGCAGCCCTGTCACTCACAGTGACAGATATTGTTTCCCTGTGTTTTGGTTTGTGAATTGAGTATTGAAACCAGAATAGAAGCAGGAGGGAACTCGGCTTGTATTGAAATCATTCTGAGAGGTTATCATTAGATAGAGGAGTCAGAATCAAGACAAAGATTTGAAGGAAAAAAAGAAGATGGAAGAAGAGGAACCCAGGCGTCTTACTTTGCGAGTTATACTTAGCAAATTAACAAGCACTGCTAATATCAACGTTTAGGCTAATCTGACTTAATGCAGGTATGAGCTGTTTATCCCTCTCCTTTCCACTTCTTTCCTCTCCTTTCCTCTCCTGCCAGATGGATACTGTTTGCATATTATCAGGAGAGGTCACATCACACAACCTCTGATGCCGTTTTTAGGCCACTCAGTGCACTCAAGCATACGTTTCCCTCTGGCACTTCTATATAAGAGGAAAGGAGACTTCTTGTGAACATGTTCAAACTTCAAACTTTTTTTATTTTTATTTTTAAACTAGGGCTGTCAATCGATTAAAAAATGTAATCAAATTAATTACAGACTGTGATTAATCAATTTAAATTAATTGCATACATCATTTTTGCTGTGAAAGTATTTTAAATATTTCAATTCAAATGAGTCAATGAATAATCAGCATTAATGACATTAAAGTTAAAAAACTCTTTTTAATATAATTTTCACTGTATAATAATGACCATATATATATATATATATATATATATATATATATATATATATATATATATATATATATATATATATATATATATATATAACAATCAACAATATGACCTAATATGCTGAGGAAATAAATTCAAAAGGGTATTTTACAATAACTACGATACAAATGTAGATCACCAGTTTCAATGAACGCACCATCTCCGTTGGTGTTTTTCCGACAACGGCAGAAACACAGTCAAACTTTACACCATTTAGTATTAGCTTTCAGCATTTTAACCGTGTTTAATGCAGCTACTAGCTAGCGGAAGGCTAACGTTACCTGCTGTTGAGTGTAGTGTTAACCATAGACAGTGAAAGAAACTAGCATCACGTGCAGCGATGTTTCTGTGCGCATTCTCTCATCTCCCTCCTTCATTTTACTGTCGAATGGTGGCTAGAACGGCTCTGGGTGAAAGGTCAATATGGAATGGATTAATCTGCGCTATTTTGTTCTCAGATGAATTAATCGAAATAATCGCGTTATTTTGACAGCCCTATTTTAAACAGAACATTTTCACCGTGAAGATGAACACTTCCCATGTGGGGTGCATAGCCTGTTGACACAATAATGTAGGTTTTCAATATATTCCTTAAATAGTGATATCAGTCATTTAAAAAAATGGAAAATGATTTGACAACTGGGCCAACTTCTCTTTAATTTAAAGTGTGACTTCCCTTGGCCTTTTAAGTTTGTTTTTCATAATTAAAGTTGATAACTATTGGCCCCATAGCTGCCAGAATGTATAGCTTACTGCTTAGTGCTTACAAACTCCTAAGATAGTATGTGCGTTAAAAAGGAACTATTTTACTAGATGTGGCTTTTATCTGATCAATAACTGACTGTTTCTATTAAAGCCCCTATGTGAAAAGAATCCGACTTTGGCGACTCTGTATAAATACATATTTGGTGTCACTTTTTTGTTTTTTGTTAGAATTTAGCTAAATATTCATCATCTTTGCCAATGTTCTCTTACTCATGTAGTGAAGGTTGTCTTGCTGCAGGAGCCTGTCACTTCAGAGATATGGAAAAGATAATCTTTTTACAGTCTGGAATGGAGATGCTTTGAAGATTTAGGAGAGACATTAGCATCCAGCCTGTTCAGTCTGCAGGAAAGCTTATTTGAATGTAGTGCGCAACCTCCTAATCAGTCTTCCCCCTGCTGCGCGGTATTTTGTCATATTGGTTCCTAGCTGAGTCACTGCAGGCTATAACAGCAGGGGAAGATCAGTGACTGACAGTAAAAAAACAGCTGGTAAAGTGGCATCCCCCCCTCCACCCCAAACACACTATTAAATACTGTACACACTACACACAGAGGCTCACGCACACTATTCAAAATGGGCAGCCATGCTGTCTATTGCACTGTTTTGTATCCAAGACTCAGAGACTCTGCAGATAAAAGAAGTACAGTACATACTGTATATGCTGTAAACGCACTCAGATGGACACTCACACAGAAGTGTGTGTGTGTGTGTGTGTGTGTGTGTGTGTGTGTGTGTGTGTGTGTGTGTGTGTGTGTGTGTGTGTGTGTGTGTGTGTGCGTGCGTGCGTGCGTGCGTGCGTGCGTGCGTGTGTATACTATATAAGACACAGAGAGGTAAATACCAGGAAGTAGACTGCGTAGTGAAGGTAAAAGTGAACATACATCTTCAGTGTGCAATTAAAGCAAGGCACTTAAGCACTCAAGGGTGTGCCTCGTCACTCACACCCTGCACTCTCCCAATAGAGGTTGGGAGAACAAATCATTTATTTTCTTAATTCACCAGTGAGGATAAACAGGTGAAACTTGCTTTTGATTTTGCATGAAATATTTCTACTCGAGCCAAAAGGATGAGGTAAACTTGCCAAGAGGTGGATTGCAGCCTGACTGGCAAATAATAATAAAACAAACCATATCATGACACAATAAAGGTGGCCTTTAAAGGGTTGGAGAAGTTTCCCTGTACCTTCAGGACACAGAACGATAAGGTTTGGTTTATAAGTCACGCTAAGCTTACAGCTCACCTCCGTCTCTGCTGAAGCCTGACCATGTGTGTGCCTCTGAAAATCCCTTATCATACCTGCCAGAAGATGTAGCTGTCTTTCTGGTTTGCTACTCTATGCTTTACCCTTTTGCTGCTCAGGTGAATGTGTGTCTGTTTGTGTATGTTCAGTACAGGAATTTACTTTTCTTGGGTTAAAAAAACAGTATTTATTTATTTAGTCAGTGTCAGTAGACTGCACCTTCCAGCGTTATCTGCAGTGTAGATAAAGATAGTCTTTGCCATGGAAACAAACATGCTTAACACAAACTTGATATATTAAGTGATATAACTCACAAGAAAATAATGTAATATTGCGGTAGATTTAAAAAAAAAAAAAAAAAAAACTATTGAAAAGACAACATGTCCAGTAGGATGACATCCAAGAACACACATCACGGGGTAAAGTCCCAAGAGCCAATACACTGATGTCTCACTCACATTCTTGTGTGATTAATGCAGAGCATAGAGTTGACCTTTTGGAGAGTGTTCTGCTCTGGCTATTAATATTCTCTCCATTTGAAGTCAAAATGATGGTGTCAAACATTAGTGGTGATATTCACTTTGTAAAGCAAGAACCTCACACATTGACCTGATTGAGCTGATGACTGTGAATTTCACAGTCTCACAGCACAAAGTGACCACAGTCAAACGGGAGAGGTTTGAGGATGATGATCGATACCAGTGACTCAACAATTGCAACTCTCTTTTCAAAAGAATTCAGCCAATATCCTTTCATTTGAAACCCCTCATGTTGTTGTCAATTCCTGCTATTGTCATCGTTTTTGACAGCTTTTAAATTGAACATAATGGTGTGTGACTCATATTGCTGATATTGAAATTGTTGTTTGCTTGTGCTGATGTTGCAGAGTGACGTTTTCTAACAAAGCTCTGCTCTTCTTTTCATCTACTCTCTTATTTTGTCACTTTAAAGCTCGTCCCCAATCTGTGTGTGTGTGTGTGTGTGTGTGTGTGTGTGTGTGTGTGTGTGTGCGCGTGCGTGCGTGCATGCGTGTGTGTGTGCGCACAAGCATGGGTGCATGCGCGTGACAGAGAGATTGGATGAGAGAGAAAGAGGACATGCATAATTTAGGCTGCTAGGCTGAAGCTTGTGCTAACGTGCAGAACTGGACCAGAATTCAGTCAGACCTCCTCTCTCAGCTCCCTTGTCCTTGCAGCTGTCCTCTAGAAAATCTAATGTACTGGAATTTTCTGGATGTTTTCATTTTGTTAAGGGAATAAATCACATGATTACGAAGTGTACATTCCAGCTTTGAAACATGTCACCGTTAAGGGTTCTGGATATTACACTGGACGATGAGGAGTGGGACAGAATCTGTAGGAATATTAAAACTGTGTCAAGCGACGTGAGGGTGCGCCTCATTCAGTTCAGGATTATGCATCACTTCTATTGGACTGCCTCCAGATTGTTTAGAATTGGTCTGAAAGACACACCAAATTGTTGGAAATGTAAGACTGAGGACGGCCAATTACTTCATGTCCTATGGTCCTGTGATAAGATACATGATAACCAGATAATGTCAGATTGCAGGGACCCAGGTTCCATTCAGCCCAAGATAATTTGTTTTGGGAGATGGGTCAATCTAAAAGGGGTGGATAAGCACGTAAAAAGATGGGTCCAGACTAGTTTATTGATAGCCAGACAGATTCTTTTAAGAGGATGGAGGAATGAAGGAGTGGGCTCGTGAGATGGCTAGTGTGGCGCCGTTTGAAAAAAATGTCATACAGATGGTTCGCCAGATTGGATGTCTACACGGGAAAATGGGGAAAGTACCCCTCTTTTTACTTTCTGGAGGGCTCCTAAGAAGCTTTGTGCTGGGAAGAGACGAGGCTGGTCTCAATTATTGCATAATTGTCTTATTCTCAATTATTTTACATAATTGCGGTTACTTTGTTTAATTGCTAACATTAGCTCATGTCTTAAGGCGTATGACTGGTAATTGTTGATTTTGTTTAGTTATGCCAAATTGTAATTATACACGTGATTATTAGTCTGACTATATATATTTTTTAGTATAATTTCAGTTGTTAGTTGTTGGCACTTTACCTTATACACGTTCATAGCAACAAAAATGATGGGAGGGTATAGTTAGAAAAACTGTTTTATGATAATAAAGAGGCGTTCTTTACTTCATAGGATACAACCAAAAGATGTATTCTGGAATTCATTCAAAACTTTAATTTGTTTTAAAAAAAAGTAATACAAAAACACATTTTAAAATTTGACTGAAAGAGACAATTATATTGTTAATCACTATTATTTCTGGGACAATAAATTGTACATCAAAATTTTGAATTGTTACAGCTCTAGGAGAGACGTGTATGATGGGCTTATTTATACATACAGTACGTTTATTTGGTTTATGGTTTATTGTCTATTTTGTTATTATTTTGTTGGTCTTGATTATTGTAGTTATTGTGTCATCTTGATTTTTGTCTGTGTGGGTGGTGATGACGAGGGGGGGGGGGGGGGGGTATGATCATACGTTTTGCGTGTGGTTTTAAAAAATAAATACAAATTGTTCATCACAAAAATACATGTCACTGTTGGGTGAACAAACATTGTATCAACTTTGTATTAACCAAGAGCAGCCTTGTGCTGATGGCTATTATTTTGGACATGTGGTGGTGTTTTGAACTTTTACTTTATATCTGTGCTGTATATACACTGTGCATATAAATGCACATAAATATATAGGCGCATATACTGTCTATAGGTTGGAGAGTTTTATTCATGAATAGAGATGCCATGTAGTGCTAAAGATGTGAAAAATATTACTGTTGTTAACTAATAAAGACAAAGTATTTTTTGCGAAAAGGTATATGTCACCAGAGACAGACAGATACACCTGATTGAGCTCAAATATACCGTACATCGACAGCATCTTAATGACTTACAGTTTATGCATGTAGGTAATACTTTTCCCAAAAAGGACAAATCTGAGTGAATCTCTGTTTTATTTCTCAAGCCGCAACTAATATCTGTATGCTAACCTGAGATGGCAGCTCCACGCCTCAGGCCTTCTGCGTTTCCTGGGTTTTGAAAACCCCAAACATGTGGACACAGTGCCTGCACCTAACAAGGCCTGCTGAGGTGACAGAGATGATGAGCTACTGGCTGTTTGACACTATCTGAATACAGGACATGTGTAGATAGGGAGGCTTTTTGAGTCTGTTTGTGTGTGTGGCAGAGGATAAAGAATGGTGTGAAAAGCTGTGACAGGCCGACAGAGCGCTTAACCACATCCTGTTCCTGCAGGTTAACAAGTTAAGAAATGTTTTGATGGAGAGATGCATCACTACCTCATGCTGGGTGCTGTTCTGTGTGTTGTTTGTCTCTGCTTTGTTTCTTCTCTCTCTGATAAAGCTTCTTCTTCATCACATCTATCTCTTTTGTCTGCTTTTCCTCCCAGAAAGTGCAAAGTTTGTGTGAAGCAGAGCACAAGCCAAAATGCATTCAATCAGAAGGTTATCTTGTAAATAGATGTACTTGTGACATGAATAATGTTTTTATAGGTTTTATCATTGTATAGAGCCATCATATAACCCTAACCCTAATCTCAGACTGAATTTAAAACTTCAATTGAAATCATAAAAATGTGGAATATGTAAAGACACAAAATAGATTTTCTAATCTGATATCCACATTCTTTTAAATAGTGACCTCTTTTTTCAGTTTGTTCCACTGAAATATCTCAATAAGTATTGCATGGATTACCAATGAAATTTCGTACACATAACCTTCTCAGGATGAATTCTAATAGATTTGGTGATCCCTGACTTTTCATCTAGTAGGCCATGAATATTAAACATGTTATTTGTCCAATACTTAAGTTCATAACCAAACACTTGCAAAAACATTCCCATCAGCCTCAACTGTATGTTGTGTTTAGTGCTGTTTAGCGAACGTTGGCATTCTAACATGCTTAACTAACATGGTGACAGTGGTAAACTTTATGCTTGTTAAAAATCAGCAAATTGGTTAATCGTCATTGTGAGTATGTTAGCATGCTGCCGTTAACATTTAGCTCAAAACACTGTTGTGCCTAGGTACAGCCTCACAGAGCAGCTAGCATGACTGTAGACTTCTTGTTTGCCTATTAATTTAAGTCCTGTGATGATTGCGGTTTACGGTTATGTAAATCTGGGTTAGTCAAAATGAAATTGTCCATTGGTCTCTGCAGTCTAATTTAGCATTAGTAACATTTCCCCTCTCCTTGTTAAAGGGCTGCGGTCACAGCTTAATGGAGTAGAATTTTGGGAACAAAGTCAGGGTGGCAGATGCTGTAGCTGTGTTCTCCATTTAAAAACAACAACCTTCCTCTGAGCGATTCCATGCTTGCATGTTTGGTGTGAAGCCCAATAACTCACTGTCTACTCATTACTGTCACAGCTAAAGGGCAGGAGGGTCTCGCACTCCCAAACATTGATCATTTTAACCTTATTAGGTCCGCAGTTCATTTTACATTACATTACATTACATGTCATTTAGCTGACGTTTTTATCCAAAGCGACTTACAATTGCTATATATCAGAGGTTCCACGCATCCGGAGCAACTAGGGGTTAAGTGCCTTGCTCAGGGACACATTGGTTGATGTATCGCAGTGGATCTCCGGCACCAAAGGCACGTGTCAGATCCACTGCACCATCACCACCATTGTTTCTTTCTTTCGGATTGTTTTTTTGTTTAGAGAAACAGAGAGGGGGAAAATGACTCTCGATTAACGAATCATCTCTGCTTTTGTCTTCTCAGGACCCAGATTAACTTCACCGTGGCCATTGATTTCACAGCTTCCAATGGTGAGCCTCCCATAAACACACGCACACACACACACACACACACACACACTCAGAGTTCCCACAGCCACATAAAGACACATGAAGTGCTTTTGAGAGCATTTATTTCAAATATATGCAGATGGAGAATCAAGTGTTTCCTAATAGCCCTCTCCATCACACCTGGCAGCTAAGCTGAGTGCAGTAACATGCTCTGATGGCTATGATTAACAACTGTGTTATCCATCTAGCCTTGAGCTCAGTCCTTGCAGCACAGGCAGCGGCAATAGATGTTTGATGCTGAGGTGTACTTGATCTGTCTGGCTCTCACTAAAATCTCAATTTAGAATGGTGACTAGTAGAGTTCAGCAGTTTATTAAAACACAGCTGGAAGAGCGAGTCAAAAACAGATTAATATTAATTTTACATTAACGTAATTGGCAGCCAATTTAGCTCCATCAGTCAAGTAATGCATGGTTTTGTTGTCATACCAGAACAGAACCACAAGAGAACTATTTGTTGGTTGTTTGTTGGAATCACTGGCTGCTATATTGAGCCACCGAACAACAAGTAAAAAAAACATCATATAGAAGTTCAAGTGGCTTTTCAAGTAGTGATAGTGGTTCCCATAGAGCAGCATTAAGCCCACACAGCTGATGACAATTCATGTTATTTACAACATAAATGGGTAATGAATTACCTGGTTAAGTTTTTTTCTTTCTGTTAGATAAAATGGTATCAACAAAAACGGCATTATTGACTTTTTTCATTTGACAATTTTGGACTTCATAACTATATACAGTTTCCCACAATCACAAGAAAAAAAAACATTTCAACTAACATTTTTTTAAAACCATTTTACAATAAAGGCATTCATTTGTGTCACATTTTGATCCAATGCGTAAAACTTACACAACAGAGAAACTTGGATGTTGCAATGTCCAAACTTTATATTTGATTCTTCCCACTGTTACCATGGCAACTTCAGGATTCTTCATTGAAAACATTGTATTTCCTGCAGATAAAGAGATATATGGTGAGTCTACCACAATGTACCTCTGGTTTAATGAAGGAAGAGGCAATAACAAAGACTGAATACTGAAATGAACGCAAGTCAAAGTAGTACATCTCAAGACAGTTATCTACTTTGGACATTTTGACACCACTGTTGTCTATCATGGTTTAACACTAAGCCGTATAAACACTTAACGTCTTTTAAATCACCACACTTACAAAACATTTGAGCAGAATTAACCCCCCACCTACCTTAGCTATTTTACATTATCACTGACTGTGTGTGTGTGTGTGTGTGTGTCTGTTCTCCCTTTTTCACAAACAGGTAACCCAGCCCAGCCCACCTCTCTCCACTACATGAGTCCCTACCAGCTGAATGCTTACGCAATGGCCCTGAAGGCAGTAGGAGAAATCATCCAGGACTATGACAGCGATAAGATGTTTCCCGCGCTGGGGTTCGGAGCCAAGCTGCCACCTGACGGACGGATCTCCCACGAGTTTGCCTTGGTACGAACAAGAGGGTTCAGGACCAGGATGGAAGGCGGGGAGCGCGTAAAACTTGGATATGTTCCCTGCATTGGGTTTTTAAACCACCCAGTGTGCCATCACATGCCTCAAGATACTTCCAATGCAACAAAAGAGGGGTTTTTAACAAAGAAATGTTCAACAGAGGATTGTTCATTTTTATTAAGATCTTTATATTGATTTTTTGTCGCTATTTTCAAGCCACTGGTATATATAAAACCAACACAAGCCTATTTGTTGCATCTGTTTCTTCTCAGTGCATCTGAAACTAATCTTGCAGGTTACTGATGGTTTCGTCTCATCTCCTTAATGCAGAATGGAAACCCTCAGAACCCCTACTGTACAGGTATCGACGGTGTGATGGAAGCCTACTACCAGAGTCTGAAGTCGGTTCAGCTCTACGGACCCACCAACTTTTCCCCTGTCATCAACCATGTGGCCAGGTAACACTCACACACACACACACACACACACACACACACACACGCAATTTATAGGAGTTTTTTTTTTTTTTTGTGAATTTGTACCAATTTCTCCAACTTCCCTCATTAATCTCCATTCCACTTTACACTTGCATAACTGCTTATATAATGAACTTCAAATTATTTGAGTATGTGTGAAAGAACACCAGGTACATTTCACTTTGCGATAGACACTGAGCAAGTGTTCTCAGGTTTTCTTTAATAGGCTCCATGCAGCGACTGTTGCCAAGTAGCTAACAAGAGTTCGAAGGTGACAGAAGAACTAGAGACACAAACAGAGAATAAGTGACAGCTGATGGCATGTTGTTTGTTTTCGTGTCTCTGCGTAGACGAGAACATATGCTGCAGGAAAAGCCCCACGGACTTGTGATCGAGACAAACTTTGGAAATAAAAAAAGACATTAAGGAACTATTCACGCAAGTGTGTAATTAAAGAGATGTACTCAAGTGAAGCCTCTCATCACGTTACCTCACATATTTAGAAGATAATTTACTGAAATCTTAATTGCGTAGTTACACATGAAGAGGCACTCTGAAGGGAAATGGTGAAAGAAACCATAATACAGAGGCAGCAGTTTCCTCTTATTTACTCCAAATTTCCAACGACTGCAGAACGTCTGCGGAACGGCTCCGCTGCGTGTTGGCTCCGTGCTCCACCATCCACCAATACCCACCAGGTCCGGATTTGTTGCGGCATGGCTGCGGCCGTGACTGACAGCTATAGTCACGAGGACCCACGAGATCTCGCCAATTCGCGTAGAATAGAACCACAAAACCAACCAGAGGAGTAGAGGGGAAACAACTCTGTGCTGTGTTTTCAAGGTGTAGTGAAGGGAAATATGATCCGCCGTGAGCACGGTGTATTTTATTTTGAAAATTAACCGGATGTTTTATTTTGTTTCTGTGGTTGACTGCCTGTCCCGCACTATCTACCGTGTGCTGAATTGCTGCGGAGCTCTCCGGCATCCGGCAAAAATAGAAGCTCTGCGTATCTGCTGCGGAGGGCTGCGGACCGCCGCAGCAGATACGCAGAGTTGGAACGCAGACGTTCTGCAGTTGGTGGAAATACACACATTGACCGGTTCCGCAGCCATTCCGCAACCGGTGGAAATTAGGGGTTAGCCTGTACCTATACCCCTTCACCCTTTTCCTGACTCATGTGTTCCTTTCAGAATGAACGTATCTCTGTATCTCTTTGGTTTTGTCCACTCCTTGCTAACATGTTTTTTTTTTTTTATTCACAAACAAATCACTAATCTTGATATTCATTCTATTTAAAGGTCCCGTATTGTGCTCATTTTCATGTTCATACGTATTTTAGGTTTCTACATGTTTACATGCTTTGACCTAGCTGTAGCAACACTTTCTACCTATATATAGTATAGTGGTGATCACATCTGCACGACTACACCTCATTAACTTTTGCTACAAGATTTAACTTCAAGAATCGTCCCAGTTTGATAAATACCAGACTAATCTGCACATATTCTACAAACTCGTAAAACTAGTTGCAGAGACATGTAGCATCTTTCTGCAATTTGATTCCCTTTTTGTCAACTTCAAGCCTGCCTATTGTATGTAACCAAGCACCCGCATTTTTTTCCCCTCATCCCCCATCTGTAATCCCAGCCCCTACATCCCT
Source organism: Gymnocephalus cernua (assembly GCA_023631565.1). Lineage (NCBI taxonomy): Eukaryota > Metazoa > Chordata > Actinopteri > Perciformes > Percidae > Gymnocephalus > Gymnocephalus cernua. The sequence goes on along the minus strand of CM042447.1, from coordinate 16,722,031 downwards.
CCTCTGTTTACCGATCGCCCATATATTACAGTAACCCCATGTTTCTCCTCTTCCTTCACTGCCACATGCATGTAGCTTAGTAACTATTCACTTTACTCAGTGAGACACTTAAACACCAGTTATCACAAGGAGGGGGGAGGAGACAGACATAGATCTTACCTCCCTGTGCAGAAAGGTGAAGCTGAAGCGACAAAAATAATCTCAGTGTGTAAATATCAGTAACAGTCAGTTCACGACTCACACAGGAGCGAAAGGTCGCGCTCAGCATCACAGCAGAAATTGAAAGCCGTATTGAGCTGAGGATCTATAGAACTGACTTTGAGAGATGCACAGAGAGAAGAATTTGAAAGATTAAGATCATCCAGAGTGGGCGGTAAGTGACATTTTCTCAATGAGAAAAATCATTTTCAAACGATGTGTAATGCCTCATTTCCACTCAACTACAGTGTTTACATGTACTCTATTTAATTTGCGAACAAGCCGAGTACTTTAATTAAAAAACACGATGCCTAATATGCTCAATTAATGAATCATCATGGTAAACAAAAGACACAAGGATGGCAGCGCAGAAATAATGACATTGATTGCTTGTCTGTGTTTTTGTGTGTAGGTATGCAGCTTCGGTGAAGGATGGCTCCCAGTACTTTGTGCTCCTCATCATCACAGATGGCGTCATCTCAGACATGGCCCAGACAAAGGAGTCTATTGTCAATGTAAGTGCATCTACTGTGGCTGTTAACACCTGACCCTGCACTCCAAACACCACTTCAAACAAAAGGGAAAAAAGAAAGAGTGCCCTCGCTTCACATATTTTTAGTTGGAGAAACATCAGTTGCGTGTATAAATGGCTTTAAGTAGTAATATTAAGAATAACTAGACTTTTACTTAAAGTACTGGTCTGGAGCGATCAGAAAGTCAACAGCATTGCTGAATAAGGTTTAAACAGGTGGTTTGACGTGAGTTTGTTTGCATGCTTGGCCAGGCTCAGTGCCAGCATCAGAGCCCGCCTTGCATCACGAGGACTGTTGAGTCTGTCATTTCGCACCTCATTCAGGAGCGATGACGTGTCTCTTATCTTAAGTACTGTTCTCTCAAAACATACAGTAAAAGGCAAACATACATTGTGTGTACTTAGTTAGTAATTGTGTAAAATATGTAATTAGTGTAATGGCAAAATTACCCTCAATATGTTTCATCTTATGACTCTTGTATTTTTCCTCATGATCCTTTGAGTTTAGTCAGATGTATGCTCCTCATCTGCTGCTCTTAACAAAGATTAGTTACGGGACACAATGTCCTACTGTTTTAATCACCTCTAGCGCCTCTGGGGCTAGCTAATTGCGTAGTAGCCTCTCCGTGAACCAGATAGGGCAGAAGGTCGTCTTTGTGTGTATCTATAGTTTACGATATAGCTTACTGTGTTGACGTGTGACCGGGGGCGATAGAGGATGTCACATTTGCACCAGAAAATCCCATCTTCAATGTTTCAAAGATTGAATTGTGTGCTTAAAGTTCAAACTATATGTGTGACATGCACAAAGCCATGTATAGATGAGATCACATGCCGGTGTCACTCCCTCTCTCCCATCTGTGTATTTAAGCCTGTGATTTTCATGTTTAGGTTGAAGACTCCTTCACACATTGCTGCGTGCGGTCTGTGAACCAGTCCTCCTATTCTGCAGAATATATACTTTAATAAATTACAAAAACCTACATTGGTTTCAGTCTATGAAACCAATGTCTTTCTTTGTATTTGTTTCATTCTCAATTATTTCAATTCTTAACTAATCTACACCTGCTGCACCCTGAATAATTTCCACAACATTAGTCAGGGATTGAATTATCCCTAAGTAATTAAACTTCATTCATGTAGCAGTTTTTATACAAAAAGATGCAACACAATGTGCCTTACTAAAGATAAAAAAAAAAATGATAAGATAGATGCCGGGTGCCTGCTTAGCTCACCTGGTAGAGCGGGCGCCCATATATATAGAGGATTACTCCTCGACGTAGCGGGTTCAACTCCGACCTGCAGCCCTTTACTGCATGTTATTCCTCCTCTCTCTCCCCTTTCAAGTCTAAGCTGTCCTAAAGGTCTAAAATGCCCCCCCAAAAAAGAAAGAAAAGACAGATGCCAAAAGTTGGAACATTAAAAACAAAGAAGGCGAATGAATGAAGAGAGAAATGATGGCATTAAGACAGCTGCTGATTTATTTAAAACCTCTAGTATTCTGTATGGAAAGTGTATCTAAAGGACAGACTGTGCCTGCTTGTTTGTGTGTAGATAACTGTGCCATTTTCTATATGAATTCAAAGGTATATTGTTTTTTTTCTTTCATTTTGTGTGAATGCTGTAAAAAGATAGCAACAAATAAATCACAAAAATAGTGTTTCCATCAAAGTAGACATTTCACCAAAAATACATTTCCTCATGGAAACCATTTGCAATAAATGCCACTATGCACTATGTAGTATTTCGTAATGCATAGTTGCTTAAATATAAAACCATGGAAACATGTAAGCAAATGAGTTGAACTGTCATGGTGAAAACCTCTTACATTTGGGAAAAAAATGTGTCTCCTAAATCCTCATCATCATTACTTGTTTTGCTCTTGGAATCAAAAATCTGTCTTTGGATGAAAGCTGATGACAGCTGTGCCATTAGTTTCCTCATTAGGCTGCGAGGCGAATCCCTGTCAGCTTATAGATGTATTGACTATGGAATTACTACACGGAGAAAAGGCACATATTCTTGGCCGTACTAACAGATAATGTAAATCTACCAGAGACATGCAGCACAAATGTCTCAGAGTATACGTGAATACAAGGGGTCATTCCGTTGTTTGGTATTGACACATAATTTTTCTCGTCTCTGCATATCCATCCTTCCTTGCAATGGCAACAGAAATATGATGTGACTGGGGGAGCTGTGCCGGCCTCACTTTTGACAGCATGTTATTCACCCTCCGTCCGTCCTCTCCATCACTGTCAAGTCACAGCATGCTTCAGAGGAAAGCCAGAGCACCATGTAGAATGCAAACAAAGTGAACAGTGAACGGCAGCCGTTTTTGGGAAGGCAGTGATCCATCTCAGGCCTTTGAAGGCAGAGGAGAAGAGGAGAGGAGAGGTTGAGAAGAGCAAGACGAGAAGGAGAAAAGGAGGCTGAGAGAGGAGAAGGAGGTGTCAGAGATGAGGGGATGGAGAGGGGGGGGTAGGGAGGGGAGCAAATGGCAGTGGAGAAGTAAAGAAGACCTTTACCTAGGGGAGCGCAAAAATAGATGGGATGTTTTGATAAGATCATCTATTGCTCTGCTGCCTGAGGTCAACCCATTACTCAAAATACTCTACACACACACACACACACACACATGCACGCAAGCACACACACACACACACACATATAAACACAAACAATCACATACACAAACCACTGACCCTCTCTTTTGAATGCCCGCTCCGTGACACCTAACACACATTACCCGCAAGCATGCACACACACACACACACACACACACACACACACACACACACACACACACACACACACACACACACACACACACACACACACACACACACATAAAAAAAACGCTGGCCCTCTCTTTTGAATGCCCACTCCGTGACACCTAACACACATTACCCGCAAGCGCACACACACACACACACACACACACACACACACACACACACACACACACACACACACACACACACACACACAAACACGTCATTTATAAGCTGTCAGCGAGTCCAGGCTGTGTTGATTCTCTTGTCTCTAATATTACCCCCACAGCGCTGCAGGAGGTGCTGTAGGAAACCCACACGTTTACACATACTGTATACATGGCAAGACATGAACACTACATCATGATCTGTGAATGCTTTGGTAACCGCTGATAATGACGTATCATGTATCTTTTTATCCCATTAACGACTCACATGGGCAGACAAACCCAGTTTTCACAAAAGAAGAATGTTTCCAAAAATGTATCAAATATTCATTGTTCCTCTCCTCTCCTGCAGGCCGCCTGTCTGCCGATGTCAATCATCATCGTGGGGGTGGGGCCTGCAGAATTTGATGGTAAGTCAATAAGAACTTGTGAGTAATATTTATATGCAATAAACTTCTTTGTCCGCTCTGTAGAATCTGGGTTCTGGTCAAAATCAGCTCTATTTATGAGTTGCTGGTCCTGCTTTTGTACTTTGCGTTTTGCAGACTTTTATTGGCACTTTTTTTTATTTTATTTGATAACAGTGAGAAATAATTTGTGTATTTTATTTTACTTCTCCTCAGCCATGATTGAGTTGGACGGCGATGAAATCAGAATCTCATCCAGAGGAAGATTTGCTGAGAGGGACATTGTCCAGGTACACAATCATTTCTTTCTCCTAAACCATTAAACCATTCCCCCGCTGCTGTTTTATTGTTCTCTTGTGGAAAATCAGTTTTGACTGTAATCCAAAATAAAAAACACATCCAAGATTACAAATGAGCTCTGCCTCTTGGCCAACTAGATCAGTAGTGTCAAACTCACACTGGAAAATGAGAATCACATCAAGGGCCAGAAGTATAGTTTATTTACATTCTTTTATTTCGAAAAAGTCAGATATCTTTGACTACATTGTTGCATGTCTTATAAAGTCCTCTAACTTACAGTTTGGTCAACATAAAACCCTAAAAAAAAAAAAAAAAAGTTCCTTAGCAAAAAACAAAAAAAAAAAGTCAGAAAAAGTGGAAAAAATGCGGAAAGAACACCAAAAACTTCTGAAAAATCTGCGAGGTGCCGGATTTGGCCCGTAGGCCTTGAGTTTGACACGTGACCTAGACATTTTTTTTTGATTTTATCCCTAAAGATTTATTTTATATGGGATACTGAATTTGAGAGCCACTAGCAGCAAAATATAGGGGCGGTACGGTGAAATAACATCCAAACCGTACGGTCCGCTTGTCTCGGTTCAGAGCGTGTGTGCGTCGCACAATTCAACGCATGCGAAATGTAGCCACGTGCCCGTCAGGTGCCCGTATGTGACCTCAGACATGTGTTTCCCCTTCGCACGAAAGAAGAGATGTGGACAAGTTACCAACAAAACGTACAGCAAAAGACCGTGCGAAACATTTCCAACCATACATTTTAACATCAAGGTACGCTGTAACGATTGTTCACTACAAAGCCGCTGAAGCTGCTGCTGTTTCCTGTCAGCTCTGCAGCGGGCGGGGCTCCTCCGTTCCCCCCGCTACTGATGCGCGCACACACAAACACACACGGTGGATGCATGCAGGAAAAACTGGAGATGAGACGTACAAGATGATCTAAATTGAGGACAGCTACGCTCGTTATTGTAAGTGCAATGATAAGTTAAAGTCCAATAAATACTTCATCAAACCGTATAATGTGTGTCCGAGGATAGGAAATAAACTAACAATGTGAAGATCAACAAGCCACTGACACGTGTTCAAATTTGATTCATTCAATAAATCATTTTTTGTCTTAAATCCACCAGCCATTTTCATATTATACATTTTCATATTATATTTGCAGCATCTTGAGCCTTTTTGGTTCCTAGGAAAACTCAACCTAGAGTAATTATATTCTCCTCAAAACAAGTTTCCTTTTTATTTTTAAAGAACTATAAAAAAAAATCTCAACTTTTTTTGTATGTTTAACATATTCTGACTTATTCAAAAGACAGAGCTTTAAGAGTTCCTCTCTTTTTTTTTTAATGGATACAATTTTTGTAAGAGCTACACTGAAGTTGGCAGTTTGATAAATGAAAGTTATTTCAATTGATATTCTGTAATATTTCAATCTTCGTGTGCTAAAAAGGCACATAAATTCCTGTAGATGGAAATACACTTTCTCCTTTGTTTGCCTAATAAATTAAAGCTTGTTGAAATCATCAATGTCTTCCCTCTTGCTCTATCAAAATCACCTAGCTTTCTTCCGAGATGGTCCCAATAATGTGCTTAAAGTCAAGTCAAATTCAGTTTGTGCATTTGTGTTAAAGATTAAAAGAAAAAATAACAAGAACCGTACAGAACCGAAAAACCGTGACCCTAAAACCGTGCTACGAACCGAACCGTGGGTTTTGTGAACCATACCACCCCTAGTAAAATATCAAGGCCAAATTAACCAACTACACGACACTGGGATAAATATTAGTTCCTGAGCCCTTATTAACTCTGTGTTCCACCCTTTCTCTGGGACAGGTTTGTTCCATGGTAATTTACCTAAACACAGTAATTTAGGAATATGCAACTTTGAAGCAAAAAACTCAGATAATGGTGGTCTTTTAACTAGATCAATACAAGGTATTTTTTAATCATATTTATGAATGATTAAGTGGTGCATATTCCCAATTAAATCGGCACAAGTGGACAAACAATAAGCCTGGAGCGTTTGGGGTCCCTGGGGTATTGGAGACCCAGGGCAGTATCAAAACGTCAGTGACATGTTAGATATTGGAAAATGTTTGACAGAGATCAAGAAGACATTTTCTCAAAATAAAAAAAAAAAAGGATTTGTGTGCAAGCCTGTTCCAAAAGTGAGTGGCTAAAAAACACCTGAGTCCTGTCCAGGCTGTTCCAACTCCGTCTCCATGCAGACAGTCACCTGGCCACCTCGCACCCACAGCGCACCAGATAGCAAGATGGACACACAAATGCAACACACACATACACGCAGAAAGATAATGGCATGCTCCCCAGTATCTGCGGAGAGTCTGCCAAATCTCTGTCTCTCTGTATTGTTCTCATTAAAGTGGACGAGCAGAGACCCTGAGCTGGAACCCCGTCCTACAGGGCAGCGTGGGCTCCGCGGTCAGTCACACAGAGGGGACTTTCTCACCAAGCTGCTCCAACTTAGCCTCATCAGAAGCCACCTTTTTACTTCCTTTTCTTCCCAAGTGAAGTTTGGGAAATAAAGTAGATCCCTACTGACTGGAAAACAGCCAATAAAAACAATAAACAATAAAACAATAAAAAAAAAACCATGGCATTGGAAAGTACAAGAGTGCTGGGATTGGCTGCTCAAAATCGTAACTATATTTAGTTTATCGGCATTCCTTCAGCCTGTCAGTCATCCGCATTCGTCCCTTTTGTAGGTGCTTTTTATTTGTATCCTTGTTTGTATCGCTATAAGGGATCAGCCCACGATGACAAGTACTACCCCTCAGACTCATGTCATTCCCTTGCACCAAAGCAAAGAGAAGAAATGCAAACATACAGAGTGAGCCTTGTGTTTGTTGTGACACAGCGGAGTCACATTTTCCTCCTCCGTGACCTTTATACCGCCGCTGTCATATCTCGCTCGCTCACACCCTCCCTCAGCCCACGTAGGCGAGGGAGGCGCGCTCGTTAGTTGGCTTTTTAACAAGCTGAAGCACACAAACACACACACACAAACACACACACACACACACACAAACACATACACATATATGCAGAAAAAAAACCTGGAGATGGTGTAAAACTAAGTTTCAGTATTGGAACATTACACCGGTTCCTCTCATTATCAACCAGCTAATAACCCCTCGTGACATGGCGAGAGTTACATTTTGCAGCGAGGGTTTCCAGCACAAATTGGCCTCTCATCTGATCACGTGATTGTAGGTTACAACAGCTCATTAAGTAAATGATATCCGTCCTCATTTAGTTCAGCAATATCATCCATGTAAGAGTACATGGTTTATGTGGTTTAAGACACGTGACTGTCATTGAAATATGTCTGCATTTATTTCATCACAGCAGGTGAATTTGGCATTGCAAAGGAGGCAGCAGTCTTTAGATGTAAATAATGAGTCACAGCAGAGCGGCCTGATCCATCTGTCTGGGGGTTCCTGAGCAAAACATTGAAAGACTTATTATAAGTTATTGGAGTTGGAATCAGGGGAGAAAAAAAGTCAGCGTGTGTGACAAATGGCAGAAAGCCACTAATAGATTCCTGACCGACCAGTTCTTGACTTTGCTATTGTGAATAGTAGCAAGTGCTGAACTCCTTATTTGAACCTGCATATTTTCCGCCTAATATTTAATGTCAGATGTTTGCTCGAGCTAACTAGGTCTTGGTTTGTAGCTGCTGGCTGTTCAATTTCACACACCAGCAGCTCCAAATGGCATCAGCGAGCTCTAATACCTAATATTCTCAGTAAAAACATCATATCACTAATTTGCACATTTTCTAATTTATTTAATAGCGCATAAAAAAAGAACATTAACCAGGGCCGTTTGAAGGAATTTGGGGGCCCCAATCAAAATGGACATGGAGCCTACCTGCTGCAAAATTACACCAAGACAAGTAGAGCTATTTTATCCAGTGTAATTCATCACTTACCACTATCTTGTTTTTTCTTATCCTCCTCTTCCTTTCTCTTCTTCCTTTTCTGGCTTCCTGAAGCATAATTCCGCTTCATGATGACTGCCGACGGAGGTTTTGTTTTTGCCGGCAGCAGAGATCAGGAGAGGGGCCCCTTGAGGGGGATCCCGATAACAGTGTCATTGCACTTTACTGCATTGACTATCAAAGGGGCGCTCACAGTTTGTCGTTGCATTTTGTTCTTAACCAGTCGTTGTCTTGGGGCCCCAGGCCAGCTCGGGGCCCCAAGCAATTGCTTGGTTTGCTTGCCTTGTCGCGACGGGCCTGACATTAACAGATCAGTATAAATAATAACAGAATATGCAAGGGAGGCTTATCATGGGTCTCATCAAGTTTTTAACAAAACAACTAAAATAAATGTAATTAAAACAATTTCAAATACAAGCATAGCCATTGTTCAGTAACAAAAAGTCACACAGATAGGAAAAGTCATATTCATCTAAATAAAACCTAAACTAGTAACTCCATGAAAATAAAAGAACAAAGACTAACTAGCCTATGTGCCAGTTGTGTGATTATCTAAGAAGATGGATTAAATGTTTTTATAACACTGACAGACTGACCTAGGCGTTGATTAATGCTGTTCCAAAGTATGGGTCCTGAATACTTTACAGAATAATTGACCGAAAAATTGACAGCCCGGTTTTAACAAGATCCTCATCTCAGTGACGTTAGGGTTCAGATTAGTTTTTTTTTGTTTTTTTGCGTGCTGCTTAGGAGAAAGTTGTGACATTCACTACCTCCTGTTCACCAGACAACCAGACACCAGAGCTTCATTTCCAAAAGTAGGGCCAATCTGCAGCAGTTAGGAGAGAATCTCTTCTCTGTCTCGCAGTTCATAAGAGCTCCTTCCACTTAAAACAGAGAGGATGAATTATGTTATATCAGATTCATTTTTTGTCTTTTTTCTTTTTCATCATTTGCCCCACTTTTCTTTTGCTCCCATACATTTCACCCTCATTCCTCTGCTCTTAATCTTACTTCTAATCTCGGTCCTTTTTCTCGTTTCATCATTTTACTGCACTCTTCATCTCCGTTGCTGTCCTCATTTTCCCTCTTTTTACTAAACCAAACTCATCATCTCAATATTTGCACTTATATCTCCAGCTGTCTTGTTTTAAAATGAGAACCCAGTAAATATGCCAGTGTTGTAGTCAAGTCACCAGCTGTGAGTCAAGTCTCGGGTCCCCAGTGTTCGAGTCTGAGTCCAAGTCAAGTCTGAGTCACCATTACCTGAGTTTGTGTTCCCGTCAAGTTACGAGTCCAGAGTCCAGAGAAGAGTCCAGGTCTTGAGTACTCCATCACTGGCCCCTGTATGAAATGGTTACAGACTAAATATATATCAATATCTTATATCAAATTTGTATCACATATTTCACATAAAGTTGTCAGAAACTTCATCCAACTTCCGAGTCCTATTTAATGAATGCTTGAGTCCGATTTTGTAAATCCTCGAGTCCAAGTCATCAGTGTGCGACTCGAAGTCGAGTCACGAGTCCAGAGAATAGCAACTCGAGTCGGACTCGAGTGCTCCATCACTGAAATACTGTATGCACTTGATGACTACATACATAATATTCTGCTTAAAGTTTGGCTGCGGTTGCTGAAGTGTAAACGTCAACTTGTCACTTCAACAAACTTTCTTCTTCCCTCTCAGTTTGTCCCATTCAGGGACTATATCGACCGGACGGGGAACCACATCCTGAGCATGGCGCGGCTCGCCAAAGACGTCTTGGCCGAGATCCCTGACCAGTTCCTCTCCTACATGAGGACCCGCGGGATCAAGCCGTCGCCAGCGCCGCCTCCCTACACGCCGCCTCCCTACACGCCGCCAGGGCAACCCATCCAAACCCAGATATGAGGAGCCAGAGGGAGAAAGGTTTCAGAGTCGGGGGTTAGCTGAACTTTACGCGCAAAATACTTCCACATCCCTGAAGCCGCTCTCCATGCCTTGTCGTCGTGGATCACGGTGATCTTTCTCGTGTGTTCAGAAGGCTGCATGTCGAGCCAGGAGAGTGTCGCTTTTGAGGACAGGAAAAGCCAATGAGAGTCTGTTTACTTCCACTGTCAAGCATTCCCGTTACTGTCTGGAATTTATTTATTTTTCGCCTGGGAAACATGGAAAGGCCTCGGAGAGAGTACGGAAAGTCTGAATTCCTAGCAGGTTGGAAATGATGGAATGAAAGAGGAAATGAAGGACAGCTTTGGAAACCTTGATAAGAGAATGTTTTCAGAAAAAAACAAAGGAATCACTTGATTTTAAATGAACTTTTTCTGTAAATAACGGGACATATATAACTTCTTCTTTCTCTCTCTCTTTCTCTCTTTCTCTATCCAACTCACTCATTGTTTACAGTAAACGCTAACAAAGATTTTTACTGTTGATACTTTTATACACACATAGTTTCATCAATATGAAGCGATCTCTCTCTCTCTCTCTCTCTCTCTCTCTCTCTCTCTCTCTCTTTCTCTCCTGGCATGTGTGCCAGGTAGCAGCAGTGCAGGTCCTGGTAGCCCTTCTGTACCGTACCGTGCTGTACCGTACCGTACCGTACCGTACTGTATTCTGGTGTTTGTATTAACCTTTTGCATGAGTGTAGCCTCAGTCAAGTGCATGCATATAGTGGCCCTGCACTACCTCTTCCATATGTCTGTCTGTCTGTCTGTCTGTCTGTGGGGGGTGAGTGTCTGTCTGCTTGTATCTCCATTCGTCAGTCTGTCTGCACTGCTCTCAGGCCTGAGAAATCTGTCGATCTGTCTCCCTGTCGCAGCTTTTCTTCCCCCCCCCCTCTCTCTCTCTCTCTCTCTCTCTCTCTCTCTCTCTCTCTCTCTCTCTCTCTCTCTCTCTCCTCCTGTCTTTTATAACTCTGTCACTTTTACTAGCTGTCCTTCCATCCAACTTTTTTTTTTAAAGTTCTAATAGACGACCTGAATAGAAAATGCATAATTCTTATGCTCATCAGAACAGGGAAGGGTTTTTATTACAGAATGTCATGAACAACAATGGAATTTCTTTCTTTTTGGAATTTTTCAAAATTCAGTCTATTTGGTTCACTTGACATTTTGAAATGTAAAATATCATAAGGTGTATATCTTCAAAAAGCCAGTATGTGCATTACTCCAATATTATTATTATTATTTCCAATATTATTTTGTTGTTTCTTGGTGGCAGTGTCGGTCGGTCGGTCGGTCGGTCGGTCGGTCCCACTTTGGTCCAGACTGAAAATTTTAACAATTATTGGATGGATTGCCATGCAATTAGGTAAAAAATATCCATGTTCCCCTCAGGATGAATTTTAGTAACTTTGGATGTTCTCTGACTTTTCACCTAGCGCCATCATCGGGTCAACATTTTCATTTATCCAATACTTAAAGGAACACGCCGACTTATTGGGACATTAGCTTATTCACCGTAACCCCGACAGTTAGACAAGTTGATACATACCCTTCTCATCTCCGTGCGTGTCGTAGCTCTGTCTGACGGCTCCACCATTAGCTTAGCCTAGCTTAGCAATACGCTGCAGCTCTGAGCAGAGCTGCAAGCATATTACTCCGCCCAAGTAGCACTGCTTCCCTTTCTGAGAATATAGTTCCCAGTTTATATATACGGTTAGAAGATGGCTGTGTCTCATGTGACATTGTTATTTGTACACGCTGTGACTATACAAATCACAACATGTAAATAGGAACATGTTGCCGTTATTTTGTCACTTACTCGGAACAGTAGGCTAGTTGGAGCCGGTTACCTCCAGGATCTGTGCTAGGCTAAGCTAATGGTGGAGCCGTCAGACAGAGTTACGACACGCACAGAGATGAGAAGGGTATGTATCGACTTGTCTAACTGTCGGGGTTACGGTGAATAAGCTAATGTCCCAATAAGTCGGCGTGCTCCTTTAAGCTAAGCTTAATACTAAGCTAAGATGGTAAACGTTGTACAGGACCTGCTAAACAGCATGTTAACATTGCCACTGTGAGCATGTTAGCATGCTGAGGTTCAAGTTCATCCTCACAGTATGAAATAATATGAAATATGGCCCACATTAGTGAACATTTAAAAACAAATGTTTTACATTTGAAATGCCAATTTGTTTGCTCAAATCAATATGATGAAGATTCAAATCTGTTTTCCAGCATTTCATATTTTTGCATAGCATTTATTTGACTTCTGAATGGAACCATAGCTACTCTCTCTCTCTCTCTCTCTCTCTCTCTCTCTCTCTCTCTCTCTCTCTCTCTCTCTCTCTCTCTCTCTCTCTCTCTCTCTGTGTGTGTGTGTTCTCCTCCAAACTGCCTTGGCAATATGATGCCCACGTGCCCAGGGGTTTCGTCTCATTGTGTTGTCTAACACCACATCCCCGCCCCATGTTTAAAGCGACAGCAGCTGCTCTCAAACAAAATACAGTTTGAGCATAAAGAGCCCAGTGGTCAAAAATGGAAAACACACTTTCCCTATGTTGGCTTTTTGTTTCATTTTTATTTTTTCGTTTTGTACTTTTTATTGCACCTTTAGCTTTGATATAGCTTTTTATATGTTTGTTTTTATGATGTGTAAACGGATGATTTGTGTGATTCCTGTCGGTCCCCCCGAGGATGTCCGACAAGTTTCCAATTTACCATTGTTTCTAAACGACGTCTCAATAAGAACGAGTTCAGTTTTTGTCATGAATGTGAAAGGATTGTCCAGTGTTGTAATGAAAGATTGTTCCAGTGATGAATGGTGAGTGCCTATGTTACATGTGAATGAGATTTGTGTGTCTTTTAAAACAACATTATATGAAATGTTTAAACAGTCTTACTCTTAAGTGGGAATGCAAGAACATTTATTGGGTCATGAGTGAATCACATTGCAGCACCAACGATGTGAAAGGATTTTTACACATCACAGTGATTTTGTTGTATCAACACCCTGAAGTAGTCTTAAAATTATGGCACAAACATTATTAGCATTATTATTATTTTGTATGAATAACTGGGAAGCTAATGCCCACCATATCATCCGCTGACTTTCTTACTCTGATGTCTTATACATAGAAGACTTTTTAATGAAATCATGATGTATCATCAACCCAGCACCATTTAAACAAACGTGTCTTTGATATACAATATATGTGCTGAGTTGCTGCTATTGGCTGCACTAAGGTGTCTACATACTGCGTACGTTTTCAGGTGTTGCCAACAAGAGTTTCTAGATTTTTTTGCCGTAAAGTAGTCAGCTGATTACAGTCTTTGCTACACTTTTCTACACTCTCTGGGTATTCCCAGCAGTAAAACGTTTCCTTGTGTTTCAAAGGTGTGAAACAAAGACACTTGCAACCCAGATGTCTTATGAACACAGTGGAGTGACCAAACATGATTATTTGTGACTGACATTTTCTGCACTATTTGTTTTAAATATCTTACATTGCTGCCTTGTCTAGTTGCTTGATATTCCCTAGTTCCCTTTGTTTTCTCACAATCTCCCTCCTGTAAAGCCACTGCAGCTGTGTGTGTGCGTGTGCACGCGTGTGTGTGTGTGTGTGTGTGTGTGTGTGTCTGTGTTTGCTTAGCCGCCCGGTGGAGTCGCACTCCTGCAGCCACCCACTGCGCTCAAAGCGTAGCTGAACTCATCATTAGGACTGCAGGTCAAAATAAGGAGCTCATTACTGCCTCAGCAGATATACTGTAAAACTCACATCTCATTCTGTAAGACATCCAGCACTGCGGGGGGCAGATAAGGGATTATGTTTTGGTGGTGGGACTGCCTGCTTGGAGTCAGCTGAGTGTTTAATGTTAGTGCTTGGTGATGATTTAGCCTGAATCCCTCCGGGTAGAGACATATTTCTGTATATACCAAGATAAAAGCAAACCTTTTGCAGCAGCCACTGTGGTTTACTGCAACTTTTATTTTTGATGCTCCTGCTATCGTTTCTCATCAAAGTGCTAAATTACTGCTTAAATGTAATTTAACAGTAGTACAGGTGGAGTCAAACTGACTCAGTAATGTCAGTTACACAGCAATATCCGTCAAAAGTTAGCTAACATTAGCCAGCGTAAGCTACCAGTCATAGTAAAGCTGTGGTAGCAGAACCCTGAGTGTATTGAGGGTGCATTTTTATTGCTTATGAATTCACCTTTTGTAAGAGGAACAATTACATTTTTTTCAAACGTTAAACATCTCACTTTAAAGATTAAAACAAAACCCACCAGAAACAATGCGTCATAGGTGGAAAGGTAAAGGTAAATGTACTCACCTTTTCGACAACTTCCATGTTGCTTGAAGCTACTTCTTTACTAGTCTCGCATTGCCAGACCTTCCTCCACAGCGCTGCGGAGGAGGGTCTGGCTAGTCTACACAGCATTCTGGGATGGGAGAAAAACGTGCTCTGGTTTATTGGCATTTCTTTAAACCAATCACAATCGTCTTGGGCGGCGCTAAGCACCGGACACAATGACGGTGCCTCTGCAAAATAGCCTCGGGAAGGAACTTGTTTTGGTGGAACGTGTACTTTCTAAGGTTTTGGAACGATTGGACAGATAGTCTATCTAGCTGTCTGGATTTACCCTGCAGAGATCTGAGGAGCAGTTAACCATAGTCCTCATAAATCCACCAGAGTTTAAAATGCCAACACAAAGAAAGCGGTAGGTGACAGACATGCCTAAAAAGAGTGACATCCGGCGCAATTTCCGGCAGCCCCTGAATAATCCCGGAAGTGGAACGTCGTCGATATAGACTACTTCTATGTAAACACATTTTTTACATTATTTACATGATAATTGGCTGGCCAAATGCAAACTAAGAGCGCTGTTGTTACATGATGTACGTACTATACAGCCTGCAGGATGCCCCTGTCATGTCATTTGAATGGCTAACTACCTCCTGTTTCTAGTCACATGTTCTTCAGCAAATCCTTTCAGGGTCGGAAAATGCATTTCTTACTTCATGCTTATTTCACTAAATCTAATGACGAGGCCTGTACCAAGACACGGTATGGAAGCAAAAAAAGGCTGTCAGGCCTTGAATCTTGTGAGCAACTTAATAACTTACACTCATTGTAGAATATTTATCGTTGTAATTGAAATACTAGTACATTTATAGCATTTAAATATTTTACTATGAATTTATGTGGTTTGAATTCCTAAACTACTCTGTTAAAGACCTCTATTCAGGTTGTTCAAAACTGATTGGTCATTTGTATCTAAAAAATTGAGAAATTGGATCAGTGAAATTCACACACCAAAATTTAAGATGCAATTTTAACATTGGGGCTACCAAGAACAAGCAATCAAGCCTGAATGGAATCGATTAGACTATGAGGTTACGTTCTGTCGGTCACATAATAAAAAAAGTTACCTTCTGGATTTTTCGAAGAGGGAAATTTAAACCATATCAATTCTGATGATCAAATATTTCAGTGATATAAATGCAGTTGTATTCAAATTGAAGAATTTCTTCAGCTTCAGAATGTATTCATTTGTTAATCGTTTTATGTTGGCCTTTCTTTGCTTCCATACCCAGACAAACATTTTCACCATAGGCATTGGTGACCGCTGTTTTGTGTTGGTCTGCTTTGGCTGGACGAATATTATTATTTTAACCTTCCATCCCTTTTCCATCATTGTGTGTGTGTGTGTGTGTGTGTGTGTGTGTGTGTGTGTGTGTGTGTGTGTGTGTGTGTGTGTGTGTGTGTGTGTGTGTGTGTGTGAGCATCTCTGACTGTCTTGTGTGCATGCGTTTGGTATAAGTATACCTTACGTGTATGTGCGAGTGTGTGTGTGTGTGTGTGCGTGCCTGTGAGGCACCTTTATGAGAGTGTTTTAATAGACCATCTGAGGTGTAACACACATAAGATATTTGTTTACTAAAGCTATCCAAATAATATATTGTATGCTTGTCATATCTTCTTAACAACGTGCACTATGTTTGCATGTACAGTTTTACAAAGGATGCACCAGTTCCTTTTGTTAAAAACTGAGTGTTTTGAAATATAAAAAAATCTATATGAAAATTAACTGTACAAAATGGCCTTAAATCTTTCACTGATTTTCTTGGAATTGTGGGATGCCTTCTTTAGAAAAATTAATTGTTTCAAGGAATTAATTGTTATCTATTTTGTGTCAGTGTTTCTATTGCTTTCTAGTGGATTTTCTTTGCACAAGTTCAATTATGGAAAAACAATTATCTTGTACTTTTTTGAAACCGTGATTAATCAGAGAAAGCATGGCTGAAGTACTGATTGTCTGATAATACATATAATAGATGACTATTTCTGTATCAAACTATGTTTTTTTTAAATAAATATTCATATTAAACACAAAGGTCGCTTCAGTTTTGAATGTCCTCTTCACATTTTCTTTCCTTTCCGGGGTGTTTGTCTTTTCTCTCAAGCGATAGCTTATTAGGACTAATATGTGGTTTGCTCTCTCTGATAGGATAATTATAGTGCATGAAAGTCTTCCCACGCCAAAAACACACAAAGCACATGGACACAGGACCACGAGCCATGAGCAAGGCACTAAGCGCTGCTGCAAAACATGAGAAACGTAACATTTATTTATGTCATCCTTCTGTTTCTCTGAATCATTCCCAGTCCTGGTATAAATCTGTCATCTGCCTGCTCAAGTGGCAACTATTTCATAGAATATACAATTGAAAAATATCTTATTGATGCGAGTAAGGAGGCAAGTAGCAAGACTGTCAATGCCCTGTTTCACAAAAAAATACCAAAATGTGTCTGTTCATCTGCCGGGGGTTAACAGGGTTCTTCATCAACACTCAATAACTCAGCAAGTACATGTGCTAAAATCCCTGATTTTCAAAAGTCACGATCTAACTTGTTTTTCTCCGAATTTTAGGATATTCTCAGTCTCACTTCTGGCACTCTTCTCAGAGTGACGGAAGGGTTATAGAGGACAGAGTTTTGCTGCAGCAGTGTAAAGTTTATTGCTTACTTAAAACTTTGAAGGATGGACCTTTTTTCACAGCAGACATTGTGACTTGTCATAGTAGGAAAAGCACAGCTGCAATTGATAACCTTAACGATTGCTCAATTCCATCAAGTGTCCCAGTAAGCTATTTCAGTGAGTCAGCATGCACAATACCAGGGCCTCTCCTAAGTGGAATGCAGCCATCATTAATGGTTTTGAAGACACCTGTGCTTTTCCTACTATAACATGTCAACATGTCTGCTGTGACAAAGGTCTATTAGCTTGACATTTTGATCAACGTATTCAGGTTATGAGGGTCAAATAAGAGGATTGATACCCATAGATAGAAAATGGAGAGAAAGGACATTCACATTCATATCAACACTGCAGAACGCTAACACTTTTATGTATAAATTTCCATCTAAACCGACTTGCGGCAATTAAGTCGCAGAGGTAAGGTTTTGCTGCGACGGCCGAACGAGCAGTGGACTAGTAACGTTACGAGGCATAGAGAGCCAGCGGCTAAATTAGTCAAATTTAACAACTTTGTGTTCGTCCACACACTCTTAGTGTTAGGAAAGCACATTGCTGGGGCGGCCTCTAGCTCACCCAGTAAGAGCGTGCGCCCCCATGTAGGCTGAGCGGCCCGGGTTCGAACCCGACCCGCGGCCCTTTGCTGCGTGTCATCCCCCATTCCTCTCCCACTTTTCCTGCCTCTCCACTGTCACTCTGACATAAAGGGAAAAAAGCCCCCAAAAAATAATCTTTAAAAACAGGAAAGCACATTGCTATCGCCAGATGAGTGACAACTTTGTTCGACTCATTTTCTATGACCGTTGTGGAGTGGGGGCATGGCGACGTTAGCAAGCTAGCTAGCTAACTGTCGTGCTTTATTGCTGCATTGGTTACAGAAAAAACAGCAGGCTTGGTTGGGCTGCTGACCTGCTGCCGCTTGGTATAACAGGTATAACTCACTACTGGCCTCCAAAGCTCACTAACTTTTTTTAAAAGAAAATACAGAGCTTTAAAGGTGCTGCAGACTTTTTTAATTTTTTTGCGATTACGAGGCTCTGTGTCTAGTCTCTATGGTAAAAGCTAATCACCGCCCACCTCTAGTGTAATACCTAATGACGTTGGAGTGGTATCGGTCTTCTATCTAACTCTGTGCAAGAAAATGTTGAACAATATCTTCAAATGCAGTGCATACACATTTTATAATAATTTTTGTAATAAGTACTTTGCACAACCAGGTTTTAAGTGATTTGAGTAACTGTATTAACTGGAAGTTCTATCAGCCTTTAAAATAAATGATGAAATTTAGACCAAGTTACAACCAAGTCCGTTTATTGTCTAAAGCAAAATGTGTGCAACTGTTTTCTTGCTTGCTTGTCCTCCATTTTGCAACACAAAATGTTTTTCTGGGCATTTTCGCTCTGAGAAATTTAAAAAGGAATAATCACACTTTGGTTGAAATGGTTACAACCCAGTAGATAGATAATGCAACCTGTGTAGAGCAGAGCTGGAAGAAAGTGTTTTGATTTAAGGCCAAAAAGACCATTAGTTCGGAACCAATGGTCTTGGGGGGTTGGTTGGCACATGAATAGAAGCAGGGACTTGTTCTTGTGTTTATGTTGCAATTTGATGCTTTGTGCATTAAAAAGTAAAAATAATGTTCCCTATATAATGACTACATTCCATTTCACACTCTAATCATCATATGTGTCTATACGAGTTACATTAGCAATTAACGTTATTCTTTCAAACTCCCTCCCACTGTGCATCTGTTTCTCCCTTGATAACACATGAAACACAACTGTCACATTCTGTATGTTGAGAAGCCCAGCATGTTCTATAGAGGAAGATGAGAACAAAAACAACATGGATGCCAATTGTCTCCTTAAAAAACTAAAACTAAATTACACTGGATTAAGAAACAAAGGTTTTAGCATTTTAATAACTAATTAAATATAATACACATTGGTGCTGATTCCTTTCCAAGCCATAAAAAAAAAATGATGTGGGGAAAGAAAGGAGTGGGATTTTCCAGATTGTTTTGACATTTCAAAATGGATGGCTTGTCGGTGTGAAAATAAAGTAAGACATCCACAGTACATATGTCACAATGATGTTGATAATAGAGATGGCTCACAGTGACAGATGTAATCAGGTATGCACACAGTGTCCTGCTGGCCCCAATCAATGACCATCAACCCCCTGTATATTAGATAGCTGTCAGGTGTTGGCCCATTTTCCCATCTTAAATACACTCGTACATTTATTCAGCAGACAAAATTGGCTGATAAATTTGCCTATTACAGGTCCACATTTGCATATATTTGCAAAACAAATTCACTCAGTTGGCGTCACATTTGCCCCCGCTAGAAATCAAGCCTGAAATTGTGGATTTGCGGTGTGAAGTGAAATTAAAGCTTAAATGAAGTTTGTACAACTAAATAAAGTAGGACAGCAATGATGGAAGTATTCCATATCAGATGGGGATCAATTCTGTGAGGTTATATGTCAAGCAGAGAGGACTGTGTGTGTGTGTGTGTGTGTGTGTGTGTGTGTGTGTGTGTGTGTGTGTGTGTGTGTGTGTGTGTGTGTGTGTGTGTGTGTGTGTGTGTGTGTGTGTGTGTGTGTGTGTGTGTGTGTGTGTGTGTGTTTTAATTCCATCTTTGCAGCAGCCTTGAAATTACTTTGGAGTCTGCTCGGAAAAAAAACTTTATATTTTCTTTGCAAATGGAAAACTGTTAAACCTACCAAACATTAATAAGGTAATCAACCTGTGATGATTTTTTTTTCTGACCACAAGAAGTTTCAAAA
The DNA here is from genome assembly GCA_023631565.1 of Gymnocephalus cernua. Taxonomy (NCBI): domain Eukaryota; kingdom Metazoa; phylum Chordata; class Actinopteri; order Perciformes; family Percidae; genus Gymnocephalus; species Gymnocephalus cernua. The sequence continues at coordinate 16,701,932 of CM042447.1, read as the reverse complement.
TGTAAAATTCAATGCTTATTTTTATTGGCCTTGCTTACGGAAGAGGATTAGGGCCACTGGTGAAAAAATGATTTGAGTTCTGACTCAAAGTCAGAATTCTGAGTTTAAAGTCAGAATTCTGAGTTTAAAGTCAGAATTCTGAGAATAAAGTCAGAATTATGAGTTTAAAGTCAGAATTCTGAGTTTGAAGTCAGAATTCTGAGTTTGAAGTCAGAATTCTGAGAATAAAGTCAGAATTCTGAGAATGAAGTCAGAATTCTGAGTTTAAAGTCAGAATTCTGAGAATGAAGTCAGAATTCTGAGATTAAAGTCAGAATTCTGAGAATAAAGTCAGAATTCTGAGTTTAAAGTCAGAATTCTGAGAATAAAGTCAGAATTCTGAGAATAAAGTCAGAATTTTGAGTTTAAACTCAGAATTCTGAGATTAAAGTCAGAATTCTGAGAATAAAGTCAGAACTCAAATAATTTTTTCACCAGTGGCCCTAATCCTCTTCCGTACTTGCTCATTAGTTCTAAAGACAGGCTTTGTTTGCAGCAGCTGGAGCATGGAGTCAGGAGTCAGGTCATCAGGGAAATTCAACTCACCTGCTCTGACTGCATGCTGCTATACTTAAGTGAGTGGCAGTAGGCCAGTCTCTGGTTTGCTTGGTAACATTTTGGTTTCTTTTTCTGTACCACAAAACAGCACAGCACATACTCCTTGTTTTCGATTGTAGTGTAGAGGTTGTACCAGAATAGGTTTATGTGGTTTAATTTTCAGAAAACGCCATATATTTGTTGTACTGCACATTGCTGCAGCTCCTCTTTTCACCCTGTGTGTTGAGCTCTCTGTTTTAGCTACAGAGTGAGGCATCTCACTTCTGTTCCATCTTTGTTGGGAGTCGCACATGGTCAGTACCTAGATCAGCACTGCTAGCTAATCAAAAGCAGAGTATGAGGGCGTGCCACGCTAGCAGCTAGGCGAGCGTTATAACGTGTGTTACAGAGTGACGCACGTTCGTCGCGGAAGTAAAGGCTGGACTACAATAGAGCTGTTTGGAGCGGTTTGTGAACAGTGTTTAATTTTGTAAATCTATAACGTGCACAAAAAGATACAGTATACAACACAATAAAAAGGGAAAAGCCAAAAAGCATAATATGAGCACTTTAAACCTTTTAGTTTTAACTCCTTTGTATTTCCTTGAGGCCGGGAATTTAAACTCTGCATTTTACTAGATAAAGTCACTGCTACAACTTGTATTAGTTAAATGACAAGTAAATAAAACAACGAACACATATCATTCCTAACAACTGTTCCACACCGGCTGGGAAATGAAAACAGCAAGTCCTGCGTCTATATGCGTTTGGTTGTGCTCTCAGATGAGCTCACAGCCCAAAATACACCATCATACAGGTACAGTAAAACAAATACACTACATTGTATAAGCGTTACCTTTCTAAAGGGAAATGCGCTGTCTTGACATTTTTAGAGCCATTAGACATAAACCACTGGGGAAGAAAAACATTTCACTTGAAAAGACTGTGTAACTCTTTTTCATTTGTTAGATTAAATATTTGTGACTACATAAACAACAATGGAAGTTGAAAATACATTGGTAGGTATAATTCATTAAGAGTTTCTGACGCTCAAAAACACATGTTAAATGTAGCTGAATCCTGATGGTGCACGGAAGAAAACTTGAAATAAACAAAACTCTTCTAACTTTGGCAGAAAATGTGTTCATGCAGGACCCCATCACTCTGAATGAGAAAACACGTTTAAGTTAAGATATGATCATCCTGAGGCAGGAAGTGTATTGTTGGTCCCTTTTACTTGTTGTCCAGAAAAGCACCAGTATTGCCGTCCTCTAACCTAAGGCCAAATTTATTTTTTATTTTTTTTAAAACCACAGTTGATGGTAAACAAAGAGAAGACAAATACAGTCAATTTGCAATAAAACTAATTGCAGATGTTTACTGATTTTGTTATTTTCTTTTCTTTCCCCCCCCTCTTTATAAGGATCGACACATCACTTGAAATGTAAGGTGTAATTTATCTTGATTTTGTAAATGCAATAACACCTTAAGCTAGTGTTCTCTGCTATGAAGTGTATCATTTGTAAGATTTAAAATACAGGGCAGAGTCAGATGAGGATTTTAACATACTGTATGCATTGGGTGTTTGTTATGCAAAGCTGATTCTTATTTTTATTTTTCCTGCACAAACAGGAGAGCCTTGTGCATCCCTCCACTTCCCTTAAATAGCTTTATTTTCCCAGTGTCCCTGGAGGCCAAGGGAGGAAATGGAGGGATTGATTGAGGGGCGAAGAAAGGCAGAGATAGGGAAATCTAATATCACTGTCAATCAACATCTAATGCAACGCCAGCAGACACACACGCACACACACACACACACACACACACGCATGCACGCACGCACGCACACACACACACACACACGCACGCACGCACGCACCACCATGTAAGAGTTCAGCATAAAGAGGCAAAAAAATAAAACGCACCATAGCAAAGAGCCACACAAAACATGCACGCCAGCAACAGTGACTACCAGATCTAATGACAGTCATAATACTGTACATAGCAGTTTTCATATTTTTTTTTTCGTACCTAGATTGACTAGATTGTGGGAAACCGGACAGTCTTTGTTATTGTACTCGGTTGTGGCTACTCCAAGCAACTCTTTCACATTGTTCACGATGTTTTGACTTTACTTGTTTCAGTGAAGAAAACACTAATTCGCAAACGTACGTCGATGCAAACATTGACTTTAAGTTGAGGGCAGCCTGTTTAACGTTGGGACATCTGTCTGTGGGCACTGTTTTCCAGGGGCTTTCAAGCAATCGGATTCAGCAGCGAAAGGCTTAATGAGGAAGGTGATCTGTGGCTGCTTTTTTCCCCTCAGGTTGCAGAATCCGTCATCAAAACTCTGCTGCATTATTTGTTATTTAAAAGGTATTGGCAAATTAATTGGCGAAACAACAAGGCCACCAATAGCAAGCTGCATCTAGAGAATATGATGCTCAAAATGCAAGAAAATAACATGACATTTAGAATACTCAGCACTTAGATAATAGCATCCATACTATAAGGAAACAAGAAATAATTTGCTCCTTAATTGTTTAAATACTTATTCACTGAATGATTATGGGGTAATTAGTCGATGCAAAAGGTTGTGTGAGGTTTTGTCCTTTCAAAAGACTTGACGTCTTAATGTTCAAGTTAGTCTAATGAACACTGTGGTCGGTGTCTGTCAACCAGGGTTGTAATTATGTTTGCTTGTCACTTATTGACACAGTCTGTAGCTTAGCAACCTGCCACGGTGACGGAGCTAAAGTTGGCTCTCGTTTGAATATTCCCCAGAAATTAAAAGAAAGAAACTCAGGTGGTTGGTGAAATGTCGAGTGCAAAGTTGCATTTTCTAAACCTGAAGGTCTCATCAGGACACCCCTAAAAAAAATATCTCTCACACACCTTCCCCACAACAATGCTATGAAACTTTTACAGAAAGCATGCTAGAAATATAAATGTGGGTAGGTTGCATAATTACTGTGTGCCATTAATAAATCAAAACACATGTTTAGGCCACTCCGCCCACTGAACTCCCACTGATCTTATTTAAATAGAACATGCTGTAATTATTTTTTTCTTAAAGGTGCTAAGAGATGGTGTGTACAGGTCTGTGTATTCTGAGTCTATTGTGTAACTTTTAAAGATGATTTGTGATTGTGTTGTGCTGTAAGATATTTCTTACAGCATATGCGATGTATAAATGAGATATGTGTTAAAAGCAGAGGTGTGAGCGATGTCGCACTTGTTCAACTTTGTTTTCTTCTTCATTGTTTTATTGTAAGACTTATTCCATTATAACACTCTTCTCAGTGCTGCACTATCTGCTTCTCTGCTGCTGCGATTGTGTGTGCATGGGCACAAGTATCACATAGTACAGACACATTTCACACCATAACCATATTTGTCAATTACCATTAAAACAATGTTTTGACATGTATGTGATTAAGACATTAATAGAGAATAGTATAAAAGTGGTGGGAGACGTCTATGTAAACCTAAACCTAAAAAGGCACTAAGCACAACTGAAACGGGGGTGCGTTGAACACCCTGTTCAATTCACCCCCGTTTCAGTTCAAAAAAACGTGTTGCTGCGTTTTGTCGGGCCGAACGTGATCGGGAAAAATATGTGCGGTAGTGAACGGGGAGAGACAAATTATTTTTTGATTCCGTTTGAATTGAGCCATGGATTACTTATATGATGTTTGTCAATTTAAAAGATAATTTCCCAAGTCCAAAAAGTCAGTTTCAAAAAAATCTGCAAGTATAAAACTGTGAAAATACGTAGTTAGAAAGACTGCACACTTCAACGTTGCATGGGTGACATCTGGCTGAAGCTACGATGCTTTCTTACACTGATGTCACGTTACTCACATGAGCAACGGGTCTTGATTGTTCTTTCGCTTCTCGGCTGATAAAACTGCGCTGGATAAAACACATCAGGTGAGATGACGTTACGTGTGTTGTGGAACATAGCTAGCTAGCAAGCAAGTGGAGCATCTAGCAAGATGATGTAAATTGTGGGAGACAAGATAGTTCACTGAGCGGTATGAACTAAGTGGTACTACGTCAAACCTACAACAAACTGTGACTTTCTTTACTCTTAAAATTATCATTTAAATTGATGAACATCATATGTGTAATTCATGGCTCAACGTTACATGTGTTGTGGAACATAGTTAAGCTAGCTAGCTAGCAAGCAAGTGGAGCATCTAGCAAGATGATGTAAATTGTGGAAGACAAGATAGTTCACTGAGCGGTATGAACTAAGTGGTACTACGTCAAACCTACAACAAACTGTGACTTTCTTTACTCGTAAAATTATCATTTAAATTGATGAACATCATATGTGTAATTCATGGCTCAACGTTACATGTGTTGTGGAACATAGTTAAGCTAGCTAGCTAGCTAGCAAGCAAGCGGAGCATCTAGCAAGATGATATAAATTGTGGGAGACGAGAGTTCATTGAGCGGTTTCACACAAAACTAAGTGGTACTATGACAAACCTACGACAAACTGTGACTTTCTTTACTCGCAGAATTATCATTTAAATTGATAAACATCATATGTGTAATTTATGGCTCAATTTAAAAGGGGTAAAAAAAAAAAAGAACTAGTCTTTCCCCATTTACTACCATACATATTTTTTTCCGAAATAAGGTCCCATGAGGTCCACCGGAAGGGGAGGGACTTCCTCCTCTCTATGGTCCCTGAGTACAGCCTCACAGAGCTGCTAGCATGGCTGTAGACTGTTAATGTCCTACCTTTTTTTTTCACACAGATAACTTAAAAAACAATCTGAAATTATTCCAAAATACCGCTCTGCTGTTGATACTGTGTGACTTGTAGAAGAAAGTCATTTTTGACGTGTCTGCTACTCCATCTGTTTTTATTTCTGCCCTGCGTTTAATTTGCTCAAGGTGTGATCCAGGCTCAAACTGCAGCCTAATTACCGAATCAAAATATAACGTTTGAATACTAACTATATTAGGAGCTAACTAAGTAGTGATCATGTGAACAAAGTTTGATATCTCAAGATTATAGGGTCTCTCTAAGAGAGACTGAGTGCTGTAATGTGAAGGAAGCAATGCGTTGGCTTTGGCTCTGTTTCATTTCTGCTCATTTGAAACAAATCAAATTAAACACATAGATGAAGAGCTACAACACTGATCGTGCTTCTTCATTATTGTCCACTAACACCAACACCAACAGGGCTAAGTGAGACAAAATGGAAACTTGGCCCCTCAGTTGACTAATGGTTTTTATTGCGCTTGCTGTGTTTAATCAGTAGCCACATGCACACTCACAGAAACCTTGCCTTTTTCTCAATTAGCAGTACATATGAGACCACTTGTTCTCCCTAACCTGGCTTGATATATTATGCATCACAGCTAAGCGTTTTTGTGTGTAAGTGTGCAACCGTGTGTTTCCACCTCGGCAAACAATGCATTATGCAGTGAGACAGTAGGCAGATGCATGGGGTGCTAGGAACCTCATTGCCTTGTAAAATGAATGTATCTGTGTGTGAGAAAGAGAAGGTCAGTGGGGAATCTGGGGAATTTCTTTTGCATTGTGTTTGTGTGTGTCATTTCTCTCCAGTCACACTTTAGGGTTTCTTGAGAGTGTGAGTTTCTCTACGGAATGTGAATACATGCATGTGTGTTGACATGTGGAGCCATGTGTGTAGAAAGCAGACTGATGTACAGTGACAGGGTCGAGAGTATCGGAGGAGGTAGAAGATCGTCTAACAGCGATGACCTCGCTGCCGCTCTGCTGACTCCACACACTCATTATATGCTGGGTGTATGTTGTTCCTCACAGAGGGTAGAGATGAGGGCGAAGAGAGAAGGGAACAGGGAAGAGATTGACACTGTGAGAATTAATAATTTGTCAATAAATTAGAGGGAACATTTAGTCTATTCAAATTAAAGTTATAATTGATTTGAGGATTAATCAAAAGATTTCAGTTAGTGACAGCCACCACTGAGGTCACCTGCGAACACTAGTTATCGTACAGAAGGAAATACACAAACGTCATGATATCTTCAGGATAGTTTATTATTTCTTTTTTTTTTCATTTCAAAATATTATTGTCTAGAGCAATTTTCATTTGATCATGATTTTCACACACAACACGCTATCTCAGACATCTTTGCTTATTTCAAGAATCAGGCTAAACGTAAAACTAGGCAAAAAATGACTTTACTACTTAAATCGCACTAATCAATACTTTTATATGAACAACGGAAATAAACGACTGCATTAGAATCTTTCATCACATTGTTTTGATTTTAAGGCCCTATCTACAAATACTTAAACAAATATTTTCCCCTTCCGTTAATAAACAAAATGCTGTCCACACAACCTTTGTTTTACACAATATCTCTGTCCACACTAGAACACATAAACGACTCCAAACTCTCCCCGGGCCAGTAGGTGGCGATAAAGACTTTATCGCGATAAGTCAAATACCAGAGAAGAAGAGTCTGAGCCTGCATAGTGAGCTTATTTACTGGTATTAACAAATTAAACAATAGTAAAACAATAGTAGCTAATTTGTGTGTGTGTGTGTGTGTGTGTGTGATAGTTATCATGGCAAAATGTGGTCCTGGAGACAGCTACTGTGTTGGGAACTACCACAGGGCGCTTTGAGTACTTTGCCAGGTGTTTTTATGGCGTCACAGCCATGCCCCCCACTTTATGCCCCTGGCCCGATTTGGCCTCGCAGCTGGGGTGACCCATTGCAAGATGGTCTCTAGTTGTTGTTTCTTGCACATGCTCATTACACAAAGCAATAATGGGCATGTGCGAATCGAGAAGATGGACGTTACAGACGTCATTGTTTGTCAAACGCTCCGTTTTAGACATCCACACAGATACAAAGTAACCAGAGTTTTGAGAAACCTGCACCTTAGAAGGTCTTTTTTTTTAATCCCTTTTTTGTGACCTAAACTCTGTTTGCGTGTGGACAAGAGGCCAAATGTAAAGGGGAATATCAGTTTTCAAAAATATCTGTATATGTGTAGACAGGTCTTGAATTTCCGGTTACTTATACAGGTTCAGACAGTGTGTCACAGTTACCATGTTTTTATGCTTTTATCAAGAAATCTTATCAAGTCATTTATGCTTTCTGCCATTAGCAGATTGTTTTTTTTTCTGAGCAACTTTCTCTACACAATATTGATCTTGTATAGAAGAACGTTTTGCAGTGCAACAATCAAATGACTACATACACCAGAGAAATAATACCGTAAAGATGCCTTAAGATGATCACGAGTCCTTATAAAAGAGAGGCATTTATGCCGAGCTCTAACTCACAGGACCCCCGTGCTCCCAGCAGAGGAGGCAGAGTGGAAAATGAAAAGGTCTCTGTTGTAACCACCCACTGTAGTCGTGATAATAATGATCAGAAATGGCATGTGCCTTGCCTTTGAAATAATGACACTGATAGTTAAAGGCGCCGCATTGTTTTTTCAGCCAGCAACTGTAATAAATGGAGAGAAATTGAAGTAGATGATTCAGTAATACTCAGATTTGTTACACAGAACTTCACTGCACACAATCTGAGGATGTAAATACTTTATGCAGTTCTATTGGATGAGTTGCTGATGCCAATGTGTACCCCTTACATACATCTTATTTTGTACAGAGTATCTGTTCTAATATTGTTTACACCTGTGTGATTTTACAGGCTGCCAAGTATTTAAATTAATCATGTCAGTGGGAGATAAAAACACTGAAAGTGAACTGAACTGCTTTAAAGGATTGGTCTGGTGATATTCAATGGTTTTCTTATTGCCTATGTCAAATGTGTTTTAAAGTTCCCATATCAGACTCATTTTTAGGTTCATACTTGTATTTTGGGTTTCTACAAGAACATGTTCACATCCTTTAATGTTCAAAAAACACATTATTTTTCTCATACTGTCTGTCTGAATATACCTGTATTCATCCTCTGTCTGAAACGCCCCGTTTTAGCGACTGTCTCTTTAAGCCCCCATCCCAAAAAAGCCCAATCTGCTCTGATTGGTCATCGTTTCCGGGTCTTCAACATCAGTGATCTCGGCGTCTTTTTACCATCACTGCAGCCGGGGAATGACTGTAACAGCACTCCAGCAGTACTTGTTTTTAATCAAACATAGTATAGTTGTGACATCACAACCGTACAGAAGTCCTTGTTTAAAGGCACTGTTTCAGAATACAGGCTGTGTGCATTTCTCTGTGGATTGAGCGTTTCAATGCTCACAGGGCCAGATGTACATACATTTATGAATGTAGCGTTATCAGCGCCATGGCCAACCTGCAGAAAGCGCATGCTGTGATACTTCAGCTTATGTCGTATTTTCCAAACCTGCAGTTCATCAGGTAATCAGCGCCTTTCTCCACCCACTATACCGTAAATTGCGCTGTAGCAAAGCGGTACTGGTGCTATGATACGGCTGAGTGCAGACTGCGATATTCCCACTGCTGATGCTGTGACTGTTTGAAACGATCCTGATGCCAATATTTGTAATGTAGCAAGGAGTTTAACAACTGCTGGGATGGAATGTGAACGCTGAGTCAGAGATTCGTGCTTTTACACACTCGTAAAACAAATACGCCTGAAGTGAACGCAAAAGCATTAGTACATCTGGCCCACAGTATTTATATAGCACCTTGACCTGCTCTATAATAAAAAAGAAGACATGGGAATCTCACTTTTTACAATATCTGACCTTTAATGCGCACTTCAAAATAGTCCCCACCAATTTGTCTTTACTTTTTACTCTCTTTAGTGTTACATTTAGCAGGGAAAGGAGGACCCAAAACGCAGAGAGCAGGCAGACAGGAGTAATCTTTCTTGATTATTTAATAAATGAAAACAAATACAAAACCAAAGAAGTCCTGGAAAGACAGGCAAAAGGTAATCCAAAAATAAAGTCCAAGTCAAAAATAGAAAGGCAAAAAGGCAAACCGGGAAGACTCTCAAACTAGAAATACAGACAGGAGACAAACACACTAAACAGAAACAGTACAATGATCTGACACAGGACAAAGGGAACACAAAGACTAAATACAGAGGATAACGAGGAAACAAGAGGCAGGTGACACAAGGGCTGGGAAACAGGTGGAAAACATCAAGCAATCACAAGAGCGGGAAAAACCAAAAGACAGGAAATAAAACACGACACAACAAGACAGAAAACCAGACCGACAGAATAAAACAGGAAACAGCCAAATACAAAAACAGACTACCAAAATAAGACAAAACAACAAAACCATAACACTTTAGTATTGTTTGCTAAGAATTGCAGCGTCCAGTTATGTTAGGAAATGACTGAGCCAGTTTTAAAGATTTTGTTTCAGTTGAAACAAATGAGCTCCGGGCTGAGTGCCACAGAACGGGTAGTGAAGTAGAAAATGATTGAGGGATAAACAAACACATGATTGGTTTTGGTGTTTTCATGGGAGAAGAATATATACAGTGTATATAAATAGCACCGACCTTATGACAGATGTTGCATGACAGTACACTGCTTAGGGACTTTCAGTATCAAATTGCCCATATTCACAGTGTATATGTGGGCAGTATGTTAGAGGAAACACTTCCACAGTGACACAGAGATGCCAGTTTATTCCCCTACATGAGTTTGAAAAGTATATTATATAAACCTGAACTGCCACTGCAGTAATAATAATAATAATAATAATAATAATAATAATATGCACGTCTTTTGTAATGAGATTCTCACTGAGCTGTCATATCATACCTGTCAATCCGTGTTTTTCTCTCCCTCCATCTTTTCTCATCCAATTACTTTCTGCTCATGCAACTTTTATGTAACCTCGGAATGATTAAGTAACAGACTTTTATTACATTTGAAAAACAAAAAACAAATCTATCTCAGTATCTTTCTGTGTCCTGTACTCTCCTTTGGCTCCAGATAACAAAGCTCCCCTTCTAATTAATTGCTCAGGGCCTCTGAAGCTTGCACAAGTAAAGTCTGGGAGTGTGTGTGTGTGTGTGTGTGTGTGTGTGTGTGTGTGTGTGTGTGTGTGTGTGTGCGTGCGTGCGTGCGTGCGTGCGTGTGTGTGTGTGTGTGAAAATTCAGTGACAAATATACTGTCAATTTGACTTGTAATTAGTGTTGCACATCTTGTATGGAAGTTAATTACTGGCAAAACTATGAAATACGCACACAACAAATTCAATATAATATAATCTGAAAGTCAGAAAATGCAAGCTTTAGAAACATTAAAAAGTTACATATAGTCACTTTAAGCAAAAGCCAGAATACAAAAACATGAAATACTCCCAACATATTCCAAGCAGTTCTCACCCTGAACCCAATCTGAACACAGCACATACGATATCTCCCTCACGCCAACTCAGAGTGTCTGAATAGTGTAATCAACATTTGTATAATCATCCCAGTTTGACTTTATTAAAGGCGCTCCTGTGAGCTGGCCCCACGCTGCTCGATGTAATTAGCATCTCAGCCATGTTAGACAGAGAGCAATCATTGTGCTTCTGGTTTTCTTTTGGGCTTTCACTTCACAAAGTGAAGACTATTCTAAATTATAATGTGCAACAGAGCAATCGAGAATGTCAGATCCTGCAAATTAAATTTGGCACCCTGGGTTTCTTCTTCGTTTTTGTCTGGCTGTAATTTCATTTCATTTGGAAGCACTGGCGTTTGTTCGTTGAGAGTTGAAAGTGGCTGATAATTTCAACAGTATGAAAACAAAAAGTCCTCAAGGCCAGTTTGACACTAACCATTTAGCTTTTTATGTTTTTTTTTTGTGAAAGCATCATTTAGGGGTTCAATGTTGAATTTAGAACCAGTTTGATTGATTTACTTCACGTTTCACTGCTTGCTCTGTTTATAGGAATATCCAGCTTTGTCTTACAGCTCCCCCTAGTGGCTGATCTGTTGAGTTAGCACATTTTTCTGGAAAAGAAAATGTTTAAAGCATTTTATTTTCCTACGTGTATCTATTTTTTTGGTCTTCGTATTTTGTAAAAATTTTCGTTGTACATATATTTGCCAAAAGTGCTCTATAAATAAGCATGACTTAAGACTTTATATTGCAGGAGGAATTTTATTCAAAGCTTTACACAAGATTGTATCAACAGGGGAGCAGCATACAACTGAATGGACAGATTGTCATGATTAAATCTTATGAATCTACATAGAAAATGAACAAACAAATCAGGCACAATGAAAAAAGCCAACAGAAAGGGGAGACAGTAAACAATGAAACTACAAAGTACAAAAAAAAAAAATGTATAAACTTAATGAAACACAAACATTTCTAAAGTCTGAATCACTTCCAGTGGATCTTTATGGCTTGGTCAAAGTAAAAATCAAGGTACAAATTTGAAGACGTGTGAATATTTTCAATTAAATTCTATAATTATAAACTTGTCTGTGGGTCAAATGTGTCCAGCAGTGTTCTCTACTGGCAAAAAGCAAAACTCTCAGTCATTACAAAAAACATCCCATACAATAAAAATTCCTAAATTTACAATATGGCTGTCATTTTTGGTCTCTTTAATCATATTTACATTTCGTGTCAACAGTTATTTCACCAAAGATCGATTCATAAAAATGCATACAGTATTTACATTTAAAGTACAAAACCGTTACGTAGCCATAGGAAAACCCAACCCAGCCGCGTCAATTCCCAGAAACCTGCAGAAAATGTTACATGACTATTTTTCTGCCCTGGAGAGGGATCAACAGTTTGGGATCAAAATTTGTTTAGGTAAAGCAGAAACAACTTGTATATACACACAGTGAATTCTCATCGAAACAGACCATTATAACTTATAGATTTTACAACACTGATTCCACCACTGTATTCTTAAAGCCAAAACCTTTAATACTTTTAAAGAAAATTCTCTTGGAATATTCTTGGTCATTTTCATGTCATTGTGAACTGATTCACAGTAAATATACAGTGCTGCTTCAGGGTGGGTGGGCCTTTGTCACTGCAAACAAAACACAGCATAACTCAACCCTTAAAAACCTCACGATGGAATGTTCTTTTTTTTTAAGTTTAGTTTCACTGCCACCTGTCACGTTAAAACTAGCAATATAGATTCTCAGTGTAAGCCTATAATCTATGCCAAACACCATTTGGTTACACTGTACAAAAATGGTGAAAGTATGAGCCATTTTGAGATGTAACAGAAGCTTTTCTTTGATTTCTATATTCTATATTTGATTTCTATATTACATGTACTGTGTGGTTCCCTGGAAAAAAAATCTTTTGATACCGACATCCTGTTTTGAGTCCGGGAACTCCTGACATCAGCCTCTTTTGTTCACCACATGAACCTCTGTGTGGCCGCGCTGTCCGGCCAGTGGAAGCTCTTACTGATGAAGATGTAAAGTGTGGCGGCATTGACCACCGTGTACAGGAGAAACTCCACGATGAGTCTGGTAAGAGAGGGGAGAGGCATGTGCAGGCGGTACATCAGATAAGGAACGATGAAGTACCTGAACTCCAGCAGCTTCTGGGGGACCGTTGCAGCCAGCAGGCACGCCAAGAACGCCAAACTCCAAAACAGTGAGCGCGACTTGAAGGAATCCAGAAAATTCCACCCTGCAAACACGTACGCGGGGACGAGGAGAAAGCGCACCAGCTCGTGCCTCTGGAAAAGCCTTTTCCACACGTAGAAGGGGAAATGGCGGTTATCTGCCAGGAGGTACTTGTGGACGAAGGTGAACTTCCACACCAGGAGCAAGGAGACGCACGTGACGAAGAGGAAGAACAGAGGCTGCTTTTTCAGAGCCTGGAGGAAGCGGAGAGCGCGGTGGTAACAAAGTGAGACGGGGAGGGAGAAGAAGAGGGTGAAGGAGAAGAAATAGAGGAGTTGGGGGAAGTTGAGGCAGGCTTCGTGGCTCGTCCGGTCACCCACCACAATCCCATCATTCAGCACCACGAACCCCAGGAAGCCCACGCCGACCACTGCGTACGGCCAGGCCACGAGCAGCACCGCCTTCACATGACTGGGTGAGGTGAGGAACTCCAGCGTGAAAAGAACCACTTTCTTAGCTCCGCTGAATGACAGAGGGACCTGGGACGGAGGAGACTTCTCGTCCCTCTTTTTCGTATGCTCCACCCTCCAGGCCTCGTCCATTTTGGCGGCCACCAAAGTGCCTGCGCAGAAGGCCACCCAGACGATGTTGGTCTGGCGGAAGAGCACGGAGCAGACGCCGAGGAGCGCTGAGGCCTTGTGGCAGCCGTAGAGCGTCATGAGGTAGGTGAAGAGGGTGAAGAAAGTAGATCCGGCGTCGGTGTAGTAGAGGAAGTTGAAGAAATAGAGCACAGGGAAGGTGGATAGAGACAGCGCTGAGAGGACTCTGCGCGAGGTTGTTCGTGTCTGGAAGAGAGGAAACGGGATTTCAGAAAAGAAAATGACAAAAGATAACTCACGCGTGATGATCTCCATCATCTGTATACCTTCTCCCTGAGGTGCAGTTTGCAGATGAGCAGATAGAGCAGGTAAAGGTTTCCGCAGTTGAACAGCAGGTTGATGAAGCGCAGCATGGCCGTGGAGCACACCACCTGGCCGGTCAGGTCAGCGAGCCACACCACGGGCTTGATGATTCCCACAGAGACAAGGTAAAGGCCTGGGAGAGTGGTGATCATTGGGTCCCACTGCAGAAGGATCAAAACCATGTTATGGGCAGTCCACCAATTTTACATGCAGATTATCTGTATTGTTTATTATCACTCTTGTCAAAATAGATGTATGTTGTATTCCGTGGCTCTTGGGGGATCTTTCCAAAGTCTTTAGAAATGAACCCCGATTATGTCATAGTGATGTCATCAGAGTTATCTCTTGGATTTGGAGATGACTTCACAATTATAACACAAAGGCTGCGTTGCAAACTGGAGTTTGAAAAACATGGGTGTTTACCTGACAGGGAGAATCTATAGAGCGACAGTCAAGATGCATCATGGAAAATGTAGGATCTAGCTTCTTTCTTTTTTTTTCTTTTTAGCTTAACCCCCAGTAGAAACTAGTAGTAAGTATATCTCGGCCTCTGCTGCTTCAATTTTGACCACCAGACCTATTGAAAACTAAAACCCTGGAGGAGCCCTGATTCAGGTGAGTTATTGCATTCATATTTCCATACCATCCATCCATCCAAAAACTATGATATGCTTCGAAATAACGTTCAACGTTACATGTTTTGTGGTGAATTGGCTTGAATTTAGATTAAGAAAACCGCCCATAGTATATAGAGGTTTACTCCTCGACGCAGCGGCCGCGGGTTCGACTCCGACCTGCGGCCCTTTGCTGCATGTCATTCCCCTTCTCTCTCCCCCCTTTCAAGTCTAAGCTGTCCTATACAAATAAAGGCCTCAAATGCCGAAAAGAATAATCTTAAAAAGATGAGTGCAGTGTGTATGAACGATGCTGGCTAAAGCTAGCCTGCATGTAAACTACACGACCTTTAGGCACATAACCCCCCCCACTAAAGCCATTCTATATGTCCGACATGGAGATTAAAAGCTCTACAAACTGCCACATCATTTGAAATGACAGCAGCTCTGCTGTTAGCTAACCTTAATCCGCTAAACAACGAGAGACTCCCTTTTTTAATGGCTACCGCGACTTTCAGGAAGCCACTTTACCTCGTTGAATTTCCCATGGCAGTATTTCTGAGCTTGTGGAATATGAAAAATCTCGTCCATGTATGGCTCCCTTTGCTCCCGAGTGACTCTTGAGAACAGCAGGCAGGATATCAAAAAGTTGGTGCTGCAAAGCGCAGTAAAGATGTAGCCTTCAAATTTCTCCATGTTTGATGACGAAATCCGATGTATAACTGAATGCATTCCAAAGCTAGCTGTACTAATGTTGTGTATACCGCATAACTCGCGTGTTAAGGTTAAAACCACAGTACAATGTCAATTCCGAGGAAAAGTGGAAGAACTCTGTGTGCAGTACTGATACACACGGGAGTGTGATGTTTGACAGCTGGCGGTCCGCTTCGGAAGCATGCTCGGTACGGAAACTCTGGTTTAGGTATTAGTTCCTGGTTGTGCTAAATAGTTAAACATGACACTTCTATTGTAATAACAATCATTATAATTATGTATGATACATTACAAATGACAATGCATTAGGATATCGTTTTCTTGTGTCTGTGCAACTGTGTTTTTTTTCCTGAAGAGGAACTCTCCTCCCAATCAGTGTCACCGTGTTATGGTCCCCCCTCGTTCAGTCTAAGATACAGACGTTCACGGGAAACGCGGTAAATCGTGATTTTCTTCATAGTTCGTGAAGCAATTTTCCAGCATGCATTTAACACACCAACTAGAGCTTTTTCCCGACCACAGAGTGACTCAAATGCTTTTCAAGGAGGTCAAAAATGCAGCAGAGTTGAGACAGTGTGCGGTGGAGGGTAAAATAAATGGTGCCTTGATCAACCCAACGATGGTGAGACATTTGTATTCAGTTTTAGCTACATTTTTATCAAACTTGTATGTACATTTGGGCATGTTCCTACGTATATTTATGGACCTTTTTTTAACTTGTCATAGTAGTAAAAAAACAAGTGTCCCAGTAAGCTATTTGAGTGAGTCAGCATGCACAATATCAGTAGAAGTAAGAAGGTGCCAGACTTTCTTTTTTTTCCCTTTAGCTGGTGGATCCTTTCCAAGTGCTGGTAGCTGCCAACAAGGCTGTTCACTTACAGAAAATTGGGAAAATGAAGACCAGAAGTTTATTCTCAGAAATAATCTTCAACCTGTCACCTACTAATAATGTAAGTAACCCAACCTTTATTTTCTTTATATCATTACCCAATTCTTGGTCTAAAAATGCATCTTTAAAACCTATAATGCACCAAACCTTTATCACGTTAGACATGCAGGAATATTTGTTGCTGTCAACAATGCTAATTGCAGATGCACTATTAGATATTTACAGATGGAATGGAAATGTATTCTTTTGCTGCAAGTATACTTGCTGTTGATAGGAGCATCTGATAAATAAAATTAAAAAAAGTATACTTGTTGTTGATCCCCAGTGGGGAAAATACAATTTTACACACTGTTTGTTAGAAGTCACTACACACAGGCCTGAAATACACACACATGCTCAGGTCCTATACATGCACAAATGAGGTCGGTGGCTTGCTCAAAAGCACCTTGGCAGAGCTCAGGAGATGAACTGGCATCTCTCCAGCTACCAGTCCACACTCCGTACTGTGGTCTGTACGGGGACTTGAACCAGTGACCCTCAGGTTCCCTACGGACGAGAAGCAGTGGCAGCAAAAACTGTCCTGTTAGTAGTGTCCTGTACACTGTCCTGTGACTCCCAGACACTGTCTTGTGACTCCCAGACACTGTCTTGTGACTCCCATGACTGTCCCGGGACAGTCAGACACTGTCAGTGTACAGGACACTAACAGGACGGGACAGTTTTTGCTGCCACTGCTGCTGCTACGGACTGAGCTACTGCCACCCGATGCACGTGAGTAAACTCCTACCAAAAATGAATCCTATCATTTGCATGCCTTCCCTAATGCAGATCTCCGAGGCGTTCAAAAGGTTTGGGAGCTCTGATGGCGATGACTCTGTCCTGGTGGTCTTGGTTCACAACAAAGATGAGTCACAGCTTGTGTCAGACATCACAGCCAGGGTGAGCGGACGCCAGGTTCCAGCGGAAGAGGTCTCCTCGCTGACAGACCATGCAAAAATCAAAAAGGTTCTCCATCTTAATTTTATGTGACTCATTCCATGTAATCAGGTCGTGTGTGTGTGTGTGTGTGTGTGTGTATGTGTATGTGTGTGTGTGTGTGTGTGTGTGTGTGTGTGTGTGTGTGTGTGTGTGTGTGTGTGTGTGTGTGTGTGTGTGTGTGCGTGCGCGTGCGCGTGTGTGTTGCTAGGACATTTTTAGAGAAATTTTGAAAGTGATACTGTAAGTTGTCAGCTTCATTCCAAAATGTGAACTGACACCTATGGCCGTACTTACTAAATGGATTTCCGTGGCATCTCTTTTAATCTTACCCCTTTTGTTGCCTTTCTTTCAGCTGTATAAAATTACAGCGCAGGAGGAGAAGTGTGGGACTCTACTTGACGCAGTTGTATGCAGGATGGCCACCAAGGACGTCATGTAGCTGTGACAGGAAAAAGGACCGGAACAGGACTTATATGGTTGCCTTTTTTCATATGAGATGTGGATTGATATAAATAATGGCTTTCCTGCAGTTGCTGTTATTTCGCCACATTGTGAAGTCCCAAAACATGCAAACATTGTCTTTTGTGCACTCCACGCAAACTCAAATCAACGTTAACTACAAAAAAAGTCACGTTTTTCCCCAGCTGAAAAGAAAATGTATGTTGTTTTTTCCATATATACGTTTTCGTGGACTAGACTTGTCTTTTCTCCTGCTTACATTTTCTATATTATTGTTAGACTAGAAGTTTGAGAGGCAGTTGGGGAAGTCTTAACACTTTTTTTTAGCATCATTTCAATTTCCCACAGACTTTTCATGCCATGTCATTACTTTGAACCTTTTTGGTGACAGTTATATTCATCTCTTTTTTGACAGTAGGGGACAGTGATGTAAAACTGGTCTCATGCCAGCAGTTGGTGAATAATTAATCTAAAACGCTCTGGGCCAAATATCAACCGGATCTCCAGAGTATTAAATGTACTGGTTGTCTAAAACATTTTGATGCAGCTTTGTTCTTTTAAATGACCCTAAATTACCTTTTGTTATATATCAAGTGTAGGGACACTACAATTCTCTAACCAATAGAAATGTAAAATGTCACAGCATTACTTAACTTGCACCTGGATGTTTACTTTTTATTCACTTTCATTCTCAGTTTTTTTTGAGGGCACAACACACTCTTAATGAAATGAGATTTACAGGAGGTGTTTATTAAAATAGGCTGCAGTTTCACACACTGGAACAAACAAAATGACATTGAAATGAAATTAATTGAAAATTGAACGACTTAAGATTCTGGCACTTGCTCATCAAGAGAGTTTAGTTATAGAAAATGAATGTTAAAAGTTAATGTTAATTTCATCATGATTCATCTGCACTTCCCAAACAAGTATTATGTCACAACAGAAACTTCCTCAAAAAGTTAGTTAGACTGATATCATTTTGACCTGAATACCATAGTTTATCATCTTCACAGTGTTACACTAAGAAAAGTCACATTATAGTAGTGCATATTTGTCAGTCTGGGAAGTTGGCAAGCTCGTCTATTCCGATGTTGCCGCCGCTGAGGATGCACACCACGTTCTTCCCCTCCAGCTCAGGTATCTTGTTGTTAACGATGGCAGCGAACGCAGCAGAGCCCGACGGCTCCACCACAAGTCCAGACCGGTAGAGGGTGGACACGGCCGCCTTGATCTCTTCATCGTTTATAAGGACAATCCCCTCCACATAGCGCTGACACAACTCAAAGGGCAGTGTGCCTGGGATGCAAAGAAAAGGAGAGAGACAAATAACAGTCACAGTAAGAAATTATTCACTCTGAAAGTATTACTCCTTATTACAATTTTCTATTACAATTTGTCACCCACTTTTACACACACACACATTTTCCAAGAGTCTAATTTAAAGCAATGGAGAGAAGGATTGAAAGAGACAACTTTCGTGATACAGTACCTGCAAAAGGTGGTGCAAGTCCTGAGGCAATGCTCTTGGTGTCCATGCCCACTGGCTTCTTCTCAATGAAACTGTTGTACATGGTGCAGGCTGAGTTAAAACAGAAACACAACAAGCCCAAAGTTCACTGAGCTGCTGGGCTACGTGGTGGCTCTTCATGTGAAGCTAATACTGCAGGTGATGCTTTTACTCGTCTGTGTTAGTTTTACCTCCTTCTGGTTCCACGCCGTAGATTCTGGTCTTATCGCAGCCTGACAGTTTGATGGCAGCAGCTACACCTGCCAGCAGCCCCCCTCCACCACAGCACACCACCACCACATCAGGCTCAGGCATCACCTCCAGAACCTCCATACCTAGACTGGACCACACACACACACACACACACACACACACACACACACACACACACACACACACACACACACACACACACACACACACACACACACACACACACACACACAGATGTTTAGTTCTAATAGATAGAAGTTTAAATAATCCAGAATGCACTGTCAGTAGAGCCAGACCGATATATTGGCGGGCCGATAGGCATTTTCCAAACTATCGGTATCGGCATTTATTATGGCCGATAAATGAATATTTAAAAAATAAAATAAAAACGGACGAAACACCCTTCAACCATGTTGTGAGTGTTGGCGTTGCATAGTTTGTCCACCAGAGGGCGCTCTACAACGTCCCTGTTGGCAACACTCGTGTTTAACCCTTTAAGTTTCATATCTATAGTTTGTATTTTCATACATTTTATTTATCAGAACTTTAATATATTTTGATGTTCCTCTGTTTTGTTGTGAGGACTCATAAATAACTAATCTGTTTATGTTTTGTTACGTGTTTCTGGATTTTCTTTTTTAATATATATCGGCCGATATATCGGATTTTTAAACAAATATTTGTATCGATATCGGCCTTAAAAATCCTTTATCGGTCGGGCACTAACTGTCAGCCCTTGAGTGTACCTGGCATGTCCTGCTATTAGATCCAGGTCATCATAGGAGTGCAGGAAGGTCATGTTCTCCTCCTGAACACAGCGGTTCACCACATTCATCAGACAGGAGGTAGGAACTCGCTCCACCTCCACCCCGAACCTCTTGAGGACGAGAAGGACACTTTCAATACAGAGCAGAACTGTAAATTAGCACCATCTACTAGCCAAATGCTGGTGAAATATGCAAGTGGCTGGTAGATTTGCTTTACTCACCAGCCAAAACAAAACTATTGTAATGTATTAAATGGCTGGTACAATTTGAACATTTACTAGCCATTTGGCCGGTGGACAAAAAAGTTAATTTTGCACCCTGATTGCAATCAAAGGAATATGTCTTTTTGAGATAAATGCAGATAAACTAATTAGGCTACAACTATAATAGCAAATCACAGCATAAAGTGACATAATGTCACATCCTGCCTCCACGCGATGGCTTTGAGGGGTTGTAAGCTGTCAGCAGATAACCCTAACCTGTATGAGGATGGATCTGGACACAGGGGCTGTTTCTGGCATCACCACCTTGCCCTTTGAACCATAGTGTTTTGAGGCGTACGCAAAAGACTTCCCATAGTTCCCAGCAGACATGGTGACAAAACGACCTCCCTTCAGTCTCCTGGCAAACTGATTGGCCACTCCTCTGATCTTGAACGACCCTGTCGATTAAAAGTAAGACAATTCTTAAGGAATGAGGCGAGATGTGGCTGTGTGAGATGAATCAACGTGGTTACGCCCCAACCAGTTCTCTGCATGTTTTCCAATTTGACGTGGACGTTGCAGTGGATGTCGAGAGGCAGGGTTGTCTGGCACCAAGGGATCATGGGAGTGTTGACGACACCCAGGGGGCTGCTTCTCACCACCTCCCTGGCTTCCCTCAGCAGGTCCAAGGTGAGGCCTTCTACAGAAACCTCACCCATCTGTGTAAGAACACACACAATTTAATATCAGTAATACATTTGCATTGTGAAGCCATCATTTTGCCTGATAAACATAAGGCCTATGCATTAAATAAATGGTCTATATAATAATAAGTAACGTTACTCGTTTGTTTTTAATTATTAGAGAACTTTTAATATCTATTTTCTATAGAATTTTACATCTGCCTTTAACACTGTCCTAACTCATTCATGTTGTGTAGCCTACTACGAATAATATTGTGAATAGTTATATAATTAGCTAGCTACTGTTTTTGAATTTTATCCCCTTTGCTGCTAACGTTACAGGACGTAACCATGACTGCGTGGACGTAACGTTAGCAGTCCACGCACCCGTACAGATATAGCGCTACGTTGAATTACAAAACCTACTTTTTTTCAAAAGACTCGTCAAGATAACCAAAACTATATATTTAGTGCATGAGGCTTATTTCCCACTGACCTTTTGATTTTTTTGATTTTTTTTTCCCGTTACTTTAAACAGTCACAGCTTCGTAATGTTTACAGTGTTACGTTTTTTGCGGCTCCCACTAGCAAAATAGTTCCGTTTGAAACATGTTTCAAGTCGGACGTTTCTATTAAACGAGCCGCAAACATGGCTGCCCCTTGAAGTGGCAACTGCAACTGAGTGGCAATGGAGACGTTTCTAGTTGCATAAGAAAATAGTAGAAAGGAAGGACTGTAGTTTTTTTGTTTTTTTTTAAATGGGTTTTATTAGGCACGTCGTGTGCGCCATGTCCGGCGGAGTTGACAGCTCTGTCGCGGCGTTGTTACTAAAGAGAAGAGGTGAGGAAAAAAAAACCTGTCATGTCTGACAAATGCACACAGAAACACACTTGAACTGGCTTGTTCGTGTTACGTGGTTAGCTAACCAGTTAAAACCGCTGTACTCGAACACATAACATGTCAGAAGTGCAGTTATTTGTTCTCTCTTCCATGTGAAGGTTACAGTGTAACAGGAGTTTTCATGAAGAACTGGGACTCTCTGGATGAGAGAGGGGTGTGTACCACAGAGAAAGACTGCGAGGACGCCTACAGAGTGTGTCAGACCCTGGACATCCCCTTCCATCAAGTGTCATATGTCAAAGAGTACTGGCATGACGTTTTCAGGTATTGGTCGCTTAATGCTTAAATAATAAACACTTATGTGTTGTATAACTCTTTAATGTGAACGTCAGATCTGTCTTTTCCACTTTTAGTAAACTATTGAAGGAATACGAGAAGGGGAGGACGCCCAACCCAGATATCCTATGCAACAAGCACATCAAATTCAACCATTTCCACAAGTATGCTATCAACACTCTGGGTATGTAATCATAATGTGGTCATACGCTAACATAAACTCAGTCCAAGCAGCTTAACATCTGTTTAACTTGTTTTGGGACGGGAAAGCAGTGGGTGGTAGTTTGAGATATGATGATTAATTTGCGTTGTGCTGTTGTTTACTAAGGCGCTGATGCCATGGCAACAGGCCACTACGCCAGGACGTCACAGGAAGACGAAGAGGTTTTCCAACAGACCCCCACAGCGCCGCCGATCACTCTTTTTAGAAATCGGTTTGAGATTAGAAATCGTAAGTTTGATCTTGTCCTTGTTTAAATGGTTCACCTCTTTTAAGCCTAAGTTTGAAACTGTTTCCCTTGTTTATTTCTGTGCTATTTTAAATCTATTTTATGCTACTCTTGGAGTGAAATTGTACCTCAATGCTAGTTCTAAGATCAAAACATCTAACAATCTTTTTTTCTCTTCCCTCTGCCTCAGCGGTGAGGTTGTACAAAGGAGCAGATCTCCTCAAAGACCAAACCTTCTTCCTCAGTCAGATCTCCCAGGATGCCTTGCGGCAAACCATGTTCCCACTGGCCGGACTCACCAAAGAGTTTGTTAAGAAGATTGCTGCTGAGGCAGGGTTCCACCATGTGCTGAAGAAAAAAGAGGTATACACACACACACACACACACACACACACACACACACACACACACACACACACACACACACACACACACACACACACTAAATAAATAAATAAATAAATAAATAAATAAATAAATAAATAAATACATACATACATTTAATCAATATTTATTACAAATAGGGATATATATTCACATTGTATGTTAACAGTAAACCTGATGTCTTTCCAGAGCATGGGCATCTGCTTCATTGGAGAGAGAAACTTTGAACACTTTATTTTGGAGGTAAGAATTTAAATGTATTTATTCTTGCATTACAGTTTGGCTAACACAACGTTGTTTTCTTTATTTGTCCTATTCCGTTGTTTCTGATGAGCTCAAAAGCTATCATTTATTAAGAGATACATGTAAACCTATACAGTTTTTTTTTTTTTTTTCTGTTCCCAGTATCTGGAACCTAAACCAGGGAACTTTGTCTCCATTGAGGACGGGGCTGTCATGGGAACACACAAAGGTATGTTTGTGGTTTTTGATGTTCTCAAACTGTGAATTCTAACAAAATGAAGAACTGGTGTGCCACTTTTACATTACCAGACAGACTGAATGTGACTTAAAACAAATCATAGTGTACTTCCTGCCCCTTTTCTTGACATCTTCCTATATGTCTGTGTCTATCCAGGCTGGTTCACTCTGACGCTGGGCCAGAGGGCGAGAATTGGAGGGCAGAGAGACCCCTGGTTTGTGGTGGACAAAGACATCGCTACTGGAGATGTGTTTGTGGTAAGAAAGTATGTCTATGTTGTTGAAGTGGGTGAATTCGTCTTTCTTTCTTGACACATTTGTCCGAGCCGCTGTATGTTGTCTCTGTTGTTTCTTATTCCCAAGCACTATTTAATGCTGCATTCATAAAATATATGATGTAATGCTCACTTTTTTAAGGGGTAGTCAGGTGTACGACACTGATTGAAACTTGACCAATTTCTGCCATCCTCCGTACATTTCTCCCCACTCAGGCTCCAACTACCAATCACCTGGCTCTTTTCCGTGACACGGTGCGAACGGAACGCTTCCACTGGGTAACAGTTGACCCACCTCCTGAACTAGTCAAGACCCATATGATGGAGTGTCATTTCCGCTTCATCCACCAGATGCCGCTCAGTGAGTTTCCTGTTATCAGTGCCTGTACACTGATGAATGAGAGGCAGTGAAATGCAGGCAATACATTATTATTTCCTAAATTTCATGAAATACCACTTTTTTTGTGCTATCCAGCTCCCTGTACAGTGACACTGAACATGAACGGCTCTGTGTGGATCTCACTCTCCCAGCCAGTCAGAGCTCTGACACCTGGACAGGTAACAGCTAACACACAGAACACAGTGTAATTGCATAGGCATGAGCTGTTACACCAGTTATAATGCCAAAAGACTTAAAAATATACACACAGTTCCTCTTTGTTACTATAGGAGTATACGTGTACGTATGTCCTTCTTTCCAT
Organism: Gymnocephalus cernua; assembly: GCA_023631565.1. NCBI lineage: Eukaryota > Metazoa > Chordata > Actinopteri > Perciformes > Percidae > Gymnocephalus > Gymnocephalus cernua. Next base: position 16,677,380 of record CM042447.1, on the reverse strand, counting down.
TCCTCCCCCAGTTTGCTGTGCTCTACAAAGGAGACGAGTGTCTGGGTAGTGGGAAGATCGTACAACTGGGGCCCAGTGAATACACACTCCAGCAGGGCAGAGAACGCTTGGCAGCAGCCGCACAGCCCGGGGAGCAGCAGACGCCTGAACCAGCCGGCTGAGATGAGCTCACAGACGGGCGTGGTGGAAATGAGCTCTGCCCGGTACATTAGGTAGAGCACACTGTTCATGAAAATAAACTGTCTCTTAGACGGGGCTCTACGGCAAAGTCCCTGTTCTGGAGGCCATATTAGAGACTGTAAACGGGTGTTTGTTTTTAAATGCATAACTTCAACGTATTGATAAAACAAGGACAAAAGGGTTACTCTCTGCACTGTTGTTAGTATTTTGTGTTAAGACACAGAAAGGTTATCTGTGAGCTGCTCCGACCATCTGCATCCAGGCCAAGGTGTGTTTTTTGAGTGGAGACTAGATGGTAATAAGTTTACTAACCAACAGTAACCTCATTTAAAAAGCTTTTCCGTCTATTTACCGTTACATCTATCATTAGATCGACACCACAGCAATCGCTGTCAGGTACAGTATGTCTGTTTCTGCTTGTGATGTACACGGGGTTGCCATTATTTATACTCTAGCAATCCTCCATTGAACGTTCATGATGTCATTAGATCAGCCATTATGCATTGCAAAGACCTGCACCTTGACGTAATGGTAATAAAGGCAAAACAAGACATTTGTATACTGGATCTGGTATTTAAGAAGAGCTGGATGTATTTTCAACTGCCACAACTGTGGTTATCCTTTGGAATTGAAGTCGTCACATCTGAAACTAAAATCAAGCTCACTTTTAAAAAAAGTATTCAGCTCTAAAATGATTTAGCCGATGGCAAACAATCCGTCAACCTTATGTTTTATTTGGAGAGTTTTTGTCTTCTCATCGTACTCAATGTTATGACCTGTGGTCTGGAAGATAGGCTGTCTTTTTCAAGGATGCTGGCAGTCTGAGCCCTTTACTGTTGTTTTCTTTATTGTAGTTGTAGGAAACCTGTGAGTGACCCTGGGAAATGGAGGCTTACTGTAGGAGGTTCTGGTGGGATTTGACTCTAAGCTAGCAGGGGGTTACTTGTGGGTCAAGACATGGTGGACACATTTGTTTGCCCCTCTTATCTGTAAATGAAACCCTGATAGACCCTGATAGTCTCTTGTTTGTCCAGTATATTTCATTTACTGTAGTTTCTCCTGTCATCTCTAAGGCTGCTCTTGTAGTTCATGAAGTTCCCTCCTGTCCTTTACCTTTCCTTCTGATTGACTGTCACTGCTGTTCACCCTGCCTCTGTGCCAACCCCCACCTACTGAACAGTACATTGGTGATTGATGTTAATCTATGACTCTACTTGGTTCTTTGAGTCATTGTCATTTTGTTTTTGTTTAATTGATAAATGAACACTTTAGTACTAAAGTAGAAACAAAGTACAGAGTAGTCACTCTGCACCCTTATGTTTTTTCCTCTAAGGAGAAATTATGTTCAAAAGTCAGGTATTGGTCGACAGGATAAATCATTGCCTAGAAACATGCCAAGTTAGCAAAAAGTTTGCAACAGAATATGATTAAAAAAAAACTGTTATTTATTATATTAGCTCTTTTACATGTAAGTCACAATTTGAGAGAGATGATTTGATTGTTCTAAATAGTTGAAAAGACAATGGAATTATTTAACTTAGCTTCTTTATACTGTCATGCATGTTGATTCCATTATTTTTAATAAGTGCCTTTCTCTAAATGGCGTTGTAACTACTGTAAATACTTGAACATTTAAAAATGAGAGAATAAACCTTATAAATGATGTGTTGACTTATTTTTCATTGGCATGCATACCTAAATATTCCCTCCAATCGTTATATACTTGAGAAAAATACCGTAGGGCATTGGTTGTCCTGCCGTTATTGATCCACAGGGGGGCGCTATTATACAAGATTAACCTCGAGGCTGAACCTGTTATTCTCGAGTCAGCATTGCTGTGCACAATCAGCGTAGCCTACTGTATATTCTTATGAATCCTTATGACAGTCACGGCAGAGTCTAATTATACAAATGTGACCCCATCATATTGTCTGTTTCCCAGAAGAGAATTAGATTGTGTACATTTAAAAAAAAAAAAAAAGTTTCCCTGTTAGTCATGTCATCATAAAACTAAATCATTTTTTTTTGTGGGGAAAACCAAATGGGATTAGAATACAGAGAACATAAAGGCTAAACAAAAATGTTTTCCTGCAGTACCATCATGCAATACATTAAAGTGAGCATAAAAGTTCCAAAAACAAAACGATGAAAAGAGAGAATAAATTGTTAGGGGTTATCTAATATTTTTCACTTTAGATGTTTTTTTTATTTTATTTTTTTTAAAGCTTGTTTAGAGGAAGCCATGCTTATTATCTGAGATGCTATGCTAAAATGATTACAGTGTAATGACCATTCAACAGATCTCACCACGAAGAGCACAGTCATGTATTGATTAACAAAGTAATAGTTAACAATTTTTTTCAAGTTTTTATAAAGCTGTAACATTAGTTAATTAAATGATCTAAGTATAAACTCTGTCCACCTTTCGACAGAACCATCTCACTGGAGTTGTTTGACATGTCAACATCATTTATTTTCTTTTTCTTTTTTTAAACTTTTTTTTTTTAATTGTGGCCTTGAAGTCTTAGTTCAACTTATTTGTATACCTTTTTCATGCGCCATCAGTGCTTGCAACCACTTCGACATGTATGAGTTGAAGAGGTAGCGACACTCAAAACACGCATTAGGAATTTTACCCAGCTCTCACCCTATTGTAATGACAATGCACTTGTGCGCATTGGTCACCCGGTCAGGGCCACTTCCTAAATCTCCATAAGAAAAAAAAAGCCCCCCTGTGAAAGCGTCCCAGAGGGTGAACCCAGCAGGTTTATGGTAATAAGCCTCCAAGGAGGAGAGGAGGAGGAGGAGGCGGAGGAGGAGAGCCACGGAGCCATTTTGTACTCATTTTAAACTCAGTGTGGGTTAACGCAGCTGCTGCGCGCCGTGGATACGCTGATAGGCTACTATGGATACCAAGCGTCTTTTTCCACGTTAAAACTTCACAATGAGGGATAAAAGTAAAACGCGGTGTTGGGAGAGGGAGAGTTAATGCCTTTGCGGAGGAGTTTCGGTGAAGTTGAATGGGATTTGGCAGGTTCACAAGCATGGAGCTACCGATGTGTTGGATTTGGGTTTGTGTCCTGTTCAACTTGCCGCTTGCGGGATGTTTGGAGATACACCTTTCGGAAACTTTACAGCCCGGGACCCTTTTGGCAAACATGTCGCTTGGCCCAGGATGGACTTCTAATCTTGACAGGACTTTATCCCCCAAATTCATCCAGAGCGTTTTCCAAGTTGGGAGACACGATGGGATCATCCGTCTGTCCCACAAAGTTCAGTGTGCGCACACACCGAGGAACCCAGCGCCCGTTTATTTCAGAACAGGTTCCTTGACATCTGGGGACGTTATTCTGACACAGTTTAATGTGTTTGTCCACGGCCAGGACTGTTTTATTAAATACAAGAGAAAGAAAGCGTCAGGTAAGCCAGACATTCACATTAAACACCTTACAAAGCTGGAGGCAACTTCCTGCTTACCCGCAGGTAAACTGCTTTTGAATGTAACAGAACTTTTGCCTGCCTTTACGCGCAACACCGCCTTTTTAAACAGCATGTGTGTTGGCAAAGACTTAAGTGCAGTGTTCAGGCATGGGGATTTGTTCCTGGCTAGTGACTTATGTCTTGAGCACAGAGGACAGCCCGAGGTGAATTTGCACTGCGCGCTGTACAGCTCTCCAGGCGGCAGGCTCTCTGTGCAGCTGAGTTTGACAATTATAAAAGTGCCTAAACAACATGGATCCTTCACAGAAACAGTGCAGAGAAAGTCTGGCAAATTGATACACAGGGGGAGGCGGCAGGCAAACGCGTCTCCCCAGTTCCAGCTCCCCAACTATCAGGTGTCCGTGCCCGAGAACGAGCCTGCGGGCACGCGGGTTATCACCCTGAAAGCCACTGACCCGGATGATGGAGAGGCAGGGAGGCTGGAATACAGCATGGAAGCCTTGTTTGACAGCAGGTCAAATGACTTTTTCGACATTGACTCTCAGACAGGGAGCATAACTACCGTCCAGGCACTAGACCGAGAAGTCAAAGACACCCATGTTTTCAAAGTCAGTGTAACTGACAATGGCTCCCCCCAAAGATCTGCCACTTCTTACCTCACTGTAACTGTGAGTGACACTAATGACCACAGCCCAGTGTTTGAGCAAACTGAATATCGTGTTAGCATCCGGGAGAACGTAGAAGTGGGGTTTGAGGTGATGACAATCCGAGCCACTGATGGTGACGCTCCCTCCAACGCCAACATGATTTATAAGATTGTCAACGGCGATGGAGTCAACTCTGTGTTTGAAATCGACCCCCGGAACGGTCTGGTGAGGATCAGAGAGCGGCCTGACAGGGAGACCCGGGCCCAGTACCAGCTGATTGTTGAGGCCAACGACCAGGGCAAAGACCCAGGCCCCCGCAGTGCCACCGCCACTGTCAACATCTCTGTGGAGGATGAGAACGACAACTACCCACAGTTCAGTGAAAAGAGATATGTTGTGCAGATCCCAGAGAATGTGGCAGTCAACACCAAAGTCATCCAGGTGGACGCTACAGACAAAGACGAGGGGAACAACGCCAAAGTGCATTACAGCATCATCAGTGGCAATGTTAAAGGACAGTTCTACATTCACTCCCCCACCGGTGTGATTGATGTCATCAATCCTCTGGACTATGAGATGATTCGAGAGTATAATTTGCGGATTAAGGCTCAGGACGGCGGCAGGCCTCCTCTGATAAATGGCACAGGGATGGTGGTGGTGCAAGTGGTGGACGTGAACGACAATGCCCCCATGTTCGTCAGCACACCTTTCCAGGCTACTGTGTTGGAAAATGTGGCCATTGGTTACTCTGTGATCCACATCCAAGCAATTGATGGTGACTCAGGAGAAAACGCCCGTTTGCATTATCGGTTGACTGATACCACGCCTGGGTTTCCCTTCACCATCAACAACAGCACAGGCTGGATAACAGTGAGTGAAGAGCTTGACAGGGAGACCACTGACTTCTACACCTTCGGCGTGGAGGCGAGAGATCACGGGATACCTGTGATGTCCTCCTCAGCCAGCGTCAGCATCACGGTGCTTGATGTGAATGATAATGTACCCACATTCACAGAGAAGGTCTACTCGCTGAAGATCAATGAAGATGCTGTCGTAGGGACCAGCGTACTGTCAGTGACAGCGGTGGATAGGGACGTCAACAGTGTGGTGACCTATCAGATCTCCAGTGGCAACACCAGGAACCGCTTTGCCATCACTAGCCAGAGTGGCGGCGGTCTCATCACCTTAGCCCTCCCCTTGGACTACAAGCAGGAACGCCAGTACGTCCTGACCGTCACCGCCAGTGACGGAACACGCTCCGACACTGCTCAGGTGTTCATCAATGTGACGGACGCCAACACACACCGGCCCGTCTTCCAAAGTGCCAACTACCAGGTGATGCTCAGTGAAGAAAAACCGGTGGGCTCCACTGTGGTGTTGATCAGTGCTACGGACGAGGACACAGGGGAAAATGCTCGCATCACGTATGTGATGGAGGACAATGTTCCTCAGTTTAAAATTGACTCGGATACAGGTGCCATAACAACACAAATGGAGATTGATTATGAAGACCAGGCCTCCTACACGTTAGCCATCATTGCCAGAGACAATGGCATCCCTCAGAAATCTGATACCACCTATGTGGAGATTATCATCCTTGATGCCAATGATAATACTCCTCAGTTTCTTCGGGATAGGTACCAGGGGACTGTATTAGAAGATGCACCTGTCTACACCAGCGTTCTCCAGATCTCTGCTTCAGATAGAGATTCTGGCTCAAATGGCAGGGTGAGCTATTCGTTTCAGGGTGGCGATGACGGAGATGGGGATTTCTTCATAGAGCCTTACTCTGGTATCATCAGAACTGCTCGCAAACTGGACCGGGAGAATGTTCCTGTTTACAATCTGAAGGCCTATGCTGTGGATAGGGGGATTCCCCCTCTGAAGTCAGCTGTTCCCATACATGTGGTTGTCCAAGACATAAATGACAATGCTCCAGTGTTTGAGAAGGACGAGCTGTTCATTGACGTGGAGGAGAACAGCCCAGTGGGGTCTGTCGTGGCCCGGATCACTGCCACCGACCCTGACGAGGGCACCAATGCTCAAATCATGTACCAGATTGTAGAAGGGAATAATCCAGAAGTTTTCCAGCTAGACATTTTTAATGGCGACCTCACTGCACTCACAGACCTGGATTATGAGGCTAGAAGAGAGTATGTAATTGTGATCCAGGCCACCTCAGCACCACTAGTGAGCCGGGCCACTGTGCACATCCGCCTAGTAGATATAAATGATAATGAGCCAGTGCTGCAGAACTTTGAGATTATCTTCAACAACTACATCACCAACAAGTCCAACAGTTTTCCGTCAGGAATAATAGGAAAGGTACCAGCTCATGACCCAGATGTGTCGGATAAGCTGCGGTACAAGTTTGAATCTGGAAATGAGCTCAGTCTGTTGCTGTTGAACGAGGACACTGGGGATCTGAGGTTAAGCAGGGACCTGGACAATGACAGGACCTTGGAAGCACCTATGACCATTTCTGTCTCAGGTAAGAAACAAATTCTGAAAATGTCTTCTTCCTTTTATCTTATTTTCAAGCTGTTTTTTTTCTTTTCATGTCAGTTGCATGTGTCACATGGTGATAAAAATGTGTTAAAGACGGAAATTTGAGCCTCCACGTGTGATCTGTCATCACACTGCAGAGTCAATAGAGAATCTTTCGTTGAATTGAGACAGAGGGCAGGTTTCGGCTGTAATGTTGACTGTATGTTCAGTAAGTGTATGCTGCAGGCTCTATGCAGGATCCGGTTGTGCTGCTTTTGTGCCATTTGGGTGATAAATGTATTGTGTGCAAGTGGTTGGTTGAGGTAATAAAAGTGTGCTATTAGCAGGGCACCCTGGTAACCGAGCCGCTTTGTTGTTGCAGATATGTGGGTTTCTGTCACAATTTGGAACACACATGCATTTAGTGCAGGCATATGCACACACATGATTTCCCTCACTTAGAGCATATACAGACCACACTCTTTGAAGTGGCTTAAGGTTTTTGGCCTTGTGTAGGTGCGCTGCAGGGAGCTTTATAAACATCTTGTGGCAAGATGCCTCCTAAGATTTCACCAGCATAACTTTCCTTGCTTTGCATAGTTTCTCTCACTTACCTCGATTTTGAACGAAAGATAAGTTTTAGATCCAGAGTTTTGTTTTGGGGGAAACTTTCTGTCACATGGGTTTAGACGTGTGTATTTGTATTACAAGGTCATGTAGAAAGAATGTGCCTTGAGTTGCTTTTTTTTTGCCACTACAGAAGCAGACTTTGTTGTTTCAAGTTAAAGATTAGACAAATGCAAACACTGGACATTTACACCTGAACTGGCAGGGTAACTGCTACAGTAAAGGCAAGCACACGCACGCACGCACGCACGCGAGAAACCACGGTGACATTAATCAGGCAGTTGAACAGGCATGATAAATCTAATACCCTGACAGAATAACTACCCTGTCACCTATTGACAGCTGGTTGCTCAACCTTCTCTCTCTCTTTCGTTCTTTTCTATTTCTTATTCTTTTCTCACTCTCCATCTTTCCTTTGTTGGTTGATCTCCTAAAGCGCATTAAGCTGTGAAATGGGCAAACAGCCCATCACCGCTAGATCTATTAAGCTTGCCCTCTTTGTGTCATTCTATCATCTCTCCAAGCTTAGGACTGCCAGCATATCACACATACTGAAGGAATTCAAATGGAGTGCTGTGGACCAGGCTGCATTAGGGCAAGCCCACATTCCCAGTCTGTCAGTCTAGTCATGTTTTTGGTTATTTTAACTGTACGCTTGAAATCGTTTTGACGACTGGAAATAATTCTCAGAACTTGCATGTGAATATCTTTCTTTTGGTCATTTATTTTTTTTTTGAGCAGAGACATTGATAAGATAATATAGTAGGTCAACCTGAATTGTTACACACCATGGTTCATCAGGCGGTGGAAGGCTTCCCCCACTTGTCTCCCCAGTTTTCTCAAAAAGGACTTGTGCCCTGTCTTTGTCTTGGACAAAAGACAGACTGTCCTTTTCTAAGTGCTTTATGGCCGCTATAGACGACCTGCAGAGCATCCGAGGAGGCAGCAACTGACCACAATAGTTCCAGGCCTTACAGCCCTCATTCACTGCCACTGCATTCATGTTTGTCAATAACAGCTGACAGCTCTTGTCGTATCCCTGACAACAGTGACCTTGTGATGGTCCCAAAGGGGACTCTCCCTCTTCATTACTTGTAGCCATGTGCAAACACACACACACACTGATATAAGTAAGTATGTGTTCATGCACAGTTAAACAGATGCACACACTCCAACCCCCTTCTTTTTTGGGGTTGCCCACACTGATGTCAAGTGTTAGGTAACCATTGCCGCTGATGTCTTGACCTTTCAACCCCAGGCTCTTGGGAAAGGATGGCCTAAGGGGATTGGTGAGCTAATTGCACCTTAACAAGAGAGAGACAAGACTCTGATTGGGTCTCTGTCTCTCTTGAATTTTCAGGCTTCAATGCCCTCCTATATTACCTTTTTTGTTTTTTTTTATTTCATGGTTATTGTTTTGACCTTTTTTCTTTTTAACTGTCTGATGTAAAGGTTCACATGTCCACTGTCCACTTATGTCCACTGATCCGGGGCCCGACCCTGGACATGAGTCAGACCAGGTCCAAATTATACCCAGCCTATGGTAGGGTCTGGTTTTACTTTCACTGAGTTGGAGTCTGTGCCTCATTATGTTTCATTCCTGAGTGTATCCGAGTCAACAGCTCATTATGCTTGCTCACATCTGCATTGCCATCCTCTGTCCATACATGGTGAGATTGATCAGAGGGGCATTAGCTCTGTCTTGCCTGCTTAACCCTGACTATTATTCCAGATCAATTGAACAAAAGACTGCTGATGTATCACAGTGAGCAATGAGCATTGATTTGTCTTGTCTGTAGAGGAGATTTTTCTCATTATATCCCCCTAATCGAGGCTCTTCGTTGAACCGTTCAAATAAGTGCACAGGTGCTCTTATTGTGGCCAACAGAAGGCTTGAGAATGTTTTTCCAGCCCTTTGCAGAAACACAGGAATGCCCTGATAACTCTCCTGAGATATACTCATTTTACACATTCTGCTAGCCACAACACTATCTGTCTTCGCTCCTTTTCCCCTGATCCCCGTGTGTGTGTGTGTGTGTGTGTGTTTGTGTGTGTGTGTGTGTGTGTGTGTGTGAGTGACACGGTAGCTCTGTCGATAGCTAAGGGCTATGTGTTCTTATTGTAAGAGCTCTTATCTTAGCTTGTCAAATTTCACTTAAAACCTTTTGGGGTTTTCACTCTGTTTTCTAAAAGATGAGTATCCGTCAAGAGTTGTACAGTATTTCAGTGAAGTGCACCTTTATCCTTGCTTTCTGTACTGTATTTTCGTCAACAGGTGTAAACCTTGGCTACATCACTGAGCCATATCCAGTCAGTGACAGGTCTGTGTTTTCTTACAAATCACAGCAGGCCCGCAGTGGTACACAGGAACGCCTCGAATCACAATTTCACCAATTTGTTACCGATGCACTACACAGTTAGACTCTCAAACCAGCTGGTTGATTGCCAGGGCTGGCTCTGTTGTTAATATGCCTCAGCTGTTGGCAATCTAGATTAGATAGAATTAGTGATTTTGCTAATTTGTCCATGTAGCCGCCACATTCTTTTATTAGCTCCGACCAAACGGCTGCTTCCTGATATGCGAAGGGAGTTTTTTCTCTCAAGGAAAGATCTAGCTGATAGGTGGGGTTCAGAAGAGCAAACGTTAAAGCTTGCACAAACTGGCTATAGGTGGAGTTGTGTTAGATCATTCAGTGATGCAGCATAGCAGATTGTAACCTAAACGATTAGGAATGATTGATGCTAAATCGTCTTTTTCCACCCTGGCGCTGATCTTTTTCCTTACCCTCGGCGAACAGGACAGACAAACACACACACACACACACACACACACACACACACACACACACACACACACACACACACACACACACACACACACACACACACACACACACACACACACACACACACACCCCACACCTCCTCTCTGTCCTCCCCCTCTTTTTTTCCCCCATGGGGCTTTTGCTTAGCGTCTATGTCTTTGGTTTGGCTCTTAATCACGTTTGAGGAGTTGCATAGCTCAGCTTTTAAACATTTATGTTCTTGTCCGCCCACCCTCTCTTACACACACTTTCTCTGTTTTCTCTCACTCCGCCCTCTCTCAACATACATAATTAGATTTCTACTGTGACACAAGAGCTGGAGCTTTGTGCTTTTTTTAAAAAACCCAGGCCAAATAAAAATCTGCTTATGTGCTCACTGACCTTCCACAACTACTTAAAAACATTCCTGTGAAAACCACCACTTTATCATTTATATAAGGAAAGAAAAGCGCAATTGTCTCTTCATTATGAGGTTACTCTTGTGCAATACACTGTAGAGTATTGGGCATGATACGTTGCTCTCTGTATGAATTTCGTGGCCTTTCATTCATTCATTCATTCTCTCAACACACCATCTTCCTCTGTTCTGCCTCCATTCCTTGCCCTTGGCATTCTTTTTGTTTTCAAATCATTATTTGACCATGAGATATTGCGTCACAGAGGACACAACAATGCATATTGGGAAAGATAAATTACTGCCTGTGTGAGTCAAGGGACAAACCTCTTCAGTTCCTCTTCTGTTCCTGTTTTCCCGTCTTCTCCCAGGTAAAAGTCATGTGTTTGTTGTCCCGACAAGAGAAATGTGACTCCTCACCTGAGCACAGGTGTGGCAGGGATGCACAGACGGTGATGACACGTGACCTCTCACCTATGAGATCAAAGCAGGACGTGGGGTTTTACACTGTACTCGTCTACACATGACCTCCCGACCTGATAGATGGGGCAGAGAGAGAGGGGGCAATATGCGCATGTGTGGAAAAGAGATGTGTTGTTTATGTGGCTCTGAGTGGATGTCAATATTCCTCCGTTGCTAAAGTCAATATCGACATAGGAGGACAAACTACAATCACAAGCATGTGTGTGGCAGAGTCATTCCAAGGAGCTGAAGTCTGCATGGATGGAGTCTGTGTGCTTCAGCACTGTCTGCAGCAGCTCATATGTTTTCTGCAGTATGTGTGTGAGATATGCTGCCATTCCCAGGCATGGCACTCTAAGCACTAAGTAACTGATATTGGGAGATCCCATTCATTCCTAAGATATCGCACACTCCTGGCTTCAAACTGTGCCCCTCACCACATTCCCTTCTGTGTCCTCCCTCCTCCTCTTATCTCACTGTTTTTTCCCCCTCTTACCCTCGGCCTTATTGTCTTCCCTCACGTCTTTCTCAGTCTTTCAATGTACTTTTCTAACAAACGCACCCGTTGCTTGACCATGTGCCTGGAGAGCGTTGCTGTCCTGCCACATTGTTGTTGAAGCTAAATCTGTCTTAAGTGGCCACAGAAACTAATTAGATTACTGTCCTCTTCGCTTTCTCTATCTGTCTGCATGCCGGTCTGCCTCTGTGTGCCTCTCCTGTCAGTTTGCCTGTATATCTTTTTGTGTGTGTGTGTACCTACCTACCTGAATACTCACCTGCCAGTGTGCCCAGTATGTCTTTTTAGCAAGCAGCAATAACATGGTGCCCCCCAAAGAAGACAGAGCAGAGAATATGTGCAGGTGTAATAACTGTCTCCATGTCTCTGTTTGTGTGTTCAATGAGCGAGAAAGGAATCGCATTCATGCCTAATCTTGTACATCCACCATGGGCTTTAATGTGTGTGTGTGTGTGTGTGTGTGTGTGTGTGTGTGTGTGTGTGTGTGTGTGTGTGTGTGTGTGTGTGTGTGTGTGTGTGTGTGTGTGTGTGTGTGTGTGTGTGCTATGTGTGGGCCTCCAGGCTGTGAGTTTGAAGTGTAAATACCAGGGGATCAGGACTGGTCACTGTTCGACTCCACTGATGTCTGAACACTCAATTACAGGCTAGAGAAAGCAGGGTTGTTTGAGGAACCAAGGCGGTCTGCTGATTCCGTCACTACCTGTGAGAAGGAATACAGCCCGAAAATGTACTTCGTTTGACTCGACCAGATGCTTGAAAAAGTTAGGTTTCATTTGTGTTTCTTAATACCCGGAACAGATGGTAGTTTTTACACTCCTTTTACTGTTTGTTTGGCGTTGTCTGAACCTCCCAGATCTGTCCACCTTGTGCCACTTGAGCCATCTTTCCTCCCACACTCCTTAATCCATGTGCTGCTTTCTCAAGATCGGTGTTTTGTTTCCTGCAGGAAATCTCTCTAAGCGTCGTGCTTGTGTCTGTCGCTGGTTGGAAAGTGAGGGGGTTGTTTGTTAGCAAACACTTACAGTATGTTTTGGGTTGAAAAAGGTAAAGAGGTGAAGGTGGAGAGGGGGAGGTATCCTTTTTTTTCCTTTTAATGTGTTATCTTATACAGGGTTTCTTGCTATTTTTTTTTATTTGAGTGTATGATTGAGTTTTTAATACAGTATGTATGTATGTATGTATGTATGTATGTATATATATAAATGTGTGTATGTGCTGTTTAGTGATAAATACTTCATCTGGTTTCCACACAGATGAAACAAACACCCTTATTTAACCTACCCTGCAAAACACACACACACACACACACACACACACACACACACACACACACACACACACACACACACACACACACACAGGTAGGCAGGGTTATCTCTCATTTACATGCTGCAGGACAGTGATTTCACCACTCAAACTCCAGCAGGTTTTTGGGTGGTGGAGGGGTCGTATTTGATTGTAACCCGACACACGCCTCTCAGTCCCTTTCTCTTTCATTCTCTCTCACTCAGACGACACAGTACTCTCCTTTGTCTCTCTCACCGAGGAGGCAGGCGGAGCATCGCTGCTCGCCGGCGGCTCACGAGTGTGACATTACATGCGTCATGATGTGCGATGACCAGCTGCAGGAATGTTAAGTGGTGGTGGTGGGGTGGGGGCTGAGGGTGAATGTATACAGTATCTAGCAGCCAGAGTGAATGACATGTGTGACAGTGAAGAAGGAGGAGGCAAAAGAAGAGAAAGAGGAGATGATAGGGGGACAGTTGGAGCGTCCCTCCACTGGTTGTTTATTAGAAGGTGTTCACACAATTGTTGCTCATATCTGACTTTTTGGCAATGTTTTCGGGTATCTGTTGGAACCAGCATGATAACCTGACAGTGAAGTCTTATGCATGCATTTGCAGAGTAACGATAACAAAAGGTATCATCTTTTTGTAGTTGTTTGTCTTATTTATGTTTCAAAGCTTTTCGCTTCGACACTTGGCCCTGCTTAGCTTTTCTGGTGCCAAGTTACGTCTTATGTGGCTGACGTGACATTTATGTGTGTCGCAGCAGCATGGACAAATTTAGATATGAGCATTCAGATACCAGTCATGTGTAGGTTGCATACCAGGAGGTCAGATTTTTTTTTACTGATATACTGTATCTAATGTGCTGCACATGGGAACTAAAGTAATGTGACTCCATTCAATTGTGTCAGCACATGTAGCCTTAGTTTCAGAATCAGTTTTAAGGTCTTACTGGTTACTTCAAAAACACAGTTTTGCCTTTTTGACCTTTTAACTCTGAGAAAGTAGACCCTGAGATGTCCAGGCTGTTCTTCAGACTGAAGGCCAGAGGAAGCCAACTGTTCATCATCAGGGTCTCGACAGTGATGCCTGAGGAGCTGAGACCAGTTAACTCAGTGCAGTCTTGTAGAACTATTCTTGAAAAACAGATTAGGAACATCAAAGACTCGAGATTAGCATTTGATCCGTGGCAGAAAGAAATCGGTAGCTGTTCTCCAGAGTGGATCGTACTCGAGTGTACTTAAAGATTTAAGGTGCCTTTTGCTTTGAAAGCAAATCTTAAATTTTGCACGATTAATTTAATTCTTTGTCTTTTCTATTGCCGACTAATTTGTTATTGAATGTATAATCTACACGAACATGGATATATTTGAAAACAGTGTTTTTTTTCCCTCTTCCTGTCCACACAAGCACTGTTTAAAGAAAGTCTCCGTCCAAATGAAAATGCAAAAACCCAACAAATACACGACAACACTGAAAACTGATTTTTTGTGAGGACATCTTCAACCTGGAAGGAGTTTACCAAAAGATCCGTTTTCAGTGACCTGAAATGCAGTTTGCGTGTGGACGAAATGCCCGTGTAAGTGTGGACTAGGCCTTAAAAATCCCAACCACCTGCATCACAACACTTCAGTACTTAGATTTTAGAAGTTCAAATTTGTAGCTGTTTAGTGTGTACTCTGTACTCTGCTCTAATCATTCCCTATGTTATTACTTCTGTTATGCACATTTACTTCATATCTTGCTACGCTTGCTCCCTGTGTAATCGTCCCATGCGTAATGCATTGGGCTACGATCCTCACAGCTCTTAAGACTTGGCATTGCTACTGACAATGCAGGTATTAGGATGAAATGTCAAACGGCTTAAATGGATTGAGTTCACTGGCACAAACAGAGCAATATCTGTTCCGTTGCTCAATCCAGAACTAATCATAAAAGGTGCCCTTCTGCAGAAATCCTATCCAAGAAGATATCCTAAAACTGAGCAACATAGCTTTTGATACAATAAATTACACCTGTGACTGTGAAAATAAGTTATAGTAGATTTAAAAAGAAGAAGAAAAGTTTTTTGAGGTGTGAAAACAATTCTATCAACACGTTTCCTGAAAACTGACACCATCTCATAATTGCCCTTGCTTAAAAACTCCTTGATTAGGGCTTGAACACTGGCCCTCTACGAGTGTTGATGTTGGGACTCCACAGGAAGACTTCATGCCAGATTGTGTTCACAGAGGTCAGATGTCAGTTTTAGTAATTTTGACAGTTAATAGCTTGTGTGTGTGGGGACTTGTTGATGCACGCTTGGCTCCCAAATTGTTGTCCCTTTGTCTTACTGTCTGTCTGACAGCACTCGACTTTCCCGAAATGTTATCATTTCGATTAAGTCGCTCCTGGCGTAGATTACATGTGGTGTTGGCGCATCTATAGTTCCCTCAGTGTCTTTTTCTGCTTAGATGTGTTACCGAAGTGGCTGGCAGCATGGATAGCCATGCTAGCAGTCTACTTTTAAAGCCTTTGATTATACACAGGGTTGTATTCCTACCTGAGGATTGTGTAGAACCAACCTCTCCTCACCAGGTAAATGGCTGTGTATTCTCCAGATTTTTAGGGTGAGGGTAATTGTGACTCTAGTGTCCATCACCTTGGTCCCAACAACTATTGGATGGATTGCCATCGAATTTGGTACACACATTTGTGTTCCTCTCAGGATGAATTGGAATGGTGATCCCCTGCATTTTCATCATCAGGCCAAAATATAGATACAAGATAGATGTATCCAATACTTTGGTTTTTGACCAAATGCCTGCAAAACCAATGACATTTTTGTCCGCCGTAGCTGTTACTTTATCTTTAGTGCTAATTAGCAAATGAGCACATGCTAACATACTGACGGTAGCATTTAGCTCGGAGCACCGCTATGCTGACTTGTGACTGTTCTGATCCCTGCGAGGATAAACATTTTTCCCTCTGGGGAGGTCAGGCACAGAAGGATTGAATGTATCGCTGAGAGGCTCTTCGTAGCCTGGGTGTTTACTGTCATGAGGGGATTTGAACCCTGACTGAGAGGAACGTTTGGGAATACCCTTACAGCCTTTTTTCACTAATGTGTCCCTCACAACTGCTGTCATCCTGGGTGTCACCTTGCAACCTCATGACAGCTTCTGTTCTGCTCTGCCGGCACCTTTCTCTTGTCAGTTCTAAGGGAACATATATGCATACATATATGTATGCACTTGCTAATGCATTAACACACGCACGTATAAGAGCGCACTGATCATCACAAGCAAAGCATACACCGCACCCTGGGTCAGACTTGGCTCCTACAGGCAGAGTGGTTTAGGCCTCTGTAAGTATTTCAAAGGGAGAGACTAAGGCATGCGGATTGAAGCTTTGTATGTTTTCTCCAACACCTCCAGGCCTCGTCTTTTAACAGAGCGGGAGAGACGGATACGTAGATGTAGACAGAGGGAGCTTCGAGGTGTATTAAGTTTGCGCTGCCTTTTGATAGGGTGTCAAGATGCTTCTTTGAACTGAGATATCCTCCTGTTACATTTTGGATGGGGTGACTCATACACACAAAAACACTTCTATAACCTGGATATACAGTAAGCACGCATTTGCACTTGCACACACACGGGTACAGCCACCCTTCTATCCGTCACACATGATCCAGATCACACACCATCCGTGGACTTTGCAGCAGCGGACCTCTTCCCCTGGAGTGTTAAGGCCAAGTTTCACACAAAGATCCCTTCCACCTTTTATGCGGCACACAAAAACTGTCTTACCCTCCCAAAATGTCTTAAGTTACACGTGTATCAAACAGCTTTTTACAAAGTAACTTGCAACTTAAAAATGTGCTCTATAGTTCCAAGTGAATGTTTTCTGGGGCTTGTTGTCACATTAATAGTAGTACATCAACGTAGTACATCAACAATGTTTTTGCTTGACTGATATAACTGTGATTCCATATTTGTATTTTTACTACGATTATGAGCACGTGTCCTTGAGTTTGTGTGTGTGTGCCTGTGTGTGTGCGAGCGTGCACATGCTGAAGGGGATGCTGATGCTAACACTGGTCGAGCATATGGAGCTGATACCAGGCTTAAATAGAGATTCAGGTGACATGTTAGCAGTATATAAACACGTTTTTTATAGCACATTATAATGTAGTCATATGCAGATATGAAGACATTTTAAGTGTTTATAAATGTGCTATAATTTTAACAATTATAACGCCTCATATGAAGACGTGGTTTATAGAATTACAA
The DNA here is from genome assembly GCA_023631565.1 of Gymnocephalus cernua. Classification (NCBI taxonomy): domain Eukaryota; kingdom Metazoa; phylum Chordata; class Actinopteri; order Perciformes; family Percidae; genus Gymnocephalus; species Gymnocephalus cernua. Next base: position 16,660,240 of record CM042447.1, on the reverse strand, counting down.
TTGTTGCATTGTCTTTCATTATATGATTAAATACCTTTATGTTGACAACTAACACAAGCAAAACAACAAACACTTAGGATGTCCTTATATCTGCTTACAACTACATTATGGTGTTTTATAAATCATTTATTAAATGTTTATGTACTAATGCTAAGGGGGTTACAAAAAAGGTTAATTCAAAGAACTTGAAGTAACACCACAAACATAAGCAAAGCAGCATGCTTCCCTGCCCCTCTTCTTTTTTCTTTTTTTTTTAAATGTCTAAAGGATTAAGATATATTTGGTCCGCATGAATCCAAATAATCCTGCCAGTGTCTCTTTTGTTTTGCTAATAGTAATTCACTTAGCAAATGTGGCGCCTGCAGTTGGTATGGGCAAAAAAAAAGTGGAGGGGATGCCTGTTGAAGAGGTTTAGCAGCACTCTTGACACTTCTGTTGGAGCAGAACCAGGACCCACAATGCCTCTCTCTGTGTCTGTCCATCCCATGTGATATTTGTAAATGACATACGTGCTGCTGTCTACCTTTAGCAGCGCCTTATCAAATTACACCCTGGGTTACAGTTTGTCTGCATGAGTTTCCCTGGATCAAGTGAAGTGATGTCTCTTCAGTGATAAGAGGTGTAAGGAGGACACTTCCTGATTGGTACCTAAAAACAGTCTTGTATAAAGTACTTGAAAGCAATACTTGAGTAAAAGTACAGGTATCTTACCAGAAAATGACTTTAGTAGAAGTTAAAGTCTCCTTTTAGAATACTACTTGAGTAAAAGTCTTAAAGTATCTGATATTTACTGTACTTAAGTATCAAAAGTAATTTTCTGATATTAAATGTACTTAAGTATTAGAAGTAAAAGTAAAAAAAAACCCTTTGATTATGAACTTTATGGCCAAAGGTGTGTCACGTTATCTTCATCACCACTGGCGTCCGGGTGGTCATCGTCTGTTACCATGGCGGCAGAGCCTGCACCAGGTGCTTCCATGACACTATCAGTCATTATGCGTCCTCCTCTTCTTCTTTAGTTTTGGCCTATGGTTGTTTTTTTTGCCACTTGGCAACAAACAGGCATTAGGTCACCAACTGGAATGGAGGTTGCATCGTCTTGGCAATTTAGGAGCAATGATTTGCCAAATCTGCTTTTTTCCAGTGTAACAAATTTATTCTGATTTTATTTTGTAGTAACGAGTAACTAAGATGCTTATGGGAATAGTAGTGGAGTAAAAGTAGACATTTTATTTAGGAAATGTAGTGGAGTAAAAGTTTCCAGAAATATAAATAACGAAGTAAAGTACAGATACATGAAAGTTTTACTTAAGTACGGTAGCAAAGTATTTGCACTTCGTTACATTACAACACTGCCTAAAAAAATGGACTAAAGATGCCACTGTGCTGCTTTAGCGAACAGAACTTCTGTGACCTCAGAGACTTCCACTTGACTTAACCTCTCTACCATCCTGTTTGGCTCCCTCCTATTCAAAGTGTCAATATGCTGGCGCACTGCAACGAAGTGGGATACCGTCCAATGTTACTTCTGTTGTACTAGTGCGTTAGTTAGGCCATTTGCCAGCCCCCAACCCTCTCTGAATGCTGTTAGAGACTATTGGCACCGCTCACTGTCTGTCCACAGACACTCCTGACAGCACACTGACAGGCTGCTAAGCACTCACCCCACACTCTGCTCAGGATCCTCTATAATACTGCCCGGAATCGATTTCCATGTTGATTTAGCTTTGTCGATAACGTAGCCATCAGTTCCTAATAGACTCTTTTTGCACTGCCTTTAATGCTTGTCAATGGACTGCTGTTGCCACTCAATGCCAGACTGGCCAAAGTCATTTTTAAGGGAAGAGATGTGAAGTTATTGCAATGACTGGTCAGGTTCAGTTATTTCTTAGCTATCGGGACAATTTATATTTCAGCCTCATAATGGTAAAGTAATATAATTCTATTTTCTCTGATAGAGAGCAGATCACTGTGAATTTAAATCATGAGGCAGGTATAAGACAAGCTGAGCCTCCTTTTAATGTCGGCTTTCTGTCAGGCCGAAAACTGACCTGATGAGGTAGTGCAGGTTCAGGGGTCATGACTTCTAAATTACGGTGACTTCACCTTTGTGCCCCCAGGTCACACAGACAAAGTAGAGGGCTTTAGACTTCAGCCGCTGAGGGTTCAATTGTGTTATCGGAGTAAACGTCCACTTACTGCAGGGTCATCTGGACTGTCAATCTGTCTTTAGCTTCTGTGTGTCAGATACTGTTGGTCTTTCATGGGAAACATAAAGTACTTGAAAGCAATACTTGAGTAAAAGTACAGGTATCTAACCAGAAAATGACTTTGGTAGAAGTTAAAGTCTCCTTTTAGAATACTACTTGAGTACAAGTCTTAAAGTATGTGATATTTACTGTACTTAAGTATCAAAAGTAATTTTCTGATATTAAATGTGCTTAAGTATTAGAAGTAAAAGTAAAAAAAAAAAAAAAACTTTGATTATGAACTTTAGGACCAAAGGTGTGTCACCTGTCGGCTTTCTTTTAAAGTGATGGTTTTTCATCACACTCAGACTTTGGGTGTCTGAGACTTGACTAAACCTGATTTTTTTTATCATTAAAGCTTGATTAAAGACCAGTTAATCCACTAATAACATTTTTTTTTTTTATTAATGTATTGGAGAGCAAATTCTGCTGCCTATTTTACAATGTCTGACAGTGCAAAAGCATAGAATGATGAAGTTATTACTCTTGTTTAACTCGTATATGCTCACATGCTGTAAAGCGTTTTGCTTGCTATAATTCATAATCTCTTGCAGTTGGCATGAATGAAAACAATCGGGGGAAACAAATAGAGGAAAATTACACTTTGACATGACGAAGATCTGACAAGGGTGGCCATTTTTTACATACATTTGCGGATTGCAGCGCAGTCTGTTTGTGTGTGTGATTGATTAATTCAGAACTGTGTGTAGAGTGTGTGCTACCTTCCGCTCACAACGCTAGTATTTGCCCATTCATTTGGCATGTGATATCTCCATTTTTAATTGTTTACTGTACTGTTTAATATAGGATAAGGATAAGAGCTTGAACGTCAGATACATAGTTATTATCATTCGTTATTGCATGTGATGTAATAGATTACACATTTACATTCTAACCGTACACACAGGAACAATTAATGGTTTGGCTAAAATAATGATTTACACGTCAGAATAATGATTTGCAGGCTTGTGTCTCAGGGAATGAGGAAATGCATGATGTTAATAAACAGAGACTGAGATACAAAAGCAGGTAGAAAATTCACATTTCAGTCTGAGGTGGCCGCGCCCAGAGTTCAGACAAACAAAAGTTCACACAGCTGACAGTTGAGAGTCAGGCCTTCATTTGCATTTTGTCTTCCAGTACACAATCCTCTTCTTCTTCCGTCTCCCTCTATATTAGAATATAGTATCCTTACCAAACTGATATGAGCTGCTTTAACATGAAAAGCACAGGTGAGGGGTAGGTTTAACATTTTAAAAGTGTGTGTGTGTGTGCGTGTGTCCGTGCTGTGTCTTCAAATGCTGATGGCCTTTCTACAGCCAGCTCTCACCCCAGCCAGCGGCTTTGTGTTGTATGTGTGAAGTGATTGTCTCAACGTGTGAACAGTCACGCAGGTTATAATGGGCTCACAGGACGAGGCATTTCAATATGGACTAAAGAGTTTCTATGGGAGCCTTTTTAATACAGGGATCAAAGTAGGGTTAAGTACTTTTAAGCTAATTGTTTTTGGCGCAGAAGTGGTTTGTGACACTGAAAATCTGTCTTTACCCATGGTCAGCTTTTAGATCTTTTCTCACATAGTTATTGGTGTATTCAGTGGGACAACATGATTATATTGTGTGTTTTTTATATAGACCGCAATTAAAAATAGTCCCTATTTTCAAACCTCTCAGCTTTTTTGTTGGTCTCTAGACGCCTTCAGTAAAGTCTGTGCTCTTATGATGTGAGCTCTTGGTGCGGATGGTTTTCGCAGGATCAGCCGGCCTACATTTTTGGAGTTCCCTCACTCATGTATGTGACATGGATCCTGGGTTCTTCATGTTGTGCATTAGGCGGGGTTCTCAGGTATTCAATCGTTGGTGTTTTGAATCCTCTGCCATACATCCGATACCACGTGGGTTGTAGCTTGGGTGGGGTGGGGGGGGGGTAACGCTGTGATACCATGGGGCCCAAGAGAAGCCCTCCAACCTAAAACATGTGTTTGATGTGAGGAATGAGTTGGTTCAGCTCCAGAGTTACTGAGGGCCCGGGGAAGACAGCTGGCTCTCCATGCCTGGCATACTGCTGCTCACTGCTGCTCTCCAACCCATCCATCAATACATAGACGCCACATCTATACATGTACCCATTCCTCCGGTGCTGGAGAATAGCTGTCCACTGCTTTAGAATGGTGGGATCGGTTAAATGCAAAGGACAAATTCTCATTCATCAGTTAAGTCTTTTTCAGCATAATGTTTCATAGATTCCCATCGTATTTCAGCAGAAGTTTGAGAGCTTTGTAGCTGCAACTACTGTACCCATCTTTGACTTTGCAGATGAAGCTGTTGTTCACAAAATACGTTGCATACTGAGGGGACTTTGGCTGATCTGAGTGGCTGTTGATGACTGATTAAAATGTAGTTTTCTACATTTAGTGTCATAACAATCAAGCCAAGTTTCCCTGTTCAGCTTTTATAGAAAATGAATAGATCTCCTTTGACTTGTATTTGTGTTACTTGTAGTGAGACCACACTTAGCGTTTCCCTTTGTACTCTCTTCCAGACTTATTTTTGCACACAAACAAACACACACTAGGACCATCTGTGTGTTTATGACATGTCTCTCCCATAAATTCTGTACACTGTGTGTGCGTAGGACACACTGATATGAGTCAAGGCCTGTCAGTCTTGTAAGACAGCATCCATAAAATGAGAGAGAGGAGAACTGGGGTTAGTTGTGGTTTGGCTTCAGGGGAACATGGTTTACAGCTGGATGATCTCCTTTGCCACACACACATTCACATGTACACGTATAAACAGACTTGTATTCACATCCATACCTGCTGTTTGTAGTCACTCAGTCAGTGGGGGCTGATAAAATGGAAATGGCCTATTATTACTAACGCGATGACAGCAGCCGTGAGCAGGCATCACACACTGGCATACCTCTGGCATTGTGTAAGTGGAGCTGTTTTTTATTGCACACATATACTCTGTCTTTTTTTTTTTTTTTTACACTTTGTATTCTCCCTATTTACATCAACTCTAGATTCTTATGTATACCTTGGTTTCTCTTGGTGCTTCAATGGCTTACTTTCCCCCACATATATAACAAACTGTCAGTGAATCTAATCTTTGTACTTCTTTTCTCTTTTTAATGTCCTACTTGCTCACAGCCAAAACAATTAGATTTGTATATTAAAAAAACTGCAGTTTGCAGGAAGTAAATCAGTGCATGTTTGAAATGGTGATTTTTTTTTGCCATACTAGCTGCTTGGCTGTTCTATGGATGGCAATGGCGGGTTGTCCGTCCGGGTTGCTAGGTTGGTCCTTCACTTTAGTCTATTACAAACTAATGAATGGATACCCATTGCATTTTGAACTGACACTCATGCTCACCAGAGGATGAATTCTACTAACTTTGATGATCCTCCAACTTTTCAACTTGTGTCGTCATCAAATCATCATTTTTAATTTATCCAGTATTTTGGTTTGTGACCAAATGCCCGTAAAACTAATGACATTATCATCAGCCTCAGCTGTACTTAGAAATGTTAGCATGCAAACTTGCTAGAGTAAGATTCTCAACATGGTAAACATTCTACACTAGCACGTTTGCATTGTCATTGTGAGCGTCGTAGCATGCTGATATTAGCATTTAGCTCAAGCAGTTTTTCTCGCTGACATACACACACACACTGGCAAAGTATACAAACCCAACCACACACACTATTTTCTACAACTCTTAAAAGACCTATTATCATTCCCTCTCTCTGAAAAAAACTATAAACCTCCCACCTGGATTAAAGCCAATGTAGTTAACTGGAACAGATGCAGGATCAATAGAGAACACACGCTCTCTCTCTCTCTCTGACACACACACACAACCACACACAACCACACACAACCACACACACACTAGAAGTCCCTTCTCTTCCAACTTAATAGTCTCCGCATTCCAGCCTCCACCGCAGGAATGACTTCACCTGCATGCAAAACCAAGAAACATCCTTATAATTTGACTTAGAGCTGCCTATAAATGTGTGTGTGCATGTGCAATCATGCTTGTGCACATACATGCAGTGTGTGTTGACCTTCAAATACACACTGAGACACAATTTCCCTGTAGCTGGCTGGGGGTGAGAGCTGGCTGTAGAAAGGCCGTCAGCATTTGAAGACACAGCGCGAGCACACACACACACACACACACACACACACACACACACACACACACACACACACACACACACACACACACACACACACACACAGGTCCTTCTTATTATAGGAATCCTGCTCCTCCTATCTTTCACACTTTTTTTGAAAGCTAAAACATGTCATAACTCAACCCCAAAACTTCAATAACCTTTTTTTTGGAGTGCAGAAATATTCTGTATTTGTGACTGACTGACTGACTGACTGACATGAAGTGCTGAGACAGTAATTCATACCATTAAAATTTGTCTCTTTGGGGGTTGACTAAATAGCTGTGTGACGTTGGGGCGTGTACCTGCAGGTTGAGCTGAAGTCATAATTTACTGTTTCCCCGCCCTGATAAATCCCCTTTTATGAGAGGAGGGACAGGACGAGAGAGTAGCAGGATGACGAGGGAGAAAGAGTAATTTAAGTTGAGAAGAATAATGTTGTTTCCCACAAACCATCTTGTGCAATCTGTAATTATGAAGAACACATTGTCAAGATGTAGTCGTTTGTTTGCTGACAGCGTCTTTGCCTTCAGGATGAATCAAAGGACATACAGACAGACACTGTAGTAAAGAGACTGATAGCTTGTCAATTGTGTGTTAACAATATAAAGTTGATTGAAAAAAAATCTTTTGTTCTGTGACAGAATCTGAAGATGTCCTTATGTCCTGCTGTTTCCCTTATAATAAGAAGCTGCTATAATTAGTGTGTTGACAGTAATTGCTACCTTGATTTCAGTAAGGAATGCTGTCAATTTGTCAACGTTGGTGAGAACTAGTGGGACCACCCATGTTAAAAACTGTGGTTGTGTAGTGTGAGTAGTGACAAATTCCTGTCACACTGTGAGAGTGAAGTTTTTCCTGAATCATAATTCGGGACTGCTCGTTACTATAGTGTTTCTGCAGAGTAACACTTAGGAATTACATAATAATAGGTACGCAAACAAGCCCTGTGTTTGATGCAGGATAATGAACATGTCAACTTATGAATAACTCATTTAAACCAGCATGGGCAATACTAACTTTTTAGGCAGGATTGGGAGAAGGGGGGGGGGGGGGGGGGGGGGGGGGTTAGGATTGGCAAGGAGAAAACTCGGAACAGGAATATCTTTGGGGAGAAGAAAAGACGGGGAGAGATTTTCACGGCCTTGTTGTGCCTAGTGACTTATTTTTTCTCTCTAATTTAATTAAAGGACACTTCATTGCGCGATGTAGAAAATTTAAATGCACAGAGGTAGGGAGATTCTCCAGAAATAAACTGGTAAGTGGACAGAGCCTGATACGTCTCACTGCCTCCCTTCTTTTTTCTTTCCTGAAGCTGACTCATAATCACACACCATTCTTGTCAGCCGTGTCACCGAGCACAATACATTGACATTTAACTGACCCTCTGAAGGAGAAGAGGAGGGGAGAAGGAAACAAGGAAAGAAGTAATCAGAAGAGAAGGAGGAGGAAGACGATATATGGTGATGGGATGGAAGTTCTGGCTGTGATAAGAGCTGAAGTCAGGGAGATAGATTAATCTTGAGGAGGGAAGAAAGGAAGGAAGGGGAGAGGATCGAGGAAAGAGGTGGGGGGGCATCTCCCCTTTTTTACCCTCACATTCTCTCTTTTTCTGACTTCAAAGAATCTCCCGGTGAGAAGGAATTATTCCCCTCCGTTCAACCGTACCGCTTTGTTACCCACTAGTCCTCTACCTTTGCAACCCCCATCGTGGCCACATCTACTTATTGCTTCCAAAGAGAATAGTCTTGTAAATGCGTTGTTAAGGGCTCTATTCAAATGGTGGTGCTTTTTAAGGCAGATGCTTTGACTGGTAGGTACTCTGCATGGCGTTTGCCGGTTATTAAAGCAGAGATTCCCAGACTCCCTTTCACTTTTTGCATTAGGTTTCTGACTTAATTTCCTTCTCTCGATCGCACACAAACCTCAGGGAATGACTGGGTTCCCTGGAGATTAACGTGATGAAGGCCCCGGTCGGAAAAACCCAGTAAGGGCCCATAAAACCCAGACACAAAAAAAACAAAAAAAAACACATGTGGCACACAAACAGTCTTTATGAAATACACCTGAGCTACTCTCCCTAATCTTTCTCAAATGGAGAAAGAGAGAGAGTAAGGTTGTTCCGGTTGTGGCTTGTCCAGGCTGAATCGGTGACGGCACAGGGCCAGGAGAGGATAGAAACATCAAGAGGTCAGCTGGCAGCCAACAGCTCCAGGTGGGCTGTGAGCCTGGCTGAGTCCAACCAGCTGCATCTGTATCAGCACTGTTTCAATCTGCTGGCCGGTTTGGTTGCTGACTAACCGACGGACGGACTGAATGCATGAATGAATCGGAGATTGTGACTGCTTGACTGGCAGCCTGATTTAATGACTGAATGGATTCATGAATGGCTCATTGATTGAGCAAATGTTCGGCTGGTTGACCAACTGGCCCACAGTGTCTGAACAGCTGATATACAACATGTGCTAATACTGCGTGTCTGTCAGGGCAATTAGCCAAGCATTTGGAGTGTGATCTCAGCTTCCCAAGAAACGTAAGACAAATATATATTTTGTTTTTTTTGTATTATGTTTGTGAGCTTGATGAGAGTGTTATACTGTGGCTTTTGAAGAAGAAGTTAAAAGACCAGAACAGAACAGAACTGTTACCCGTGCATGTAAAGGTAATCTGAATCAAGTGCGGGAATATGGGACCCTGCCACTACAATGACAACCACTACAGAGAGAGTTAATTGCAATATTGTAAATACATTGAATGACTATTGCTGAAAAATGCCAACCATTCATAGTATTAAAAATGGGATTTATTTAATAAAAATCTTACGGCTTGTAGCTTTAATTAAGCTCCATTTCAGTTACCACAGTTATTAAAAAAGATATCTTTGAAGACAAATGTGTAAATCTGGTTGCTCAGCATTTACAGTGCTATCTTCTGATAATTGTTAGCTTTCACTCGTCCTCTGACAGTCTGCAAGTTCCGGCTAATACATTAACAATTTATAGGGATTCTCTAGACTTCCTGAAGTTGACAGCAGGTCTGAAGAGCAAGCCTCCAGGCCTCGAATACTTGACAGGAGAATAGAGGGTGAGGTAGTTGGGGAGTTTTACCATAGCTAATTAGGAACCAAAAGTAACAATTATGGGGAGCCTTCGTTCGTAAAAAAGTCACTCTATTCTTTGATGTTTGTTTCGCTTTGTCCTGCCTCATGGGTTGACAGCAGACATAAAGTGAGAAATGGCAGATATTCTTTTCATCCAGTGGCTAACCTTGTAACTATCAGACCTGCCACATGCTGGGCGGGTAGGTAAACAAAAGGGGAGGATAGGTATAGGTTTTTTTAGGGGCATTTTTGGCCTTTATTTTCGACAGGACAGCTGAAGACGTGAAAGGGGAGAGAGAGATGAGGGGGGGGGGGGAATGACATGCAGCAAAGGGCAGCAGGTCAGAGTCGAACCCGGGCCTGCTGCGTCGAGGAGTAAACCTCTATATATGGGCGCCTGCTCTACCAACTGAGCTGTCCGGGCGCCCAGGGGGAGGATTGGTTTTATTTCCCTCAGAATAGTAACATCAGTACTGTTTGAATAATAATAAAGTGGAAAACCCAAGGGAATACATGCAGTCTCAATGCCCCAAAACATTTCAAATGATCACTGCTGGGTCAAAGGCATATTTCCAATGCAATGTCCGTGCATTTACTTACTTTAAATACCTTACTCTAATGCTTCAATTAAGGTACTAATTTAAATAATCATATAGAAGAGTAATGCAAAAGACGGATGAGTAACTTATTTAGGTGGAGTCTTAACTACAAAGCCACTAAGATCTTTACTCTATGGTTTAGAACCTACAATCATATTAATTATTATGATGTTTTATTCATATTTAACGGGACTTTAGACTTGGTTATAATATGACATTAGGAATGTGTTTTTGTCTTAATGGCTTCATTGCGGTACGTGCATTAATTGGATTAATTTTCTAAATTCACCAGGCTGTTTTAGCTGAGGGATTTGAACAATTCAAGCATCTACTCTAGAAATGTGTACTGTATGTAACTATCTTTTGAAAACACCAATAATCATTCCTTAAACATGTCACATTATGGATGAGGACTTGCTGCTTTTCCTTGTTTTAACTTGTAATAAATTGCCTCGCGTCTTGGAATATTGCTTGTAAAAAAAACAACAACATGCATTTTGAAGATTATTTGTATAATGTCAGTATTGGGCAGCAAGTACCCCTTTACCCGGGTTGCCTGTGTCTCTAGGAGGTGGAGTTTGGCAGAGTGCCATTTTAATGCCAGCAGGGGTGGAGGCTAGATTGGGGTATTCAGCGGACGTTCAGTAGGTGTCGATGGGGTATTCAGGGATGTCGGAAGGGTCAGTGTCTCCCTAACTTTGTCCTCTGAAAACAACTCCATGCACCCACACATCCCACACTTGAACACACACACATAATCGTCTTGGAGATTTGCCCGGCTCTCTTGTTAAATTGACACAAGTCTCATGGTTTCCCAGGGCGACCTCCCCACACCACTCACCCCTCCTCTTTTTACCCTGCTTTGTTGAAAAGAGCCAATCGTGCGTTGGCTGGTAACTAGGCACCCTATTTATCAGTAACCAGCACCAACAATAACTGTAACCCGACACCTCCTCAGAGAGAGAAAAAACGGAGGAAAGTAGAGAGTTGGAATGAGACAGGGAAAGAAACGGAAAGAAAGTCAGGAAATATCAGAAAAAAAGTTTAAGCTTATGTTTAAAATCTTACTTTTATTATTCAATATATAAACATCTGTACATATATGGATTTCAAGTAGATTGATTGCTTTTGTAAACAGATTTGGCCGTTAAAATAATATCAACTACGCCAATAAAGTGTCTGTAATAGAACCGAATGAAAGAAGAAATACATATGTGTGAACGAGAGCCAGGGAGAGCGAGGGAAGAGAGCAGCTAACGACAGAGGCTGAGAGAAAGACAGGATCTAGTGTCAGTGTAATGGATACTTGGGTCCTATTAGGCCATTCATGGCTGGGTAGCTCTTAAGAGAGCGATGCAGGCTGACTTGTGAGGAGGCTTTTGATCCGTGTGCGCCCCCACCCAACCAACTATTTGTCCACTGTTAGCTTATCAAATGGGATCAATGCTAGAGAGAGTGACTTGGTGCAGGAAGGGAGGAGCAGTGTGTGCATATGTGCATATTGTCTAAGTGTATGATTAGCGTGTCTACATTTGTTTTTGTGTATACACAAACACACGTGTTTTTTTTGTATGTGCAATGGAGATGTGAATGTGTGTGTGTGTGTGTGTGTGCATGCATTCCTGGTTATAGTTGAGTAATTCTCTACTACGAAACAGAGAATGGTCCGTTTGACTCTTCACCTTTCTGTGATCTCTTTAATAAGGACTTTAAAAAGATCTAATGCTGCTAATGCTAATACTAATCAGCCGACCACCCACCCACACACACACACACACGCTGAAAGGACTCACCATGGTGACGCATTAGAAGACACCAGCTATCCTGCACAATGTATCAATGTGTATGTAGCTGTTTTGTGTGCATGTGAATCTAAAAAAAAACTAAAAATCCTACAAACAAATAGGCGCACCTACTTTGTCTCAATGTGTCTCACATGACCTCATGTATCATTCAAAATTACAAACATGTAGAAGCAGGATGAAAAAGAGGCGTCTTGTGTTATGCCTCACTCCCTTTTGAGCAAGAAACTGCCAAATTACACGGAAATTACACCACTTTGTAATTGATCGTGGAAAATCCATAAAGTCGTGTTAAAAGATTTAGCATTTTTTCTTCAGTGAACAATGTAGATTTTAGATGATATTGTTTTTAGCAAGATGTCGTTTTTTAAAATCTTGCCAGCACAATGCTTTTTACTCCTTTTTGTTTCTTTTTATTTGTGCAAATAAATAATAGAAAACTAAATACAATGATTGAACAGATTGCTCATCCCTTCCCTTAAAAGTTCCCATGACGAGCACAATAATTTAGTAGTAGTTAAGCTTCTTTTAAATTCATGTTATAATCTCCTATCTACTATCCTGTGGTTGGTCTGCTTTGCTTTCACACCACAGATGCAACAACTGCACCAGATTACTTGGAAGTGGACTGAGAATCTTTTTTTTTTCTCGGTTCCATTGGCAGCTTTCACATCAACAAGCCAATAAATGAAGCACAAACAACAAAATGGACAAACCCAGCAGAGCCCGTTTGAAACTGAAGCACCCGTAGCTTGCTTCTTTTCATCTCCCAGCTCTGACAGGTCATAATGATGCTCGCTCTAGTCTTTACATGATGTCAAGCGCTAATGACTACCTACTGGAGGTATAGACAATGCACGTTTGGACTAGTACTGGAGTTGATCCCTTCCTCCACTTTACCCGTCTTTTTTTTTTTCCTCCAGATTTGAGAGACACGATACAAAATATGAAATCCACCTAAAAAAACAGATACCTGCACAGTTATTAAATTACAAATAGCACTTTAAAAAAAACTGTAATATCTGTTGAAGGAAAACAGGATGACACTTTTACTACTAGATCCTTGAGAGCTATGGAATGATTCATTAAACGTAATGGTTAAATTACATTTCGCCATTGAAGTCTTCAATTAAACTGTCCCTCAGCTGTCAAACCAAGACGGAGAAGGAGTTCCTGGATCACTTTTCTGTCTCGTTCAAACTGTGCGCTAAAGCCTAAAGGCGAGATGGTTTGTTTTGTCTCTTTGTTTTTGACACCACATCACCCAGTGAAAACAGAGCCGGGCGACACCTGGAAGCTGGGACCTTTTTGAACCTTTAATAAGAAGTAGCGGAGGGCTTTAATTTGATTAGTCGGCTCAGGAGAGAGGCAAGGGGAGGGAGGCTGGAGTGGAGCAGCTGAGTGGCTTTAACAGGGTTTTAAAATCGATTTAGGAAGCAGTTCTGCAACGAGAGTGATTTTATAGTGCCTTTGATGGCCTGCACATTCAGAGAGCTAATGGGGCTTTCTCTAGGCCTGGTGTTGTGCAGCACAACTGGTGTTATGCTCTGAAATGTTATAATTGAGTTTGTAGCTAAGCAAGCATCGCATGACACTCGCCTTATTTAGTGGCCAAAGAATTTATTTCTCATTGATTTACACAGTTCTCCTCTCTCTTTCACTTCTCATTTCTACTTTTCCCGGTCCCGAGGGTGTCTTCTCAAACTTGTTAACAACAGAACGTGGCGTTCACTTCCAGCTGCTGATTCTCTCATCATAAACCATGTGACAACAACGAGCCTGATGATGCCTTTTCTCCCTCCGTCTCTGCTTTCAATCTCATGTCCACATCTGCACTTTGCCGATCAAGGTCTCTCTCGTATCTTCGTAATTAATTACCTTCTCTGGCAATAGTCAAACAGGCGATGAGCTAACAAGTGCACTAATACCAGTCAACCCTCAGGCACTAAAACAAGCCAGGCGTTCATTTCGGCTCGTTTTGCATTGTCTGGCCTCCTCATCCGGGCTCGTTTAGTATTGTCTGAGGAGGAGAACAGTGCTGCTATTCTTTTCACCCCTCTCTCCCAGGGATCCTAAATGGGACATAGATATTCTACCCGGGTCGGTTTTTGGCCTGGCACTCGATGCCCCTGAGTGCTCTGCTTAAGTACAGCCACTAAGGGCACTTGTGGAGGGGCTTGTGAAAGTCCATTCTGCTTAAAGGTGAAGGTGGAGGAGAAGTTGATACAGCGGTACAGGCTTCTGAACTCCCTCGTGTGCCAAGCCAAAGGTTTGACATTAAGACAGTGTGTGTGGATGGTTTCTAACCACTTACCTACACCAGATGTGTTTCAACCATGTATTGTCAGATGGAACAGATATACCTCAACTGTAATCCAATCAACTGTCAACACTGGCAGCATGACGGCTTGTGCCTCCACTCATCCTTTAACTGTGACGCAAAGCATCTTTTTAGACGTCAATCTATTTTTGACTTGTGCATAACTGTATTGATTATAACTCTGCAACGTTGCCACGTAAACGGTTGAAATGCAGCGTTCATGTTACTAAGTAACTGACCAGGAATGTGCACTAGCATGTATTTGATTGACCGAGTACCTTGCAGGATGAATTGGCATTGAGTTGTGGCAAACGTTGAGCCAGATTCAACTTTTTTGCAGATGATGCTGCATTTTTCGGCCTCTGCGTTGGCACCCCCCGCTAAGCCGACGCAGCTGTCCCCCGTTCAAATGAATAAAGGGGGGCTATGTCTTTTCATGTTATGCTATTGTCCTTTTGAACATTGTCTAAGGCAGAGTCCATGGTGGAGTCCACTCTTGCGCAGTGGGGATGACGCACTTGGTATGGTTGAGCTTATTGATTATGCTGTCCAATATATGATGAGTCTTGCAAAACTAGCTTTAATCTTGTGTACTGAGTTTTTGCTAAAAGATTTTACACTGGAAGACATCAAGTGAGAACTGATTGAGCCCTGCACCAGAAAGCTGAACCCGTCTGCAAACTATGGCGAATTGTTTTTGAAATTCCCAAAACATGAAATATATGAAAAACTATTAGAACATTATAAAATGGAATAGATTTCAGCATTTACATGGTTTATTTCTCATCTCAAATGATTCAAAAAGTAATTTCATTTATTACATTTCTGAAAAATTTGTGTCCAGAACTGAAAACAAAGCTCAAGTAAGGGGTAGACTTGAATGCCTATGGAGCCTTTAATATGCATGTTTTGTTACCAGCAGAAAAAACTCAGAAATCCAAAAGAACTGCTTGGCTTTTCCATAAAGTTATTGGTAGGAACTGCTTCAAACTTGAGGATTGCTGTTCTTTAATGTGAGATGTTCGTCATAGAGAGAGTGAAAAGTGTTGTTTTGGGAATCCTTATTTTAATGGAAAACATATTTACTACATCTGTGGTTTGCAATTTGTGTGACCGAAATGATTCAGCCTCTGGTTCCAGTTTAATCAATGAGCTAGCTGCCTAGCCACCTGTTCTCAGGGCTGTTTGATTGGCTCAATCACTGATCCTGGTTCAGTCAGTGTGTCTGCGTCTAATCCCACCTGTTCTCCGGGATGTTATCCTTCTGACAACCCCGGCGCACACACCCATCCACCCAACACATAGACCTCACCCACACTACCTACCCTCCTCTACTACTCACTCCTGGAGTGAAAGGAGTCTTTTGTGTCGCTGCTGCCACTTTTTCCACTATGAAGGCTCGAAAAAAAAGAGAGAGAGAGAGAGAGAATGAGAGCTAATCCCACCAGTGTGGTCACAACAGTGAGTGGAGGATGTCGAGTAGAAGAGGAGAAAAGCGAAGTGAGGTCTTCGCCCCCCTGAAGAGCTGCAGGTGTTGCGGGGAAATTAGACTGCAACAGGTGTGTGTGTGTGTCGGTGTTTGTGTGTGTGGGCTTGATGATATATGGTCCCACATGCACACACAATTTGCGATACTGACACAGCGATTAATCAGCCTCCTGCGATACAAGACTGAAGTGAAATACACACACTGCGTAACCCTCATCTGTCTCCCCCCCAGTTCTTTATTGCTGTTTTCATTCCCCTTATCTTACTCACACTGCATATTAAATAACATTCAGTATAACATTGCCATCCTCTCCCTTCCTCTCACCGTCCCTGTCCATAGTTTCCCTCCCTTTTCACCACTATCCGTCTGCCCAGCGGTCTGCATGTCCGTCAAGTTTATCTGCATGTGTCTGTGTGAGTGTTCAAAGCTTAGCCCCCTCTGTTCTCACCAACACTTTAATCAAACGGACAGACAGCCCGGGCATACCTGAGGAAAACTTACAGCCAGCGGCTTGTGGATGTGGAAGGAGATGAGAGGGTCTTTCGCTGAGTGCTTCCAGATACGAGCCAGTGTACTTACACACACACATTTATGAGTGCCAGCAGATAGAAGCTCTGCAGTGTTGAGTGTAAGCTGACAGAGGTTGTAGAGTAGAGTCACAGCTCTGTCAATTCTTACGTAAAGCTGCGATTTAAAGTGACAGCAAGGTGTTCCTAGCCGTGATTGTACTTGTGCAACAACCTAAACTTTTAGCTTTGTTTTTCCTCAAGACATCCTATTGTGAGATTGCTAGAATTGTACCTCTTTGATGTAAAACCGGTCATGAAATAAAATACAGCAGGAGTCTGGTCCTATAGATTTATTTCTGAGAACCCGTAAATCTCTCTTTTTCTCTGGTCTGTACCTGTTAACCTGCTACCCCGGGCATTCCTGTGGTTAATCATCTACCCTCGGTTAGCCTTTGTTTGCATTTGAAATCACCACTGCATTATATGGATAAAGCTAAACAAACTAAATAATTAAAAAAAACATACATTATGATTGGAATATGTAAAACAGTGTTATAATTACTGCTATTATACCTCACAGTTTTTTTTCTTACTCCTCCTGGGCAGTTTTGTTGGATCCAACTTTAGCTCCAGTTGCAAATTCAGGTATAGCTTTGACTTGGAACTGCAATTGTTACAATACTCTTTATTAGCTTTTGTGCCAAAAGTTGGATAAGAATAGATATGACGCTAGAGCCAGTTAGCTTAGCTGAGCGATAAGATAAGATAAGATAAGATAAGGCTGGTAGGTGGATTTTGTAACCTTTGGTCAGCCAGACTTGCTGTTTCCCCCCTTTTTCCAGTCATTATGCTAAGCTAACCGGCTGCTAGCTGTAGCTTCATATTTAACAGACAGACATTAGTGTGATGTGTGGTGTCAATCTTCTCATCTAAGTCTCAGCAAGAAGGAGAAGAAACCAATCACCCAAAATGTTGGACTACTGCTTTAAGAAAACATTAATGCTAGATGAACTGTTGTCTTTTGATCGTTTGAGCATTGACGATGCTCATAGTTACGCAGTTGTGGAGGCTTTGCTGCTGAGTAAATAACACCCACCCTGTGTATTTAACCTGTACCTTCATAAGGGATGCAGAACTAAATTATGATGATGTTTCATTACATCATAGGTTTGACAGTGGCATCTGCCACAGCAGAAAGCAGCCAGGGTGCCACTTCAGGCTGTGTGGCTGCCATGTTTTTCTTTGCTATCTTTCTTGGCTTTTTTAAGGGAAGGATGATGAGAAAAATTGATCACTTCTAATCTAAGAGAGGGAGTTAAATTGAATCAATTCTGTGGCTGTCTAATAGTTTGTGGATATGGAAGTTTGGATTGTAGTTACCCCTACTCCAGTCTCTGAAACATTTCCTGCTCTCACTAATCTCTCTTTTTCTGTTCATCTTTTATTTATCAATCTGGCTTCACGTCGTTTTGATTGCCGGTGCTTTAAGTTAACTTCAGTGCGATTTTTGCCTCTTTTTCCAGCATACAGGATGTCTGTCAGCGTGTCTGCAGGCTGCTGATATGTGATCTGATGTTGGCACTTGTTGCCATGAGAGAGAAAAAGAGAGAAAGGGAGATGAGACTTGACATCTTGTTGGCCTCTGAACAGAACCGTTGGAATTACTATTGAGGGCAATGCTTCCCCTTGAGGAAAAAGTCAAATGTTTTAATGGAGCATGGGCACACAAAAAGAGAGATATAGAGAAATGAGAGGAAAGACGAGGAAGAAAGCTCTGAGCTTTGGGCAGCATTTCCTATCCCTATGATGTTTTATTGGAAACAAAAAAGAGAAGAGGAGAAATGTTGCCAAATTGTACTGTTCAAAGAGTGTGTGTGTGTGTGTGTGTGTGTGTGTGTGTGAGATTACCTCTAAAGTCAAGCTTGGTGTTTGTTTGCCCTTCCTGATAGGCTGGGGGTGTTCAGGTGTGTCCAATAAGGCGGAGCTGACAGTTGAGTTTCTGCCCAGCGATTGGCTGGAAGCCTCTTAGGTTACAGGATTTGTATTGATTCAAATATTTGAAACCTTTTTTTCGGAAGGGAGTGAGGAAAAGAGAGAGACAGGGGGAGAAAGTTGTTCGCTGTTCTTGGGCATTTAAAAGTACCCGACAGCAGTTTTCATTGGCTGCTCTGCTGTAAAACTTAACTGTCCAGTAAAAAAGTCTTGCAAGGTGAAAAAAATGGCAGGGAATCTTTTTTTACAAGGCCTTTTCGTACAGGCTTCCTGCCTTTATAATAATGGCAGGCCTCCCTTGAGCTTGTAACATTTTAGGTCCTCAATTACTATTCTCTTTAGTCATGATAAATGTCAGCAGGATGGAAATAACCTCATCAGCTGAGAAAGGGCTGAAGGAAGGGATAGTTCCATGTTGGGTATTTTCTGATGTTTTCTGTATAGCAGAAAAAAGCAGCAACAAACAAAACAAGAAAAGACTGTAAATCTAGATGAATTAAATGATTATGGGAGATGAATGCGTAGCCTGGATTTGACCTTTCAGTGGTCTTTTAGGAGGGCAGGAATTGTGTGTGAAAGGGGTGAAGTGTGTCTCTCTGGTGGGCCTGTCACCTCGCTTAAACCTGTCACAGCTACAAATGTCTTGTCTTGTTTTCTGCTGTTTTACTGACCGTCCCTCTCACTAACTGACTAAACACCCTTGTTGATTTTTCACATTGGGGCAAGGGGGGTGACCACCAGAGTTGTCTCCATATCTGCAGGCCAATATGAATACATTACAAAAAGAAATGCCCAGTCTCGAATACAAATTGTGACCGTTGTGTTTTCAAATATATGGGTGATTATATCTTCAATAATGTTATTTTTTTAAGATGAGGACTTCAGACATGTAATGTTTGGCAATAGTGTCAGTATGTCAACCAGCAGTTTAATTTTAGAAGGAACCAGGAAGAACTATGAATTTGAAAATTAATGAATTAATTGTAATGTGTGTGTGTTTATGTGTGTGTGTGTGTGTGTGTGTCTGTCTGTGTCTGTGTTTGTGTTTGTGTGTGTGTGTGTGTGTGTGTGTGTGTCGCTCCT
Source organism: Gymnocephalus cernua (assembly GCA_023631565.1). Taxonomy (NCBI): domain Eukaryota; kingdom Metazoa; phylum Chordata; class Actinopteri; order Perciformes; family Percidae; genus Gymnocephalus; species Gymnocephalus cernua. The sequence goes on along the minus strand of CM042447.1, from coordinate 16,640,914 downwards.
AAACAGTGACAGCTGGACAGAATGTGTGTCAACAATTTAGGTTGGTTACGACGAGCACAAACCACAGACAGACGTGTGTGTGTGTGTGTGTGTGTGTGTGCGCGCGCCCAGAGTTCAGACAAACAAAAGTTTACAGAGGTGACAGTTGAGTCAGGCCTTCATTTGCATTTTGTCTTCCAATACACAATCCGGTTCTTCTTCCGTCTCCCTCTATATTAGAATACAGTATCCTTACCAAACTGATATGAGCTGCTTTAACAAAAGCACAGGTGAGCGTAGGTTTAACATGTTAAGTGTGTGTGTGTGCGTGTGTGTGTGTGTGTGTGCGTGAGAGTGTGCGTGCGTGCGTGAGTGTGTGTGGTCATTTCTTCTCATACGCAAACACAAGCGTGTCATGTTTACGGCTTGCTTCACGGGCCATTAGCAGCTCTTATCACCTCTGCAGCCCTTACCACCTACAATGCAGGACTCTTATGTATGGCCTGCTGATACATCTCCTTTTTTGTTTTTGTCAATAATTAAAAACCACCTACACCTCACTAAATACCAACTACAAACTAACTGATTCCAATCAATGTGTTTGATAACATCATAATCATTAGATTCATATTTATAAGGCTGTAAAAGTGCAATAACCAAACCATAATGTGCTGTGAACACACACGGGCTATCCAGTGAGTGTTTGGACGCTTGTAAATATGCCAGATAATCGAGATAAGGGGATGTGTACAGTTAATAAACAATTCACCCATGATACTTCAAAAGTGTTGAGATTACGCAGCAGCTTTGATGCTTATTTATACTCACAGCGTCATCTATTAAAACACTCTCAGTAGTAGTAATTCCTGTTAAACCCGTGTGTGTGTCCGTGCATGTCTGCTGGTGGGTGCCTATATGTGTGTCTGATGGCATTCTTACAAAACATAGAATGTTTTTTTCCATGGCATCTATCCGTGACACACCCTTTCCACTGTTCAGCCCATCCTGTGTGTGTGTGTGTGTGTGTGTGTGTGTGTGTGTGTGTGTGTGTGTGTGTGTGTGTGTGTGTGTGTGTGTGTGTGTGTGTGTGTGTGTGTGTGTGTGTGTGTACTTGCAGCTGGTGGGCTCTATAAATAGTGTGGGGTTGGGATGTCCCAAAAGAGAAAGCAAACAAACAGATATCTTGTAAAAAAAAGGTAGCAACTGCTAAAATATACTGTAAAGTCTTGGCATTGGTCAGAAAGTATTTTTGAGTAAGAGATATTGCTTTTATCTAGCAGTATGTAAAAATTGACATGTCACACTACTTGGGTTATAATTGGTGCCGCGTGATTGCATAGCCAATGCAATCTCAGTCGGATTTTCTCAGCAACATACCTTGTCTTTTTCTGCCCCATAAATTCTGCATCACATCTTTCAATGACCCTGTGATCTTTTCCGCCGTGGTCGGTCATTTTTGGATCCAGCGCTGGTCGGGCTCCCGCAGCGCTCTGTGATGTCATTGCTCTCCTTGCTTCCCCCCCTCACCACCACCATCCTCTGCCAATAAGGCTGTCCCTACAGTACAAATTCCTTCCCACTCTGGGAAGCTAATAATTCTTAGAGCGCTGACTGTATCGCAGTGCTAATCTGCTATAGTTTACTTAGTCACGAAATAGCTTGGCTTATGTGCAGAATAGGTGAAGTCCCATGTCAGTCATCGTGTAAAAGCCTTATGCTGAGCATTGCTGTCAGTGTGTAGTTTATGTGTTTGTGTAGGAAACAAGATTAAATACATGTGAATGAAAGGGTGAGTGTGTGTGGTAACAGATTATGCCAGTACCTACTTGGTTACAGACTCATTTGATTTGACTTTGTACACCTGGTGTCATTTTTTGACTTGTGTGTCTTTATGTAAGAAAATCCCAGAGACTCAACAAAATAACAGCATGAGCTGTTATTTTATAAATTATGATTGCATCCACAGAATCGTGTCAGCGTGCATTTTCTTTGCCACATTATTGGAGTCCATGCAGGATGTGTGTATTTGAGTGTGTGTAAACTGTCAGTTGATGGATCTCTGGCGGCAAGTGGGATAACAGTGTTTTCCTCGACCTACAGTGAGAGACAGGTGCAGGGCGCTGCAAAGGAAATAAACACACACTAGCACAACAGATCCTCAGCACCGTGTTGAATGAGCACCTCCATTGCAGCACCAGCAGCCCAATACACCACAGCTGCTGCCTAATGTCACTGTCCTGCAGAGTGACTCGTTAATATGTCTGCATTTGTATGTGTGCTTTTTGTCACTCTGTTGCCACCCATGCACCGTGATTTATGTCCACTACAGACATGGACCTGTAGTAGATTGGCTGCATTGAACTACTTGACCGTCATGTTGCTTCCCATTGTGAGTTATTCGCCCTAGTGCAGTTGGAGTTGACCTCCAGTCTTGTTAGCAGTTAGCTTGAGACTAGCCTGATGAGCCGGCCTGTCCACACCCTTGCTCTGATCGACTGTGCGCCTGTGTAAGGAGAGTTCAGGGTCCTGAGAAGTGACCTTATCTATACGTCCTAGAGTGACAGGGCACCTGTGGCTGAACCTCAACATAACTCTTTCACCCCTAAACCCACACACACTTGGACACACATTTGACACACTCATATGCTCGGTATGGGTACAGCAAAGCTGTGCAATCCGACCCATCTCCCTGCCCCGTTTCAACAGTATTATCCCCCCTGCGAATTTCATCTGGCCTCACCACCTGTTGTCAGCTGTATTTCACCCAGCCTATAGCCTTCTGTTTCCTTCCATAGGCACCAGAGCTTACAGTTGTGCCAGAAGTAGGTATGAGACCAGACGTAACCCTCCCCAGGGGCAGAAATCCTATACTGATCCAATTACTCCCGGCCGGGGCTTGAATCAGACCGAATCTACTCCGACTGGCAACTACTTAATTCAATATAGCGGCAGAAGTGTTACAAAGTACACAAGTCAAGCTGTTAAGCTGCAGCGTAGAGAAGGCAGAAGAGATAGGATTGGGTCCAACCAGTATTGGGTTGAAGGTGTACATAGCAAATATTTACAGCATAGATTAAGGTTCAAGCACCATTTAGCAGTTCCTTCCTGCTTCTGCTGAGATGTTTTTATTTTAGCAAGAAAAAGTATATTTCTACTTCTGCATGGGGATGCTAACTTTGTGCTTGGTGCAGCTTTAGCCTCAATTGGTAGTTTTTTGTATCATTACGCAGCACTGAATTAGCACAATATCATGTATATTTATTCCTACAAGTCAGTTGGACAGTTTTTAACCACCTCGTGGAGCTAATGCTACAGCTACTACAATCTCCCAGCAACAAAACTAAAGACCTTATTGTTGAAAACAATTACCACAAAATATTTGAGTGCTAAATCTGCTGTTGTATTTCTTTTTATATTTGAATGTAAACAAATGCAATATAGATACGTCTTTCAAAAACATTATTTAGACCGCTGTGAGACACTGTCCGCTGAAGAATAAACAAGCTAATGGTAGATATGAGTTGACATGAACATGAGCGGAGGAGACAGAGACAGTTGTCCAGAGACACAAAGAGGGAGCAGTTCGGCAGTAAATTAAGGGGCAGTGACATCTCTACATGTCTCAGTGTAACATGATATTTGTCAGGAAATAGGTTAGACAGTTATATACAGGCAATTACAGGAAGTAAATTGTTTCTTCTGTACTAGTAGTGGTAATGCAGGTCTACAATTAGTTGCTTTTTGCTTTTATTTTGAAATAAACTTTGATTCTAAAAGACATTTCCCCAACTACTTCACTTTTATTTGCAACCTTTGGCTTGTTGATATGCACTGTACCATAGAAAGCTGTCACCTCGCTAAAACCTGGCCTCGTGTCTGAGGGACACACTGGGCCTCATGTCTCCGTCACATTTAGCATTTTGCTTGTCTTTGCGCTTTTGTATCAGACTAGTTAACTGCTGCCAATATATAGGATTTCTTGATAATAAATGTATTTAATCGGTTTTCTATCAACTTGTTGCTATGTTAACCTTCACCGTCACTCCGAGTCAATTTTGCGAGTGTGTAAACGTTAAAATACCTGCTCTCTCTTTCTTTCAGATGGTATCCATCGAGTCGTGGCCCTCTGCACGCTGCGTGTCACCGTCATCACGGATGACATGTTGACCAACAGCATCACGGTGCGTCTGGAGAACATGTCCCAGGAGCGCTTCCTCTCTCCCCTGCTCAGCCTCTTCCTGGAGGGCGTGGCGGCTGTACTCTCCACCAAACGGGAGGCAGTGTTCGTGTTCAACATCCAAAACGACACCGACGTGCAGGGCTCCATCCTCAACGTAACCTTTTCGGCGCTGCAGCCCGGAGGCGTCCCGGGGAAGGGGACGTTCTTCCCTTCTGAGGACCTGCAGGAGCAGATCTACCTAAACAGGACTCTGCTCAGGCTGATCTCCTCTCAGGAGGTAACGCACATATGTATACAGACACATAAATGCACGTATGCAAAGAAATGTAATTCTCTTCATGAACTGAACTAGCATTTTTAAAGAGATTTCCTTTTTCTCTCCAGGTGTTGCCATTTGACGACAACATTTGCCTGCGGGAGCCCTGTGAGAACTACATGAAGTGCGTGTCGGTGCTGAAGTTTGACAGCTCCCCGCCCTTCATCGCCTCCGACACGGTTCTGTTTCGGCCCATCCACCCCATCAACGGGCTGCGCTGCCGCTGTCCGCTGGGTTTCACCGGCGACTACTGCGAGACCGAGATCGACCTCTGCTACTCAGGACCCTGCATGAACAACGGGAGATGCCGCAGCAGAGAGGGAGGGTACACCTGCGAGTGCCTGGAAGACTTCACGGGTAAGTTGTCTACATGGAAAAAGAGAAAACTAAATGTAATAAATCATTGCAATTCAGCTTATTTTTCTTTCAAAATAAATGATGTTAGTTTTCAATTTTTCTACTCAGACCCAATTACAGACTTAACTGACTTGTTATGATGGTGATTTTGTTTTTGCAGTTTATGACATACAGATCCTGGTTGTATCTCTCTTTTGCACCAACGCTGGCAGGATTTTCTGTGCAATTACAAAAATATTTGTTACGAAAGACAGACACTTTCAAGATAATCTTTCATCAAATCTACATATGATGTTTGTGTCAACTTTTAGAACCTTTTGACACAGATAGCCTACTGGCATTTTTTTGTAGCTTGCATATCATTGGAGAGATGTGGGAATACTATCAAAGTAAAATAAATGATTGTATTATTTTAAAAGCTTTTTGATTATTGGGAGAAAAAAAAAGATCTTAACTAAACTATATGGTGCTTAATACAAATACGTATGTGATAATAGCCTGTGTGTATTAAAGACACCACAGAAGAAAACTTCTGTCAATGTGCGAGGGCTCATATTCTTTCTGACAAAGGTTTTGATGACTCGTACAAAATTGCCAAACCGCACTGGCAGGTTGTAAAAGCTCTCAGCACCTATTGTTGTAGCTTGAGGTCGACCCCAGTGTAGGAAGGGAAAATACAATTTGTAGTACAGTAGGTATAGCCACATACACACACACACACACACACACACACACACACACACACACACACACACACACACACACACACACACACACACAGTAGATTTACTGCTGTATAGAGGTGTACGGAATGCTGACTACACTGGTCAAACCAGATCTCAGATATCACTAAACCCATTCCCTTAAACCACATTACCTTCAATAAAATGTTTGTTTTAAAACTTAGATTTGTCTTATTATTGGGACATGTAAGCACTGTGTGAAGGCATTACAGTACAAAAGGGTAGATCTTCCTTTCTACATGGAAATTTTAAATTTGTCCACATGTAATCCGCATTGTTTTACTTCAAAGTATTACCCATGCCTATTGTTGCAAAGGGTTGTGTCCCTCTGTCATTGTTTTGAGAGAAAAAGACATAGAGAAACAGGTTTTTGGTATCAGTCAAGATTATTAGCAAGTTAACAAATTCTCAGTTCTCATAAATCAGTGAGCTGAAAAATGGAGACACAGTGTCAAGAATCAACAGATCAGGGGAAGAAAGGAAGAAGAAGCCCGCTAGCCAGCAAGCATGGATGTAAACAATGCGAGTATGAAAATATTCAAACTGATCAAAAACTGATTTAGAGAAAAAAAGGATAAACAACCCTGAACTCCACTCTGCACATAATTCACATGGTAGATGAGCCTCGGCAGCTTTCATCATTCCCATTGAAATCACTTTCCGAAATATTTCCCCAATGTCACTGATCTTGCTCCCATACTTCCCCCTTGTACATCTGATAGCTGACTGACTGTCTCTGCTTCCCTGTCTCTCCCTAATAGAGACCTCTAACAGCCGTCATCCTTTCGCTCTTCTGTCCCTCCCAACACTCTACCTTCTCTTCCTCCATCTTATCTGATGTAATTACCTGATCATACCTGCCTTTGTCACTCACTGGTCCTCTCTCGCCTTCTCCTCTTGCTCCCCGTCTCCATCTTCTCCACTCACCCATCACATTTTTCTTACCTACATCCCCTCTTTGAAGGTCACAGTTCAACTCCAGATAGTTAGGGCCCATCAGGGGCCATTATGGGGCTGATGACAAGGGGGCCCGATCTGTCCTCCTTGGGTTTCCTACAATACTGGGAAACAGATCCTTATAATTCCCCCTCGGAATAAAGGATTATGCTGAGGAGAGAAGGGCCATTAGCTGGTTCCAGGCTGTGGTGTCGGGGGTTTGTGTGTGTCCTGGGTGGAGAGATCTTGTCTGGAAAGAAAGTGACACACAGCACTGCATGGGACACAGAGGCACCCATCACAAGTAATATTTCCAGTCAGATAGAGGACTGCTGGTGTATTAGTGGAGGAATTTATATGAGCCGAGCCAGGAAACTGAACTAGGGCCACATGGTCATTTAGGAGGAATTTCCCATGGCAAGACCCACTACAGCAATCAACTGAATTAGATCACGTAATATTATAAATGTGATATCAACATGCAGCCTTCGAGTAATTTAGTGAAGGACAGACTTATGGCAACTCTCAGTGCAAATAGCAGCTAGCACACAAGACCTCGTAGAGCCATTCCTCCACCCTAGCCTCCTTGTTAGCTTGTTGTTGTCTCCTGGAGGATTTGACCATATCAAGACCAACTCCCGATAGGAAGCTAGGCAAAACTACATAAAGATTGGTTCAGAGCCAAGATGGGTGGTCCATGTTGATCAATAGAGAACAGGCTTATGGCTGCAGGCGTTATGCGCCTCAAGTGATGCCACTGGTCAGTCATTGGATGGACCTGTCTGCGTCCTCCTTTGCATGCATGATAGAAGAATAAACCCTACTTTTGGTGAAAAAACCCACAGAGTACCTTCAAAGTCAAGTTATAGTATCGGCCCCTCAGGAAAAAAGGGCTTATTCCTAGCCAAACGAGTCATATTGGGAGAAATCCCTTCTAAAACGGAGACAAAATGTCTCCACTGACATTAGGGTATGCAATGTGTTCAAAGCTGGGTGGCATGCATGCATATTAATGCACTGATGATTGATCACACAGACCTATATAGTTAATGCCTATGTTACCTTAGTTACTGGACATGGCTAGTTAAAGTAGTTGAAGAAGTGGTTGAGGTAAAAATTCCAACATGCAATCTGAAAGAATTTTTAGGAATGTTCATTAAAGAGTGAATGTTTTCTGTAACTTCATAAAAGCCAAGCTAGAGTGACGCTAAGAGGGATTTAGCTGGTTAAAGTATCAGCATGAGTTCAGCCATGGATTTGACTTCATGGAGGAATGTCTCATCCCTGTCTTCGACTAAGTCTTGTCACTCCCTTTCCATGCTCTATTACTCCTCTTTATCTCCCATCCTCTCTCTTCTCTCCAAATATGGCCAAATTACATTGTGGCTCAGAACTGCGCTTACTGGAAAAGGCCTATAAACAGGGCTTTGTTGTTGCTAATGTTAAGATGGAGATGTTAAAAGAGGCCTTAACAACATAACGTTAACTCTGTTGTATAAGTGTACTCGACTTATCAAAGGCATCTTGTTAAAACAACTGGATTCCAAACAGATGATACATCTGTATTTCAGCGGTGGACAGCATGCTTCACAGAGAAGATAAAATGATGTTAATAAAATGATGAGATGATGTGATGACAGGTAATTTATCATTCACATTGCATTGCATTGCACTGCAAAGGCAATACACAACTCATATCTACAGACAACACAGTGTTGTCTTAAGTATACATACAACGCTATTTACCTGTTCAAACCAAGGCAGCAGTGAAGGTGTCAACCCCAGTTAAAAAAATAAATATAACCGATGCAACACAGCTCAGAACTTATGTTAAACTGAATACCCCTTTCTTCTCATAGGCGAGCACTGTGAGCTGAATGCATCATCAGGCCGGTGTGTACCCGGCGTGTGTAAAAATGGCGGCAAGTGTGTCAACCGGCTTGCAGGTGGTTTCATGTGCCAGTGTTCACCAGGGGAGTTTGAGAAGCCGTACTGTGAGATGACCACCCGTAGCTTCCCCGGACAGTCCTTCATCACCTTTAGAGGCCTGCGGCAAAGGTTCCACTTCACTGTCTCCTTCACGTGAGTACTTTCCTTCCTTCCACTGTTCATTCTAACCTGTTTTTTCTTTTAATTTACCAATTAACACAAAGCGTCCTCCAATCCTTCCAAATAACTAGCTATGTATGGCTGAAAAGGATGAAATGGATGAAAGGTAACTGACCGTTTTGCTAAGCCTCATCCCCCTTACTGTTGATTTATCTGTCAAGCATTTAGTTCTCGCACAGCGAATATTTCCAATGATAACTGTGGCAGATTTACCTCTTGAAATTGTTAGGATGTTTTTCTGGTCCTTGATTGTTATCACTTTTACCTCAAGTTTCTTCTCAAGTTAGCTAGAGACAGATCAAGTTAGCTAGAGACGGATAAAGTTAGCGTATTCATTTAGCTTGCGTTAGCTAATCAAATCTGCCAGCTGCAGTCACATCCTGTTGCTGGCAGATTGTTTTGTTTACTCTAACACTAGCTAAATAAATAAGCTTTAGCTGTCTCCAGCTAACTTTTAGCTTGTTTTAAAAACGAGAATTTTGTAAAAAGGGCTCTTGAATATGCATTTGATGGCTACATACATGATATAATGCTAACGATTGAGGACAATGCTAATAGGTACCATGCTAATGATTGAAACCTACGTTAGCTTTGTAGATAGGTGGGCCAACGCATTTTTTGTGCATGCATTGTTTTAGTCCGGTGCAACACCCGCAGCGCCGCCGCTAGTTAGCTTAGCGTAGTGAATGGAATCCTATGTTGCTGGTTAGCATGTTGTGAGTAAAAGTGAGCCAACAAAAGACAAAAAATAACCTAATTACTTGCACTGAGACAAAAACTGCGTTGGCCCACCTATCTACAGCTAAGGGAGACTGTGATAAGCCCTATTTTAACAAACGGTGGCGTATCCCTTTAAAGACTAACAAAGGAGACATTAGCGTTATACTTAAACTCTTTAAATCCCGAGTATCGCTCTTAAAAATTGGAATAGCCACAACATTCAAGTGATATATTATCTTTTGAAGAGTGTTCTGAAGATGTTCAAAATTTTGGATTTCTAAAATCGTGGCTATGAAACTTTCTGGATTATATTTGTTTTCTTTGCTGCACCACACACTTTTTCACAGCACAGCAACAGCAGTATGTGGTACTTGTACAGTAAACGGTGATTTGGAGAGTGTGAGGAGCTGAACAAATGAACACAGTTAAGTTCGGTGAGCTAAAGTGTGTCAACTGGGGTGTGTCGAGACATGTACACACTTTTCCATTGTGTCCCTCTCAATACGCACTTGCACACACAAATAGGAGTTAAAAAAAAAAAGACGCACAAACTCCATCTGAAGTGTTATGAGGTGTGCTTGTGAAACTGCTGAAGGAAAATAACCCTGCCTCAGCAAGTTTGTGACAGTAAATATTTTGATCACGTTTGGTTAACAGTATAAGGTAAGATGAGTTTGATAATGCGAGTTTGTCGACACGGTGATGGTGAGAAAGGTTTGCAATGCGGTGAAAACAGGAAAGGTTTTGTGATGAGTTTCCCTTATCAGTGTTTGCCTACAGCCATCCTGACTTCCTGCCCTGCCGGACTCCCTGGCATCTGCCGGCTGACTCCTCTGCCCTCACCTTAAACTACGAACATACACACACAAACAGCTCCACATGCAAATGTTGCACCCTCGTAGAGCACACTCCTGAGTAGGTATTTACCAGGTCTTTCTCCCTCTCTCACACGTGGACACACTCATGCATCATCTAAGGCAGGGGAACCGTTTACTCTCTGCGGCCCACTGGCTTTACACATCCTGCCTTTTCTTTCCAAGTGTCTTTTCCTCAACAGCTCCTCAGCCCTTTCATCATAAAGCTATCTGCAAGGCCTTCAACCGTTCAGTCCCGGTCTGTTTGAGTTGGATTGGTGCTTAGAAATGTGACAGGAAACATGAGCTAAAGCAGAGAAACACAGTTGGAATCCACTCAACCCTTTGTGTGTGACAAATCTGAATATCCATCGTTTTATTTCTCATTTTGTACGTTTAGATTAGATAAATGAATCCTTTATACAGCAAAAGCAATGCTAGTTTGTAGCTTTCAAATACTGTATTTCCATTTTTGGGTTGAAAAAGACTCTAAAATCCCATCTGTCTCTGCAGGTTTGCTACGAGAGAGAGAAATGCTCTGCTTCTCTACAACGGCAGATTCAATGAAAAACACGACTTCATCGCTCTGGAGATAATAGACGAGCAGATTCAGCTCACCTTCTCTGGAGGTTAGCCCACATTGTGTGTGTGTGTGTGTGTGTGTGTGTGTGTGTGTGTGTGTGTGTGTGTGTGTGTGTGTGTGTGTGTGTGTGTGTGTGTGTGTGTGTGTGTGTGTGTGTGTGTGTGTGTGTGTGTGTGTGTGTGTGTGTGTGTGTGTGTGTTTAACCACTTAACCCACACATTGTTTGTGTTAGCGGGAATTTGACCTGTGATTTAACTTTTTCATCTACAAAGCAGCCCACAACCGTCAATATTTTCTGCCGGGTCATATTTGACCCGTAACATCACATATGTTACTTTTTTCTTTTTAGAGACATTTACAATTTATCCAAATTTTCAAACCAACTTTTGTTGTGTTAGAATAGCCATGTCTGAGGATATCATGAAGCCTTGTAATTTTTGACCCTAACACAATATAAGGGTTAAAGTAATTGTTGGTACTATCAGCTACATTGTAAGTAGATTAACACTGTGTAAGTACACTTAATCTTAAGTGACTTTCAAAAGAGCCGGCTAAATAACTCTTATCAACATGCGTTTTCTTTTGACAAGGCTGTGTGTTTTTGCGTATGTGTATATTAGTGCATGAATGTATCCATTTGTGTGTGTATGTGTGTTTCTGTATGTGTAAGGAAGAGAGATGGGTGTGTTTTTACTGTTGTGAAAGCAGATGCTTCCTTAGAGTGGGAGCTGCCAGACTGATTAATGATGGCACACACACTTAGTGGCCAAAAAACAGCTACTTAACACACACACTTACACACACACACACACACACACACACACACACACACACACACACACACACACACACACACACACACACACACACACACACACACACACACACACACACACACACACACACACACACACACACACACACACACAAATATTCAGATATTGTTATACAACAGTGTAGAAATACTCTATTACAGGTGAAAGTCATACAAGTACTCATTATGCAAGCTGGCTTACTTCTGAACAATATATATTATAATATTCAATTATAAATATTTATGTTTCACTTCAATGTTGCAGATTATAAAGGAGGGTGCAATTTCCATTACTTTATACACTGCTAGTTTGGGCATTTACCCCTTATCTTATCATAACCTATAATAACACATCATATTAAATTTGTTGATTATATTTTGTTTAATATATATTTAGTAATTTGAATCTGCAAAAGTAACTAGTAACCTAAATTATCCGATAAATGCAGCAGAGTAAAAAGTAAAGTATTTGATTCTGAATTGTTGTAAAGTAGAAGTATAAAGTAGCAGAAAATGGAAATACTCACACAATTGTACTTAAGTGAGTACTTTCCAGCACTGAATCAAACACATACACATTCATTGTTCAAACTGGTAACAGTTGGATTGCAGATCAAACACATTCTTTTTTGCCGGAGACTGTTGTTTTCAGTCGGTCTACTTTCCCATGGTACCATACGGGGAGGAATCCAGTTCAATGTGATTATGTTGGGTGAAGCCCGTTTGGGAGCTGAGCCAAGTCCTTGTGCCCCACTTCAAATCCTGAAACATGACTAAATGTTGAATGCATGACTCATCAAATTAAATGTTCAGAACTGTGACTCAGGGTTAATGAGGAAAATGGGAGGAAAGCCTTTGATTTGTTTGCATCATTTCTCAATCAAGGTTTTTCTGTGGTATACTGTAGTAAACACATGGGCGAAGTAGGACGTACAACCACGTACACATACTTCGTCCTCTTTCTGTTTCTCAAGTGCACAGCCAGAAAACAGAGCCATCACTTATTAACGCTCACAAACACACAAAGACACGCACATTACTTGTCAGTGTTGCCATACTGTTTACTGATTTCCAGAGCAGGAGATTCCTGCCCAGGCTGCTCCTGCCCTTGACAAACAGAGTAAACCCTCAGTAAATCTGGTGCCTTTGTGCTGTACAATCTTCTCACTAGAGTGATTGATAATGGAGACTAATACTGGCTTTCCCAGTTGATTTATGACCATGGTGTTTGTGTGTGTATGGGTCCGTGTATGTCAAGTAAGGCCACAGTTCGCCTGTAAAGGTATCTTATCAATAACCTGTGGAATTTGAGTGAAGAAGACATTTCTGTGAGCATTCAGCAGCTTAACCATTTAAATGACATTATATCCATAATTCACTTTTGCTGTTTCTCTCTCTTTCCCCTCCCTTTCCCTCGTCCTCTTCTTGACCTTTTTTATTTTCTGTCCTATCTTTTCTCCCCCCAATCAATTGCTCTCCCCGACCCTACACCCCTCGCCACTGTCACTGTTTTTGTCCGACCTCCCACCCGCCACTCTCTTCCTTTTTCCTCTCTTCTTCCACCGTCCTCCAGGTGAGACAAAGACCACAGTGTCTCCCTACATCCCAGGTGGGGTCAGCGACGGCCAGTGGCACTCTGTCCAGCTCCATTACTACAACAAGGTAAGGAGCTTAATCCCCCAACCGCCCGCCGCCCCAGAAAATAAGTCTTTTGTCGTGAGATGGCGATAATGCATGAGATGCTGACCCTTCAGAGCTTGCTTTGGAGAGTGTGTAATATGGAAATATCAAGTTGAATATTGCATCGGTTCTTTAAAATGCACAGTCCAATGAGATCATAATCAGCCAGTGTTGAGAGTTGAGGTTCAGGAGTTGTATCGTGGGAGTAACGTGTATGAAATGCGGCTTGCTTTGAGGCTACCGCGACAGCTGACCTTGGCTGCTGATTTGGGAGATTATCTTAACAGTGCAGGTTTGACTAATGACGTTAACTGGGACTCGGGCTCTCCCCTCTGCCTTAGCCTTCAACACTGACTTATAGTATAGCTCTTCTGAAAGAAGTGCAGGGGGCTGGCTCCGGCTTCAAGGGTCAAAAGTTCATCAACTGTATTTTTGAGCTTGCGTGTGTTTTTGAGTCAAGGGTAGATTGTCTCCATGTGTAACCTATGGATTATTTTCATAATGGTACAGTCTCAATTGAATCTTAATCGCTGGCCATATTGACAAAATAATTGTTTTCTTTTACCGCCAGACATCTTGGTGTTTCAACACGTTCCCACGATGGTCTTCTTGCTTCTTTATGAAGTCCAATCTCAGACAAGAGATTTTTTTCACCACCTAGCTCATGTATCCACTTCAGTTGTAATTTTATATTTGAAGGGTTTATATTGCAGTCAATTGCTGGTGTTAATTTTCTACTAACTTCCAAAGCCTGTGGGCATTGTTATTATAACACCAAACAAGACAGGAAATAAGATAACACTGGCCTTCTGAGCATGTAGACCCCTATAGTTTGTGTCTGGTTTTTACCTGTATAATTCTTCGTCACTTAAAAACACAGGTTTGTCAGCTGCATGTGGCATTTTCTCTCAAATTCACTTATAAATCCCATCAGTGGTCTAATAGAAATGGTAATGTTATGTATGAAAACTGAGCGAGTTAAAGAATGGCATTGCTAATATGACGATTATCTTCATTCTCACTTAGCTAAAGATGAATTTGACCTATTTAAAGTTGAAACGGCGATTCATTTGCCATCTTCCAGAAGTAAAGCCAATCACTTCTAGCCTTGTGGGCATGTTACACGCCATGTGCTAGCCTCATTTCACAACTTTTAAAGCTAATATGCTAACTGGTATGCATGCGCTACGCTATGTTCTGACAAAAGACATCAATCCTTTTTTAAATTCACTTTTACCCCCCGCTGAAAGCTGTAGCATCAGTGGCCTGACCCAAGACTTTCAGCATCGTATTGCAGCAGCACCTGTGTTTCGCAACTTGTTAAAGAAAGCCTCTTGCTTCCTGGCCTAACGCTAGCATACAATGCACACCTTCTCACATTTCACAGGTTGTTCACTTTGTTCTTGTGACCAAGCTATAGAGCCCGTAGCATCTTTGGTAGCCTTGACATGGACCCTTTCATCAAAGGTGATGAATCCATCATTTTGTACCATGTTAGCTGCAGGGTCACATCTGTATCTATTGTTTAAGGCTGCACGTCTGCCTGTTCAATAGCACTGCCTTTATGATGCTAGAGACAAAACCGTGAACCTTGAACCGTGTAGTGCTTTGTTAACATTGCTGCAAGGCTCCCAACTACAGGTATTATTTGCACGTCTGTTGGCACGGAAGACATCTTTGTTTTGTTTATTGGCTTGTCGAGTATTTTTTAGGGATGTCTCCATGGAAACAAGAGATCAATTTCCGCGCCCGAACATATTTCCTGCTTTGTTCAAGTTCTGTGCAAGTTTACCTTTCTGATTTATTTAGCTCTACTGATCCAACAGGCTTCCTCCTTGCTTCTGCGACATGCACATACAAGTAGTACACACACATGCATTACACCAGTATTATGAGTGTATCCGAGTGTTATTAGCGTGTAAAGCAGGGGGATGCGTGCATTCCACCAATGTCAGTCTTAATACAGACCAGCGATTTGTAAAGCAGGTGACACATTCCGTTAAATTAGCCCAAGGCCGACTGTAGCGCCGACACAGGGTCAGCTTTTCTTCATGTGATGAATGATCAGAAGTCGGATTGACTGGTGGTAATTTAATCCCACATCAGTTGCTGGAGGCCTTAGTGGAAATGTATATGGCAGAAAGCAGTAATGTCCTCACAATAGATCTGATGTGTTGACATGTGAATGTATGGATGTGAACGAAGGCACACATACTGTATGTCTGTGGCGCATGCAAGAACACCCACACACACATTTGTGTGTAGGTAGCATTGCTTGCATAGCACAGATAGAGACTAGAAAGAAGATCAGGGCCCAATTCTCAAACTGCAATCCAGATTAATGTCTTGCAAACACACATAAATAATGTTCCATATCGGTCCACATCTTCTGGGAGCCTTTCAGGGGCTTTAGCTATCATATATGGATTGATTTTGGTCAAGATGGCTACTGGTGATGCGATATTGTTTGGAGAACAGAAGCCAGTTGCTCCAGTTAAATTCAAACGTAGCCTATCTATAATATGTTTAAAACAGGTTTATACATAGAGATTAGCTACTTAATATAATATTTACACCCAGTAACTGCCAGTTGTAACTGTCCCACATGAGGCCCCAGTTGTTTTTAACGGTCCCAACGGCACGCTCACACAATACACACACACACACAGACAGGGATTTATTGGGTCAGATGACGAGGCGGTTGAAGTTGTGCAGGGTTGTATGGGTGCCCCAATTTAAAGCCGCTGCTGCTGTCTTCAGAAGAACCAGGGTGCCTCTGCTAAAAAACAGAGGTCAAAGGTCAGGGGAAGGTTGGCATGACAACAGACATGGACTTGCCATTGTTGCAATGATCTGGGTCGGTTGGAAAAGCTGTCTATGCGTCTGTTTGCATCTGTGGGGGGTAGACAAATAGAGAGCTGCTGGGAGTGTGTGTGTGTGTGTGTGTGTGTGTGTGTGTGTGTGTGTGTGTGTGTGTGTGTGTGTGTGTGTGTGTGTGTGTGTGTGTGTGTGTGTGTGTGTGTGTGTGTGTGTGTGTGTGCGCGCGCGCGCGCGTGTGTGTATGTGCATATGGCCTTACTGCTATTAGAAATGTTACACAATGGAAGTGGAAGTATAAAGACATTTTTGAAATTCCATGGTGCAGAGTCTCAAGGACAGTTGAGTGTCAGCAAGGCAAATCTAAACAGGAAACGCACACACACACACACACACACACACACACACACACACACACACACACACACACACACACACACACACACACACACACACACACACACACACACACACACACACACACACATAAAGCACGTAGATGGGTATTCTTGGAGCAGCAGGAGGTTTTGTCTTGGATTTTGATGTGCTAACTACAGGAAAAGAGGTCTGTCTTTGCAGGAAATGATGTTATTTAGCTGGACCCTAGGCAGGATGTCAGTTGTATCATGCTTCTATCTGCCAGGCCACCTGCATGGATTACATCAGGATAAAATAGATGTAGAATAGACAAGGGATGCTTGATTTATTGTATTAACATTGAACTTTTACCTTAACCACAGCCTTAATCTCATCATGACAGTTCCATTTCAGAAAATGAACATTTTGCAATAAAGGCTTTGCCTTGAAGGAAACACTCTAAATGACCATGAACTTTTAATTCTTGACCTTAGAAAAAATCTTAACTCAAAGTCCACGTACTAGCTTTTTAAGTAACTTTGAAACAAACAATACACTCCCTGCATTGATAAAGAGTGTGAGGTGCAGTTGAAAGCTCTGGAGAAAGCTCAAGGGAACTTGAGTTACACTTGTTTTGTCAAACTTTAAATGAAACTTTTTAATAATTCATTTGCAGCATTTAGCCTACACTGTAATCCAGATTTACACACAGTGATTATACAGTGGCAGTGTCAAACTCTTTTAGTGATTAGGTGATTTTATGATGACTGTAATTAGCCTACTAATCCATGATGCAAACCCTTTTCATTTTGGTCAGAGTGGTGACGGATAATATGACTTTTATAGCTGCGTCCCATATGATCCATTCCTATATAACTGTTCCAGGCAGAGTTTGTTTTTTTATTTTTGGTTGGTATGACTTCACATGGGGAGCATGAAAACGATGAACGAGCAGGAACTTGCAGGAATATCAATCATACTTGCATTCATGTTTCACCAGCTATCTTCAAACAAGAATAAAGTATGAAAAACTGCTTATGAGTGAAGCACCAAATTAACTGTAAACCACAGCTTTGAATAAACTATAATTAAGTTCCATGTGATCCAAACTCAGTGAAGCGTAGCATGACTGCAGACATGACATGCCTGTGTGTCTGCAGTACTTTTTATAATGTTGCTTTACGCTGCGCTCAGACCTGATATCCGACAGGTTAATAGTGTTACACTGGCTAATATGCCAGCCTATGATATTTACAGCTAGGGTGTGTAGACAGCATTCCCAGACAGGCTTAGCTTGCTCTTATCAACAGCAAGTACCAAAAGTTCACTCTTTCTGCTTCTGCCATTCCTCCATGGCTCTCACTCAGGACACTCTTTGACATAGAGAGACATTGTATTTTCAAAGCTGCTGTTTTCAATTTTTTTCTTGTATTAACAACATGACTAAGTGTAAGTGAAAAGGATCAGTCTTAGTGACCAACCCACAGAAGATATAACCAGATTATGCAGTTCCCTTCAGCTCGACGGAGCGTTGTAGCATATTTCAGCTCATTGGTTTGATGTTATGGCCCGCAACTTTACTCTTTTAGGTAGTGCTGGGCGGTATGGACAAAATGTGTATCACAGTATTTTATTAAGTTTCTGTGAACCAGTAAGATGGAGTCAAAACCAAACTTATCTAAGACATATTCACTCATTACACTCATTTGATATCAATATGTTACAAATTTAGTTTTTCTCACTGGTCGTCAAGGGGGGAAATGCTTTGAGCTGTTAACTAATCTGTGATATAAAATCAATAGCTCCTACCCTCTTCTCTGTATTCTGTCTCTTTGTTGATATTTCAGGGTTTATTAGGTTTCCAGGACAAGCTGACAATGCAGTCAGACAAAAACACACACACACACACACACACACACACACACACACACACACACACACACACACGCACACACACACACACACACGCACGCACGCACACGCACACGCACACACGTACACAGTGGTAATTGCTCTTGAAATACACACACTGCCTGTAAGTGGTTTTTGGACCATCCATCTCCATGTGTTGTAGGTTTACTGCTCATTGTCGAGGCCACATGTGGCTGTCCTGGGTGGCTGTAAAGACTTAGAGGGACAGACGCATGCCTTATTAGGTGTGTGACTGTGTCTTGGTGACACACACACACTCACACATCTCATCAGCTGTGCATTGGGATGTGTGTGCTAAGATGAGGGACTGCGACATTGTGTGTTTCTGCACAGACACGGGTACATGTTTGTGTATTTTCTCTGCTAAGTGCTTTTTTAGAAAGGTTAAGTAGTTATTTTTTGAGGTGAAGCCTCAGACTCCACATTTCCCGACGGGGTGTTTTTTAAAGGAAGGGCTCGTGTTATTCTTTGTCTTCTTGACGCAGGTTTCCCCAGACCTCAAACAGTTAGGGTTATCATCACACATAAACACACGCGTTGCACTTAAATCCCAGGAACTATCATACGGTATCTGTGACTGTTTAAACAAAGTAGAGGAGACATGTGGTTTAGTGCTTTTAATCAGTTATTATCATTATTCCAACACATAGTAATGTATAGCTGCAACATGTAAAGTAAACATGCTTTTGTGGCAGTGTGGTGTAACCACCTATGTTGACATGTGCAAGCTGGTTTGGGGCTTTCACATGCTTGTTCCCTGTGTTTTTCCTGCTGTAAATTTCACCTGCTTTTCGCAGCATAGCATAGAAGTTCACAGTGCGATACAAATCTGCTAGAGACATCTTTGTCCGAAGGCGGCAATGCATGAGTTGTGTGAGGTGGTGGGAGAGGTGCTTTTGAAGTGGGCAGGAAGGAACTTTGGATGTCGTTATTGTTGGCATATTGGCTGGTAGCTTATCCAACCAGAGACACACTTCAGCATGCATGCCGCTGTGTGTGTGTGTGCACACACATACAGTACATGCACACACAACTATCTGTCTTAATATTTCTGCTGCTGTGCTGGAGAAATGAACTTGACTGATAAAACCTCCAAACATGCATATATATATATATATATATATACATGACAACAAATATATGCACAATCGTCCAACACACATATAGTGACGTGGCTTGGTTGTGGGCTGCAGGTCTAATGAGGTGTCTCTCTCTCACGGTGTCTTTCTCCCAGGACGGGGGGAGTCTGATGGACTCCAGTGGGGCTCTGCGGCTCCCGCTCTATACTGCCTGGCTGGAGCTCAATCAGAAGGAGGTAACCTCTGACCTCTAGCCTAGTCCCCCCTGGTGCTTTTTTCCCCCCTGGGTCTAATGTAGTCCCTGCTCTGCTTCTAGTACAGTCTACTGGACTAACTCCACTGTACCATGTTTGCTTAAGATATCCAGAGGTAGCATGGCCTCTAACACTAGGGTGTTAGCTCTAATTTAGTCTTGTCTGGACTATAGAAGAGGCTGTAGTAGATCGTGGTGTGGTTTTCTGATTTTAGTTTGGCCTCAGAAGGTATGTGGACTTGCTTAGTAGTTCCAATGTGACTTGGCTTTCGTCTGTCTCCTGTTTTTCGACTTCTTGATGATGAAGTCTAAAAAACAAAACAGGGACCCATTCGTCAAAAACATTGCTCCATAGCACTACTACTGGTTAAAAAAAATCTTCACAAGGTGCCTTCGAGAATGTACAAAACAGTAATTTCTGCTTCAGGCTGGTGTTGCATGCTGTTGTTACATTCTTCTCCTAAATGAAATGTCTAATGTTTCTCTAGAGCAGTCAGAGGTCACGGCCTGTCTTTGTGAAGCAGGTTGGGACAGTTTTGAGACAGTTAGTGTGTTATATATCAGCGTTGTGGACTTCTTGCCTTTCTCTGTTTGTCCATCTACAAAAAATAGAACAGTGGTGTATAAGGAGAATTGACACAGTAACAGCCTCCTTGCTCTTCTGTCAGTTCTAATTGACGTCCCCCATTGAGGTTTGTTCAGGTGAAATAAACATGTCTGAGCCTTGGCAGGCAGACCGGTAGGTAGACACACAGTGAGCAGTGGTTGTGTTTTGCTTGGCAGCAGCGTGGCGGGAAGCACCGATTCTGTCAGGGAGGATTAACGACGCTCCGCAAACGACAAAGATGGCTCTTATAATGAGGACATTATAAGACAGCAAGTGTCTCTGGGCTCACACACTTCTGTTTAGACATCAATTTACTTTAAGGGATTTAAATCTTTAGATCTTATCCTTAATCTTCTGTTGTGTTACACTAAGATCCCTGCATGTCCGTAGTGGTTGGTAATAATTGGAGAATTAACTAAATAGTAGCAAGATATTAAGTTGAATTAAGCAAATGGCTACACCCAGTTTCAGGCATCTACACCTTTGGCTTAGTTAGAAAGCACCTTAAACACTGTCAAAACGAACTAATGACAGGAAATGTGTGTGCGTGTGTTTGCGAGTGACGACATGTGAGGCAGGGTTAAAATGATTTAGTCGGATGAAGTAAATATAAACAGCAAAATGAATTGATTATTAAGTATTTATGGCCAGGCAATGACGCCACTCTGTACAATTGTATTTAAAAAATATTTTTTTAATGCATACACTGAATTGTGTTTTATAATTGAATAAAGCAAGTCAATTTATAATATGAAAAATGCAACGAAAATAATATTTAGCCTAGCAATACTCAAAGTGAAAGATAATGGACATTGGCGAGTAGAATCGTATAATAATTAAGGGTATTTGTGTAACTCCAGTTCTCTGAATAGCATTAGTGAGATTTCTTACCATGGGATACACCCCCTCACATATTTACTTATTATTTACGTAAGGACTTATTTATTTTATTTCATAACAGCAGCCCTGCGCCGGTACCGTCTGCCTTAATGTATGGCTGACACAGTTTTTTTTTCTCCAGTTACTTCTTCTAAAAAGCCAAGCTATTACCTACCTACGGTATACAGTAGCTCGAGGCTAACTACTATTTAGCAACCGTGTCCTCAAATTGCCAGCGCTAGTTGCCTGGGATACCGGTTCAACTCCCGTCATCAAAGTTTTTTTTCTTCTTTTTTTTTACAGTTTCCAAACAGTGTTGTGGCCTCTCTATCCTTGCTAGCATGCTTTAGTTTAACTACACCTAGCAAGCTAACATCCTATCGCCCAGGGATGGAGGTGTCCCTGAACAGTTTAGCTAGTTAGCCTTCAGATACATGTAAATAATAGTTTGCCATCTGAAGCGAGAAGACTTGATTGAAGCCATATGTAAAGACGGTGGGTCTCAACGCAGATGTTACGACTCGGTCTTAAAACACCCACATTTGTTGAACTTTGCATATGCTGACCAGTGTGTGTGTGTGTGTGTGTGTGTGTGTGTGTGTGTGTGTGTGTGTGTGTGTGTGTGTGTGTGTGTGTGTGTGTGTGTGTGTGTGTGTGTGTGTGTGTGTGTGTGTGTGTGTGTGTGTGGGTGTGTGTCAGTCAGGATTTGCGACTTACCAGTCAGTAGGAACAGCAGATGTGTCCAATATTGTGTCATTGAGGAATGGCGATAAATCTGTCACTGCAGACCGCCTTTATACATGACTGCCTATCCCAATTATCTCTTTTTCTCGTGTCTATCTATTTCTCTTCACCTTCTCTCATTTTTACATTCCTTCCTTGCTCTCCTGTGATGCAAGGGAGTGTGTGTGTCACTGAAAGGAGGAAATTTCACACACCTCACCTAGCATGACCTAGAGAGAGAGAGAGAGGAATTTGGGGGGAAGAGCAAATGAGAGATAAAAATGTTGAAGAAGTGTAGAAATTAAGTTGGGATAGAGAACACATCCGTATAGTTTATAACCACTCTATACTCCCGGCACTAATGCGTCTTCCTCCTCCTCCTTTTCCTCCTCTTCTTGCATCTCTCTGTCTCCTCATCTTATCTCTCTCCACTAATGTAAATCTCTTATCGCTTATATGATCCCTATCAAGTTCACTTTTATTGTGCCACTGCTTTTACTGCTAAACATTAGCATCCCTCCTAGTGATCCTTTAATTGCTTTATGTCGTGCTCTCTACAAGGCTGTTTAGATAATGTTTAGATGGTGCAGCAGATGCTGTCTCTGAGGTCAGATTAAGATTCATGTTGTGCTTTTAAAAATAGCTTTTTTACCTAGCTTTTTTTTTTTTTTCCTTTCCAGGAATCTTTTACTCCAACAGAAGGGAATTTGGTTCTTTGACTGTCAGATCCATAATTAACTTTTTTACACTGCCTATTGCTTGCTATGTTGTCATTTTGGTAAAAAAAAACAAAAAACAAAACGCTTATTCCTTTGCCAGATTAGTTAGATTTGAGGACTATTACCACTCTTTGTCTGTCCGCTTAATATGAAGATAAAACCAGGAGACGCTTAGCATAGCATACGAACTGGAAGTAAAACTACAACATGTTGTTTTTACACTTTTGTGACCTTACAAACGCTATATATAAATATATATATAATAACTGAGCTTTAGAATTGCTGGTAGGCGGCCACAGCAAGGCTAGTGGTTTCCCCCTGCTTCCAGTCTTCATGCTAAGCTAAGCTAACTGGCTGCTTGCTGTAGCTGCATATCTAACGGGCAGACGTGACAGTGGTATACTTTTACGTTAAGGATAAACCAGAATTTGTTTTCCCATCATCTTTGCAAAACTACAACAAAGCAGATGTCCCCTCAAATCATCAGTAACCTGATCTAAAAGAAGGAGGAAAAAAAGATGAATCATGCAAAATAAATCAAAGGGACAAAACTTGTCTGCAAAATATGCTTTAAAGGTTTTTTCAACCCATTTCCCAATGCATTTGTGTCTAATAGACTGATGTGACCAAAATACTTTGAATTTGGTATCCAGTATTGAGCAAGATCGCAATGACGAACTGAGCTTCAATGTAACCTAATGGGGCAATTGTGGAGCCTTGCATTTTGTCCAGTAAAAGTGTTTTTTTTTTGTGTGCTACTGACAGGCTCAGATTGTTACTATAAGTGTCTGACAACATTATCGATCTCAGGACGTGACTTTTTATATATAGGGGCACAGCACCTACGGGAGCACTACCAATATCCCGAGCCTCGCAGCCCTTCAGCCGCTGCTTCACCCTCCTCTGCCCGCTGCCTGTCGCTCTCTCTCTTTCTCTTCATCCGTAACGTTGTAGCCTACTTTGGCTCAAATTTAAGAACTATAACGACCTATTCCACATTGTCGAAATCATTTAAATATTGAGCCATTGAAACATTGAAAATCTTTAAGATAACAGGCGCGTATAAATTCTGTTGCCTACTCCAAAACAACAGACTCACTCACATTTCAGTGTCCACGCCGCCGCCTTCGGACAAAAAGTCACGTCCTGAGATCAATAATGTTGTCAGATGCTTTTAGTAACAATCTGAGCATGTTAGTACCAACAACAACAACAATAAAAAATCACTTTTATTGGTCATAAAGCAAGCGTGCGTGTGTGCGTGTGAATAATTCACACTTCTAGGTTTACATAGCCAGCGGACAGGTGAGGTAATGTGGACATGACATGAGTCTGTTGCTGCCAGAGGGAACGTCTGACACACTAGCCTGTGCATGACAGGGCCAAAAATCAACTACACACACACACACACACACACACACACACACACACACACACACACACACACACACACACACACACACACACACACTTCAAAGAGAGATACTGATGTTGGTTCAATGCCCATCTTTATGTTGGCTCCAGTTTATGGATACTCTAGGATAATAAAACACATTTTCATATATCAAGTGTAATTTTCAACTGAGAGTCCGAGAAACAATGGCATTTCCTCAGGCGAGCCCAAATAAAATAAAAGCGCGCCCTTTTCCTTTATTATCGAAATGAACCGTGTGGCCGTCTGCACCTCTGCTAGCCACTTCCTGCCACACACACACACACACACACACACACACACACACACACACACACACACACACACACACACACACACACACACACACACACACACACTTGCCTGTAGCTCACTCAACACACACGCTCAAACACAGACATCCTTCCCATAGTTCCCCAAACACATGCACAAACACATAACCACTACCGAGTCATCCCTCTATCCCACCCTCTACACACATACACACACACACACACACACACACACACACACACACACACACTTCCTGTCATTAGTTGCACGTTTTGACAGTGTTTAAGGTGTTTTCTGACTAAGCTGTCGAACCATGTAACTTAATCTGTGCAGCAAGGCTCTTTATCCCGGCCGCGGGGCTGGTTGAGTTATCATGTCGGGTTTGACAGGCAACCCGATGGTAATAGAGGTGTCAGTGTGTGTTGGTGGGAGGGAGAGGGTGTGTGTGCTTGGGTAGATCTACAGTCCTGTGAAAGTGTGTAGATGGGATGTTGGTGTGGGGAGAAAGTGTGCGTGTTTTGATTGGATGTGGCAGCATTTGGCGTGTTATGGCGTATGTTGACGTTTGTGTGTGTGTGTGTGTGTGTGTGTGTGTGTGTGTGTGAGAGAGAGAGAAAGAGAGAGAGAGAGAGAGAGAGACCCTCTGTCCACTCGTGTCCTCTGCCCTCCTGGTTATTGTGGCTAGCTGTGGGGATCAAGTGCGTTACCATGGCGGCAGCAAGCCTATCGCCCCTGGAGACGACACCTTAGAGAGCGGGAATCTTCAACAGCCCAGAGTCGGGCAGAGGGTAAATGAGAGACTCTCATGGGGCCCCTTAAAGTGAGGACCAAGCGCGCTTTAAAACCACGGGTCAGAAAGAAGCCTGAAACCATATACAGTTGTACCGGCCGCGGTTACACAGCTAACAGACACAGTCAGCTAACTGAGCGCCAATGTTAAAGTTAGGACATGGCATGAGGGAATTCATAAAGTTTTAAAGCAAAGAAAATAATGAATTTGAAATAAATCAAGCAGAAAGAAACGCATTTGTGTGGAATTATGTGCATTTATAATTTTGAGATTCCAATAATCGTGTACAGGTTTACTTCTGCTTTGCCTTGGGTACATTCTTTGGCATAACATCACCCACCGTTCCTGTGTTCATCTTACAGGGGCTTTTTGAATTGCGGATAATGCGGAAACGGTTTTGAATGAGAACTTTGTTACAGCTCTATAAGAAGGGTACTCCCATGATTTAGTAGTGCATCTCTATATAGTTTGGGCTCCCAGGAAATCAATATAAAAAAAAAAAAGTAAACTGATCTTCAAGTGTAAAATCTGTGGAGCGGCCCTTTAAGAGAGCCTCGGTAAATGTTTAGTAGTTTTGTCTGGTTACATTATCACGCTTCAGAAATATGGTTTTGATCGGAATTTCAGTCACACTTTTGGATACCGTTGCTTTATTGTATCCAAAAGTGTGACTTGCATGGTGTGATTAACAGTATTCATTGGTGCCATCCATCCATGCAGTAAGAGATGGTGCGTAAATGTCGGAAGTGTATGAGCCTGGGGCAGTTATGTACTAACAGCTGCGTTAATGCTCCTTTATCCCCTACACATTACATACACATTACACATATGCATGTAGCACTTACACAGTCATGTCACGTCAGTCTGTGAGTTATCAGTACATGGAACAGCTCCACCCCTGGAGACTTTTGGTTTGCGGGTCCATTATGTACGATATCTGTGTATCTCTCTCCCCCCTGTGTTTTGCTTCCTGTCTTTATCTTGTTACTTGCTCACTCGACTGAATTCAAAAGAGATGATAGATTGTAATCACCATTACTACAGATTGCTCTGTTAGAAGAGCCATTGAGTCGGGGGTTTTCTCAGTTGGACAAATTACCATTTGTTGCCCTTGAAAACCTTTCATACACTTATCACACTTTCCCTCTCGTTTTCATTTCCCCACTGGTTTGACAAGTCATTTGAGTCATTGTTTGTACCCACATTTGTAAGATTAGAAATAGTTTTTGGAAAATACATTTATCCATATCTCAAGTTGTCAACGCGTAGACATGAGATTGATATTCATCTCGTCATCTCACTCTTGGAAAAAAACAAACAGAGAAGCTTATTTTCCTAAATGTTGCACTGTTTCTTTAAATTTCTACTTTAATATACTGCTCACTGGCTCCTTGAAAGTAGTTTTTTACGGGAGGCCAGTTCTTTCATCAAATTTGGCAACACGCAAGATTTCTAAAGCATAAACAAAATTTCCGTGTATCAAATTGACAAAAGACAAAGGAAAATTGTAAGAAGGAGGATATAAACGCTAATGAGTTTTTTCCCCCTTGATCAGATTTTTTAAAAAGGCATTTGTTCCGTCTTAGGAGAGGCTATAATCACAATATAACCTACTGACATAGCATTGACTATGGGTTTTTCAACGTGTTTTTCTGCTGGGAATTTGGGCTTACAAAATCAGACCTTTTTGCCCCCTTCTACTCTTCTTTCCTTCACCACTGTTGAGCATCTTTGAGCACTTTGGTTATTTGTGTTGGGGACTTCTTTGTTTTGTTCTCCTGCTGCTGGCTGCGTGGTGCCAACATTCTTTACAGCTTCTGGCTGCAGGCTTTGCTGCTTTTCCGAACAAAACCAGATTTTTCAGGGTTTTTTTCTTCTCACGCCTAGAGCAAGTGCCTTGATTACAGGCTGCCCACAGTGGACATTCATGCATACAGTATTTCACAGCAGAGTAATTCATTATTTGTAAATTCATTTGGCCACAAGTCTGAATTAATTTCTTACACTGCCATGGCATTCTCCCTCACCTGTGTGCGACTTTTGACGCAAATGTCCTGCACTGCAGTGTTTCAGCACAGGCTGCAGTCCCGTCACTTCAGGAGGTAGAATCCAAGTTACATAACGGCAATTTTCAGCTAGATTTGATTCATGCTACTTTAGCCAACTGTTGGGGACAAAAACGAGTTTACGTACGCCGGCTGCAAAAACAGATTTCTTCAATCACTATGGCGATGTTAGTAGGTAATGGGGATGTAACGGTATGATGTACCAAAATGATCAAAGTTTTCGGTATTATCGCGGTATTTGTAAAAGTGTGTTCAATATGTTCAGAAGGCACTGATAGGCCTACACGAGTTGAAATAGTTTCAAAAAGTGTAACAGTGTTTATTATATTACAAAAATGTAGGCAAAACCTTATCAGAAGTGCAACTTTTACCATCAGATGTCCTGAGCGCTGTCATCTCCTCCTTCCGCCATGATTCCAATTTCAAGAAGCGCACGCTGTAGGCCACGCTGTGCACCTGCACGGCAACTTCAGGAGACTCGGATGAAGCTGGGAAGGATTAAACACGCAGTTTCCACACCGTGGTAATCCACCGTGATAATAATGATATTTTAAATGAAAACGGTAATTGTTATTGGCAACATTTTTGTCGTGGTGTACCGTTAGAGCGGTAATCGTTACATCCCTAGTAGGTAAGGGTGGAAGGGTTAACACAAGGAGACACCTGTGGATACATCGCAGAGGGGCGGTTGGCCGGTTGCCAGGAACGGGGGTGTGGTTTCCTACCATCATGATTGCTGTACAGTGCGTGGCCCACATACAAGGTGATTATAATGTAGGTTACCGACACAGGCAGACGCATGCAAAACCGTCTATGAATCAACAAAAAATAAGTCAGCTCATATTTCAATAACTGATCATTTAACCAAACATTCTCTGCAACTCCTCAAAAGTGAGGATTTGCTGCTCCTTCTTACTGTATGTTTATAGTAAATTGAATATCTTTGGGACTGTTGCCTGGACACAACAAGGCATTCGGTGAGTTCACCCTGGACTAGGGAAAATTGTCATGAGCATTTCTCTAGCAATTTATCGGCGAATCGGGGAAACAAATCGTCAGATTGATCGATGACAGTAGTCAGCTACAGCCCCATGAAATAATTACGTGGTTTTACTTTTGCTAATTTTTATTTAACCACGCATCTTATTAGTATGAAGATGTAAATAACAAAACCCAAGTTCAACTTAATAGTAGACATGATAGTGTTCATCCATCGACCACATATGGCTTCTGCGGGCAGCGCTATCTGTCACACTTCCACAGGAAAGGGATCAAATACCGTA
Source organism: Gymnocephalus cernua (assembly GCA_023631565.1). Classification (NCBI taxonomy): domain Eukaryota; kingdom Metazoa; phylum Chordata; class Actinopteri; order Perciformes; family Percidae; genus Gymnocephalus; species Gymnocephalus cernua. The sequence continues at coordinate 16,612,433 of CM042447.1, read as the reverse complement.
TCTTGGTGTGTGTGTGTGTGTGTGTGTGTGTGTGTGTGTGAGAAAGTATTCTGCCTTTGTGTAAGTGAAAAAAAATAAAGGAGAGATTAAACGTAATAAAAGAAAGAAAACAGCAGTGGCGTCAGAGGTGTATTGCGGTTCAGTTGGCCTTCCTGTTCATCTTTATGGAAAGTGTGAACCTGTTGTTGGTGGACTCAGTGGAAACAGGGCATGTTGAAGGGAGTGGCAGTGATAAACTCCCTGTGGGTCGGAAAATATGCCCGGACCGGAGCCCACCTCAGCCAAAATAGAAGACTCTGCACCCCTCTGTTGCTCATTTTTTATCCGTCTGCCAGTTTCTCTTTGTTTCTCTCTTTTAGGCTCTTATGTCTGGTCAGTCCACTTCCCTTATTTTTGTCTGTTGCTCTTTCTTTCCTATTTTTCGCCCTCTTTTTTTCCCCTCTTCCTTTGTTTGCAGAGTCTCTGCCCCACCAGTATCTCATTACTCTAATCCTATTTGTGAAGCAGACAAACACATGCACACACACATTCTCTTTCTTTGCAGGACTCTTTTTCTTTCTACTTCTCTTCCGTTTCTTTTCTCCGTCCACATTTTTCTGAAATACATACCAAAGATGAAAAAGCAACAAAATGAAATGAGCTGCTGTAAGCAATTTATTCATGAACTCTGGATTCAACGAAAAGGATTTTTCACCTTCATTTTGTCCATTATTGACGCGCCACCGTAGTGGTTTCAAAGTCTTTCTTGCTATCGCAAAATGGCTCATAGTAGGTATAGGTATATTTAGTAGGTAATAGATGTTATTTAATTGGTGGAAACGTTTTTTTTTTCATTGATCTCCTCAAATTCCTTCTGCTTCCTGTTCCAAGGCCACTGTTGTTAAGTAAAACGCTCCATTGAACTTTGGTCTCAGGTTAGATATTACAAAAACTAAAGCGATTTGGGGGCCTGATTTTCTAAGCTGATCCACATTTTCTCAGATCCACATTTTGTCGGCCACAAGCCTTGATGGAGAAATTAGCCTACTTTGTAATCATTAGGTGCAAGCTTATGCACAATGGGCTTTTTGTCACCTTAAGCCAAGAGAGGCCTGTGGACTTCTCCTCCAAGTCGGCTAAAGTCAGATAGACACACTGTTTGTGTAGCTCTGACCTGCTCTGATCGAGCACCAAAGCTCAGCCAAGTTTCTCACATTGAATACAAAGAAATAAAGAACGAAATCAGGCATTGCAAATTTGAACGTAATTCAGTCAGTGGAGATTTACCACAATAGGGGTTTTCCCACCGGAGGGATTTTTGCAGTTCTTAGAACTAAAACGTTCCAAGAACACTTTTTTCCTTGTGTTCCCACCGGACAAATTTGGGGATTTTTTAGTTCTTCTGGCCGTATTTCGGGACTTTTTTAGCTCCTACTTCAGAGCAGGGTCTTTTCCCTTTTTCCCTTTTCCTAGGTCTACTTGATTAGTCGAAATTATAAGTCCCGCCCACTGCCAACCCAGATCTTGCAGTGCGTCGTCTGTTTGCAGACAGCAACAGCGGGACATTTTTAGCAATTTTCACCATCTTATTCATCATTAAAGTCACTTCTGACTTCTGACAACTATTTAGATTTCGAATATAGGCAGTCTTCCGAAAATCGCGGCCGAATTGACAATTTGCTTCAAAGCTTTCGGAGCTCCATAACTGAAGGGACTGGCAGCTGATGGCTGCCCGGGATCGCTTGTTCGCTGGTCGGCCTGTCTTCCTGGGATGCCTCGCTGTAAACGACCGGACTCTCAGACCGCGGTCTCGTAAGAGGCTTTTATTTCGCCGTTGTTTGTTTAAATATCACAACACATGTCCATCATGAGATTAACGGAACGTGTGGTTAACTGCGTTGGTCCGCCGTGCACGCACACACAGAGAGACAGAGAGAGAGAGAGAGAGAGAGAGACTCCAGCCTAGTTTTTAAACGCCTCTGTTCAAACTCAGTTATTAGGATCCCAGCAAGGCACAACAGGAACATTCTGATGTTCTCCTCCATCATGCTGCTTTGTTGTTGTATGTGGCGCTAAGGTCTAGTGACGATGTTATAAAGACCGTTGCGGTGCTTGCGTCACTCCCTTACCCCTCCTACCAGTCCCTGTGGCCACTTGGCCGGTGGGAATGCAAATGTAAAAAAAGATTTTTGGGGAGAGTAGTTCGTAGAACTGCTCAGAAGTGTACTTTTCCCCCAAAAAGTACAAGTACCATCCAGTGGGAAAACCCCTTATAATACACTGTGTAAAAAAAAAAAAAAAAAAAGATAATTTTTGCACACGGGTAGGAAAAAGGAGACAATTGATTTGATTCCATGTAGTGTAAAGCAGCGTCACCAACTTTTTTCATCAGCCCTGTGAGATGAACTCAGCTACCCCTTCATCAACACCGTCATGTTACACACATTCATTCATTTGAATTGATTTTAAACCGGATGTTATTTAACTAAAATGATATTAAAGTGGATGTAATAGTTGATGTTACAGAATTCTTTTCATACAATTGAAATGTCAATGTTTTAGTCTGTTTGCTTAAGTTTGCATTAACTAATGTCATTAAGAGAAGAAGCTGGACTTTTTAACCATTTATCCGTCTATCTTCAGTTTTCTATTTTGATAATGTATCAATTACGTTTCCTATTTTAACCATTTGTTAAGTATTTCTACTTTTTATCCTTTATTTTTAGCTAGTTTAACTACATATCCATTATTATAACTATTGTAACTGTTAATTATATGACTTTTGGCTAACTATTTTAACCATAATGTTTTTAGCTATCTATTGTAACCATTTATTCATTACCTTTAGCTTTAAGCTGTATATAGTAGCCATTTATTCATTACTGAGCTTTTAGCTATCCGTTGTAGCCATTTATCTATCACCTTTAGCTCTTAGCTATCTCTTTCCTATCTATCCATTCCTTTTAGTTTGTCTTTGCTTCTCTGCGTACTTGCTTGCTTACTATTTTTCATGCATCTATTCCCAAATTGTGGTGTTCAGGTGTTATAGCTGACTCACCGTTGACTTTAACAAATCAAAATGACTATTTTATCTCTTTACTTTAGCTGCTCCATAATCTTTTCAAAGTACCCCTCGCAAAAGTGGAATCATATAAAGAATCCTTAAATAGCTGGACCCTACAGTATCACGTAAATGTATCTGTATTTTGTTTTTATTTTTCAGCCTAACATTGGGCGTCTAGGCATCCCTCATGGACCTTCTGCCGAAAAGGTGGCCGTGGTTGCCGTAGACGACTGTGACATCTCCATGGCGATTCGGTTCGGAAAGCAGATCGGCAATTATTCCTGCGCCGCCCAAGGCACCCAGACCGGACAGAAGAAGTAAGCTGCAGTCTTTCTTTCTCTCTTTGGGTCTTTACACTCATTATCTCCAATCCATCCCACGCACACGCCGCACACAAACCAGTCAGACTAATAGGTAAATATGTTGTACCTTGGAGGCTAAAGTCACATTGCCTTCATTACAACAGATTACACAACTCTCATTCTACCACCCTCTCCTCCTTTTGTCTTCTAATCTGAGCGTTCATCCTTGTGGCCTTTCGGCTGTAAGACACGTTCTTAGATTCACAAAAGAGTACCTCAACACAGGATTAATCGGACTCACTGTGTGTACCACACACTAATGAATTTGTGTTTATTTTATAGCGTGAGACTTTTTTTAATGAGTCTTATGGAGAGCTCGCATGCTGAGACACATACAGTTTGCGGAGGGTGGGGACAAAGAGAGAGAGGGAGGTTCAAAGAGGAGTTAATGAGGTTACATTCCTTCAGGAACTTGTTGCACAGGTCACAGAATCTGAGAGGCGTTTAGGTACTTTAACTACGTAGAGCTGCAATATAGAAATATACATTATGCTGCTGTGTAATGTGGTGACAGCAAGCAAACACCTGCAGTTTTGTTCTGGAGAATTGGCGTGATTTAGAGTGTGATTGAGGCACAGAGCATGCGGCTTTCACTTTATTTTAAACTTTCTTTAAACATCACTAGCAACACTACAATGTGGTTGGTCCAATTTGACTATATTTACTGCCAAAGGAGTACTTCAGTATATGAACTAAAACACATCGCCCTCTACAACTTTTAAGAGGCAGAGTAGACCTGAGAAATGCCACTGAAACAGAAACAACCACTTAGCTTTTAGGACCAGAACACCTATTTTTGCTAATAGTGCACATCTTTTTTGACTTTTGTTAGAGTCCATTCAGTTTGACCCATCCCATGTGTTAACTAGAAGGGCACTCAGAGAGCGCAGACTTCTACCTAGGCTTGCCCTATCTCACAATGTTAATGCACTGTGAATTTTGGTAGTGGGGAACTCCTTTTTCTTATTGTTCTGACACAACTTGAATGCAGCACAAACACCCTATCTTGCAATGTTAATTGGCCCATGCTACACCCTTGCACCAAGTTTCATGAAAGTACTAGTAGTTTTTTTTCATAATCCTGCTGACAGACAAACAAACGGACGAAGCAAACAAAAAACATAACCTTCTTTGCTGATGTAACTATTGCTGTTTGCAAGGCTCCGCTATTTTTATTACAACAATTTTTATAACAACTCTGTACAGGCTTCCTACTGTATGTCTCATACTTGGAAATCAAGTAAAGTTTGGATTCACTTTTCATTTCCACAATTTCTCATCTGAATTCTTCTGATAGATTTTCATGTCGCCAAACTAGATATTTTATCATTTCAGTTGTATAATATTTTTTTTTTGTTGCTTAGATGCAAAAGATCTTAAACTCATAAATGAATGTATATAGAATTGAAATGCTTCCATTTAAACTCAGAAACAAGTATTAGTAGTAATCATCCATCAGGTTGCATTATTCATTTTCATACAAACAAATTCTTGATGTTTGAGACATATCTAAATAACTGTTGCATTATTTATTTCCTTAAAGACTCTTTGAATATGCTTAACATGCTCCTGGCCATGTCACAAGCTTTAGCATTACAGAAAGTCTCTTACAGTCCTTTTGTGTTTGATGTTGAGGGTTTTAGAGGGTCGGGATCTAAGCCGCTTCCTACATGACCTAGTATGTGGAACCCGACGCGGTCATGGTGATGGTAGCAGTTAGCCTTGTGACAGCTTAAACCTTGGAAACGTATTCCAGAAATGTCGATCATGCTATGGGCTGATGCTTTACCTCAGTCGCCCTTTTTTGGTGTAAACTCAGGACATTGACGGGGTGTCACTGATTTGTTTGTTACAGATTTTCAAGCAAAAATGGATAGAAATGAGCAGTCCTGAATATCATATTCCTATTTTATGACATTACTAGTATTTTTTTTGTATTATCTATCCATAAAGAGGGAAAATGTATGTATGTTTATTCATTGTAGATGCTAAATTAGTGTGTTGCATCCACACCTGACTCTATTTTTGTGGTTGTTTGTAAAAGTATTAAATATTGACACATATTCAGTTATAAGTAAGTGAATGAGTGTATTCTTTCACATTTTGGATTTGGCTCTGATCCATTTTCTGTGTGTGTCGTCTGCAGGTCATTGGACTTGACGGGGCCGCTGTTGCTAGGCGGAGTTCCCAACCTACCCGAGGACTTCCCGGTCAGGAACAGAGACTTTGTGGGCTGCATGAGAAACCTCAGCATCGACAGCAAACCCATCGACATGGCCAGCTACATCGCTAACAACGGAACCGCAGCAGGTTAGACATGCTGCATGGTAAACCAAAGGCCATGCTCTGTGTACCATGAGCAGTTTTGCAGCCAATAAACATATGCATACATTTTATGTACATATATATTGATTATTTCTTCATGTGTTTGATGTCCAGGTTGTCCAGCAAAGAAAAACTTTTGCACAAATGACGTGTGTCAGAACGGAGGAGTGTGTGTCAGCAAGTGGGACACCTACAGCTGCGACTGCCCAACCGGCTACGGAGGCAAGAATTGTGAACAAGGTAAGAAGAAGAAGAAGAATCTCTCAGGATAGTGTCTGTACATGTGTGTTCTCATGTGTGTGGGTCTCTGGCCAAATGTGCCTGTATCCACATGCTCCTCTGTGAGCGTATCCGCGTACACATGCATGTGTTTACCTACAGTACGCGCAGTGTGTGTGTGTGTGTGTGTGTGTGTGTCTCGAGGACTTCCAGGAAGTAGTGTGTGCTTGGGAGATCAACTGGGATAAGAAGGACCTGCCCTGACTCACTCTGAGTCATACAGCAGCCACGGTGGAGATTCACAGTGAAGCCTCTACAGCTCACTACTGTACAGACAGTAAAGATAGCCTCAGGTTTGGTATTAAATAAGATTAAACTCTGACTCACTTATCCAACCCAGACAAAGGATTGAAACAAAACACACACACAGACCCAATGGCTCTCCTTTGTGATGGATGGATGGATGGATGGATGGATGGATGGATGGATGGATGGATGGATGGATGGATGGATGGATGGATGGATGGATGGATGGATGGATGGATGGATGGATGGATGGATGGATGGATGGATGGATGGATGGATGGATGGATGGATGGATGGATGGATGGATGGATGGATGGAACATAAAAGCATCACAGCTGCCAGTGTTGTTATTTACACTCCATAACCCGTCTCATGTTCTTCAATGGTAAGGAGAGAACGTTGATTTCTTGCTTCAGGGCGAGCTTCCAAACAATGTGTGAAGGTGTGAATACCTCTCCTCGCCCTTTCGTCTATGAGGCAGCCGCCTAGCCAGTGCCAGGCCCCGGTATCCAGTATCTGAGCTGGGCCAGGATCACAGCAAGCAGGGAAGAGGTTTTGGCTGCTCTGTTGCTTGTTGACACATTTGGTTTAAAGCTTCGCACACCTAGCAGCCACATGAGAAACAAGAGATTTGTTATCGTGGAATTTTACGCTGCCAAAATCATCCCGACTGGACAGACATGAAAAGACTGAATTCCACTGGAAGTCGCCCACTTGGCCAGACTGTTTTCCTTCTAATTCTATCAGATCAGATTTCAATTGTACAGACCATTTAAAAAAAAAAGACAAGGAATGAGTTTTGTCACGCTAATTTAAAGCAGATTATAAGCCCAATATAGGCGTACTGAAAAACACTTGCTTCTACATGGGTGGCAGTAGCTTGTTATGACAAGTGTATATCAAGTTTGAATCTCTGGATTGGTGTCAACCAAGCTGTTGCAGTAATTCAAGATTTGTCTATAATCAAAATACCTTGTTAATACCCTAATCATTTAAAAAAAAAGAAAGTTGTTCAGGTGAGACAATGATTCTCAGTTTGGATTGTAGTTGGACTTGGCTGCAGACTTGTTCTGGTCAAAGTGCTACTGTGCCTGCTCTCCCATCCGCACATTGTAGCTTTTACAGAACCATGTGAACCTCCCTCTGATCCAGCAGAATTAAAAGGAGCTGTACTTGATATTCGAACATTAATGCAACAATAAACAACTACGTGCTATGTAAAACATATAGTGGAGCAATAGCGTCCTGAGCAGAGTGAAATCACGCTGTTGTAATCCAAGCTTTTCTGTTCTTTGCCGTTTGATTGCTGGTCTGGCTGCGCGTGCGTGTTAGTGCACGTGAGTGCCTTGTGAGTCAATATGAGACACAGAGGGCTGTGACAAAGCATCGGTATTTGACGAGTTAGGTGTGTGAAAGCCTTGTGGAGGCAGTCCCATTCAGTAATCCTTCAAGTACTGAGACTAGGACTGCTAACCAGATTCTTAACTACTAAACACCAGAATGTTAGCATTTTTCCCTGTGAGCACGTTAGCATACTGATGGAGCACGCTAACCTGCTCACACCGAGCCACTAGCTTGGCTGTAGACTCTTTCTGTCTTACTCTTAATAAAGTAAATCAGAAATGAGGAGTGGCTTGTTTTGTTTTTTACTTGATGTATGACTAAGCTTTGGTAAGTACTCAAGTAGTTTAGGCTAAAGCCACTGTACTTTAGGTACCAGTTACCAGGAACAAATATGTGCTTTATCTCATAATTACAGCTTGTGTATGTGTGTATTTGTAAAAGATTGTTAAAATATGTGCCCCGAGGAACCGAGAACATACAGGGTTTATGCTGCATACAGGAGGAAACACTTAGTAGGTTGTGCTAAAATGTAGACCCTTGCTGTGCGTGTGTGTGATCGGGTAGATTTGTTTGCGTGTGTGTTCTTGATCTCTCTTTCAACATCAACAGCAGCTTATTTACGGTAGTATGTGTCATGTCTGTAGGGTTTTCTGTGGAAGTTAAGAATGTCTCTAGACGTTGAATGTTTGTCTAAGAAGTGCTATGTAGTAATCTAAAACAAAGTAGTAAATATATCACATGACAACACAAATGATGGTGCCTATAAACGGGGTCGTGTTTATGGAAAGAGTTCATATTCACGACCTTATAAGTGGAAATTTTCTGAAAGCTCCACGTTCACGAGTCGTTTACACAACTTCCCATGTTGTAAATACAAGTTCATGAGTTCCATTTGAGGACACCATGTAAAAAAACACAAAACCCCCAATAAAACTAATATTAAAACTGAAAGGTTTAACTTCAGAACAGCTCCTTTTTCCTGTGTTCGTGTGGTGAGGTAATCCAGCAGATCTCTGTAAAGTCTGAACTGCAGACCATTGTTTCTCAGCAGTGATCCGATATGTTAATAAGAATTACACTAATGTTTCAATATAAATATGGCACAGATTCATCCTTAAACACTATCACACATCATGTTTTTTCCCCCTTACTCTTCCTCCTGTCTTGTCCAGGGATGCCATCTCCTCAGTTCTTTGACGGCCAGGCGCTGGTCTCCTTGAGCGACACGGACATTACCGTCGCTGTTCCGTGGTACATGGGCCTTATGTTCCGCACCAGGCAGCCTGCTGGCACCCTGATGCAGGCCAATGCTGGGCTTTACTCCACCATCAACCTCATGGTGAGATTTAGTATACAGCACTATATATTATTATCAAAGAACGTGGCATCATCGTCAGCATACAGTGCAAACTTTTAATCAGACAAAAAGTTTTACTTAATATCGTCGCAGTCGACTTAGAGTGCTTTCTGAATGCCAAGTAAAGTAAAAGAACTGTCTTTTCCACCATTCAGGTGAGTGAGCAACAAGTCCGTATGGAGGTGTTGCTGAGGCAACAGCTGGTGGCGTCGCTGAGCTTCCCCCAAGTTCGGGTCAACGACGGGGAGTGGCACCACCTGCTGGTGGAACTGAGAAGCGTTAAAGACGGCAAGGACATCAAATACATGGCTTCTGTGTCCCTGGACTACGGCATGTACCAGGTACAGGCAAATGACACCACAAATAGACAAGGGTGTACACATGGGTCAAGTTCTCAAGAAAAAGAAGTTCTCATTTTCAATTCTGCGTTTTTGAGCAGAAGGCAGTGCAGATCGGTAATGACCTCCCAGGATTGAAGCTGCAAACTCTTCATGTAGGAGGTTTGCCTGGAGACGGCAACCACGTCAGCAAAGGATTTGTTGGCTGCATACAGGTAAGTGTATCACATTTTGAAAAGAAACATGACAGCATTTGTTTCTTTTCCTCTATCACTGTTTCTTCTTCTGTCGCCCCTCCCACCCCCCACCCCACCCCCCCCCCCCCCCCATTTTCTTATTGTGCTGCCTTTTTTCCATCTTCATCAATGTGTGCCCTCCACCAGGGTGTGCGCATGGGTGAGACGTCCACCAATGTGGCCAATGTGAACATGGCTCAGGGCATGAAGATCCGCGTGGAGGACGGCTGCGACCTGGCGGACCCCTGCGACTCCAACATCTGCCCCGAGAACAGCCACTGCAGCGATGACTGGAGCGCACACACCTGTGTCTGTGACCCAGGTAAAATACACTCACACAAACACATACACTCCAATTAAACTCTATACATCGCCCAGGGACGTTTGAGCGTCATGCCTCATTCTCCTGTGTCCTGCAGGTTATTTTGGTAAGGAGTGTGTGGATGCTTGCCAGCTCAACCCCTGCGAGCACATTTCCACCTGTGTTCGCAAACCTAGTTCCTCCCACGGCTACACCTGTGAATGTGGACAGAACCACTACGGCCAGTACTGTGAAAACAAGTAAGATCCCTTTCTTACTGTGTGTGTCTTTAACTACAATTTGAAGACATAAGCGTTGCATGCCTAATGCTCCCTCCAAGACCCTCCTTTGTATCAAGATGTTAAAAATAAAGCAGACTAAAAATGGACTTTGCCTCCTGCCGAGACAAAGCGCACTAATCTCCCTAAGTTATGTTAGGCTCTTGCCCTTTTTGTAATGTTGCCAACGTCCTGAGTCTTTCAGAGCAGCTTTATTAGTCAGTAATCTGAGCTTGATAGTGATTGTGTGCCTGTGTGTGTGTGTGTGTGTGTGTGTGTGTGTGTGTGTGTGTGTGTGTGTGTGTGTGTGTGTGTGTGTGTGTGTGTGTGTGTGTGAGGTAGAGAGAGGAAAGATCAGACATCAAAAATAAATAGAATAAACTATTAGGTGAAATTGGAAAGTTTCTATATACGCACAGAAAGGGGGTGTGTTGGTCCTGCATTGTCAGCATTGTCTTAGAGGGCACGTGAATTAGCCAGCCCCTGATTGAGAAGCTGTAATTTCCCCCTGAACCCTGACCCCTATGACACGCATCACGTCCTGTCTTATAAGCAGGATGTGGGATTCCCCCCTCCATGCCTGACTGATCCTCCATAGGTGTTCAGTCACCACTGCCCTCATACTGCTGCTCGTCCCTTATCAGATCACATCGCTCAGCCCGGGATCGCATCTCACTCTGAGAGAAAGAGAGCCCGTTTATGTTTGTATGAATGAGTCACACCTGATTGACTGACTTAAAAGTGTAGAGGAAGTTTATTCTAGATTCGGGGTGACAAGCGTTTAGTTGGAAATAAACTTAACAAATATCAGATTTTGGTGTGTATTGTTGGAGCAGATACCAAGTCAGTAAATGTTAAAACCTGACCAACCATCACTTTGCTCTGTATTTTTTTTTATTTTATTCCTAAATAACTGGAACTAAAATAGGTACAATGGCCCTACTGTATTTTGACCAAAAGACCCCAAAACAGTTTTGTTCACTCACTGTTTCAGGTTACAATTTAATCATAGAAATTAAACACCACTGTCTTATTATGTACCGGTAATTATAATGTAATTTCACTATTAGTTTTGTGAAGGCAAAGACAAGAGAAAAGAAATCTAGTATTGCTAGAAAAATACAATTTTGAGGTTGCATGCAACTTTAAATGAAATTTTGTGCTAAACATCAGTTACTTACTTATGTCTTTACTACTTCACGTATATGTTTAACAAAAGTACATTTTGATTTACAATGCAAGTGTGCTGAGCCTTAAACCTTCAATAATTAATAATTTTTTTTGGCCCCTTTCACATTTTCACAGTCTCTGTTGATACATTGTTATTATAAAAAAAAACAACACTTGTTGTCTTTGATGACAGAGCGGAGAAGCCATGTCCTCAAGGTTGGTGGGGAAGTCCCATGTGTGGACCCTGTAACTGTGATACTAACAGGGGATTTCATAAAGACTGCAACAAGACCACCGGAGAGTGTCGCTGCAAGGTAAAAACATACAACAACATTTCCCAGATTGATAGCAGATACAAGAGTGTTTCTTTTTGGGATTCAGCAGATGATTGTTTTGCTCAGGGCAAGAGAATACTTATATAATATATAGACTTAAGCTAAAGCACTACCGTTTTCTGTGCAATATTTAAAGTCAGACAATGTAAAAGAAAGAAAGAAAGAAGAAATGTTCAGTAAAAAATTGAAATAACTTTTCATGATGTAAATATAATATCAGTAATATTAATCATCTATGGCTCGTCCTGTTCCTGCAGGAAAACCACTATCGGCCAGAAGGCGAGGACACATGCTACCCCTGCGAGTGTTTCTCTATCGGCTCGGAGTCTCGAACATGCGACGCCATCACTGGGCAGTGCCCCTGCAAAGGGGGAGTCATCGGCCGTCAGTGTAACCGCTGTGACAACCCCTTCGCTGAGGTCACTCCCATTGGATGCGAGGGTATGTGAGACCATACATTTTGTAATTACATGTATTTTAAATATGATCTTGCCTGATTTCCTTGATGCTTTGCTTTGCATTTGCATTTTTGAAGTAAAAGAAACCTTACCGATGTCAGTAATAAATTAGCCCTTCAAAAGAGCTAATTTTTTTACTTAAATAGACTGATTCACTGATATCTGAAGCGATAAATTAATAATAGGGATTAACTTAAACAAATGCTAACATGAAGGTAAAACAAGTCCACAGCTTTTCCAATATACTGTCAAAGAAAAGTGAAACCATAAATTCAGATAAACATGTCTAATTGAAAAAACATGTTTGTTGTGACAAGAAGTTGGGTGTATTGTTACTTTAAATGTTCGGGTTGACAAAGTCTCAGAGCCTGAATCGATGAAGTATCAAAAGGAGACAAATATAGTCGCTCACATCTGCTGGTGCTGCAGTTGAGCTAACTTCAAGTCTTTGTCGCCACCCAGTCAAGCAGAAGAGGCAAGTCTGGCCAGTGAGCTGACTTGGCAGTGGGACTCCACACACACAATACAGTAGAGATGAATGGAAGACGAAAAAGTCCCATGAACAGAAAATGAACGTCAATGTGCTTACTGTTTGACCCAACATGAAGCTCTTCAAAGCCTCAGGACGTGTTTGGACTGTTGATGGACGGAGTTCTATATGACTGAATGGTTCCTTTTTGTTAATTTTTGATCAAGTGGATTTAAGACATTGTTTCAGATCTAAATACATTCTGATACAAGTAAGAGTGAGGGAGGGAGAGAGGGAGAGAGGGAGTGGAGATGGGAGACTGAAACAAGCGAGAGATTGGTCATGTCCTTCGGGTCACTGAGATGTGACCATCCATGGCAGGCCTCATACCGATCTGTCAGCTCTGCGCCAAACACAGCGATTAATGTCACCACAGCCTTTAGTAGTGACAGAATGTCGTGTGTATTAGTAGAAATTATATTTAAAGAAAGGGTTAAGTATGGTCTAAAAAAAAAAGTGAAACTATTAGGTACATAAAGACTGTAATGTGTAAATGATAAGCTCATTTTATTAAAAGTAAAAGTTTATTCAGTTTATGAAGTTTTGTGCCATAGTAGCATTTAGGAGTTAATGAAACACTAAGGGATTATAGGCTGTGTGCAACTACAGTAAGAAGAGCTACAAACAAGCCAACAAGCCTGCAGGTCCCAGCTTGGTTTGTCCTGGAGATTTATTAACCCAGATATAAATGAGTTATGTATCACAGCTTGTGTCAAGTTCACTGTGCTGGTCCGTGTGTCTGTTTAAGAATATGGAGTGGATCGGCTAGGTGGCGTCCTGAGGTGGAACCAAAGCAGGCGTTTACCTTTTTAAAGGGACATTTTTGTGGTAAAAGCTCAGGTCCAGTTCAGTTTATGACGCACTTCTTTAAGGGCCATTGTAAGTCATGCTTTAATTTGAACCCATTTATTTCTCTATGTGTAGGGAATGGTTTGTGTTTACACCGTCTCATAATTAATGCCAGTTTCAGGTTTAAAACCATATTCTCATCTAAACTTTATCATTTTTATTTGTCCTTTCCTCCACAGTGGTGTACGAGGGCTGTCCCAAGGCGTTTGATGCCGGTGTCTGGTGGCCCAAGACCAAATTTGGCCGCCCCGCCGCCATGAACTGTCCCAAAGGATCAATCGGTGAGTGCTTTTTAATCCCTCTGATGACAAAAGCAACATGCGGAGTAATTATTTAGCTGTGGATTGAGTCAAAACAGTGTGTGGTCCACTTTGAATGAATGGAGATCAGACGAGTTGCATGCCACTAATGGTAAAGTTTATATCAAGTTCAATGACCGGTCAATGACAATTTCAAGTTTTATCACTTTTATTAGTTGATCTAATTTCCGGGAAAATGTATGTGTTAAGTTAAAAAAAAAATGTATTGCCATCAGACAGAGCCAAACTAGCTGTTTCCATATTTTCCAGTTGTTATGATTAGCTTAACCGGCCGCTAGTTTGTTTAGCTAAGTTACGCTCAGTTTAGCTAGCTAACAGCAGCCCCTGGCCACATGTGACAGTTACAGGCTAATAGTATATGCTAAAACCTAGTGTGTACACTAACAAAAGTAGAAAATATCCATAAAGTAAGCTAACTGACTCAGTAATGTTACAAAACTATATCAACCTAAAGTTATCTAACATTAGATACCAAAAGCTATTGGCCATACCAGACCAGGAACGAGGTAGTGTCAAAACTCCTGACTCCTGTTTTATTGCTTATGAATTTCCTTTTTCAAAAGTCACATATTCTTGCTTTAAAAAAAAGAAGAAAAAAAAGCCCCACCTCTGTGGCAAAAATATTCACAGTTATTGAGAAACAGCCGATTAAGCTTAATGGGTGGCTGTGTGTTTGTGAGGTAATGTATTGAAGTCATATAAGCACACTTTCTGTGAAGCTTAACACAGTGATACGGCTCCCTAATTGGTCTGTTAATCCAACAGAGCTTTCTTATCGGCCAATCCTGTACAGGTTTGTCTTTAGAGACTCTTGGAAAAACACCATGTACAATAAGAACTGGCGGTAATTCCCTTCCTCTTCCGTGTGTGTGTGTGTGTGACACCCCCCCCTCCCCCCTGTTCCCCCTCCTCCCCTTAGTTACTGCTGTCACCATGGCAACCCCTTTGTTGTCTCCCAGACTCATTGGGGAATTTATTTGCTAACATTGCTCGTCGCCTTCCCTTTGCTCCAAGTCCTTCAGCCGTTTCTTACTTTGCAACAATAGCATTTGAAGAGACTTTGCATTTGGATGAAGTCTTTTCTCAAACCGAATCAGACTGGAACAAGTCGGTGTGGTTTCAAATATTAAAATCACTAAAACAGGAAGTGTTTTACTTTTTTTTTCAGGTACAGTATATAACTGTTTCACATATTCAAGACAGTTTTTGACTGAAGTGTAGCTTTTTGGGACATAAAAATATAGATTGAATTATTTATTTTTAAACCCCAAAAATAAAATTGACAGTTCCTTTCTTTTAAGCCCTGAATAGTGTCCGTAGGTATTCCATTCTGGTTGCGTACAGCCCCAAAACAACCCTTCACCAGTGGCGTAGGCCAGCTGAGAGGAAAAGGAAAACACTTTTAAATAGTCTTCTAATATCAGTTCAAAACAAGTGTTTTATTTTATTATGTTCAACTTGGCTGCCTGTGAAACACTTGTCAGAAACATAATTCAAATTTCATTTCTGTTATTTGTATGTTCACAGGTACTGCCATTCGCCACTGCAGCGATGAGAAGGGCTGGTTGTCGCCTGAGCTCTTCAACTGCACCACCGTCACCTTTTCCCATCTGAAGAAACTGGTGAGTACTTGACAAAATAAAACATTTATACTTTCACTTTCAGCTGAAAATCTTTTACTCACTGATTGTTTTATGGTTTAACTGAAATTGAAGGACTACCCTTTGGTCTATGAAACCCTTTGAATGAACTGAAAAATGAATTATTTCTAAACTAAAGCTTTCTTTTTCTTAACACTTGACAGTTTATTTTATTAGTCTCTGTTAAGAATAATCATGATGATTACTGGCAGTTATTAAAAAAACAAAAACACATGCATTGTAAGGGAACAGATGTGTCAAAACAAAGTGTAATGAAGTCTATGGGAGATTTAAACAGAGTATTGCACCTATTGTGTTTGAACCTGAACCTAATACTTGAGGCGTGAACTTCTCAAAGCCCCACTAATCCCGGGATTGACCAATTTCTATTATGTTTCATTGCACCCACTCAGCTTGCCTTTGCCTTGACCTGCTCGTTCTCGTTCACTTTCCATCCCTCAACCCTCCTTTTTTTTTTTTTTCCCCAGAATGAGGACCTGCGGCGCAACAATTCAAGGATGGACAGTGAGCGCTCCAACACTATTGTGCGTTTGCTTCAGAGCGCCACCAACAACACCCAGCGTTACTACGGCAACGACGTGAAGACGGCCGCCCAGCTGCTGAATCACGTGCTGCAGTACGAGAGCCGGCAGGCAGGGTTCGACCTCACCGCCATGAGGCATGCAGAGTTCAATGAGGTAGAAAAGAAAATGCACAGATCAATTTTTACAAAAAATGTCGGTGATTATTTACTGGATGCTATCCTGGATGGATTCCAACCTCAATAAGTTATTGGAAAAGATCCTAAAGCTTTAATTTAGCGAAATCCAGTCTGTAGCACTGGGAGTACTGGTGGCACACTGCCCTCCACTGGTTGATTCTTACTGGGAGAGCAACTTGATTCATCACTGTGGTTATCTAATACTTCCACCATTGCTTTGTTACTAGTCTATTTGATATTCATATGACGCATTTTACTTCAATACTACTAATAAATGCTTCATTCATGACATTTGCTGAACTTTGGATTTTTTCCAGAACTTGGTGCGAGCAGGTAGCGCCATACTGGATCCTGACACCAAGGAGCACTGGGAGCAGATCCAGAAGACTGAAGGCGGCACCGCCCATCTGCTCCGCAACTTCGAGGACTACGCCAACACACTGGCACAGAACGTCAGGAAAACCTACCTGAAACCCTTCACCATCGTCACTGACAACATGAGTGAGTGGAGAAGCTGTGATCACACCGTGTGTAACTGGGACACATACTCACATCTGAGATATCGTCCTCATTATTTGCCTCTTGTCTCCTCTTCTTCCTGCCACTTATCTAGTTCTAACCGTGGACTACCTGGATGTGTCGGACCCGGAGAGGGCGACGTTGCCTCGGTTCCAGGACATCCAGGAGGCTTACTCCAAAGAGCTTGGATCGTCCGTCCACTTCCCCCAGTTCAACCTCCGCACTCAGGGCCACAGAGGTAGGAGTGCTGGCCAAATCACACCATTTGTTCCTTTTTATGCTTTAAAATGTGGAAAGAATACACAACTCCTGTCTCAGTCTGTCAATCTATCTCTTGCTTCCCAGCAGAGCCCACCCCGGCCCCTCCAACGCAGACCGATCCCCCACAGGAGGAGGAGCACACAGTGTCCGATAGGAGACGGCGCCATCTTGAGCCAGCTGCCCCTCTGCCGGTTGCCGTGGTGATAGTGTACAAATCACTAGGGAAGCTCCTCCCTGAAAGATACGACCCTGACCGCAGGAGTCTGAGGTAGACCTCTGACAGTTCAAGTTTAGGCCTTCTAACGACTTCACCGTCAAATACCTTCCCACTGCCATACGTGGCACAGCATTATTTGTTGACATGTGTATACTGAACATGAGGGAGTGCAGACCAACTTTCTCACGCACTTTGCTGGGATTAAATCATGAAGTGTAATCCAGTCAAATTGTTTCAAACAAGGCCTTAAAGAATGGGAAAAAAGAGAGCCCACGCAGTCTGAACTCTAAAAACTCTACTGTACTTACCAGTGTATATATAAAGAATCACATTCTGTAAACGTTTGAAGAAACCATGAAAATGTTTAATGTTAATACATGTCATAATATTTACTGTAAGTGTGTTTGAAGGAACCATTTTACCAGTACCTGCCTATAAAATTCTGTGTAGTTATTCAGTGTTAAACCGAACACAAAGTCAGCGAGGGAATATGTCACCAAGGTAAGAATAAGAAGTTAACAAAAGGATAACGGAGAATATGAGCAAATGTAAACAAGATTTCAGTCTGGTATGATTTTATCTGTGTGCGTGCGTGCGTGCGTGCGTGCGTGCGCGCGCGCGTGTGTGTGATAAAGCCATAAAAACAAATGAAAAAGTTGCTGTAGGTGATTAATAACTTGAAATGAATAATTTCAGGTCATACTTAATTGTGTTTTTTTTCATGAATTTCCAGGCTCCCCAACCGTCCAGTAATCAACACAGCCATTGTGAGCGCCTCGGTGCACAGTGAGGGTCCGCCTCTTCCTCCCATCCTGGAACCCCCCATCACCTTGGAGTACACCATGCTTGAGACGGAGGAGAGAACCAAACCTGTGTGTGTCTTCTGGAACCACTCCATCGCGTGAGTTGTACTTCACACAACTACACACACACACACATGCATGCATGCCCAAGGGAAATATTTATAATTTTTGCAGATAAAACAGCATTAATAATAATATCTTTCATGTGTTGTGTGTGCTGGTGTGTTTAGGATCGGAGGTACAGGCGGCTGGTCTGCTAAAGGCTGTGAGGTGCTCAACAGGAACAACAGCCACATTAGCTGTCAGTGTAACCATATGACCAGCTTCGCCGTGCTCATGGACATTTCCAAGAGAGAGGTATTGCCAAATAGATATCAAACATCCGATTATGCCTGCTATATTTTATCTTTTGCCTTGTGTTTGACTCCTGACATGATGTCTCGGAACTGCTCTCCATAGCACGGTGATGTTCTCCCGCTGAAGATTGTCACCTACACCACGGTGTCTGTCTCCATGTTCCTCCTCCTCATCACCTTCATCTTGTTGTGCCTCTTGCGCCGGATCCGCTCCAACCTCCACGCCATCCACAGGAACCTGGTAGCAGCGCTCTTCTTCTCTGAGCTCGTCTTCCTGCTCGGCATCAATCAGACTGACAACCCGGTGAGTGTATTTTTTTATCCCACAGAGAATGGAGACACTTTGCTGTATATAAGCAACGTATTCTCATTCTTTGTGGTGGTTAGTGGTTCCTAATGTAGCCCAAGTACCCCTTCAATGACACCACTAGTGTACATTAGTAATGTTACAAATTTGTTCATTTGATTTGAATAAAATCAAAAAAAAAAATTTGGATAATATTCAATGCTGTTAACTATATCAAAGTGGATATTATTACAATAATGTTTAAATAAGTGAACTGTCTGCTTAGGTGGTTTTCTTAAGTTTATATTTGTACTACTACCATTTGGAGTAGCAGAAGCTGGACTTTTCAACCATTTATCCATCACTATTTAATTTTTTTTTAACATTACGTTTAGATATTTTATCATTCACCCGTTACTTTTAGCTAACAATGTTCATTGCTTTCAGCTAACTAAAGAAACTTTCCTTTTAGCTAACTTTTTTAAGTGTTTATCCGTTACTTTTAGCTAACTATTTAAACAGTTGATTCATTACTTTTAGCTAAAGATGTTTACTGCTTTCAACTAAATAAAGAAAATGTCTCCTTTTAGCTAACTTTTTTAACTGTTTATCCAATACTTTTAGCTAACCGTTGATTTATTACTTTTAGCTAACTATTACAACTGTCTATCCATTACTTTTAGCTAACAGTTTACATTTGATTAACTGTTTGACCATTCTGCTCGCTTGCTAACTAGCTAGTTTTCATGAGCGTGTTCAAGCTTTTAGTTAACTTAGTTTTACAGTGGTGAAAAAGTGCAGTTTGGTGATGTTAAACCGCCTTTGCTAGCTTGTTCTGCTTGTGAGATTTGGACAGGTCACCCTTGCCAAGTAGTTCTTTACATTACAGAATTTTTTTTTTCAGTCTCTGTTCAAGTGGGCCTGTAATGCATTTTACATAAATCAGGAGAAGAGGGTCAGGGTGTGACTGATATCCTTGGCATTTAAATGAAAAAACAGATGCATATGATAGAGGGACACACCAGTTAGTACTTTATCTATGCTTGTGGCATGGTGGAACTTGAGGCGGGATAAATATGTCTCTCTGGTGTTTACTGTATTAAAAACTGCCAGGCATCCAACGATATTTGTTTGGCCATCTAAAGTGGCGTTGACAGGGGCTTTACCAGTCTTAATGGGCCAATGTGTTTTAATGCTCTGCTAATGACTGTTATAGTAAGGAATGTGCTGGTTGCCAAAGCCCTCTTATAACCTCCTATAAGTTAATTTTATTGAAGTGACAGCCCCAGCTTAATGCAACTTTATTACTGTAAAGCTCTCTAATTAAAAACATGTAATATATAGCCTGAGATAGTATGGTGTCTGTAGTTAGAAATCTAATGAGCTAATTATGTTAAGTACATAATCTCGTTTGGAGTTCATAGAGGTAACAGTTATGGCTATGCATGTGCACACACACATAGACATACTGTACAGTAAAGGATCAAAAGGCGTGGGAAATCTGAAGTCCGCTGACACAGACATTCGGACTCACGCACGCACACACACACACACACACACACACACACACACACACACACACACACACACACACACACACACACACACACACACACACACACACCTCTGTGTGTCAGCAGCGGAGACATGCTGTGACTGGTACCTGTCTCCAGAAGCAGGCCTCGGGGCAGTAGGCACTGGCAAAGGTTTCCCAAAACAACTTCTTAGTTTTCACTTGCTAAATGTCTCGTATGCCTGTGGTACAGAAAACCTCATTAAGCTGTTAATTGACGGGTAATCCTGTTTTTTTTTATTTAGAAGACGTGAGGTTTGGAAAGCTGGGACACTTCGTAGGCCTTAGGGGAGATACAAGGACAGATTTAAACAGTGGACAAAACACAAACTGAGTTTAGATAAGCGTATTTGATGAAGTATTGCCTGATTCTTGCCCTTTTTGGGGTTGTTCACATGGTTGAAAGCAGTTATTGTAAGTCACTTTGGATTAAAGCATCAGCTAAATTCATGTAATGTGATGTAGTTCTATATTAAAGAATTTTGACGATGTGACAAGCAGCTTTGTAAATGGGATAGTGACAAAGAAAAATCATTTATTTTGTAATTTATCATTTATCAAACAAAAGCAGCTACAGTACAGTACTGGTCATAACCACTACCAGGACCAAGTAGCAGCAAAACCCCTCAGTGTATTGAATTGAGCAGCAGTGCGTTTCATTGCTCAAATTTAGCTTTTCATTTGCAAGAAGACATATAAAGCGTTTTCAAAATGAATGTGTCAGCTCTGACTGGTCTGGCTAAACCAGATGTCTACAGTCCTACACACAACGTCACAAGATCATCAGGCCCGGCTGTCAGTCCCGTAACACTGTGGTGTGTAGTGACTGCCAACCACCAGCCATCAACCACATGTACATTTTTGGCTCTGATGGGAAGAAATCCATAGAATTGAGAGAACTTGAACTTAAACCAACTCATGCACCCAAAAACAACTAACAATTCCGCATCCCCTTTGCATTTGGATAAACCAGAAGTCCTTATAACTAAAACATTTCCAAATATGAAAGCAAAGGGACCCTGTAACCATCTCAGACTAACAAAACAGGATAAAAGATTAGGAGCATGTACGTTTACAGGTTCCAGATGAGTTGAGTCTTTTTTTTTTTTTCTCTTCAAAAAATGTTCTGACTCACAGTGTTTTGACTGGGATGAGGAGGACTCGAGCACTGACTAACGACATGCTGTGTTATCTGCAACTATATGACTTTAAAAAAAAAAAAAGGAAGCCAAATCTTTTTTTTTCATCTTTCTGAATTCACAAGCGCATGTTTGTGTGTGTGCATGTCCTCTTAGTAAATAGGTGTGTGTGTGTGTGTGTGTGTGTGTGTGTGTGTGTGTGTGTGTGTGTGTGTGTGTGTGTGTGTGTGTGTGTGTGTGTGTGTGTGTGTGTGTGTGTGTGTCTGAACTGTGGAATGCTGTCAGTGTGTGCCCAGGGCCATCTGCAGGATGATTTATAACCCTGTCAAAGTCGTTTCGCTCTCTGATCTCCACAGCAATACGCAGCATTACTAAAACACAGTATCGTAACTGCTGGGACATTCCCTGACACACTGCATTTTTACAATAACAGCAACAGGCATGGACATAGGGAGGGAAGGAGAAAAAAAAGAGTGTGGGGACAGGTTGAATCATTTACTGTCTTGCATAAATTGCTGAAGTTTGTCTCTAAAAACAGACGGATGATGGACACTGGTTGGATGCATTATTAACTGGATGTTCATTTGATCGACTGAAAAGCACAGCAGCGTTGACAAAAGTTGTGGGGAAAAACCAAAGCTGCTTTTTGTGGATTGCTTTTCTGGATTCCCTTAAAATGTAGACTCATAGTTTTTAATCACTTCCTCCTCCTCCCTCTCTCGCTCTCTCTCTGTGATCTCCCTCCAGTTTGTGTGTACGGTGATAGCCATCCTCCTCCACTACTTCTACATGTGCACCTTTGCCTGGATGTTTGTGGAGGGGCTGCATATCTACCGCATGCTGACAGAGCTGCGGAACATCAACCACGGCCACATGAGGTTCTACTACGCCATGGGCTGGGGCATACCGGCTATTATCACCGGTGAGGCACGCACGCACGCACACACAATCACACACACACACACACACACACACACACACACACACACACACACACACACACACACACACACACACACACACACACACACACACACACGGAGTAGTGGAAGATGGCAGATTGTCAGGGTGCTTTCGTGCTGTGACTCGTATCTTCTGAGCAGGCTGTAATCCCTGTGGGAAAATTATTGAACAAGCGACAGAGGAGGAAAGAGAGGGGAAGAAACGCATAAGGAGAGACAGCCGTTAATTGGATGTCCACAGTAACAAAGACAAAAACAGTAGTATACATTTCACTTTCACAAAAAAAACATCCAGTTGCAGTGGAGAAGCGCATGTGTGTTGCATGTGTGTTGTTGTTGAATTTGATCTGGAACGAAAACTCATACATTTGTCTAGTTGTTTTTTATAACCCTTTTTATTGTCTCTCTCTCTATATAGAGCTGCAGCATACAATTTCAATAGCCTGCTATCTCCAATTAGTACCACTTTTTCCAGCCTGTAATTTACTGCATATTTTACTTTATAACCGTTTGATATACAAAAACGTTACAGTCATATATTAAATGCTTTGCGTTGAGCTGACATGTTTTGGCACTATTGGATGTCAGCCAGGCTGACCTGATTGGAATTTGGATTGAGACATAGCGTGAGAACCATATACAGTTACAGAGTAAGAAATACAGAGATAAAAAACAAAAAGACAAAACGAAGAAAATGACAGTGATGAGTGAATAAGATGATTGTGGGGAAAACTGAAATACAGGAGGACGGACATTTTTGGCATCTGCTTGCACTGTGGCACTTTTGCAAGGGAAGAAGGGATGAAGATGAGAGAAGATTTAAAAAAGAGGAGGGGGAATAGTGAGCAGGGAATGAAAGAAACAAGGCATTGAAACAGTTGTAACACTCTTTACTCATATCTTCCTGGTGTGTGTGTGTGTGTGTGTGTGTGTGTGTGTGTGTGTGTGTGTGTGTGTGTGTGTGTGTGTGTGTGTGTGTGTGTGTGTGTGTGTGTGTGTGTGTGTGTGTGTGTGTGTGTGTGTGTGTGTGTGTGTGTGTGTGTGTGTAGGTTTGGCAGTAGGTCTTGACCCCCAGGGTTATGGGAACCCAGACTTCTGCTGGCTTTCTGTCCATGACACACTCATCTGGAGCTTCGCTGGACCCATCTTTGTAGTCGTCCTGGTATGTGCATATGAATTCAAATAGTCCCAGGAGAGCTGGTTCTTGTTTTCTATCTAGACCTTGAATGTATGGAGTTGTGGATTGAATCACATACGTTGAAACGTGCTTTTACATCATTATAAATAATCTAAATGACGTGGAATATCCAAATAAAATGCCCCAAAATACTCCTGTTAAATGTCAAATACACAGGAGAGAATTAAGTGTTCTGATCAAAAAACGTCTTCCTCCCATCCCTCTAAAGGTGAACATAGTGATTTTTATTCTGGCGGCGAAGGCTTCATGCGGTCGCAGGCAGAAGGCTGTGGAGAAATCAGGAGCTATGTAAGTCATGCAAATAATTCAATATACTGTATTGCATAGTATGCAAAAGGTAATATACAGTATAGGTTTTTTGCACTGGAAGCTGACCTGTGAGCATTTTCCCTCCTCAGTCCTGCACTTCGAATGGCCTTCGTCCTACTGCTACTCATCGGTGCTACCTGGATGCTCGGTCTGATGGCGGTTAACAGCGACGTTATGATCTTCCACTACCTGTTCGCTGTCTTCAGCTGTCTGCAGGTAACACAACGTTTAACCTCGATGGTCACGGACCCTTTCTTTTTATTTGATAGTCATCATGACTCATCAACTTTTTCTTACTCTCCTGTTTATAACAGATGTTTTTGGCTTTCTTCACAGGGAGTCTTCATCTTCTTCTTCCATGTGATCTTCAACAAAGAGGTGAGGAAGAACCTCAAGAACGTCTTCACAGGAAAGAAGACTGTACCAGAAGAATCCAGCACCACAAGGGCCTCTTTGCTCACGGTGAGTGGACAGACTAGTATATTATCTTATATTTGTTTGTTTGGGTTTTTTTTATTTATTTTTTGTGGCTTTTTAATGTCAATTTAAGTGTAACCTTTCATTGTCATAGCATTTCTATTGTCACTGTTTGCTCAACAAAGCCTGGAATCATCAGACAAAGCAAAAGTCATATTTTAAATTTTTTTTGTCCTCCCCTTCCTCCATCCTCTCATCCCTCCATCCTCAGCGCTCTCTCAACTGCAACAACACGTACACAGAAGACGGCGCTCTGTACCGCTCGGGCATCGGCGAGTCCACCGTGTCCCTGGACAGCACGCTCAGGTCAGCCAAGAGCCGCAGCAGCTACCTGACTTACACACGCAGGTACAACACGCTCACTGACTGCATGGCTGCTTCTACTACACTGCTGCACGACGAGTGTGTGTGTATGTCTACGCATGCGTGTCTGTTTATCGACTTTATCACTTTCTTCATGTTGTGTTTGTCCTCCCTACATGTCTGCTGATGCATCAAAGGTCTCACATATACTAACAGTCACCCTGTTCTCTGCCTTATCCAAAGCAAGGATAAGTTGAATTTCTGAGTTTCTCTACATTTTGAGGGTATTTCTGTCTTTTTCTTTGCACATGCATGCTGCCACAGAATGGCGCCTGCATTGTACAGTGACTCAGCTTGCATGAAAGACCATACTCAGGTTTGCCAGTGCATGCCGCGCAGCTTTGTTGCAAAACCCAACACACACACACACACACACACACACACACAGAAAAAGACTATGTTAATATGCACTAAAAGAACACCTAATGTAAATCCATCCACACTCTCCATACATACTGTTATGTTGTTCTGTGTTGTATGTATTAGCAGATAAAACTGTTAACTTTATTTGACGTGATACATTGTTCCGTGGAACTGTAAGTTTCATGATGTAAAGAAGGAAATGTGTGCAAGGATAGTTAACGTTTAGAGTACAGAGAAACATTGTGAATACATGTTATTCATTTTATGTTAATATGATATAGCTTCAATACAAAGATAACCCCAAAAAAGCTAGGTGAACCATATAAGCTGTATGTTATAAGTGTATTACGTCTTGCAGAGTCGAAGAAATGTTTTTTTTTTTTTAACTTATTATAGTTCAAGAGGGTAGATGAATTCACTACTGACACTATAACCATTCATGTATGCCTGGTATATATAGCATTGTGTCCACTGCTCCATGCTAGCTCTTCACTACCACTGCAGCAATACCTTAGAAATAATATCGTCGACTACAAGCAATATCTCAGATGAATGTGAACACGTAGCAGTTGTACAACTCGGTAAAAATTGCATGTTATGCGGTTAAATCTGGCTGTGCTTCATGGGACATTGCTATAATTTATTATGAAATATGGTACAGAATGTTTTTTTTTGTACTATTTGCAACAGCTTTTAGAGAAAAATATGTTATAATGACGTTTTTTTGAATCCTAGACTCTATTGAGTTGAGTAGATATTTGTGTAAATCTACATGCATGTATTGCTTTCTCACTTCAACATTGTGCGTGTTGTAGAATTAGCATGGAGCACTTGAGCATGTGTATTCCTGATTGATCTCTAAAAAGTTGACATTTTGAAGTATATCTCTTCAAGGATATAACATCTCGCTCTAATATCACCTGCCTGTCTTGTAAAGCCATGTGTTTGCCTGTATCACAGACAATGTTTTCATCGCAGCGGAGTGGTGTTACATATACCTGGTGTTTTTAAAAACGTTTTACAGAATCGACGTTAGGTGTGACTGTACGCCTTGGCTCGTAAAGCTGTCATCTGGGTAACACGAGCTGACACCGGGGTCAATGAGAGCAAAAAACGCCAGAAGGGGAAAGCGTGCTGCCTGTGCAAGAGGCAAAGGGGAAAAGGGGGAGAAATGGAAAGAGAGGGGGAGGAGGACAGAGAGAGAAGATGGGGAAAGAGTCGGGCAGGATACTTGGGACATAAGGGAGATGGGACTGTACCTGTTGAAGTGGGAATGCAATACAGACACACACACTTCTTCCCTGCGGCGGTTGGCATGTCTTCAGTTGCTTCCCAAAGTTTCTCTCAGATCAGCCATCAGACAGGTCAGAGTCTCCGGTAGCATTTTTACCCTCCAGCCAACATCTCAACCCAACCTGGAATAAACAGTTACAGGTGGAGGGGAGAGGAGCTTATCGCAGGTTTAGCAATAAGCAATGAGTTTTGATTTCCCCTCCATACGTGGTAAATGTTTTAGTCTTTTCTGTCGATGATCAAGCAGCCTGTTTATTGACTTTAACCTGCTGCAAGCACACCTAAACCACAATTTAATTTTTTGTTTTAGTCTTTGTTGAAGCCATCAACAGAGGCAAATGTTTTGTAATGAGAGACGTCTGGTGTTTCAGCTGTCGAACATTAGTTGTCTCAAACCGCGAGTTTGGGCTTGAATTAACTTCCAGCGACGCTGTAGTTTCCCTCTCTATCTCCTCTTAATCTCCACCTCTTCTTTTCCACTCCCATCTCTCTCTCTCTCTCTCTCTCTCTCTCTCTCTCTCTCTCTCTCTCTCTCTCTCTCTCACTTCCTTGTCCTTCTCTCCCTTCCTGTATCTGTCTTCATCTCCCTAGGGAGGAGTCTGGTCAGAAGCCCAGTGTCTCTTCAGGTACAGCTAAAGGACACACAGATCTGGACGGACCTCTGTTCCACAGGAAAGGCACCAAAGGAGATGGTGGGGTTTTTCATATATTGTTGTTTAGTTATAGAAAGAAGCAAAACCTCCCAATCATTTGCATGCGTAGAACAATGAAGACCCTATGAATGGAATGACACTGCATTTTCTTAGTGGAGCTTCATCTTTCTGCCTGTCTCCTTCCCTCCTCGCCCCCGCCAGACTCTGACTCCGACAGCGAGCTGTCAGTCGACGAACACAGCTCCTCCTACGCCTCCTCCCACTCCTCTGACAGCGAGGACGATGACATCGCCGTCAAGCCGAAGTGGAACAACGAGAGGCAGCCCGCTCACAGCACCCCTAAAGGTATATGGGTATCCCGTAGAGCTTAAACACAAGGTGTAATCAGTGGTAGAATGAGAATTTACTCAAGCACTGTGTTAGCAAATTTGAGGCACTTGTACTTAAGTACAAGGGAAAATATTATACTTTGTATGCCACTATATTTATTTGACTTTTCAGATTAACATTTTATGTACATGTAACAACATATATGATGAATTTATAAAATAAGATGTATTATAATAGATGAAGTTAAGCTCTAATAGGTTAAGGTCCCAATAGTACTTGCACATACATTTAAAACTTAGAAGTTTTAGCACATCAAAGATATGAGGAAACCTGCAACTAAAATGTTGAGGCTGACTGGAATTTAGTTTTAACATTGCTGCTTCCAATATGTCTCCTTTTCCCCTACTAGTGGATTCAGTATCCAATCACGTGAAGCCTTACTGGCCAACAGAGGCCTCCAGCGACAGCGAGTACCCCGGCGGGTCAGAGAGGCTGAGGGTGGAGACCAAGGTGAACGTGGAACTGCATCCGGAAAATAAGCTCAACCACACTGGCGAAGGAGAGAGGGAGACTCCCCCGGAGAGAGACAAGCAAACGCCTTGTAATGCTCGTGAAGCAGCGCCAGCGAGCCAACCACAAGGCAACAGCAACCACCAGCCAGAGCAGAGAAAAGGTAGGAGAAGAGATTCTTATTTATTTCTTTTTTTTTTAAATGAAATTGAATGAATTGATTGATCCGATTGACCTCGGACTGAACTCTTTGTCCGTCTCAGGTATCTTAAAGAACAAGATCAGCTACCCCCCTCCGCTGACCGACAAGAACATGAAGAACCGTCTGAGGGAGAAGCTGAGCGACTACAACCCCCCCACCATCACCTCCCCTCCTCCCAACAACAACAACACCTCCTCCTCCCCGCCTCTCCCCTCCGTCAACATCATGGCCCCTTCGGCCCGGCCACCCTCGCTGGCCTCTAACGACGGCGGTCGCCCTGGCAACCACGAAAACAGCTCCCTCATCAAGCCCCCAATCGCCCCGCGGCCGCAGATTCCTGCGGGGGCCCCGCCAGCGGGCCTCTACAGGGAGACCAACGGGGGAGTGGCAATGCACTTGAAGTCAGGGACGGTCAACGGAGGCAACGAGTCTGACTCAGAGTAAGTAGTCCTGTAGAGAGCGTCGGCATGTAACAATGACACGTTTTTATTTTGCCTCATTCTTTGTGCTAATAAAGACATCCACAATAATGAGGTTAAATTGATAGAGCAAATTGGGTGCCTGTGTGGCTCACCTGGTAGAGCAAATCAATGAATGAATGCTGCTTCAAAAGTGAGTCCTTGTCATTTAATCATGTCATAGCAATCAACATGTATTGGTTGACCATGATGTCAGCTGATGCAATAATGCATGTATCATAATCCATAGTTAAAGGAATAGGTCGACATTTTGGGGAAGATCCGCTTATTCGCTTATTCTTTGCCGAGAGTCACACGAGACGATTGATAACACGCTAAATATTGAGCTACAGCCAGCAGCTTGTTAGCTTAGCTTAGCTTAGCTTAGCTCAAAAACTGGGATCAGAGGGAAACAGTTAGCCTGGCGCTGCCGTTTTTACACTTACACTTAAAACAAACAAATATTGTAATTGTAATTGGACTAAACAAATGAGATATAACGTGTTAATTAGTGAGCTTTAGAGGTGCTGGTAGGTGGATTCCGTCACCTTTGGGCAAAGCCGGGGTAGATGTTTCTCCTTTCCGGTCTTTATGCTAAGCAAAAGCTAACAGGCTGCTGCCGATAGCTTCATCTTTAGCTTACAGGCATGAAAGTGGTATTGATCTTCTAATCTAACTCTCAGCAAGAAAGCAAATAATCGTATGTCCCAAAATGTCAAACTATTCCTTAAACTATAGCATGAATAATATGACCATCCTGCTTAAATGCTGCATGATGACTTCCTGCATCCCTGCATTCATTTTTACCTTGCACGTTCTTCCTTTCTTTCTCCTTGCACCCTTCCTCCCTGCATCCCCCCGTCCCTCTTCTTTCCCTCCCTCCATTTTCTTTCCGTTAACAGCGGCAGTAACGAGACTTCGATCTGACCTGTTAGGAAAACCCAGACCAGCCTGCCCTTGTGAGGGGAGGAGCGTAGAACCTGCTGGGGGAGGACAGCCAAGAGGATGGGCATAAAAGAAAAGAAAATTGAAGACGGACGGGTGCTGCAGATTGAGTGAATGGGAGATCAAGTGTTCTCCACGCCTGATCTGTCCGTCCATCCCTCCTCTCATGTTCCCTCTATCTGGAGAGCAGTATTAATTGCAGACTTTAAGACTGCCCGAGACAGGAAAATAAGCAGAGATAATGAAAAGATGTGAGAAATAATAAAGGGAATTGTATGCTGGTATTGTATCAAGAGAGGATGAAATGGAGCCACTTGTGCCAAAACCACTGTAGAAAATGGGGGACGGAGCGTCAGAAGATGAAGAACTCCCCCGGGATGCATTGCAAGCCCCAAAATGATGTTCCTCCACGGTGGTTACATGTTAATGTGTCGCCCTAGCAATGGGTAAAGTTAGGAAAGCTGGAAAAGGCAGATGAATGATCACTGTGCATGAACTCAGACTCAAATACATGCTGGTACATTTGTAGTTCTAAAGGATTTCAAGGACTACAACCACGGCAGACATAAAACTGACACAACCTGTTCTCACTGACTATTAGACACCACTGACTCTCATACCGGACGGCGCTCTTTTTTTTTTTTTTTTTTTTTTTTTACTTAAAGAAAGGCTTCCCCAGCCTCTCGATGCAGTGCATTTAGAGTGTAATTAACATGTAGATATTGTTAAAGGTGAAGAAGAAATGATCTATTTTGTATTTCATCTGTAGCGAAGACAAGTTTCTTAACTAAAAATCATCTGCCTGTGTTCAGCTGGGTGAGCTTTCCAGTTGTGAAAATCACTTTATGTGCTGTTCTAATCGACTGAGAACAATCCTAAATTGAGGCCTTACACAAACAAACGCATACTGTATTAACCTGTAGTGGGCTTTCAGGGGATGTACCATGCCATACCACACACACACACACGACAGTGGGCCTGTATGAACATTAATTATGTGGAATGGAGAGGGATTCCCCCTCCTGTTGAAAACTGTTTTTCAGTTCGAGCACTATGAACCCGAAGCCTTCTTTTCCAGTGTCCATCCTGCCTGTTTGTCCAATGACAACACACTCCTGGTTACCAAAGTCATGAACTACAGTAAATGTGCACATAAGGATTGGAGTCCGTATCACTTTGAACTCACTTTGATTCCAAAAACAGGTGAATAAAAAGATATTTGTTGGTCTTTGGTGGCATAAAAATACGGCACAGGATCAGAAGTTATGTTACGATCTATGCTTCTTAAAGGGGAACTATGCAGGGTTTTGTTTAGCTTAATGTACCTTAACTGAACAGCTTCAGAGTCATTGGAATGGTTATATGAGTTTTTTTCGAGATGAATGGCGGTTGTCTCGCTCCCCCCTAGCGCCTGTGGGCGGAAAAACCACCCTTGCAACTTTCGGCCGGCGAGCCAGCGTCAGGAACTATTGCGTGGTATCAGGTCTCGCAATGTAACTAATTGCTTCACGGCAATGCACACATACAGGAACCGGCTGACTATAAGAACAAGGTCGCGATGGAGTTTTTCACACTATCGTCATGGCTGAGCCGGCAAAAAAGAAGCAGAAAGCTAGGAAAGCATTGTCGGAGGAACAGAGAAAGAGTGAACGGCAGACTGACCCAGCGAGGAGTCAGACACAAGTAAACATAGGAGCTGCCAAATATCTATTCCGAAGCTGTAGGGGGGGGGGGGCTCTATAGAGAAACCTGCGAGCAAAAAAATTGACAAAGACAAAGCCTTCTTTATAAAAGTATGTTTTTATTGCTGAATTCCTGAATCTGAGTTCAAAGTGAAAATGATGCCAACTCTAAACGCATTTTGCAGCTAATATTAGGCAACTTTAAAGTCTTGTTTACCGCTCACTGAATGCCTTTGTACCATACGTACAACCCCAGTGTTCTTCCTTCCTCTAATCAATGCTGTTGATAAACGTCCTTGTGTTTTTTTTTTTGTTATTGATCCGAGACACTGGAAATGTTTTGTAACATAATGTATATTTATTTTTTATGGTTTTAAGACACTGGAAAGAAAAGATGATTGTGACTGTAAAATTAAAGACATGATGAATTTTTAACTGGCCTGTGCAGCCTCTTACATGCCTGTCGCCTGGAAGGAAGTGTGGCTCGCCGAAACATGTACACCCCTCGCTGGAAATTGGGTAACATCAACTTTTTGGCATCAAACAAAGGATGAGTAACAGAAAGTGTTACTCATTTATCTCACGGTTTCCCTCTGGAGTAAGTGATGATCACTTGTGAGTAAATTATCAAAGAGAGAGAGAGTCTTTTAAAATGCTGAATATCCCATCTTACCACGAGTGATGAGGTCAAACATTAATACACAAGTTATGTTTTGGTTATTTCACAGGAGAGATTTCAGTATTTTTTTTTTTTTTTTTGCCTGTGGCCATCTTACTGGTCTAATGGGCAGGGCTCAATTGGAAGAAAAAAAAAAAGACGATTTTATGTCCACCAATGCACCAGTCAGAATTAACCCAGTATTTGAATCAACATCTGATGCCAGTTGGTGGGCTGTTTGCTTGTGTTGCCGGGTCAATCCAATCGGATCAAATCACACCCATACGGTGTGGATGAAGCAGACCATCTGAGTTTTTGACCGTTAAACTTTGATTGGTGCTTATTTAGTCATACATATTTATTTTTTATCAAGAAAAACGTAATAGTTGAAACCAAGTTTTTAGTGAATGGAATGCTTCAAGTAGTCTTATTTTCATATCGCGGAAAGAATAATATTGTGGATAAGGGGGGAAATAAAAGAATGGAGGGACAGATGAAATAGACAAAAGTTTGGAATGAATCCAACCGAGGCAACAGATTTCAAACAGAGGTGCACCCTGGAGTGTATGCTATGGAGATGTTGTCCATAAAAGGTAATGTATGGGGAGAGCAGTCTTACTGTCTCAAACTGTCCTGTGCCCAGTGATTAGAGCCCCACTGACTGCCAGTAAACGGAATAAGTTTACTGCGGGTGTGTGAGAGGAAGTAAGGGTAAAGGCTGACTGGTCTACTGTGGAGTTGAACCTTAAACAACGCAAAGTGTGTGTGTGTCTGTGTGTGTGTGTGTGTGTGTGGGGGGGGTTATCTTTCTGAGTGACTGTGTTAATCCTCATAGAACAATGGTGGCAGCCTCACAGCAACTCTATTTTTAGTGTGGGCTTTGTGCCCAGCAAGGTGTCCATAAAACACATTCGGTAGCTCCCATGCAACATGAGATTAAGTTTGAGTCCATGTATGAGATGACTATTTCTATATTTGTTTAACTTTTTATTTTTTTTAAAGATTATTTGGGCATTTTAGGCCTTTATTTATATAAGACAGCTGAAGACATGAAAGGGGGGAATGACACGCAGCAAAGGGCCGCAGGTCGGAGTCAAACCCGTGGCCGCTGCGTCAAGGAGTAAACCTCTTTATATGGGCGCCTTCTCTACCAGGTGAGCTACCCAGGTGCCCGTGTAACTTTTTACATGTAAAGACTATTTCAATCAAATCACTACTACCTCTTGATGTAGAAAATTTGACAATTCAATACTACTGTAGATCAACTGCAAACGATTCGCATGATGGTGAAAATCTTAAATTGCATTTAATTAAAAGTTAATGGCATGAGGTGAGGAGAGGTGTCTAATTTAAAGCAATTGTTTGACATTTTAGGACTTGCGCTTATTCACTTTCTTAGCTATCTTAGCTTAGCATAAAGACTTTAAACAGAGGTAGACAGAAACGGGCAACCTGAGGAGACTCCAGGAATTGAAGTGACTGCTCCCGGCCAAGATATATCACACATGACCCCCCCCCCCCCCCCCCCCCCCCAAAAAAAAATGGCGAGTTGTTGTTTTTACACTTTGGTTATTGCACGGCTTGAACAAACTAGATATAATTAGAGGTGCAGGGAATTTGTTACAGAGTTGCTGTAGCTGTTCCCCTGCTTTTACAGTCTTTGTGCTAAGCTAAGCTAACTGGCTGCTGGCTGTGGGTTTAAAAAAACAAGCAAACGCTTTTCCCCACATGTGAAAATACTGCTTTAATGTTAAAATATTTGTTTTTCAAAAGAAGTTGCATATTAAACAGATACAATTTCTACATTGTGCTACACAAGCTGTCCTTAAACTGACCACTGAAGATACTTTGTTGTTCTTAATAATTGACCGTCACTGCAAAGCCCCGCACTGAACTTTTCCCCCCTGCATGATTTGCATTTTTTCCCCCCCCCACAGCAGCCCACTTTAAGACCCAGCACTTTGCTCTGGAATTCCAAGGTAAGCCAGTGAGACACAGCCCTTCACTTTAATGTTTGTCTCTAGGAATTGGTCTTCAGCCATATGTACCACATTACTGGAGATGTGGACTGCGGTGGATCAAAGAGCTGGGGAGAGTGCTCCTTTTGCTTAAACTGTGTGTGTGTGTGTGTGTGTGTGTGTGTGGGGGGGGGGGGGGGGGGGGTAGTTGTAATTGAATTACATCACTACAAGGTATCTTGTCTCTCCATGTCTTAGTATAGATAAGATAGGTGTACTCATGTCATTGATGTAATAGGTGAGATGCCATGTCAGGGCCTGGAAGTCCATCACACAAAGACGCGCACATACGGCCTGCTACCTCTGTGTATTGCCAAGTCATTTACTTATTGTAGGCATGCAGAGTGAAAGGTTAGATGGGGGGGGGGGTCAGGTTTCACAAACTGCAAGGGCGGTTAGTTGTTATGGCAACTGAAGCCAGCCCTCTCCTCAGGTAACATAAGGTACAAAGATGAGTAAGTAAGGAGTTGGAACAGGTAGCATGTCAAAATATGACTGCCGTGGGATTAGTTGTCACAATCATGACACATGGACGTTGTAAGTTTACAGTATACACTCTGTCTGTGATCCATATCTTCTCTATTACATTACATGAACTTCTGTACCAGTAATAATTCTGTCAAAACAGGTGTAATTTTGTCACATGGTCTATATTTCACTTTGGAATAAAACCTTTTGACTTGAAACTTGAGTAGTTGAGTAGGCACAAGTATAGTCTCATCGGTCTATCTGAGTGACCCTCTGCCCTCCTCTTTATCTCTGTTCCATCACAGCCAGGCAAACTAAATAATTCAGACTCATGAGAGCCAGTGTTGGCATCCTAAAGAAACTACTGCGCTGAACACGATCAGGCAGGAGGGAAGAGGAGGCCTGATGCAATTGTGCCATCTACTGGTGAACAAATGCAAAGCCATATGTAAACCTACTGTAGGTGTTCTTGGACCTTTGTACTTGAAGGATTAAAGGGTCTTCAACGTTTTTTAGGACCCCTTAGCTGAAAGAGAACCAGAGTAGGGACCCCCTACTGCATATATTGTATACAATTGAGTTTGATATTAATATATTATTTAAACATCATGTTTTAATGTTAAACATACATGTGGAACAGTGACTCCTTAACTGTATGGCCACCATACCTTACCTATAGTAGTAATAGTACAGTTTATCTTCAATGTGTAATTTAAATGTTTAGTTTTTTTTCACAAATAGGCCAATTTATCTTTGCTATTTATGTGTTGGATTCATATTAATGTATATTTGCAGACATTTTCATTTTTGAAAAATTTCAAACTTTCAAAACAATAACTTTTTGACGTCATTTGGCGGCTCCCCTGCTTTAACTCTGAGGACCCCCTAGGGGGTCACAGACCCCCTGTTGAAGAACTCCGGAAAGGATGAGAGAAATCTCTTAAAGTGAGACTACGTGACTTAACTTTAAATATGAATGACTAAATAAGCGATTAACAAAGTAAAAGTTTGATTGACAGTGACCTGGCAGTTTGATGGTAAACTCTGATCGGTGTGCGGAAATACATGCATCACCTTTTCTCCAAAAAGCAAAGGCAGATGTCAGGATTCAAAATTATCAAAATTGTTCTACATATACATGTACAGAAAATGCTGTGTTCAGTTTGGAAACCAATCACTCACATGGAGGAGCTTACTATTTAAAAATAGATTTTCAGGGGCTTTACAATTTCCAAAGTAGCTGTTTGTTTTAGAAGCAAGTTTAGGCTTCAAAAATTAGGGTTTAATATAAACATCTGCATAAAACCCTCGATTTTGTAGGTGCAAAATGCTATACTGTATGGTAATGTGTGGGTTGACAGACACTGAACAGTGGCCACACCCTAAATCCATGATGCTGAGGCAGGTATTTGCCTTGCAAAGTGTGAAATGCATTAGAAAAGAATTGCCCTTTGAAACTTGATATACGTGATCCTTTTTTTATAGACACACACATTTAAAAATATATGTGCTATAGACGGCCAAAACCAAGTTTTCTATGATTACAATTGGGCTTTGGTTAGGGTGAGGGTCAAACTTTATCCTAGTGTAGGGTTAGGGGATAGATTTGGAGTGAAAATGATAGTTGGGATTAGTTAAAAGAAGAAGCAGCCACTGACAATGCTGCATACACACATGGCCCAGGTATTACTGTCAAATTATAGAATGTGGTCAATGGAAGGTCCTCGGAAATATAGCAATCCAAACAGTATTTCAAGTTCTAGCAATACAAATTAGTACAATTTAATTAAACAGTTTTTTACTGCATGAAACAGGTAATTATAAAACAATATTTCTATTACAATACATCGAAAAGACTGTTCTGAAATCATAGCTAATTGTTAGCTGAAATGACAAACTATCAGTAGTATTTAATCAACCGTCTTCATCAAATGTGTTTTGCATTAGCGGCCTCATTATCCATCCTCCTCTTCCTCCCCACTGTTCTATAATTGACTCTGGATGCACAGGCCAGTTGCATAAGACGCACGTGGTTGTGGAACCCTCTAGAAAATACTGATTTGGGATTAAGAGGTTTATTACGGGGTTTGTTAATCAGCACAGAGGAAGGATTTGGGAAACCTCAACAGCAGAACTTTTGCTAGGAGACATTTGCCGAAGAGGATCACGAACCAGAAATACATTGTGTGTGTGGATGTGGAAGTGTGTGTTAAGCCTGACTCAGGGGAATCCCATCTAAAAGCATTAGTCCTCTTGTACGCTCCACAATCTCTGATGACTACACAAATCCTGAGTGGTATCCCATTTAAGCTTGTAGTGTTTACAGATCGAGATCCAATGATACAGCATGTGCTGCTAAAATAACCTGCAAGAGATATGATGTCTAAAACTCAGAGATCGACAAGAAGACACACAAAAAACAAAATCCCCCGTGATCTCAATTGAACTTGGGAAAAGGTATTAATATTGTCTCAGTGCTTTAGCAGCACTATGCTTACTATGATAAATCCCCCAGTTTGAACAGATACCATGATGGAAACATTTACGTAGATTGTTCATGCTAACAAGACAAAGATATAACATGGTTAAGATTGTATGCAAATGGGGATGGACAAAATATTAGAAACACCACTCAATATAATTCAGTTCACTACAACATTAGCACTAAGTATGGCCGGAAAATATAGTACAGTTAAATCAACACCTCTATGACACCATTTCAACAAAAACATTCCTTCAATAACTGATTTTCTGGCCACTTGGAGGCAGCAAAAACACGTTTTAAACACAATAATGACATATTTTCCAAGTTGCTATGGAAAAGTTAGCAATAAATGGCCTGTTTACACATGCAGCAGATTATTAGCAACGTTAGCATTTATTTGGAGTTGTGTTTCTGGCCACCTGACAAATGTGAGTTTAGTATTCAATCCTGTTTTAGCTCTGTTTTTGGTCTCTGCCATCTGCTGAGAAAAATACCTGGCTGTTTAGCTGTTAAATGCTCCCCGATGTTCACGAGCTAGGTGCTATTCTGGCGTTGCCAGACCTATCTCCACAGTGTTGTGTCAGCGTCAGTGCTGAAGTAGCTTGGTGCTAAGTTTGTATGGCTTTTTTGTTGTTGCTTAAAACAGAAAACCATGCTTAGTAAAGTGGTACCCAGCAGTCCTTCAGATAGTACACAAAGTATTCTAATGTGTGGTAACAATAAATTGCCTATATTACATTCTGGAGCCACGCTCTTCACAGTTTTCCTGCTGCTTTTCATATAATCTGATCAGTAATGCAAAGTACTGTCCTATTGGACATTTCTCTATGGGACTCTAAATATCCCTCTTCTGTTCTCTAAAGGTCAGCAGAAAATACTCATGAACTGATGCTCTCTGTCAGTGCCTCAGATATTTGCCTATACAAATGTGAAGGCAAGCTAAACATGCACTGTCTCTCTTTATCAGCTGTTTAGTCTTCAGTTGCAGCTAAAGCCACACAAACATGAGCTTCTCGTCAACAGACTGGGAGACGGTAAGACACAGCTTTGACTTTTTCAGCTTTGACCAACCTAATGATGGGATAAAATGATGAAAGTCTGATCCACTTGTGTGCTAACATGTTGAATTCTTATGTTGGCTGCTCACAGACAGTATGTCTGTGGTGAGGAGGAGGTGGCAGCAACACAGCAGCCGCAGGACAACCAGGCCAAAGCTCTAGTGAGGACAACACTACGCTCATCCTCATTGGCCTCATTGGTAGTCTGACTGCAGACATAGAAAGTGCTTGCGATTACTTCCCCGTAATCTATGGTCTCATCTCAGGGGTCAGGAGTCAGTTGACTCTTATTTCTCTCCCTTACTTTATACCCATCACACTCTTCGGCCCTTCAAACCCCTCTTCTTCTTTGTCCATTTTGATCACACATTCATTCGCACTGTATAAGTGCAGCAACAGGAGGATTGTCAGAGGTATCTGTTGACTCACGTTCACTTCATCACTCAGAAACATGATTGCTGAAACGGAGGGATAACTGGGACTTCAGCGAAGACTCCTGGATTCCGTTACTTGCAGAAGGCAAGAAGAAGCTCACAGACGGACAAAACAAACATGCAAAGGTTAGCGCTTCTTGTTTTTTTGGTTCTGAATTTTATTTTCAGGATGTGTGGAATACTTTATTTTCAGGAGTAATGATGCTCAAGTGTCCATTTATCTATTCAGCTTACTTGAACTCATTGACTTATTTTAGACATCAACCACAAGAAGTCGAACACAGAGCAACCTGTAGGAGTGATGGTGAAGCCACCTTTAAACTTAACAAATACATTATATCCACGTATTTAGACTAACATAAATTGTTATTTATGGTTACATTAGGGGTCAAGTTATATGTTATGAGGTCATAATAAGTAGTGATTCAAGGATTGATCTTGTAAAAGAGAAATAATCTGGTACAAAAATGAACCTAATAACTAAACTACTGTATACAGTAGATTCTAGTAAACTGCTATTCAAACAGGTCTGTCAGAGACAGGGCCAGAACAACCAGGACAATGAGGTCATTCCCTCAGTATTTTCTTCTGGGAATTTGGGGGGTTTAGCAACCTACCTTGGGCAGATTATATTCCACTGTTAAAAACTAATTTCAGTATTTTCCCACCAGAATTTGTTTTCTGTGTGTGGAAAGGGCTTTGAAACAGTATTTAGACCTTGTCATTAAAGTATTTTACTGGTCTGTAATTCCCTTATTTGTTATAATTTCTTAATTCTGGAAGAGTCATGGGAATAGGCTAACTATTTAATTTGATAGGGAAAACAGACATGGTTCAGTTATTGGGCATTTTTTTCATACTTGAATAGAGGAGATGAAGGCAAAACTCACTGCACCACAAAGTCAGAAGGAATGGTACAGTAGCCTAACATTTTTATTCGTCTTTTTGCGTAACGACATTGTAATCAGGCCATTGTTTACCCACGTGTTTTATTATTTAACACTACGTGATAGTGGCAGCCACAGGGCGGTGGTAAGAGACAGAGGTGACAGTGTAACTTCCGTGCAGTCTCTGAAGCATCATTTACCGCTAACGGCCCCTTTAAGAAAGCAGCGCCGAACACTGACGAAATCTCCTCGGCCCCGCTCCCTGCCCGTCTCTGCGAAATCAACAAGACGAAGGCAAGCTTAGCTAACGTTAGTATCTGCAAGCAAGCTCCGGGCGAACGGTGCTGGCCAGGGCAGCTCTCTCCAGTCCAGACAGGAGGGAGACGCAACTGGTATCTTTTTCTCAGTGTTTGCCTGCCTAACAGCTCATCAACACTCAGCAGGAGACAAAATTTAGGTAGTCGGTGGACAGACAAGCGGATATTGTTGGGATGGATGGACCAAGTGAGCAGTTTTCGCCGTCGTGAGACTGGCGCTAATTTGGACGTCCTGAGCAGCAGGTGTACTGAAGGATAAAGCAGACTAAAGGCAATCTCAGTGTTCATGAAACTTTGCTACGATTTACGTGCTGGGTAAGAAGACTTTATCTTTATAACGTTCTTCAAATGTGTATTGTTAGAAAACAATTAACGTGAAGGGTATTTGTTGTATGCCAACCGCCTGTCTTACTGTTTCGTCGGGGTCAGCCAAAATACGGATTAACTGTTACAGTATTTCTCATATTGTGTAACGTTATGTTGTTACAGATATGAGAAAATGTCCGACCGTTTGGGGGTTTACAGTTAACTCGAGGCCTAACGTTAGCTAGCTAAATTCAAACTCCAGCGTTTAATTCAGTCGCTGACTCAACTGCTAGTTAAAATAAAACGGAATCATTTGAATTCAACAGTGCAGTGTGGCCTAGCTAGCTAACGTTAAACTGTTACGTTACCATCGTGAACATCAAAGTCTAACGGTCGCCTGCTGCCTTCAAACACCCGTAATTACAATATCACTGACAGATGTCACAGCTATTTTCATATTTAATTTTTTTTAACAATGAATTATGGTTCAGTTTTTCATTCATGTTTGGACATTATGCAAATTAACTTGCAGACTTAAAACTTGACCTGAAATCTATCACAGTTGAACAATTTAACGTTACATTGTTTTACGTGTTTGTGCATTTGCAATAATATACACCGTTATAATATAAAAATATTAGAAAACGTGATACAAATTCAAATCAGTGCATCATCGGGCTATGATAAATGTATCAAACACAAAATTAGTCTTTTTTTTAAATTCTCTGTCTTGCCATATTGTTGCATTTCTCGATAGAAATGTCCAAGGTTTGGTTTGGAGATCATTTATTCTTGTCAGTGTGGAATTTTCCTAATAATAAAATTAACTGTAAAACTGAAAAAGAAATATCTCATTACCTTCTAAACCTGTAAGAATGTCTACTGAAATGTATTGTTTGCGGCCAGTTTTCCTTCTTACAAAATGTTGACCATCAACCCAAAATATGACCTTTTCAATGGAATTCCATTGCTAGGCAACAGCCTGGCTCCTTGTTAACTTCCTGTCAGATGATGATGCCATTCACATACACTGCAACAGGAAATCAACTTGGGTCCATTTAGAATGTTTATGTTTACATCTGTGAAAATGTCTCATACAGTGATAAACCCAAGGGGGCAAGCTTCTCTCCTCAGAGTGAAGCCTCCTATGGCGCTATTTTGATGCTAATAAGCTATCACCCCCCGTTAGCATCCCATTGACTGCCATTCATTTTGGCGTCATTTTGACAGCCAATAACTTTACATCTGAAGCGTTTAAAGACTTCATTTGACCATTGTTTATTTCTAAAGAAACATGACAATGTATAAAAGGCTCCATTACCTTGTACCTCACGTTATGGCTCCGTAGCAGACGTTTTTATAAAAATAGGCTAACGATTGTGTCATAACCACATGACTTACTGTCGCATAGTAGAGGAATTACCGTATAGTACAGGAGAAGCTCGCAGACAGTTTGGACTTACATTAGCTGTTTAGTTTAATTACTAATGTTAACTAGCATTTTAGTTAGCAATAATTAGCCTGTACCTATGTTATCTCCTTACATATACCTACGCTCTCCGTCTCTGCAAGATTGGGAAAAATTGAGATTTCTCTTGGCACAGCTACCAGAAGATTTACAACGTTCAGACACGTTGCTCACGTCACATCTATGTCGTCAAGCTCAGTTTGCAGCTGCGCAGTAACGCTCAGCTATCACCGGAAAAGTGCTTCTAATAGACTTCACTTGTCTCCGTCCAGAGCAACGGAGTCACTCGGTCCATTTTCTATATAGGTCTATGGATAAACCAGATGACACATTCTTTCTGAAACTGCATAATGATTTGAAAAGTGCTGGGGTGATATGTTCACTTACAGTAGGAAGCTCTGACATCTAAGATGTGAGATCACTGTTATAAAAGGTGCTGTCAAACCAAAATAAAATTTCCCATCAGTGGGGAAGTGGGGACAAGCATTAGATTTCTGCCCTGAATTGATCCCGCCTTGTTCGCCTCACACAGAGTACATATTTGGTGACACTTTGTCTCCATTGTGCTTCTAATTTGAGAGAGAGGGCAGATTGACATGTTGTTAAGGAAGTATTGATGGTTTATATAACTGCATGGTAAAATAATAGCAGTAGAGTAGGAGGGACACTGCACTGAAGGCAGTGAGTGCCAGGCCAGGGTTATTGGAGGGTAACAACAAATGTATTTTAAGGCTGTCTATGGTAGCTATGGTAGCCCACTGAATTTTGAATCATCCTTGTCAAAAAACTCATGCTAAATTATATCAGTGCTCCGATAGCTGTTCAGCAGGGGACTCTAAATCCATAATAAGTGTCATGTACTCTGACATTTTCAAAAAGAGCACAGGAAATTGGTTATGAAATATCTGTCTCAGAATGAAGACGAAAATGCCCCCAAAAAAGGGACAAATCATACATTTGTTGTCATCATTTGCATATCAGTGGTGTTTATAACACAAACTAACCAGTCAAAAGCTGCAGTGGAAAAAGAAAATAACCTGGCTTTGAAATGCCTGCCATAACTGACTTTTATTTGTGTTCAGCCAACTACATGTTGCCCGTAGGGCTGCACTAGTGAGCTAGATAAAAGCTAGTGCATTCTTCTCATTCCTACCATATCTTAATTGTTCTTGTTTCCAAATTTGTTGACTGGGACTCTACTGAGACCCCTGTTTAGCCTCCAACTACAAACAGAGCAGAATGTGTCTAATAGGTCTAATTAAAGGTCATCATATCTGCACTCTTCCTCCCTCCCTCCCACTGCATCCACAGGGTTGACATCAAATAAAAATAAGAGTCTTGATGAAAACATTTACAATAACAATGTGTATTCAGATTGAGACTTTGTTTCAACTTAATAAGAATGTGGATACCCAGTAGCTACTTCTATTGGGTAGATAGTGGGCCGTTTGGTTGGAGAGGTGATACAACAGTTGCTTGTAGGCCTGTTTAGTAAGAATGAGACCTGGCAGCATACTTTGTTCCGTTACAGTTATTGTTCATCAAGGCAGTAGCCTGATGTTTTTTTTCTTCTAACCATCTGTTGCCTGTCTCTTCACTATGAATGCAGGAAAGTGATAAAAAGAAGAAGCTGAAGCTACTCCTTGGAACATTCTATGTAATTCTGGCAATGAAATGAGATTATCCAAAGGTCATGTTAAAATCCCTCTCTGTCTTATGAAACTTGTAGAAGTTGAGATTAGCTCTACAGGTGAGCCTCCTGCTATACTGAGCCTTGTTACAGAATTCAAGCACCATGGATGATGATAGGATGGCCTAGCATGGTTGTATGCAGCACAGTCGAGGTAGAGCACCTGTAAAAGGAAACAAGGTTTTCATAAGTCCCCAAAGTGGAAACACTACACTGGCATTTCCAGCGCTTATTATCAAACTTTACATTATTTGAAAAAAAAACAACAAAAAAACAACCTGACTGCCTAATGTCCCAGATAATACAGAATGTGGCCTACTTGTGTGAGTGCTCTCGCCTGTGTTGTGCTCACCCCCTCCCCCCTCTTCATGCATGGTCGACAACAGTTGTATAGGACGTAACTGGTGAAAGAGCTACTCATGTCTCATTTGGCTATACTATGCCAGTATCCTCTTATAGATGTAGATAGCCAGGGGTGATAGTAAGGCCATGCCTCTGAATAGTTATTAAAGTAAGATGAGTGTGTTGGTGTACAGCTGAAAACATAAAGGTGTATCTGCCTACCATTCAGTGTACAGTATGAGCCAAACAATATGATACTCAGATGAAAAGTAACCATGACCTGGTACTAATACAT
Organism: Gymnocephalus cernua; assembly: GCA_023631565.1. Taxonomy (NCBI): domain Eukaryota; kingdom Metazoa; phylum Chordata; class Actinopteri; order Perciformes; family Percidae; genus Gymnocephalus; species Gymnocephalus cernua. The sequence continues at coordinate 16,568,977 of CM042447.1, read as the reverse complement.
ACAAGAATGTGATGCCTGTTTTTGTGCTCATGAAAAATGCATTATTATGGTTCCCATCAAGGATGTATCTGAAAACATTGCATGCTTTACTTGCAGTCTTGACTTGTGATTAGTGTAATGTGGTGAAGACATAGGGCTGCTCAGCTCAGAAGGAGAATTAGGCTGCTTTACTAGATGCTACGACCTAGAGCAAAAACAAACAAAAGACAGAAAATGAATGAACAGCTGTTTTTAAGCACAGTAAATACACTGGTTCCAGCTTCTAAAGTGTGATTATTCTCTGGTTTGTCCTCTATGATAGTAAACTGAATATCTTTGAGTTTTGGGGTGTTGGTTGAACAAAACAATACTTTTTAAGGTTTCACCATGGGCTCTGGGGACTTGTGACAAGCTACTGGTAGATTTTATATTGACCAAAGGAGTAATCAATTCATTAAGAAAGTAATTGCTAGATGAATCGATAACAAAAATTAGCCATCTAACTTGATGTCTTGCTCCTGGGCTCTCTCTCTCTCTCTCTCTCTCTCTCTCTCTCTCTCGCTAGGGACACACACTCAAAAATCAAAGTACACATCAAATTTTCCCCCAAAGATGTTTTCTATCATTTTATAACTTTAATGCTTGTTCAAGTGTTTGGTTTGGTTTTTGTTAGTTTTTTTGTTGAGATGCCCAGATCATGTTTTTTTGTGGGACTCTGATACGGCAGACTTCAATACTGCAGCTCCACCGCCCGATAACTACTGCGCAGACTCTTGCAACAAAAGTGTATTTAAACAAAATGACTTTACATCTTGTATCTTGAATATCATTGACCAACAATGGATGTTTCTTTAATGCTAGTTTTGAATTGCGTTTTAATTGTGAAAAATAGGGCATACCAACAGTACAAAACCAAAATATAGTCAACTTACATTGACTGCCTCTTACAGCCTGATATCCATGAATCACCGTGATTGGCTGTTGCATTGAGTGTGACCAAGAGTAACCTCAAGCTACTATGGGTTATGAGGAGAAGATTACTCAGACCGAAATAAGAGTACACACACACACACACACACACACACACACACACGCACGCACACACACACACACACACACACACACACACACACACACACACACACACACACACACACACACACACACACACACACACACACACACACACACACACACACACTCACTCTCACTCAGAAACAGTAGGCCTATTACTGTAGGCTTGTACAGCAAACACACACCAGGCTTGTTAAGCTACTCACCCTTAACTAATGCAGTGTTTCCCATACATGGATTTATTTGTGGCCACCGCCACAATATAAATGTTGACTGCCACATATTGATTTAATATTTTTTTTAAACTATTTCATAATGGGTAAAATTGTGTACTGTAGAGCTGCACACAGCGCATTGATTCGCTGTGCCCCTCCGTGTCTCTCTCTCTCTCTCTCTCTCTCTCTCTCTCTCTCTCTCTCTCTCTCTCTCTCTCTCTATGTTACTTTCGGACCCATCTGTGATTAGTCCCGTGGCTGCCTCGTCACTTGTGACAGCTTTCACAAGTTCACCTGGAACTTGGAAGCTTCGGAGCAGCGGGCCGTGTGTCCAGAAGACTGACGTTCTCTCCATGCTCTCCTCCCCTCAGACCACTCACTCACCTCTTAATCCCGCCACCACAAATAGACTCTAATTCTGTGGGAAACACTGTAACGTATGCAGTAATAATCAAACACCATCCGTCTCTCTGTGTGTGTGTGTGTGTTGCTACATTGTTATTTTGTTTTATGTGCATACGTGTGTGTGCATATCTTTGCCTATCTGTTGTTATGTTGTATGACTGCACCAGCCTCTCCCCAGGCTGGTGTGTTAGCAATGACTTATGATTAGGTGAAGGTAGATGGAGGTGTCCTTGTGTTTGTACATAACTGAGCAAATGTATCATGAGGCCTGTTTGTGTGTATTCCCACAGTAACATTCACATAGTGATCAGACCTTGAGCTAAAGCCCCTTCATCCTCCTCCACCTCCTCCTCCTGTCTTTTCTTTTCATCCTCCTATTTAAGATGACGTTGTGGTTGAAACTGCCTCTGGACTAGAGAAAGAAATAAAAGAAAATAAATAAAGAAAAGGTAGCCTGAAGAACACTGCAGTTAGAGGATGCAAGGATTTGCATTGAAACAAGTAATGTGCTGTCAAATAAGAGCTTATAGTTTATATAGATCATGAGTGTTTCATAAATAGTAGCATTTCCTTACATACTGTGATTTGTTTATTGCATTTTCAATTGAAATCTGAATAAAATGTCAATGTCTTTGGTGTTTTTGAATTGCTTACTGCTTTCATTAGTCACTATTGTTAATGGCTTGGTTTTGTGGTAGGTAAGTGTGGGTAGTTTGAGCTGACCAGTGGCTTACTGAGCTGCAGCACCGAGTAGGCTGGCTCAGGTGGTGATTGTGAGCACACACTTCAATGTGACAGGCATCTGGACAGAAGAGAGAGGGAAGTGTTTATCAAGCTGCCACTTTCCACTCACCAGTCACCTCTACGATTTCCACTTATATGTGCCCATGTGGGGGGGGGAGTTGTCTACATGGAAACAAAATATTTTGATTTGCCTTTTTCCTTTTGTCTTAAGGCGTTTTTTTCCATTACATGGTACCTGCTCGGCTCGACTCGACTCTACTGGCCTTTTTTGGTTTTCCATTACGAAAAAAAGTACATGGTACCTGCTAACAGGTACATTTTTAGTACCACCTCAGTCGAGGTTCCAAGCGAGCTGAGCCGATTCCAAAAGGTGACGTGAAAGCGACAGACAGGGGTGTCCGGAACAAATCCGCCATTTTTAAATAGTTTCGCCAGCTGTGTTTTTATTTGCTGCCTCCAGCTTCATTTGACACAAAATGTGTCTTCTGGCTGTGGAAACAACAATACAACTTCAACGTTCTGTGTGTGTGTCACGTTAGGTCACAGCAGTTTCCTGCGGCGCTGCTATGACGACCAGCCACGCTTGCCTCATGCATGAGGCAGTACTAATCTGCAATGGAAAAAGGAGCACGGGCAAACGTGGCCGAGCCGGTACTAGCAATGGAAAAACGCCATAAGTCCCTCCAACACAGATAAGGACTAACAGTTACTGCCACTGCAATTTATTTATTTTAAAATTTCACTATTGAGGTCCTCCAACATGACAAAACAGAATGTGAAATATTAGTCTGTGTGTTTCCCACATAAAATGTATCAATATTCTGCTTGTAAATGCATCATCTAATGATCCAGGATGTCAGCAGAATAATGTGAGAAAATAATTTAGTAGCCGGAAATCCCAAGATCATTAAGATGGAGCTTTCTGATGTCTGTACTGAGCTCTTTGGACTTTCCCGTTGGGATGTATGTGGCTCAGTCTAATGTGTGCGGCATGTTCAGGCATAGAGAGGTCACCAACTGTAGTAAAACATAGTCACCAGGAAGTTGAGGGGCAGAATAAGAGCATTGGAGCGTCCTTTATGGTGGCGGACCAGAACGATGTCTAGGTCCCGTGAGGATTGATCTAATAAGGGATTTGGGATGTACCCTTTGCCTATATTTACATGATATGAAAGTAATTGGGTTAATTACTTTCTTACTTTTCATTCATTCAGCCTAAATACCAGGTTAATGTGTAGTCACTGGAAAAAAAAGGTTGCGAGTCAACACTCTTCTGAGTTTTTAGAAATGTGAGCAAGTAAGCAAGTTAATTCTTCACAAAAACAGTCGAGCAGTTTAGCAGTCAGACAACCATCTTCATAGTCTGACAGCTAGTCTTCCTGTCAATGTGCTTCCAGTCAAGCAGATTAAATATCTTTGAGGATTACATCAAGAAGAGTAAAACTTAATCCCTTCCCAAATGACAAACCACTGCAGTCAAAAATCGACTCATTCATGTTGACTTCACATTCTGTGGCTTCGTGCTTAGCTGCTGGAAAGGAGGACAGATTGTTGTGACACTTTTGACATACTGCATTCTGTCATATCTATGAGAATGAAATTACCTCTTAGAGTAGTACTACAGGAGAATCTCACTATTTCATTCAGCCAACATTTCTCATTGAAGGAAAGGACTTAATGGAGGTGGTGGCTAGAAAGTCAACACTTTGGGTGCAGGCAGAGTTTTATAGGCCAAAAGGAGGTTTGTGAACTGCAGTAAGGGGATCACTGTTTGCTTGCAGAAGCATTGCCAGTAACAGTTTAGCACCTGTTGTGGTTTAAAAGTGGCACCCATTTCGATGCTATATCAAATTTGAACTGTAGTTGACTTATATTGGCCTTTCTTTTGGTGAGCATTAATGAGGTCATAAATGCTGTCTGTATTTTGTTTTTATCAGTGGGATTAATTTTACGGCAGTATCAGGCTACTGCTCCTGAATGCAGAGGAAACCGTAGCTTGTCTCCTGCGACTCTGTAAGATGACACAAACAGCCCCCCTGTTCTATCTGTCATCATTACATCTCGGCCCTTGATACCAAAACACAAGCATTAAGCCTTTGACAACCTCTCACATCCACTGCCACTGCTCCCCGCCATGGAAATGAAATTAATAAATGAGGTCAGCAGACCTGCTGCTGTCAACTATTTGCCAGAGAAGTGAAAGGATGTGGTTTTCATGGCTCTAACAAGGTTACTGGTTCCATCTTCCTTAATAGGCCGAAGGGGAGAGCAAAACACAATCACTAACAAGGTTAGGGCTTCAACAGCATCAAAGGTTAAAGTTTGGTATGTGATAAGTCATATGTTACCCTGGGTAATTAAAATACTGTAGGTGTAGATGTCCGACAATTTCAGATTAGGGTAAATATAGAGTTTACAGTGTACATAGTGTAAGTGTACATAGTGTAAGCTTTGAGATGCATTCCAAAATAAAACACCAAAGCGATAGCACCTAGTAGTGTCTACTTTTGATACAATAATTGGTGTCATCACAGTAAAAGTCACCATTTCTTTAGCTTGACACTGAGCATGCTAGTGTTAGCATTTAGCTCAAAGCACCTCATGTCTAAGTACACCCTCACAGAGCTGCTAGCATGGCTGTAGACTCTTATTGTTGTTTGTCTAAAACCCCAAGATACTGCTGAGGGTATTCAAAAGAGATTGCATTTTTGTTGTAGATAATCTTTAAACTTACCTAAATGTTCTGTTTTGGGTGCTGGAGACCTGGGCCCTCTTTAAAAGCTCAAAAACACACTTAACATTGTTTTATCAGCTTGATATTTCCAGACTTTTTTCTAAACATGATTTTAATGAGACAGAGACCCCAGCTGTAAAACATGGATTTCCATATGCTCTATATCTGATTGGTATTGACAATATGTTTAACACAACACTACCCCTCCAAAAATCCTTTAGAATATATGTTATTGGGTTTTATAATACATTTTATAAATTATTTTGCTGTTGATAAATTACTTTTTGACCGAGAGAATGAAATAAATATGTATTCATGCATAGTCCCTATAATATAAAAACCATGGAATATAACCTTTTTGGGTGAAATTGCAATGCTTTATGTTCATTTCCGTCCAGCATATAGCAAAGGGAAGGATTACCACTTCAATACGTTTCTATATATTAGAAAATAATTTTCAAAGGAAGCAGTTTCTTACACAGCCATACCAACAGCAGCCCCTGTGTTTTGTGTCCCTACAGGGTTGCCGTCAGCCATGTTAAGGTAAAGCCCAGGTGCGCGGTGTTGACCATGCTAAAGCGCCTGGACAAAATCCGCTTCCGAGGCCCCAGGACGAGAGACGACTTCCCGGATCTGGCCGAGTCGCCGCCTGCCTCCGACAACGAATGTAGCGACGACATGCAGCTGAAGCCCAGAACAGCTCTGCGAGACACAGAGGAGCTCCTGCGAGACCCTGTAAGTGCTCACTGTGTTACCTCGGTTGATATCCTCTGCCTTTTTCTCATTCTTTCTGTCACTCTCCCTTTTGTATCTCTCTGTCTCTTCACTTCACTTACTGAGTAAATGGTTATCTTGCTTATGTCTTTTTAGCCTTGACTGGCTTGGACGAACACACATTTTCTTCATGTACTGATGAATTATTATATAATATATAACACAATTATGACTATGAAAAGGACACTTTGACCTCAGTATGATTTTAGCATCATTTCCAGAATAACACAAAAAAAAAACATAGGGAGGGAGAAATGCCGTAGCCGCTGTTTAACCTTTTTGTTGTTGTTGTTTTAGCATCCTTAGCTATCTTAATACATGTGTATGACTAAAAACAACAATATGTTGTTTTGCTTTCAACTTGTATCTTGTTATTGGTTGTTTTTGGTTATTCCGTAGAGAAAAGGAGAATGATGGAGGGTGGGGTTGTTATGATGAAGAAAAATGGAAGAGATGACAGCGATACAGATTTTCCTATGGGGGACATGGAATAGAGATGGCAATCAACAGCAGCCAAGAACAGAAATAGTGAAAGCAGCGGTGAGATGAAGAGATATTGGATCGCAGGAAGGGAATGAAAAATGGAAGGAGAGAAAAGATTAAAGCAGGGAAAGTGAAAAAGGAGGCAAGAGGACAGGAATTGAGCCTCAGAAGGTTGGTCTCTGAGATGTCTAGAGGGGAGGAGATGGACAGGATGAAGAGGAAATGGTGAGAAAGGACAAACTTACCAGCCTTGACAAAAAAGACAAATCCAGATGATGTTTTCTGATATTTCTACCTCCCACGCTAGATACTGTTCATATTTCATGAAATCTGCAGATATCTCTATCGTACTTGTGGATGACTAAATTGGCAGTACCGTTGTCATCATCATTCACATGCACTGATAGGAAGATTTAAGACTGATTTGTATCATTTCCTGAATGAAGGGCCCAGGTATCTCTGTCGTTCTTTTACTTTCTCTCTTTGTAACTCCTGAAATAGCCAGCTGCATAGACTGTTGCATAGGATTATTATTGTGGGTTTTCCTGCATCCCATTGAAAGCTGCACAAGGCCTGGTGATAAATGAGTGGTACTTGGTGACAAAACACCTCATTAGACCATAACCATCTGTTGTGGAGCAATATTTATTTTAGTCAGTGATCTAACTGACTATGGCCCCTTTTATTCTGTGGGCATGTGCAACATGTGTATTTTCATGGATGCACACGTGCCTTCCTGTGTGTACAGTGTGTCTGTGAGCTGCTGCTGTTTGTCTGTATGTGTACGGGTGTTTGCCTGCTTCAGTACCAGCCCACTGGGAGGGCATCGCCCACATCACTGCACTGATGTCACACTCAGTAGCCCCAAAATAGATCAAGTTAGCCCCCTTCCCTGCTAGGATACACGCACACGCACACACACACACACACACACACACACACACACACACACACACACACACACACACACACACACACACACACACACACACACACACACACACACACACTCACACACTCAAGGCATGCAGTCTCTCCCACACAAAACATGCTGTTGCATTCAATGTCTAAAAGCTGCCCCTGCTTGGTGGAAATATCATCCTCCCTGCGTAGTGCCCTTCATAGGTCCCTACTGGCCAATTGGAGCCCACCAGACAAACTCCAGGACCAGATCACATGACCTGCCTGGAAACCTCCCCTTTATTTCCTCATATGTTAAAACGAAGACAGAGTGTGCCCTTGGGCTACATGCACTGAGACTTTACGACAAACCAGCCTGTGTCATCCATACTAAATAGGCAGAATGTCACTGGGCAGATGGTGTTCAGTCATTGCACAGACGACTGCATGCAACCTCACTGGCCTCGTCTTACTTGTTCTGCTAGTTCAGGTGGCTTCCTCGCTGCATTTGTCATACTTTGTGTCATCTTTTTCATTATCTATACTATAGTACATCTAAAGTTTTGAAACCAGCCAGGTAAGATGATATGATGCAGGTCAAGCAAATGCTTGATAATAACACAGGGATAATCCCCAATATCAAATTACTATAGTGTTGCAACACTAAACAAATATAATTTTGATTAGATGCATTTCTTTTTTTGATTCAAAGTCTCTCAAAACTCCAATGCCATGCAGCCTATTTAAAATTATGATTAAAAGCCACTTCACTAACCATCAGTGCTGAACTCTTAAATTTGCCACTCCATGCAGAAGTCAGTACTCTCAGTAGTGGGTCATGAATGCTTGAGCCTGTAATCATATCCTCAGGATTTAAAACCAAATCTCTTATCTCTTTCAGTATTATTTTGAGGGCCAAAGATCAACTCTATAATATAAAAATAAATCAATCCAAATACAGTCTACTGTTCTGAATTGTAATCTCTCCATTGAAATAAGTAGTTAAAGTCAAACCGCAAGTTGTATCCACGCCATGATAATTCAAATGTGGGTTTTTGCCAATTAGCTGTATGAGGTGCTGTGGATTGCACTCTTGCAATGCTGCTGTGGAGGATTGTGGTTGTCTTTACTAAGAAGACTGCTGCCTAAATCACTTTGGTAGTTTGGATTTTTGTTCTTTGGTAGGACATGCACGTCTGGTCTGAGCATACTGAGCTGACGATTTTGTGTTTTGTTAAAGTGTTTCATTTGTATTTAAAGTGACAATATTTGAGTGTGCAAATTTGGCAGAATTGCACTCCCAGTCAACTGTTCAAGCTTGATTACTTCTCAGACAGTGTGCACCATTTAAAAGAAATCAGAAAATGACAGGGTTAACAGGAAATCCGGTTGGGTAGGGAGGAGGGTGTATGGTTTCTCAGAAAAAAGTGAAAGTAGAACAGGCAGTTCAGATAACCATGTCTGTAGAGGTTAACCACTATATCCATTACACTGTCTGCATTTTCTACCACCAGCAGAGGATTTATAATTCGTTTTGCTAGCACATTTCATATTATTTACTCAATTAACCTGTTAATGCTGACAGCATAGTAATGTAGCATGATGTGCCATAAACGCCTGGTATTCACAGATTAATTTATTAATTTGAACTTTGTGGCTTCATCTGATTCTCTGAAGCAGTTACCACGCCCTATTGTCTGGACATCTTTACATCCACAACTTTTATAAAATGTGCACTAGTACTGGTACACCTATGTGTCCAACACCATTTTCTGTGACATACTAATTCTGTTAATGGTTAATTATTGAACATGGTTGATTAAAAAACTACCACCAGCCTGCTGCACCAACAATGTGCCAAACATGGAGAAGGTATCTAGTGATATGAGCAGAACAAGGCCTTGAAATCACACCTTATGTACAAACCCTTCCTACTGTGAGACACATTGAGCTTCATGAGAAAGTTGCGGTCTTAAAAAGCACACGCCTTTTCACAACATAGAAGAATGAGTATTTAAAAAGTATGTGAGATCCCTGGAGCTGTTCTTTTGGATGAACCAGACATTTCTGTGTCAGTTCTGCACTGAGGCAACTGCACAACCCATGGACAGTGACCGTGTCCTTCTAGAGGCTGAGCGCAGAGACAGGAAGAATGGAATGAGGAGAGAAAAGGATCAAATGAGAAGTACAACCGATGACCGAGGAGAAAAGAGACACGATAAAAGCTTTGTATTAGAACTACAGCAGGAAATTGCTTATCTGAAGAAGGGAGGTGCAGAGCTGGGTCCACAGTGGGCTAAGTGTGAAAACTGTGTCTTGTCTAGTTGAGCACAACTCTAGGCAAGTTAGTGGACAGCTGGAAATGCTGTATTATGAGTTTAAGTATGGACGTGACACAGCACATCCCAAACTTATCCGGTCAGAGACAACAAAAGTGTAAATCATGGAGACACTTGAAATCTGAGAGATTATTGATTGATGACATTCTACCATGAGGTTCAGGTTAAAGATGGTCTGGACTTTAGAAGTGACAAAAAGAGTTTCTAAATGAGTATCTGGAGTGTTTTCAGTGTTAGAATAGTTGGGGCGTGTTTGAAAGTTTTGAAATGAATCCATAAACATAAAAAGCAAGATTGAGTGCATACAAACATTTCAGAATACCTTTTCAGTGCTTTGTCATATACATTTAATTTGATTTATTTATAAGGACAACACATGGTAGTCAACATTACTGTAAATGTGCCTGTGTTAGCCAGCTGGCTAATTTGGAACTGTAGTCCTTTGGCGAGATGTTTTGAGACCACAGCAACGACAAAAAAAACATTTAAACATTTACAGACAGATGACAACAAGACGCCATAAAGACAGTAACCACAACAAAATAAGCATACTCAAGACAGTGCTGAATCCATGCAGAGCAACAGGAAGCAGCATAACATGAGTACAGTAATACATCAACAATATCCACATTCAGTTAATGTAGCCGTGCAAGCGACGTGAAGCAACCAAACACAGCCGAGCAGTGCTGATTATAGCCATGTTTTGACACATGGCAACGAGACAAATAAAATACAACAATCATGACATTGCTCTACATGTTACTGTAGAGTTTTGTCAAAGTCAAATGTACTCCAGTAAAATGCCACGGTCTGTTGACAGTTACATACAAACATGTGCCATTTGGTTTGTTTCTTTTGGTGTTGGTGATTGATTGCAGTTCATCTAGTAGAAATGACCAAAAGAAAACCAGAGTTGTTGATTGTGGCTTTATTTGCAAAACAATGTGTGTTGGCAACATCTGTTCACCTACGTCTTACACCAGACACATCTTACATTTAGAAGTAGCAAAGTACAGTAGCTATGAATATCACAACATTAAGGCTTTAACAGCATTCAGTAAGACATTGTTTAAAACACGCAAGTCGTGGAAAAGATAATGGAGTTTTACAGCAGGACACAGTGAGAGTCCTACGCTCTCATCAGCTTCAGACATGACCGAGGGAGAGGGGGAACATAATAATTAATCAGCCGATAATCGCCTAGGGTGACGTCAGGGCTTGACCTACTTTTGACAACCAGGTGGCACTGACTGAGAGTTGACGACCGCATGAAATGACATGAAGGTGTGCTTACGTTCTTTAACGTCCTTGGACCAAACCATTAGCGACTTAACTTAGCATCATTTTTAAAAAACAAAGCTGACTAAATCCAAACCAAAGAGCATTGTAGCTGAGCCCTCCATAATGCAGCAGCACTTCTTTTCCCTCCCACAGTCTGCTCCTGTCATCTTCTGCATGTCCTCCACGTCTATTTCTGCCTCTCCTTTATCCTCCGGTCTCCATTTCATTCTCACACTCTCCTCTTTCTGTTTGTCTCCTTCAGTCAACATCCTTTTTCTTTGCAATGACACACTTCTAGAAGAGGCTTCCATTTGTTTTCTTTGAAGTGAAGGGATGCTCTCTCCATCTCTGTCTCTATGTCTCCCCACCCCCTTATCTTGTTAGGCTTTGGCTCTCTTCCAAAAGCACGTTTTCAGGTCAATGCCAGTTTTGCGCTATCTCTCTCTCCGTTCCTCCCTCCCTCCCTCCCTCCCTCTCTCTATTGCTCTCTCGCTCTCTCTCTGCAGAGAGCACATCAGCTAAAGACATTGCGGTGTGTCTATGCAGGCACACACAAACCTTGCTGGTTGCTGTCGGGGAGAAGCTGCTGCAGCGTGTGTGTGTGTGGCAGGAGCATTTTAAAGGACCCTTGCTGTAGTCGAGCAGCGATTCTCAACCTGCAGTGCTCATCAGCAGCTAGCACAGCCATCTCTCCCCTCCTCTTGCTCTTTCCTTTCCTCTCACTCCATCACCTCCTCATCCCTTTTTTCCTCGCACTCTGTCCCTCATTCCTCCCCTCTCTCACACAGTCGTCACCTCTCAATCATCGTCCTTCTCTCAGTCCACCTACACACATGTTGTGTTGCTAGTTGTGTGTGTCAGGGTTAAAGCCCTTAGTCATAAGGGTGTGTCAGTATTCAGTGTTGCTGTAGTCAGAAGAGGGGGATTCTCCTCATCCTATCTCGCTCCAACTGGACTTTAACCGGGAGAGGAAACGTTAGCGTGAGTCATGGTGCCATGCTAATCTGTGTGGATGTGTGTTACATCATATGGGAAATCCCTCCTTGCGTTCTTGTATGTATTTTGTTGTCAAGTCATTCTAAAACCAAATCTCTCTTTATTTTGTTTTCTTTGTTTGTGAATGCAATGGGTGTGTGCATGGTCCCTTGTATGTACACCCGTGTATGTGCTGTAAACATCTGTGCGTGCGTGTGTGTGTGTGTGTGTGTGTGTGTGTGTGTGTGTGTGTGTGTGTGTGTGTGTGTGTGTGTGTGTCTGCGTGCAGGCAGGTTCGGGGTCTCCTACCATGGCCGCGGCCATCCAGGACTTCCAGAGGTCGGAGTCGGACCGACTCAATGAAGTCAAAGGTCACCTGGAAATTGCCTTATTGGAGAAACATTTCCTACGTGAGTATACACACACACACACACACACACACACACACACACACACACACACACACACACACACACACACACACACACACACACACACACACACAACCCTGGACCACATTACTATATATATATATATATATATATATATATATATATATATATATATATAGATTATTTTAGAGCTATTCACTCAGATTGCTCACAAATATGCAAACAGTTATTGAGACCTTAAAGACCTTTAAAGGATTGTCGTCTGGGTCTTCACACATTTTAGTTGTCTTTTTGTTGGGTGTATGTACCAAATGTTTGCTGACACTTCATCGGTTCATGTTGTTCATGCCTGTTGAAGTCTCTCTCGGGCAGCACAATTAATCGAACATTAATCAAGATCACGAACATGATAGACTGCGATATTGATGTTTAAAATGCGTGCTCTGCTAATAGAAAAATCAGTGTTTCAGTTTCAGTGTTTACACTGCATAAATTAGCCTAGCGACTAGCTGGCTTTCTGTTCATAGCTTAATCCAGACACAACACCACGGTGAATTTTAGCCTGCATGCACGTTTTTTCAGCTCCACATTTTGTTGAAACAGAGCAGCTAATATTGGTAGCGAGAGCAACAAGTTAGCAGACTGCAGATTGAGTCGTCACTGCACCTCTCTGTGTATGTGTGAGGAGAGAAACGCGGCAGTAAATGATAACAAAACGCATTCAAGACTCACACCCAGCTGAAATGGAAACACTGCGCTGCAACACGTGTCTTACGGTTTAATCAAAGGCAATCATTTTAAAGGTTTCTTTTACGCTACAGTATTGAAAAAATAAGTATATCCAAATCCCAAAATCGAAAACCAAATACCTACCCAATGAACGAATATCTGAGTAGTGCACAGCTCTACTTGTTTTGATGCAAAGATATTAGCAGAAATGTAGCACAACATGGAAGTGAAAGCAGTGCTCTGTTGATTTTAAATGTGAATAGTCAAAGTGCAAAAATATATATTGTGTCACTAAAAACAATGAATAATCATGATAAATAATCAAAATCCAAAATATCAAAATAATCTTTATCATTTTGGCTATAATCGTTCTAAGAATCTGTGTTCAGTGCTCAAATAGTGTGTTTTACTGGTTTTGGTTTCCACAAGCTGCCTTGTCTACCTCTAATTTCAGTTAGAGATTTCCTACATTACCCAGAGTCCCTCTTGTCAGTTCCCAGAGACAATCCCTGTACTTGTGACATTCAGCTCATGGTTATAGAGTATACGTGGGTGGTGAGATTGTCTGCAGCATCAAGAGCAAGGAAGCAACAGATTGATGAAAAAGTGTGAGTTCAATGACTACAGTATCTTTGGTGACTTTGTGTTGTGGAGATACTGCCTCTTTCCACCATTCATATCTACAGTGCCTTTCCTACACTTTCTGATTGTATACCAAATGGTGACTGTAGCAGGAAGCATCCTCTATTTGATGAGAGGCTCTGGTAAAACTCAGCTGAGGCTGAAATTAACTCCTCAACAGCCCATGCTGCCACTTACTGATGTCTCATCAATTAATTGTAACAATGAACACGCTCTTTCTTGTTGGTTTTTAGAGCGATCCACTTACAGCTTTTGATGACATCTAGCTTTTATTCTGACGGAAGTTGAATGCATTCATTGTAGGTCGCTTTGGAAATGAGCGTCTGGCAGATGATGGTAATGTAATAGTCTCTTCCAGTAAGAGTTACCTTTAAACTATAAGCATCTTGTGATATCAGTCTGCTTTGTGGTTTCACAGTCTCACACAAGGTTGGTTTTGTGCATTTCTTCTTTGCTGTGTGCAACTTGACTCAACCAGTGTTATGCTTATTACATGAAGCAGTGTTGCTCAACTTAACTTCATGGCTATAATAACAACCAATTGTATCTGTAAGCCGTATTGGGTTCCATTGCTTGCTATAATGTTTGCTATTGTTAATTTCAACGATATTGCCAAATATGGGCGTTTTATCCTGTCTTACCTTTAAAACATAGGATTGCTCAGTTACCTTTCTCCAGTTTCACAGAAGCAAGTCAACTTCAAATGATGATGGGAAACAAATCAGCACAGGAAGTTGAATGGACTTAAGATAACTATTTCATCTGATATTTAGAAGGGGCATTAGCAACAGTAACATCCTGTTTTGCTGACTGTATGTATGTACGCAACTGTATACAACCCTGAAATTACACTGGAAGCATAAAGGAAGCAAGCAGCTGCTGAGCTAATGTAATGTAAAAAATGGTAATTTACCATGCTACACCACCACCAGAGACACACTGTAGGGTGAAGCATCCATGATGCAGTAATGCAGTCCCAGTTACCCTACAAACCTTTCTGTTCATTCATTCATTTGTTGATTACACCATGCATAACGTTGCAACCTAAAGCAGAATGTCTACAGGGATTTAAAGTCCCCTCCACTCAAAAATGTGTTTACGACCTTGACTATACTGACTTATATCTGTGTAAAGTTTGTCACTAGAGCGGCGTTTTCACCGAAGAAGGTGGGAGGGGGAGATGTCTGTGCACCTTCCTGAAATCTGAGATTCAAACGTATCCCGGGCAAGCTTGATTAGATACGTCACTTCACTAATACGTATAAGCTACTGTCCAATACGCAAAAGCCAGCAAAGAAACCTGAAACCTCCAGCGCAGAGCAAACTGTCAGTACAGAGAGCGGCAACACACATCATGTCATCGTAGCTGTCAGCCACTGCCTGTTACAAGCTAACAAACTAACAAACAACATAAACAAATAAAATATGCTAACTACACTTACCATTCTGATCTGCCATTCTGATATATAGTCACCGATTTCAGTGTGCAACATACTTTTCATCTCAGTCTGACTGACGCTGGGTTCAGACAGGACTCCGAGAATATAGTTACAGTACAGATTGTCGAGAGTATAGTTACAGTACAGAGAATATAATAATAACAATGTACAATAAGTACCGATTGCGAGCTTGCGGAGCTCTGCAAGCGGGCTTCCAGCCCTTGGAGCTCTGGGAATATATCTAGGAAGTCTGTGCCAGGTTAGTCTTTTTGCTTTAGATTAAAGCTGCTAATAAATTCCCGACACTGCAGTTCCCCGGCATCAACCTCATCAACAGAATCATGACTCCCTCTTCAGTGCACTGTCCCCTAGTGAAACTCTGATGGACCTTAAATGATCTGCTTCTGTTACTGTTCCAGTGTAGTTATAGAGTTCAACTATGAGTGTCTATTAGAGAGAGTGAGACGGATCGAGAGAGAGTTTGAAAGAGAATACCTCAGGCTATGTCCTCTCCCATAATGCCTGTGCCTGAGCAAAAAGGGCTGGATTCATTGTCACACTGTCAGGATGCTAGCTAAATGAGCTCACCCTTCATGGACCTTTCTTCCTCCCTTTTTGACCTTTCCTTTCTTCATTGTTTTTCTCCTTTTGTCCCCCCCAGAGCTCTCTTTCATTTTTCTCTCCATCCCGCTGAGCTGCTCTTTCAGATTGTGCCCGCTGCTCCCTGCTCTTCCTTTTTTGCTCATGTATCCCCTTCTCTTCTTCCATCGTGCTTTTGATTTCCCTGTCCCTTCATGCTTTCTCTCTGTCAGACATAACAGTGCAATGTTCTGAGATTCTTCTGAGCTCTGACAGACACGTGTGCTTGCACATAAACACTCAAGCAGGTAAAACGGCTGTGACAGTGCCATGAGCTTAAAGAGTTAAGAACAGAAATATCATCATTGCTCTTCTAAGATGGCAGCCACTTGTAAGGGGACTCCGAAGGGGAGGAACCTTCATACATGTTGCCTTGTGTTGTTGATTGGAAAAGGGTAGTAGTGCCTCTGGGTAATGTTGTTTTTACCTCACGTGCTTTGTGTTTTTATTCCCTCTGTTTTCTTGTAGCGGTCTGTTGCTTCTCCCTTCCCCTCTCACTCTCTTGTTATCCATTTCTATCATTCCTCAACCTCTCGTCCTATCTCTGGCTGGTGTAATCGTACAGCGAGGAACACTGAAGCGTGTCGATCCATTAGCACCTAATGGAGTCCTGAGGTCTCTGCCCTGCACTCCAGTTATTGTGTATTCTATTTCTACTATTTTTCTGTGCACTCTACTCTCCGGTGCTCTATTTGGTCATCGTACAGTAAGCAATGGACTGCTGAGTAGAGCTGGGCAATATATAGATATTATATCAATATCGTTATATGAGACTAGATATCGTCTTAGATTTTGGATATCGTGATATGGCATAAGTGTTGTCTTTTCTTGGTTTTAAAGGCTGCATTACAGTAAAGTGATGTAATTTTCTGAGCTTCTGAACCAGACTGCTGTAACTGTTCTATGATTTGCCTTTACCCACTTAGTCATTATATCCACATTACTGATGATTATTTATCTAAAATCTCATTGTGTAAATATTTAGTGAAAGCACCAATAGTCAACACTACAGTATCTTTGCGGTATAAATATCGAGGTATTTGGTCAACAATATCATGATATTTGATTTTCTCCATATCGCCCAACCCTACTGCTGAGTGTGTGATTCCTCGCGCAGTATAGCCTGCTATATAAAAAGCCCTAGGCTGTATGAGTGTGTATTATATTCTCAGTTAAGTGTTGAGAACCGATGAATAAAGACTTGTATGGTTATATGCAGTTTGTCGTTAGTTAAAGCTAACGAGATTAGTGGCGTGAAACAAAAGATTCCTTGTTGGAAGACATTATGGGTTTATGTGTTGTGTAAAGGCTTTTCTGGAGCAAAGGTAATATAGGGAAACAACATAACATACTGTGAGAAGCCTAGCCATAGTTTGCACATTGAAAGGATTCAGAAATGTGATGACTTAGAGTAATAATCCTTAAGATTTGTGCCGTGGTTGATTTGGCGACACTCGTGGTTACTGGTGGTAACAGCAAGTACAGTTTGATACTACGCTTCCCATAATTCTGGGTGCAGCAAACTGCTGTATCTGTTTACAACACAGCCAACCAAACCCACATTGTTTTAATAAGGAAGTTGTCCAATAATTGGGCATCATGCCATGAGCAAGTGTGAGCAAGTGTGATCTGATTGCATGCTGTCCACGCTGCGAGTATTTTCCACACAATCGCACAGTTTGTTTTTTCCCTTGCTGAGGAGTAGTAGGTGTGCAGCCTTCATCGGACAGCTCACTTTGGCTGCTTGTTCATGTTCCATTAAACTGATCAACTGTCAAAAATTGCTGAAAATTTGGCCGTTTAGCTCAGTTGGTAGAGCAGGCGCACATACAGAGGTTTATTCCCGTCTTCCCCCTCGCTCTCCCCTTTCATGTGTGAGCTGTCCTATGAAAGGCGGAAATGCCCATGACGAAATCTAACATCTAGCGTGTTCCTTTAAGCTCACCGTGTTGCTTCTTACACTGAGAAGATACAAACCTGTTTTGGCCTCTTAACAACATGCTTTCCCAAAGGAAAGGGACTATAATGGCATGACAGGAAATAGGAGCAAATGTAACCGAGTCTCATTCCAAACCTCTTTTAGCAGCGCATCAGCATTTAACCCAAGAAATGACTTGGGCTTTTTGGATCTCTTTCACACTGAGTGTAGGAGTATTCCCTCTCTCTTTCTGTCGCTGACATCTTTCCCTCTCTGCTGCTTAAAATAAAGCCTGGGCCCACGCTGTATGCTAAGACAAACACACTGCTTAAGTATATTGTCTCCTGCCTTCACAGGAGTTTCCATTCCGTGTGTGTGTGTGTGTGTGTGTGTGTGTGTGTGTGTGTGTGTGTGTGTGTGTGTGTGTGTGTGTGTGTGTGTGTCTGTGTGTGTGTGTGTGTGTGTGTGTGTGTGTGTGTGTGTGTGTGTGTGTGTGTGTGTGTGTGTGTGTGTGTGTACGCTATTCTTAGGGCACTTAATTGGTTAATTTGTAACCATGTTTTTGGACGCGAGATCACATAGGCTAACGTGCACATCAGCATCGGAGGTCGTGATGGCGTTCTGCTGTATCTTCTCTTCCTCTTCCTTTCTCTCTCTTCTCCAGGTCCACATTTATTCCCTTCCTCTCATCTATTCATTCTCATCTCATCTCTCTATTACCTCATTCTTCCTTGACCAAGTGAAGTGTTCTCTTAAACGGTAATTCCGTTTTTCTTTTTTTCTTTCAGCCTGGACCCCACATCAGAGGATTTCCCCTCTAATCAAAAGGGCCGTGCTAGGGACATGAGCAAATACAAACCATTGTTTTTATTTAAAATCTGTTAGATAACACGAAACCATGGGTGTATTATAGCCTATTGACCGCACAAAACGCTGCTCTCTCTCTTGCTCTCTCTCTTGCTCTCTCTCTCCTCTTGTCCACTCTTCGTCCGTATACTCAGGCTCAGATGAATACAGGTGATCGTCGAATTATAATGACCTTATCCACATTGTCGAAATCGGTTAAATATTGAGCCACGGCACTGCAAATCTTTTAGATAGCAGGAGCCTAGAATTCCTGTAGCCTACTCCAAAACAACAACTCCCGAAACGTCTTTTCCCCGACTTGTTATAGCCTACTCCACACCGCTCTCTTCGGACAAGAAGCCACCTCCCGAGATCGATAATGTTGACAGAGACTTTTAATAACATTTTTAGTCGGTGGCAAAAACAATCAATGTTAGTGGACAAAAATCGAGAGTGCACAATTGCCCCATCAGATTATATTGCAGTTTGGTTTGTGCTGGCCGGTCACTGCGATCTCTCTCTCTCAATACTGGAGCAATTTCAAAGATTTCTGGTCTCATCAGTCTATTAGACACAAATGCATGGGGAAATGGGGCCCGGGTTGAAAAAAACAACAACTGAAATTACTCTTTAAGTCTGTCAGTGTGGGTAAGCTTCACAGGGTTTTTATATTATGCTTGAGTAAATATAACCCCAATTAACAAAACTGGTTAAAAAAAAATAATATTCATATTTAAATAAATAAATCACCGGGAGAGTCCGCAATAAAACTGAGATTCTCAAGTTTTTGTTCTGCTTGTTCAACGATTGTTGCAATGGAGACAGTTTTGGTTTTGAGATATCACCGCTGAGACCTCTAGTGCCACGTCAATGCAATTAATGGATTTATTTTTTGTGGTTACATTTGGAAAAATACAACAACAGTGTGTTTTCAGACGCATTGTTGCGGTTACATGTGCAAGATAATCCACAGACCTAGAAAGGACTGCAGCTCCTGATACAGTGTCTACAGTGAGGCCTGTGGATTATCCGCAGTAACAAGAATTACTCTGTGCATTAATTTAGCATTGCTTAGAATCTTTGAAGCTTCAATGTTTTTGCAAGCTTAAATACATGCTAATAGGTTTTTATTTTAAAATTAAAACGAGAGATTAAATTGAGACTGAATCCAAGCTAGTACTACCATTATGTTAGTGTCATGTTTTGTTAATGGTCTTACTGTACTTGTATGTAGTAATTACATGTCAGCTATGGGTGGTCAATATGACATAGATTTTTTAAGCTCATAGACTACTGTTTATAAAGTTGTAGCTATCCTTTTACTATCTCTTAGTGCTGTGTTAGCCACTGCGGGCAATTAGAGTTACAAAACAGTAAGCAATTGTGTTCTATGGCAATACTGGATTAAAAGTGTTTCATGAATGTAAATTATGCAGGTGTCTTAGCATAACACTGCTGTGTGTGTGTGTGTGTGTGTGTGTGTGTGTGTGTGCGTGTGTGTGCGCGTGCATGTCTAAAATGACCAATGTGTAAATATAAATTGTAGATGTGTGTTTAAGTTTATTTCTCTGTGTGAATGTTTGTGTTTCTCAGTCCTCGCATACTGCACACCAAGATTTACAATAAGCACTCTGACAACACAGTTTCGTTGAATGATAACCCTGTGATAGTTTGATTATTATAGTAATGGACGTAAAAAACAGAGGGATATATCAACTAAAATATGTCCCGTGGGTGACAGAGCTGAGCTGAACTGACCCTCCTACTGGTGATAAAATGGTAGAGGGTAGTGCCAGTGGAAATCACCTCATGTAATTATATGAGCAGGCCTAATGTGCTTGGCTTTTATTGCTTCCTTTCTCTGTCTTGCTTCAGTTCTCTCTTGCTTTTATTCATATTCCCTTTCACTCCCACCTCTAAACGTCTCTGTATTTCTTTGCCCTTGTGTCCTCTCTGTGCTTTTCTTTTTTGCCTACTTTTTACCCTTGGCTTGTTGATATCTCTAGCTTTTTATATCTCTGTTTCTTACACAACTCACAAGCCTAACAAATTATCACACGGAAGCACTGTGTAACAGACGGGTCCTGCTGTCATTGGGTTTATCGGTTTTACTGCTACTATTTCCATAACATTTGAGAGAACTGTGTGTGTGTGTGTGTCTGTGTGTCTGTGTGTCTGTGTGTGTCCTGTTTGAAGGTCACTGCAGAGGAACAATGACTTGCTGATCAATACAGTGTCCTAGCTGCTGCCCTACTTCACACTGGGCATAGGGGCACACACATAAAGGCTACACACACGGGCACATTGCAGCAACAGCAGCATAACTGAAAGCTAATGGAATAAGGGATGAACCGCAATAAGTATTTAATGCAATGCGTTCTTCACAATACCATCTGGTACTCACCAGTACTGGGAAACCACCCGGAATAACAAGTACATCCCAGTGGGGTATATCATACAGACATCAGGAAGTGTCTTATTTCCCAAGGACAGATCTTACAAAAATAATGGATATTGAAAATACAGAGATTTAGTGTCACAAACAAACTCCCATAGTCCACCCACATGTTTTCTCTTTAAGTTGCCTGATTTGAGCTCTTAGATTATAGACAGTAATTGATTGACAGCTCTGCCACTCTTCTGTTATTTTTGTTGCACCTGTTAGGGCAGGGCCGTGTACACGGCATCATTGTTATTAGTTCATTTAGTTAGATAAGGTAAAATGGATTAGGATGACAGTGCAGTATAATCCTGTTTTTTGTCTTTTAGGACGAAACAGAACAAGCAATCTCGTTGATCGCTTATAAAGGTATTCATTTAGAAGTAAAATAAGAAAGAAGAATGTATTATAGTAATTGATGGGTATATTGGATCTGGGGAGTAGCAGAAAAGTAGAAGTAATTGAAAAGTCTTAGTTTTGAATTCTTGGTGATAATTATGCAAGTGATCGAGTATTCTGCGAGACTCTGCCTCATTAGTGATTTCTGTACACTGATGATGATTCATTCTTCTTCTAAGACCGCTACAGGACATGCTACATGATAATGAATACATCTTGCGCAGTCTTGTCTGTCATAGGTGAGCTCTGTACAACAGGAAATTAAGCCTTTGAAGCAGAACGGCTCTTACAGCTCAGAAGCAGAGGTTTCTGTAATTGGGATGTTTGAGTTTGTGAAGAAAATTGTCAAATGAAATGGACCTGTAATTCATGTAACCCCGGTGTCTACACACAGTTGGTGCAGACATCTAGTTTTTACATCAGTTTCTCTCACTTTACTCTATGTCCCAGTTGTTACATTTTAATTTAGCTGTACCCTCATGAGTTTAGCCGAGCGTGTGAGATTGGTGGCATGTGTGTCTTTTGACCAGGCAGCATGTCCATGGCATACTGTATGTGTTCTGATCGGAGTGCATTAAAGCAAGACGTTGAACCCATCTAAGTCTTCTAATATCTTCTAGCAAATTTGCAGTCTTGAACTGTTGATATGTAATTTGTTTTCTTGCTGTTTCCCCTGAAGGCACTTGGTTCCCAGTACTTAGAGGAGACTACAGATATCATAGACCAGATATCTATGATGTAATGAAATCTATTATCTCATTACTGTTCTCCAAACAAGCTGACGCTATCCTCCCTGCTGACACAACATTGGATTATGGAACACTGTTTATCTTGATTATTTATTGCATGTTACTCTCCCACATAAATATTTGAGCATGCACACAAACACACACAGTAACATAGACTTAGAGTCAAAATACTCGCTACACATTTCCTGTAAGCACAATAAATGGCACAGTAAATAAAGAGTTTTGATGTTACAGGGAGAACTGTGAAGTTTGAGATTTAGCCATGAACTTAAAATTATCTTGTAGAGGGGAAATAAGTGAAACAAGTGGGTGAAATCTAGGTCACGTAGAGATATCAGGGCCAGAGTGGAAGGAGGCCACAGAAGGGAAAGATCATTTTTAAAATATACAAGACAAAAGAAGACAAAATACAGTATTTGCTCTTTGTTCACTCCAAGTACAACCTACAGAACTACAGTATAATAATTATTAAATACAAACTAAAACACAAAATTTAAAAACAAAAACAAATCTTTAAATAAATGTATAATATCCAGGCCTTACATTTGGCACTGTTGTTCACTTAAAACCCTTTTACAGAACCCAAATGTTATGAACTTGCAGAGTGAGGGCGGTAACAGTTTAGTTCTGATCAGCTGTCCGTGTAGATATGCAGCATGTTTCATTTCTAAGGCAAGAGTAAAACTGAAGGAACATGATGTTTACTTTACCCTATCTTCCCTATCTCTTCTTCCTTGGTCTGTGTCTTGAATGGTGTACTAAACATCTGCAGATTGGCTGGAGGTCACAAAAAGCTCAACCTTCCTTTCTGCTCAAGTCAACCAGTGTTGTGGCAAACACTGTAGAGAATGGGAACAATGAGAGGCCAATGTGAAGCAGCCGATTCTCTGTCTCTCTTTCTCTGAACCCCCTGTGCCCCCACCTTCCTTTCATGAATGGAGCCATTGTCTCTGGCCTGGATTGAACAACTCACACAGTACTTTTCCTTTTGAGGTCTTAAAAACGTTGCCTGCTTGGATGAAAAGTGATTCGCTTCGCTTGCGTGTTTACAGTATGCGCACTCACGCATTCTCATACACACACACACACGCGCGCTACCGCACACAAATATGAACTTGCACATACCATAACACAACAAACGCATAACGCATGGCCACACATATGTCCAAACCACTTAGATAAACCCATACTGACTTAAACATGCATAATGTGTGTGTGTGTGTGTGTGTGTGTGTGTGTGTGTGTGTGTGTGTGTGTGTGTGTGTGTGTGTGTGTGTGTGTGTGTGTGTGTGTGTGTGTGTTGACAGCTCCAGTGTGCTCAGAAATCTCAGATTCCAGGCCCTCTTAGCCTGCTGGCCACCCAGCAAAGCCCCACCTCTCGCCACCTCAGCCGCCCTCCTTCTCTTTTTACCGAGTGCCTTACACACTCAGACCAGCTCCGATCACTGACCATCACTGTGTGTGTGCGGAGGCCTTTTAAAACAGTCTCTTGTGTTGCTGGTTACCAATCAGCACCGAGGAACCTGTCCTTGATCTCTGCTTTGTCTCTGGATGGGACATGTAAACATGGAGCATATACCTAAGTTGCCAGATTCGATGGGTTTTGAAGAGGCTTGAGGTCATTATGTAACAGAGGGGGACCAGGAGAACCTGTAACCATGGCTCAGTTTCAGGAAAGAACCAAGGCGGCCACTCTGCCGTCCCGTTTTTGCGCAAGTGTCCCAGGGACTGGCCAGCTGCAACGACGGATGGGTTTGTGCACGATGGAGGACTTCACCTGTGACAGCTTTGAGCTGCTTTATAGTGGAACTGTTGATAAGATCAAAAGCCACAAAAGTAACCTCAACCTCAGTAAGTTTGTCAGCTTTACAATCAGGAATGGGCAAGTTCAGCCTAGCTACATTGTACCGTAAACTTGATTGAGATAACTACTGTAACAAAAGCCTCTGTACATTAGCCAGCCTTGTTTGGCAACCACACTGTACTGCACACTACAGAGTACGCAGAGGTGGTACAATAAACTTCTGTTCTTCATTTGATCAACCCCAGGGAGATATACAAAATCAATATCAAGGTATAATAGCCTCGTCTTTATTGTAATGTCAACATAAACTTTTGTCAGCTCATAGGCCTAAGGATGTCAGTCACGTTTAGGCTCCAATTGCTGGATAACCTCTAGCCTACTGAGATTAATATTTGTCAGTACAAATGTGATCAACCTCAGCAAGTTGTAAACCCAACTAATATTAGCAACTCTGCCCCAGTGGTGAACTATGACCATAGAAACGGTAGTCCCCTCAGCCGAATGTTGAAACCAGTGCAAAGTGCCTTGAGGAGTTTGTCTGTGTCTAGACGCTGGTTTCAAGAGAACATGGAGGAAAAACGTATGATCGTTCTATAAACTAGGGTCTTCATTTTAGTTAGTTTAGTTTTAGTTATGTGACTTCCTCTATTCTGTGTCATGGTGTCAATTTGGAAAATGATTGTGCAATGTCTGTGATATAAAGGAAGTCTAAGTCTCTCATATGACACTCAGCCATGGTGGTTGCTGTATGCTCGTGACACCTCCGGTGCACCAAGGCTCCACATTTCCCCAACTTCTGATTTTTGTTTTATTTGGTTCCAGTAACACACAAAGGTAATGGCAACTTTTTCTAGACATCTCACTAAGACCATCCAGTTGACGTTAATGTACTTTTGTAAGATAGTCAAGCACAGGCTCAATAAGTTTTGCTATTCTATTTTGTCTAGATTTATTCAGACAAACTTGACTTTAACTGATGACAATGTAAAATGATATCTAAAAACTCATCTTTTAGAATGTTTTACACAACTTAAATCTCAGCAGACTTAACTATCTTCGTCTTCTGACTTTTATCTTATCTGGAACTGAATTTACTCTTTCCCAAACAAGACAAACAGTTAGCTCCCCTTGGCTTTAGTCGCCTCCCATATCGCAATTAACTGCCTTCAATGTCACTAATATTTTCTGCTGCTTTCTAACCTTTATTAGCCAATAATGTGGATAGCTCTTATCAAATTTATGTTTTTTAGCCTTTGCTTCTCAGAGATTACAGTGTTATGGAAAGCCTGCATGGGAGAGAACATTATTAAAAGTGACATCTCCTGGCATTTAAATAATCCTGTTACTGATAAATGGACTAGGTACTAGCCTTATAATGGCCAAGAAGACCCTGTGATATGGTAACCCAGGATGAAGATTTATATATAGATAATGGCAATCCAATTTTAGAAGCAGAACAGGCTTGTTGACAGTATTATTAATATGCTATCTGATGTAGAGGGCCTCTATGGAACAGGAAAACGATTGTACTCTACCTTTCTATGTCTGACACACAGCGTATTGTGTCATGCTGTGCTGTATCACACACTTGCGGCCGCACATCTAACACAGAAGTATGGACTCTTGGATTGAGGCATCTCTTTTTCTGGTGTTTTGGTGTTAGGACGGAATTTCATAGTGTGGAAGGAAGGAAACTATGGAGAGGAAAAGGGAGGGGAAAGGGTAGTAGAGATGCACATACATAGAAATAATTGCACACTGTGAATGGGAAGGAGTAACATTCAGTATGGGGCCAGGAAACTGGGGGGGGGGAAGGAAGGGAGTCACAGTGTGATGAGGGTAAAAGGTGAACAGGATCAGGGGCGTTAGGGTATGTACACCTGCTAATAAGTGAAGGCGTCATATGAGTAGTACATCTTGTATTTTCTCTTAAGAGCAGCACTATGAATGTTTTTTATCTTTATAAAATACAGTTGTACATCACAAAATGGGACTACAATAGAAAATAATGTTGCATCCCCTTTCATTGAAACCATATTGACACTGAAATGGCATTGTGCTGTGCATGGTTTACCGACAGCATGTGACGTGTGACTTTCAAGCAATTATCTAATGCTGCATTTTGGAACCACCCAACATTTAAATGGGCCACTGCAACTTAAATTAGCGTGATTCATATTTGGAACTGCTGTGTGTCTGTCAACCAAAGAAAGAAGTAAATTAAAGCTGCATCAATCAATATTATATTAACAATGAAAAAGTATGACAATGTAATGTGAAAGGTGTCACTCGTAGTAACAGACCCACAGGGAATTATGGATCTGCCCAGCTTGCAATTGTATGCAAACATGTTTGCCATGTTAACTTAATAAGGTGATAATATATTACTGTAATGTTTACAACGTAATGCTGCCAAAGTGGCCAAAAACTTTGTAGGAATATCTCTGAAAATATCACTGACCTATTGTATTCCTGTCACTCTAATGTAATTTCTGAGCAGTAATAAGTCTCTTTTAGCCACAGTACTTTGTTGGATGCCACTACTATTGCTGTAAAGCTTTAAATTGCGTTCAGTACAGCGTAAACCACTGATCTAGTTCTGCCTACACCACCCAGGGTGCATCACTGCTGCTGTTAGTAATTTTCTCATATGTTTACAGTTGGCCATGGATCTCCTGATACAGGGCAATCTAACCAGTGCTAAGCTGCCTAGTAACCTTTGGCCGGCCTCTTGCTCACTCACTCTCTCTGTCGTCTTTACATACATAAATACAGTCTGAACAATACACACATTCTTACTGAATGTTAGCAGATAGGAAGACTGAGCCGGTGGAGGGCTGAACGCGTATGAGAAGAGTCATATTACATAGATGAAGTAACAGAGACTCATACTTTTATGTTCATGGTTTTCCTCTGCAATGCCCCAATGCACAAAGTTTGCAAAAGGAAAACCAAAATATGCCTTATTGCTCTTACTAAACCAGAAATGCATAGGGAGGTTATACAACGCAAGTGGATTACTGTATATGGGATCTGGAGAGCCAGTATGTGTTCTTTCAGTAAGAGCACAGTGTTGTTGCCGATGCTTTAGGAAAGGCTGGCAATTAATGTTTTATTAGTGTTCATGGTAGGAGAAAAATGACGAGTGAGATATGACATTAGGTAATAAGAAAAATAAACTGGCATCCATATTCTTGTAATATGAATCCCCTTCTGTCTGTGTGATGAAATGATCTTAGGAAGTAGAAGGTTGGACCCGTTGATACATTTTCTTTCTTTTGCAGCGGTTGCATAACCCTGCTTTTATCACTTTCCTCACTGTTAGTTAGGTCCCATCGAAAAATGAGGGTACTACTGGTTCAGGTAATGTTTCTTGTGTTTTACTTGGAGAGATATTGATCTAAGTGTTCAGTGGCACCGCTTGTACGTCTGTTATCAATACCATATGAAGTTGTCATGCGGCACAATTTCCTATATATCCTCAGTATGATGGTGTTTCCAAATACAGTGGAACCACATCAGAGTGATGGGGTTTCACAAAGCTCTGTTTTTAAGGAAAGCCCTGGTGGCAATCACAACATGTGGGTTTTTCAATATATTTGAATGTAATTTTGTGTTTTTTGAGAAGGACTTAATCTGTTCTTTTGCTTGTTCTTGTTTTTTTTTGTGCCTCATTCTGTAGCTGCATAAATGTATGCAGGTATTCATTCATTTATGCCTCTGCACCTGTACACACTTTTATTGCCTCGTCTCCTCCAATATTCATGTGTCCCTTTAGTCAGGGACAATAGACTGAGAGGAAACACCGCTGATGTTGCACCCCAGGCTTAGAAAGCCCTGATACCTGAAACCACTTAATGCTAGCAGCTGATTGATAACCAGGATGAGTGGGTGGACATGAAGGTGAAGGAGACAGATGGAGGGACAGACAAGAGGCATTTTTTAATCTCCAGTTTATAAGACTTCAAATTTGATTCCCCTTTAAAAACAACAGTTTTTCCGTAATTACATTATATTGTTTTATGAATTAGATTGTCTGACGGTAGTGTGTCTAATATGCTGTTTGTAATGTTCCACATAAAGGTCGAATAACCGTCTTTCATACTCATCAGATGCATTTTTAAAGACCCTGGATGTGTGTGTGTGGAGCTCCTCGGGCTGCATTGTTTTCATATGAAAAATGTGCGATAATGATCTCCAGCCTTTGTGTTGTCTTTTGCAGAGGAGGAGCTGAGGAAGCTGCGGGAAGAGACCAATGTGGACTCTCTGCGGCAAGAGCTGGAGAGAGAGCGAAGCAAGAGGATAGACCTGGAGCAGAAGATGAACGAGGTGCTCAAGACCAGGTAAGAAAAAAAGACAGCGAGCAGAGTCAAGCGACAGGAGATGAGGATGGGGAAGTAATGAGGGAATGATGGGAAACGGTGACACTGCACTTTGTAACATTTCAACCCAGCAGAGTTTATCATAGGTCAAGTCTGATGGTGTGTGTGTGTGTGTGTGTGTGTGTGTGTGTGTGTCTGTGTCTGTGGAGTGATTTATAAAAAAAGAGGCCTCAGCAGCTTGGTAGGCGTGGAATTCCATAAGGAGGTGTGTGTTGTGAGGGGAATGGAAAGAGAAAAAAAACAGAAACAAGTCATGCGCCGGTCTGTGTCGCCAAGTTCACACACTGTGACACAGTAGCTATGCTGGTGTCAGGGAAAGCCTGCGCCTCTTGGCACCGAGCGAGCCACCCTCAAACCCAGGGTGTGTATGTACGGCTCAGCATGTGTGATCAGATGATACTTCTGTGCCTGCCAATGGGAAATTCCGCTGGTGCTCTCCAAGTGATTATTATCAGCACACCAATACCAGACAGGTCAGGGGTTTGGGAGAAGTATAGAAATGCACCATGACATTGAAGTTTTCTCCAGTTAGCCTAATCCTTTGTCAGCAGTATCCAGCCGGAGAGAAGGTGCTCTCTTTTTGTGGCTACTATCCAAGTGTTCTTAAGCAAGGCAGTAGACCTACTTAGCTTGATGGCCAAAATGAAAACACTCTGGTTTCACTAGGAAGCTTCCAGGTGTGAATGAACAGTGATAGCCTCTGGGTGCTTTGGTCAGTGTGTAGCAACTTAGCTGAACATGCAAACATGTGAAGTTTGTCTACATACAAGCATCATTCAACATACTCTATATGAAGATAATGTTCCAAATGATAAATACTTGACTTGATATGTACCAGGTTAAAATGTAGCTTTCCCGTAAAGTGAAATCCCTGTGTTCTCCATAATTTGCACCAAGTAACAATTATTTTAAGGAACCTTTCTTGAAAATGATTAGGAAATTAAGAAAAACATTAAAATGAAACATTATGAAACAGAATTTCTTTGTTTTTCTAGAATATCATCCCAGTATTTTAAGCAAGCATTTATTGACCAAGCGCAACAAGCTTGCCAAAGCCAATAACCTCTTGGAATGTTGTTTAATCTTTTGATCTTTTTTTCTCTCTGCATTTACACCTATTTATTTATTTATGGCAGTGTAACTGATGGATACATTTGCTCAATTTCACAAATTTGCATAGAATCTGCTTGAATCTAATGATACAGAAATAAAAAAAGCTAATGTGTAAAGTGACCTAAGGTCTTACATGTATGCTTATCCTTAGTGTCAGCATAAGCTCTTTTTCAGATTTTGTTTTAGATTTTCCTCACTCTGTCTCTATCACCATATTTGTCTGTGGAACAATTTTGACAGTAGTTGTTTTAGTCAATGCAGCAGCTCACCACACATTAAAACAGAAACTTTCTGAGACATGCCTGCAGTGGGACTGTAGCTCTGACAATAGAGAAGTGAGACATTTGACAAATCCCCCCCCCCCTCTCTATCTATCTATCTCTCTATCTCTATCTCTCTCTGTATCACCCTCAGGCTGGAGGACTCTCCGCCACAGCCTCCCCGGAAACAGCAGTCCCCCTCAAACAATGGAACAGGTAAGAACCTGGAGGAAGAGAGGGAGTGTGAGAAGGGGGGGGACTTTGACGACCTCCATGTGTGTGGGAGTAAATCAAGAGGACTGTTTGTGTGTGTGCGCATGCGCGCAGGGGAGGTGGGGATGTAGGATGTGCGCGGTGGAGTGCTCAACAGGAACAGAACAGTAAGTGTTGACAGTGTGTCGGAAGTGTGCATGGGTTATTGTAGGACATATAGCTGTGTGTGTGTGTGTGTGTGTGTGTGTGTGTGTGTGTGTGTGTGTGTGTGTGTGTGTGTGTGTGTGTGTCAGTCAACAACAGTATACACAGTACGTGGTGGTTACTGGTGTGCAAATAGTTGTATCAAGAGTGAGCAACAACAAACTACATTAATGCATGGGGGGAGGGGGTGTTAGTGTGAGAGAGAGAGAGAAAAGGAGAGACAGAGTGGCTAATTTTGGAAAATGGGTTATGATTGTAGATCACTTCATCTAGGGCAGACAGGCCTGTGCTCTGACTAGTGACGGAGGTGTGTGTATGGTTTTCAATGTTTCTTTTAGGAATAGTGTGTTTGTGTATGTGGATAAAAGGACAAAGCGAGAGTGAGTAGTAGTGAAGGCAGTCAGTCAAGGAGTTTGTCCGAATTGTCAAGGACTGTGGCACCAGAGAAACAGTGTATGACGATGTTTATGAAGCGAATGTCCCTGGTTATGGAATCTCTGATGATTAATGTAGTGGGGGGGAATGACGTGTGTGAGCTGCCCGGGGAGGACAGCAGATGCTCAGCTACCTCCGCTCCATGTCCCATCTGGTGTTATTAATGTTATGATGTCCGGGTGCAGTGCAGCAGCGATGCCCCAGCCTCTAGCTCCCGGTCGGCTGCTGGGCCCAGGCTGTCGAGGACCCCATAGAAATGTGCTTTGCCTCGGCAGCAGCTACTGAAACAAAGCTTTCAATCAGCTGATCCTTTTTCCGAGGCTCTGACTTCAGTCAGTGGATATCCTCTTTTAACTGTGAGTACTGAAGTTTTCAGTCCACAGCCATTATAGCTGAATTTAGGCCAAGAATAACTAGTAAAACAACATTATCGGGAAAATGGAAACAACAACAACAAGATAAAAGTAATCCCACGATCGGTTTTAAACTCTTGTTAGGAGCGGCTTTTGCATCAGAGAGTGGCGTTCTTGGACGTGTGCTCTCGCTCTTCCGTGAGTACACCAGCAGAGGCGTGTACAAAATGTGTGTAAAAGCGTGTATTGTGAAGATATGGCTGAAAACTGGATAAAAATGTCAAATTTTTGACAGAGCCTTTGACAAGCACTCTTACAAAACGCCAGGCGTGTGCTCTTGTTTAGTTCTATTTATTTTAAAGTTAGCCTATATTCGGCCTGTGCACTCAGTGACAGAGCGCACGCGCTGTTTTTTTCAGCTTCACATTTGACACAGTCACTCACAGTCACCTAGGGTAGCTGCTTAGTACAACCACAATCAATTAGTGTATACTTAGCAGTTACACCAGAGCAGCTGAGGGTAGTGTGTGTTGCTCAGGGCCACCTCAGTATTAATAATTGACTGTTTGCTGAGCCCTATCCTTTCCACTCTTAAGAGACAGTGTCTCTTTTACTTACTTACATGTGTGCCTGTAGCGAAACAACACGAGTTTTATAAAACCTATCTGTTTGTTCTCTATAGCAGATAAACAGCAGAAGGAGGTCTGGAGCTCGCGGCTGCAGAAGTGGCTGTACGAGCGCTTCGGGGTTTACATCGAAGACTTCCGCTTCCAGCCGGAGGAAAGCACCGTGGAGGCCGAGGAACCACTAAGTGCTAAAAGGTGGGTGAAAGATGCCTTGGAATAGAACATGAAATGTCTGTCCTCAGGTATTGATTCTACGTTTGTTCAAGGAGATGGGTTAGTCTGACAGCTACACAGCGGCTGGGGACTACTAAAGGTTTGCAGCCAAACAGCAGTTGTGTTAGATTGTCACCTTAGCCAGGATTTCATTGTAGACCTTGAATGTTACATAATAAGCAAAATGATATACTGGTGTATGTACCTTTTGACATGTACAGTACTTTCAGTATGTTGGTTGCTTGATGAGGTTTTTTTTTTTTTTTTGTAGATGAGAGTTTTTTATTTTGCAGGGAGAGAGGACAGACAGAGTTGGAAGCACTTTTCAAATGTATTTTCTCTGTTCCCTCTTACTCTCCTGCTTTGTAAAGGCAAGTGAGTCATGCCAGGCTGATGAAGGCCAAAGTGTCACCACCTCCTCCAGCACATAAAGCAGCTTTTTTCCTTTGTGTGCGTGTGTGTTTTAGAGCATCTGCGTGTTTTGACCTTCACTTTTTGTGTTTTCCATCCAGGTTAACAGAAAATATGAGGCGACTCAGTGAGTACTCAAAACACACACACACAAATAGAAAACTTTAATAGAAGCGCAGTTTAAAAAGTAACTCTGCT
Organism: Gymnocephalus cernua; assembly: GCA_023631565.1. Taxonomy (NCBI): domain Eukaryota; kingdom Metazoa; phylum Chordata; class Actinopteri; order Perciformes; family Percidae; genus Gymnocephalus; species Gymnocephalus cernua. The sequence continues at coordinate 16,536,669 of CM042447.1, read as the reverse complement.
GTCAGTACAACATTCATTTTTGGAGCAGTTATTTGCTCCTCAGTAGCCATTTTCAAAATGCTGTAATGCTAAAATGTTGGCCATCCGTTACTATGGATATTGATATTGATATTAACTGGCTTCTGTACATACTTTTCCATTAAATACATTACATTGAATTTGAATGCACTGAATGCACAATTTGACTACTCATAACTGTTTTTTAAAGTAAGAAATGTCTTTCATTAGGGGTGCACGATTCAGAAAATGTCACGATTCGATTCAATATCGATTTTTTTGGCTCAAGATTCGATTCAAAATCGAATTTCCTTTTTTTTTCGCTGTACTATTTAAATTTTTTCTTTTCTTTCCAGTGCCTTGGAATCAGTATTGATAGGAAACTGCCACTATGTATTTGTCCTAAACTACTGAATAAATTGCTGTACTCTTATTCTTTAGAACGAGGAGCCAGACCTGTCACCAACTTCTTAAGGAACCTCTCCGCCTTATCTAATTGGCACTCCGTCTACACCTCAGCTATTGCATTCATTGTAAGTGTGCCCCTTTCTTATTAATAACTGCTAATACTCTATTACGTTGAACTTTGTGCTGTGTTGATCAAGTTTTAATAGACAAAAAAGTGAGAGATCTATAAAATGACTGATGAACCCATTGGGTTGTACTGTACGTGACAGTGAAATTAAAGTAACTTCTGCTCCACAGTGACAGATTACAGTGGTCCTGCCAAAGGGCCGCAGAGACTTCATTAAGGTCCACAGTCAGTGATTACGCTAAATCATCTTCAACCTATTGATTGTGGCCTCACATGCCAAGGCCATCTCAGTAGCTTGAGATGATCCGGCTCCAGTGTTGACAGGTGGCTCTAATAGTGTCTTCCACCAGCACTATATCGCGCAAAATGAAATGCTTATAGTCAGTGTCTTAAAACATCATTTAAAGGGAATCTTTATGTTGCTATCAATTTGTCTTTCTCTCATGCATAGTCACACAGAGGTCTGTCATATAAAGCTTAGTGACTATTGGTGGTCAAATTCTGACAATTCAACTGCATTGTGGGCTAAAAGAGTTCAAAGTTTAAAATCAAGCTGACCCCAGTCCTGCAAGGCATTGAATTGAATACATATATTAATATGAAATGTGGCTGTCATATAGATAAATAAACCAAATGTTAAACTGTCTTATGTTGTGCTGTGTTTCCTTTTGCCTGCAGATCTACATGAATGCTGCTTGGCATGGCTGGGCCATTCCTATGTTACTCTTCCTGGCTATCCTGCGCTTGTCTTTAAATTACCTCATCGCCAGGTAAAAACATTTCTCTTCAGTGGGTAGTCAGATATTAGAAAAGCAGCCAGTTCTTACTATATGGCCAGTATTACGGCTTCCATGGCTAATTTGGAAATTATTTCAGTTGAAGGCAGGTTTACTGTGTGCTTTGTGTAATAAAACCCTATTAAACTTAACTACTGAGGCCGCAGCTGTGCTATTGGTGAACAGATGCACACTGCTGACCTCGCGTCACTATGTGAGCCATACAAACATGAATCTACTGCAGCAGATGTATGTTGATGATAATGGGCAGACTTTCAAAACATGCCTTCATTTATGATCATTATTATTGTTAATACAGGAGACTAATGCAGCTCATATTTGTGCTCATTATGAAACGAGGGCACATTAGTATTTGTTAGACATCTGTCTGGTTTGGACTATAAAACTGGGACACCTGGTGATGAAGATTGTAAAGATGTCACAAGCTTTAGAATTTGAGGAGTAGTTTGGTGGCCCAATTTTAATCCAAACTAAACCTCTCATAAAAAATTGTACTTCTTCCTATGTTCCAGAGGTTGGAGGATCCAGTGGAGCATTGTGCCTGAGGTCTATGAACCTATGGTAAGATGGCTTCCCACTTCCTGTTTGGACAACGGCTTCCTGTTTCTGTGTTAGGAGGAGGTAAATATGTAGTATTATTAACTGTTCTTTTTGTTCTATTCAGGAGCCTCCAAAGGAAGACTTGACAGTATCTGAGAAGTTCCAGCTTGTACTTGATGTTGCACAAAAAGCGCAGGTACAACACAGCTCATAGTTTTCCTCAAATCCGTGTACACAGATAATGAAACACCATTGGTTCATACAGCGCTTAAACTCTCCTTCCAGAACCTGTTTGGTAAAATGTCGGATGTTTTGGAGAAGATAAAAAAGTGAGTTTAAAAAATGTCATATTTTGCTTAATGCTGGGGTCAAGTCATATAGTGTATGATTATACATCATCAAAGACCCATTGACTTATATTTTATTTCTCTTCTTTCTTGTCCGTGTGTGTTTGTGTGCATGCATCTGTCAGCCTGTTCATGTGGGTGCAGCCGGAGAGCACCCGGAAACTTTATATCTGCCTGTGGGTGGCTTTCATCACCTCCTGCGTCCTACCATACAAACTTATGGGCTTCATGATGGGTGAGAGATGTGGACGCACACAGAAACAAAGCTTATTTTATCCTTCTGACATACTGTAAATATTGTATTGGCCCTTGAAAGAATGCAAATACTCATACTCAACCCAGTGCACACAAACAAATGAACTGTCCTCCGTCTCCCTGTGAGGGGCAGCTGCAGGCTATTGGCATGCCTATCTGATTGTATTAGCTACTGCAATTTCTTGTAAACAGTGTTTCCAAAGTCCTGTAGGCTCATACATATATCCTTGGAAGATTCTTACTGCAAAAAACTACTGTTATCTTTATTCAGTCAGCTGAGTACAGTTGTCACTTCTCATGGGAGGCCTAAATACATTTCTTTATACTGTAAATGATGTGACAATAATGTTCCCTAACCAAATTTGGCAACTAGCAAATCTGAGTGAACTTTGGTCTTTTGTTGGTTGGTAGGTCCACTTTGGTCCAGACTGAAATATTTCAATGTGTATTAGATGGATTACCATGAAATGTCTTTTCCATCTTTACCATCCATCCCATATGTGATGAGCCTCAAAGTAAATTAATTGAATATTGTTCAACTGGGCCATTGTTTCATGAAAGATCTCAGGAGTATCAACACTATTTAAATGAGTTTTTGGTTTGGAGTCAATGTGCAGGCATTACAGTAACAAAAACATTTAAAGTCATTGTTGGCTACCACATTCTGATTTTTTGGCGTTTGGTAACTCTCACTGTTATTGGTGTGTTGTTCTTGGCTGTCACAAGTTAGTTTAGAGAGCTGACTCCGTTTGTACACTCAGTCCCCATTTCACCCTGAACAACAATATTCAAGGCTTGTTTTTGTTAGTTCAGACAGATGTTGGTCCCAAATACTGTATGAATAGCCACTTAAAACTATTTTAAAACCGTGTGATTACAACATATTGAAATGTGAAGGAAATTAAAAGGGAAATCATGTGAAAGAATTTGAATGATGACAAGAATACAGAAGTCTGCACCACGAATGGCACTGAGATTTATAAATGGAAGGCCTTATAAAGTAAGATCATTTGAGGACCAGGTAAGGAGGTTTCTCTCACCCTGTTTTCCCATCAACAGTGCTGTACAAAACTTTCCACATCAGTTTTTTCATCCTTTTGTTTTCTCCCTTCCTCGTGCGTTCCTCTCCAGGCCTGTACGCCGGTATCAAGTTCTTCATCATAGACTTCCTGTTCAAGAGCTGTCCGAAGCTGCGCGACAAGTACGACACCCCCCACATCGTGTGGAACAGCCTTCCCACAGACCCTCAGCTCAAAGAGAGGACCAACGCCACTGTGTCGCGGCGGGTAAGGGGGCAGAAACCCCATACATACACGTCTTCATCAGCTCTTTGCTGCCCCTCCTCCTTTATTGCCTCCTCTCGCTGGTTCGCTTAAATGACTTGAGCATAAACACACAGACCATTCAACACTGCTAAGTCTGAATCATGTTGACTTGATTCAGACTTAGCAGTGTTAAAATATGTTAAGAAATGCATGGGGATTAATACAGCTACTCTAATTCTTTGTTAAAGCTGACCCTGTTAAGCTAAAGCTAAAGTTGATCAAGTTTATACCCATAGAGGCTTTGCAGTTATAAGGTAGAACGTCAGCTGTTGCATCTAAATAACATGTCATTTCTGTAAAGACCAAAGAACATTTATATTTAGACATATTGTATTTAGATAGTTAGAGACCATGCTTTAACTGTAGGTCATGTTGGCAAGATTCCACCTACTGAAGTGTCAGTCTCTCCCCTACCATTGATCCCTCTGTGGAGGGGCAAAGAGAAAAAAATACATCAGTAAAGTATCAACATCAATAATACATTACAACTCAGCCACGGCGCATATGCATCTCTCTCATATGTAGGATCGAGTGTGTGAGCATGTGTGTGTGCCTTTTGCTGTGGCATCAGTCACAGGTGTACTCTGTCGTTTCTCTCTCTCAGCTCTCTGGCATTGAGAAGGTAGGGACTCTGGTGTGTCTCCCTTTGGTTCCTCTGCTGCGCCCGGGTGTGCTGCAAGCTCACCTCAAAGCGTGCGTGTGTGTGCGTGCGTGTGCGAGCGTGTGTGCAAGATGTGTGACACACCTCGGGACTGGCCGTCAGTGTTTGTGGACAGAATGGATCAAAATGTCATGATAACTTCTGTTATGTCATGATTTTTTGTTTTGTTTTTTGTGTCATTATATTTTTTTAAACATTGCATTGAATTATTCCATCCATTTGCAAACTTAATAAATAACAGTTACCAGATTGTTGACATTTTGGATCCATTGCCATAGATGCTCTGTGAGAAGTAGCAGTGTGTTTACTGAATAGTTACAAATGCACATAGAGTAGACCCTTGACCACTGTAATATCCTATTGGCTCATTAAATCCTTCCCTTTCTCCTAGTGATTAACCCTGAAATGTAAATATTAGGTTTTCTTTTAAATGTCAGTGACTACCTTCAACACTTATATAGAGAGGACTGAACCGTAAAAAAGGATCCCTCTGACCTAAACATGTAAATCAAGGTATATTTTATATTGTTTCCCACAAACTAACAAGTATGTTTTTGCCTATAATTGCTCTGTATGCTGAGTGAATGGTGTCCTCACTCTCTGCTTTGCACGTCTCACCTGGGCCTGCTGCAAAGAAGTGCATATGCAGAGAAGCAAAAAATGCAATACTGAAAGTTAAGCTGTTTCAATTTTGGCCACTTCTCTCAATAGCCCTGGGAACATGTAGTCTATTGTGTGGAGATACGTGATTTTAAATATGTATCCCTGTCTTTCCTCTTTTCCCTCATCATCCCATTCATTCTTCCCCTCCTGTCTGTCTTCCTCCTTTCCCACATGCCTTTTTTTTGTGGCTTTTTTTGTTTTTCTTTTACCTCCTGTCATCCTGTCTGTTCCCCCCTCCCCTCTTTCTTACCCTCTCCTTTGCCGCCTTTCCCTCTTGCCCTCCCTCCTTCTCCTCCGTCTCTCTCTCTCTCCAGGTTCAGCCGGTGGTTTCCCGGAGCAGCCTCGCCACCATCCCATGTGGGGTGAGCAGGGAGGAGGAGACGGGTCGCTCCCACAGCACCAAGAAGGGAGCCTTTTACGAGATCTTCAACCTGCCAGAGTCAGAGCGCCCTCTGGCGGGTGAGGGGATTTACTGCAGCATAAAATAAACCCATCGTGTACCTGTTTTCATTTAAGAATACCAAATATCCACAGTTCTCGTTGCATTTTGCACGATGCTGGTCTTTTAATATCAGTAAATTAACGTAGGAAAGCTTTTTTTGCACACCTCTTTTATCGGGCAGATGGAGTAGTAGTAAATTAGAAATGCTCAATCCACCTCTGTTGTTTGAAGTTGGAAAAACATGTTTGACAATAAGCGAAAATCTCTTGCTAGGATTTTTTAAAATCACTTATCACTGCAAACAATGTTGACGCTGTTCTCTGCCCCGTGTGTATTTAGTTTGTGAGAACGGCTGGAGGTGTTGCCTAATAAACAGAGACAGGAAGATGCCCACAGACTACATCAGGAACGGAATGCTCTACGTCACAGAGAAGTAAGTGTGGAGCATCGTTTTTATTATTAAATCTATGACTGATAGAGAAAAGGAAGTTGCTCCTAAAGGTGGAGCAAAGAGGAGAAGCAGGAAAGAGTTTAGGCGAGTGGGTTTGTGGTATTAAGAACCTGAAAAGAGTTTGAGCAAACCTCCCTCTCTGTCTCTGTGTCAGTCAGTCGACAGTGGATCAAGGAGGACAGCCGTCCTCCTGAGAATATCTCAGATCTTTACAGCTCTCCACCTCCTCAACGTAACTGGCAGGAAGTCCATTCAGTTTGTCGTCGGTTTAGCTTGCCTGCTTGTTTTTCCTCAAGACCCCTTTCAGCGAGCTCTGTTCTCTTTTCTCGTTCTCTACGTCAGTTACCTGTGCTTTGAGAGCTCCAGCTCCAGATCCAACTCCTCCAAGAAGAATAAAGTTATCAAGCTGGTGGACATCACTGACGTACAAAAGGTAATCACCCTAAAAAGTGGACAGTTTTAATAAGGGGCAGGAAACACATTATTGTATTTTTTTTCCCCCATTGTATAATTCTGTGCAATTCAAACTAATAATAACCCTCTTGTTGTTGTTTTTCAACTCCTCCCTAGTACAAAGTGCTGTCAGTCCTACCAGGAAGTGGGATGGGCATCTCTATAGCTACTCCTTCCACTCAGAAGGTACAGTATGGAGAGACTGCTGTGCAAGCCTTTGTACTTTAAGATAATGGCGATTTTACGACAAAGTTGTAATGTTTAGGCTTGCAATTATTTTGTTATTTGTTTTTTTTACCACTGGATTCCAGATTAAAAAACCTCCATAGGCAGAGGCTAGATTTATAACTAAAATAGTACATGAGATGGACTGTACTGTTTTTTTCTATCATTTGTTATCATAATTTACAATTCCCATAGCTTTAAACTGAACGAGGCAGTAGCGCTGCAGCTATCGGTTATTTTTCTACTGATTATTCCATCGATAGAAATACTTTTGCTTTATAGTAAATAGCAATCATAAATATACAAAAGAAAGGTTTCATTTATAGAAAAAGCAACAATTTTATTGTTTAAATATCATACAGTAACAGGAATATACGCTAATATTTCAAGCACTGGCCGCATGGTTCACCCAGCCCATAAGGTGGCCAAAGTACACTTTTGGTGGCCCAAATGTAAATATTTTTGGGGCTGGTTTGTCTTCACCAGCAGAAGTTTACCGACAGCTTTCGTTTTAGCTTGTTTTTTTTTAAAGTTTTTTAAAACCCTGGGCGAGAGACTGCATGCAGACGTTAATGTTACTTTGTGTAACGTGTCCGCTCCGTGACACACTGTACAGTTTTCGTTTTTTTTTGCAGCTTAAATGATCCCAAACTTTCTGTCGTTTTCTCCTGCCTGTCTCTTCTCTTAGCCCCTCGCTATCTTCGCTCTCTTCCTTCATTTTGTAATCCGCGGCGTCAGTCTTCACGGCATGTGTCCACAGCATAGACTGTATATATACAGTATATTTACAGTCTATGGTCCACAGCAGCGTCAGCCCGTTGTGCGACAGTAATAATCATCTGTGCGAAAACATGGCATACAACGTTAGTTAAACGAAGCTTCGAGGCAAAGAATTTTGCATCGATGATTTTTAGTCAAATCAAATTATTAGATTAATCGTTTCAGCCGTACTAGGCAGTAGCAGCCACAAATGGGAGCATGAGAGCTCCATGCTGTTAATTACATTATTACATACATATTGAGGTAATATGTGTGGCTACTCACTGCTCCGGACATAATTCATCACCACTGGCCATATGACTTTTGACATTGAACATTTTATGGTGTATTACTCAGAAAGATATTAGTCACCCTCATAGCCTTCTTGCTTTGTGATTTAGACTTACTGGTGCTTTATTGCATAGCATCTTGCAAGGTACTGCAGCGATAACATACAACAGACGTTAATGACCAAGCATTTCTGTTCCCTCCAGCCATTGGTGTTTGGCGCCATGATCCACAGAGACGAGGCTTTCGAGGCCATCTTTACTCAATACATGAAGATCTTGACCACGACCAAACCGCCGGCCAGCACAGAGCTCTAGGCAGCCTGTATCCCAGCAACATACCTCCATACTGGGGCTAAAGTCTGGGGCAGAGAGCCTCCTGAGATTCATCTGGACTGGAAGATACTTTTTAAAAAACCCACCACACCTCCTCCTCCTCCTGTGATGGGCATCAGCTTCCTCATCGAAGGTCATCGGCCAGCTTTGATTGGTAGATTTCCTGTTTAGGCCAAGTTTGAGGGGACATGTGGGTGTGTCGGCTACATGTAGTTGAGATTTACTTACATCATACTTTTCGTGGCTGTTGGATAATGAACAAAATCCGCTTACTGGTTCTGAGGAGGAGTGAGGATCGGTTTGGTTTTTATCAATCAGCAGAAGGCTGGCGAGGGAGCTGGTTCTCCTCTCCCACCTGACTGACCAACTGACTGACTGACTGGTCTGACTGGTTTCCTGACGTACTTGTGTCTGTGTTTGCATGTGTGTGTGGGTGTGTGAGCCGAAATGATGGTCTTAAATTGCGTCAAGTGGCTCTATTTCTCTCTTTTTTAGTGAGTCAGTGGGGGACTTATACTGTGGTAGGAAGATTTCAAGAAGTGCTCAGCCTGGCTGTCAAATGTATATCATAAAACAACTACGTAGATGATAAACGAGAGGTTCTTTAAACTGCCAGACATCTGTAGGAACAATTATGTAAATTTTAGCTTTATAAACCAGTGCAAAAACAACCTTTGGAGTTTAAATACTTAGACTTTTAACTGGCTGATCGGTGTCTTGTGGCATAGCCCAACAAAATTCTAAATGAGTGTACGTGTGTGAGTGATCATATTTTATGATAATGTGAAAATGTCAGATCACCATTTGACTGACACAGAGCCTTTCTGTTAGTTTACATTGCTGCTGTCTAATTTCTTGAGTTTTCCTCTTCTTTCTTGACACATTTGTGACGGTATGCTTTAGTCTTCTTTGTCAACCTAATGTACGCTGCTGCATGCAGCATCCGCTTCGTAAGTGTTTGTAAGTGTGTATGTGTAACGTGTAGTGATTTTCTTTTCTTCAAAAATGCCTTTTTTTTTTTTTTTTTTTGGAAAAATGTCTCTTTGTAACAAAACAGCCTTTGGGATGAGTAAGTGGTGGTCAAGGGGCTGCTGATTGCGTCGTAGACGAGAGCGCAACCACTGTTAGATGGTTCAAACACTGACTGCCATTTAGAGCCACGACACAGTGGAGAACATAGCCTCCCATGTCTAAAGCTTCCTTTTTTTCAAGGCAAAATCTGTAGATATATATATATATATATATATATATATATATATATAGAGAGAGAGAGAGAGATTGTCTTCCATCAATGGTATTCTCCCCGCACTTTATTAGAACGTTAACTGGAATTTCTGACATTTACGTCGCAGACTAGGCTTTAAAATGCTCACTACTTTGGCTGGATTCCATGGTCAGTGTTGGCAAATAGTCTCCAAGCTACCACTTATGTCCTATGGTATTTCTCTCTCGTCTGACTACGTGAGCCAGCGCAGATCACGTCCTGCTGGTCTCAGTGCAGCACAAATGCGGTCTGAACACTTTGTATTAACACCAGATTGATGTCGGCCACAGCGAGCCAGATAACCTTCAGGCTGACCATAAAAGAAGAAGGTACTTGGACTGGAAAATTAAACCACTGGCAGATTACTTTCCACACATTAAAGTGTTGCTGTATTTCAGCCTTTGAATTATAAATCTAAACCAAGACCGGTGGAGAAATATCCATTAAACATCTCATTGAATGATCTTACTTGCATAAATGCAGCAGCCAGTCAGGCTGTTTGAGGTCACATAAGCAGTAATATAAATTCATTTTTTTTTTATTGGAAAACCAGGACTATGAGCTATACAAACATGCCTAATTACTCCCTTTTTGTTTGCTTATTTTTTCCCGTATCTATAATGCCATAGTGAGTAGAGATCGACATTTGCGTGCTCTTCCACTCGTTCCAGATCATCTAAATGTAATCTTTGGTAAAACCGTAGACTGAACACAATACTTCAACGTCACTTTATTTTAAAGACCCCGTTCACAAGAATAAAGCCGGTCTTTACTCTTGCAGAATGGGTTGATACGCAGAAATATGATGCCAAACTACATCAGACACTTTGCCGTGTTTTGTGAGAGGGATGGAGATAGGATCTGGGACTGGAGGTCATGATTTCGCTTCCGATTTTAGTACGAGAAACAGAGTAGCTATTCCTCCTAACCAACGGCTATTTAATGTACGCCCAGCAGCACAAGCTTTAGTTTCTAATGTGTTAATCTTACAGAGCGCTGTTAAAAAGGGAGACCTTGACATCTATATTTTCTTTTTATTCTGGTCATTTTTACACACTGGACACTTCTTTTCCAGTTTAAGATACTAAATCACGCCTGTGTCACCGCTCCACAAGAAATCCAGATTATTTTCTCTTAGCTGCCCTTCAGACTTAAAATGTCAAGGTTTCTTTCAAAATCTTAACAAGTCCTCTTATCATCATTACCAATTACAATCAACTGAGCTGGATATGAAGTTGCCGGAGAAGCAATGGACCAGTTCAAAGAACCACTTTATTATATGTTAGTTCAGACTACTGTAATTAAGGATGGAGATTTTTCGTTGACATCCATTTGTATGATTTGGCCTGTTGTTCAATAGGCTGCATTCCCAGAAATGGATTTTTCTATTTTTGTTTTGGAATAAATTGGATCCATGAACGGGGTAAACCTGTAGGATGTTAGAGCAGGTGAAAAGTAATTAACGCTGTCTCACTGTGTGATTTGATGGCTCGTTGTAGTCCTTAAAGCTTGTACCTGAAGCCTTTTGTAATCTGTTAACTCTGAAGAGCCAGCTATCTGGGGGTCTGGGGGACCCTAACAAGGCTGCACTCAGAGAAAGCACAGAATGTATCATGTTCTAAATGTCTAAAAAAAATATTCTTTTGCCAAATCTCTGATTTTCTGTCTGCCATATTCTGCCTACGCTTCATGTTTACAGAAGGTTGTAACATTGTTTTGTTGTTTTTCTTATTTCTTGACCCAGTTTGAATTCCTTTTGACTCCGGAGTTATGAAGACTGGACTGTTGTTCACGAATTAATGTCTCAGATCTCATTGGCTCTGCGCTGACATGACTATTTCTGCTCACCTTTAACCAATAGGAAACACAAATCATGGTGACAACAAGAGCTGTATTTTAAACCTCATACAGCATGTACATTGTCATATCCAACATCACGGTGTAGTGGAAGTTGCAGTAAAACACAGGCTTCATACGGAGCAGAGATGGTCATGGTGGACTGAAATTGCAACATCAGTGTTTTTGACATCTAGTTTGTCTATTGTGACTTTTGGGCGGAAATAGAAAAAAGTTTGATTCACATTGTTTAAAAAAAAAATGAAATAAAATGTGAGCACTCGTATAATTGTAAGGCACTTTTGAGAAAAGCATCCAGCAAATGTTAAAGGAATGGTGCGGCATTTTGGGAAATTGGATGAGAAGTTTAATATCACTCTCATGTCTGAGAGTGATATGGAGCTACTGCCAGCAGCTGGTTAGCTTAGCTTAGCTAAGCTTTGGAGCTAGCTGTTTCCAGTCTTTATGCTGCTGGCTATAGTTGGATATTTACCATAGAGGTAAAATCATCAGTCACAAGTGTCTAAAAACGTCGACACCTTTCTACACACATTGTTTAACATACAATGGGAAATGGTGTTCGATAAAGGCCACTGAAAACAGAAGTATTCAATGAAGAACACTATTAGGTTGTTCTTTAAAACATTACCGTCCTTATGTAGACATACGATACTGTGGATTTGTAGTTATTTTGCATTACAACAAACCTGTGATGTTCAGCAGTGTTCCAGTCTGTCTGCAGTTCAGTAGGGCGGTAGGTAGGGTTGGGCATCGTTTTGATTTGAACAATTCTGATTCTTCCTTTCGATTCCAGTTCTTATCGGTTACGATTCGCCGAGGGGTGGAGTTGAAACCGGTCACGTGCTTCTTTCACAGATAAAAGATATTTTTGATTCAATGGTGATTTACAGTTTACAGGGCTTTTTCAACATAAATAAAGCTACGCTTTAGAGTGCCGCGCCTCTGCTCCGCAAACGCTGGAAGTACAGTGGCCGCCACGGAAACCAATACTTGGGCGTGTTTACTTGGAACTGTTGATCGTATACGAAACGATTCTAATAAAGAAACGATTCCAAGTTGGAACCGGCTCTCGATGCCCAATCCTAGCGCTAGGTTACGAGAGCAACCTGTTTCATTCAGTTCAGTACAGAATGAGGCCTGTACAAGAACTGTTTATATGGCTAACCGCTCAGCAGCCAAATATTCAGACCATATATAAACTTGACACTACTGGAAAGCTTATAAACATACAGTATTTCCTAAAATGTCGAAGTATTCCTTTAAATTTGTGAACGGTAAGCTGCACATAATGACACACTGTGTACCTCGCTACTGGCAAATATAACGGAGCAGTTTGAGGATTTATCTGCCGTTATAAGTGACGGGAAGCTTGTCAAAAACAGTGGTGTTGTCCTCTCAAGGTTCCCCTGCGTTTAAGCTGGTGTCCTCGCTGTTGTATTAAATATGTAGTTCCTCCAACTGTGTAATTGTTGATTAAGTTTTTCAACAGCATTTTCAACATCCAAGTGATCCACACCGAGTTTAGAGCACTCACTGTACCAGAGGCAAATCAGTTGTCTCAAGGTTGCACACGGCCTTAATCTGACATTATGACTGGGGAGAATTTAACAGGTTAAATAAATAAAATAATCTCAAGGATTGAGTCCTGTTTTAGGATCAGTCAGACTTGGTTCAGTCAGTGAATTGCTAAATAAAGCCCAAGTGTTACTGGGGTAAACACTGCAGTCATTACGAGCAATTACTTTCTCCTTTTCTTTGTCAAAGAGGTATTTGTATTCAAATTATTGAAATGTACAGTGAAGAAAAACAAAAACCACTGAGTTTTTAAGAGACATGTCTATTGTAAAGGATAATGTGATGTACATTTTTTTAATTTAAGTAAATGAATTTAAGGTATTTTGCTCTTGTGGCCGTCGTCTTTTGTTCAGACAGTGGGACACACATTCAAAAGGGAATTTTGAGCTCCAAACTGCAGTGCCTCTTCACAGCCACATGAGGTCACTGTGAGACCTTGTGTGTTGAGACCAATCAGACAGGAGACTATTCTCTTTTTGCTTCCCCTCTGCCACATGGAGGTCAAAGGTCAGGGATAGCTGCTCAAGGAGATTTCAGTACTTTATTCTCTGTGTGTGGAATAACAAAGATGATGGTATGTTAACCAGTCCTTCCCAATCTAACTAGCTGAAATTTCCCAATTTGGGAAATCTAATCTAACTCCATTTCTATGGTGATTTGGTGGACAAAGAATCAATAAGGAGGTAGACGAGGGCTCGGTCTTGCACTTGTGACCTCAGTGAGTCCATGCAACAATATTTTAAGACTAGTTGTTATGATAAATGATTCTGAGGTTCCAGCCCTGAATGTTTTCTTAAAAGCTCCCAATCATTTAGGAAGAGTTTACTGTTTTTTAGAAGCTATAGCAAGCTGTGTTTTCTATTTAGAAAATAAGATATTGGTATCATATGAAACCAGCCGATCTAAGGAATCCATTACTAACAACCGTGCCATGCTAGCCTGTCAGGAAGGGGGGAAAATAACACTCCAAAGTTAGGCTACATTTTGTTAAGGGAGAAAGTGGCATGGTCTCCCACCTCTACATATCTGAATGGAAAAATTACCCAGATAAGAAAATTCATATAATCTGATATTTTTCAATAATAAAACCCCAAATCAGAAAAAGTTGGGACAGTATGAAAAACACAAATAAAAAAAGAAAGTAGTGATTTCTAAATGTACTTTGACTTGTATTTCATTGCAGACAATGTGAACACAACATATTTCATGTTTTGTCCGGTCAACTTAATTTCATTTGTAAATATACATCCTTTCCTGTCATTCAGACCTGCAACACATTCCAAAAAAGGTTGGGACAAGAGCAATATAGGGCTAGTAATCAGGTAAATTGGTTAAATAATGATGTGATTTGAAACAGGTGATGTCAACAGGTAATTGTAATTATGATTTGGTACAAAAGCAGCATCCAAGAAAGGTCTAGTCCTTTAGGAGCAAAGATGGGCCGAGGATCGCCAGTTTGCCAACAAATACATGAGGAAATTATTGAAATGTTTAAAAACAATGTTCTTCAAAGAAAGATAGGAAGACATTTGCTTATTTCACCTTCAACAGTGCATAACATAATTATAAGATTCAAGGAATGAGGAGGGATTTCAGTGCGTAAAGGACAAGGGCACAAGCCTAAACTGAACAACCGTGATCTCCAATCCCTCAGGCGGCACTGCATCAAGAATCGTCATTCATCTATAAGCGATATCACCACATGGGCTCAAGACTACTTTGGCAAACCTTTGTCAAGTACCACAATACGTAGTTACAGCCACAAATGCCAGTTAAAACTGTACTGTGCCAAAAGGAAGCCCTATGTTAACAGTGTCCAGAAGCGCCGTCAACTTCTCTGGGCTCGGAGGCATCTGGGATGGACCATCACACAGTGGAAACGTGTACTGTGGTAAGATGAATCAGTATTTCAGGTATTTTTTGGGAGAAATGGACACCATGTGCTCCAGACCAAAGAAGAAAAGGATCATCCAGACTGTTACCAGCAACAAGTCCAAAAGCCAGGGTCTGTCATGGTATGGGGTTGTGTCAGTGCCCTTGGCAAAGGTAACTTGCACTTCTGTGATGGCACCATTAATGCTGAAAAGTACATAGAGATTTTGGAGCACAATATGTTGCCTTCAAGAAGACATCTTTTCCAAGGACGTCCATGCATATTTCAACAAGATAATGCAAAACCACATTCTGCACACATTACAAAGTCCTGACTGCGGAGGAAGAGGATACGGGTACTTGACTGGCCTGCCTGCAGTCCCGACCTGTCTCCAGTAGAGAATGTGGCGCATTTTGAAGCGCAAAATGCGACAACGAAGACCCCGTACTGTTGCCCACCTTAAGACTTGTTTGCAGCAAGAATGGGACAAAATTACACATGAAACACTTCATCACTTGGTGTCTTCAGTCCCTAAACATCTTTTAAGTGTTGTGAAAAGGAATGGCAACATTACAAAGTGGTAAATGCTTTACTGTTCCAACTTTTTTTGAAATGTGTTGCAAGAACCAAAATAGGAATTTTGTTTTTTTGAAACAAAAACAATAAAAATCATGAGGAACATATTAAATTATGTGCTGTTGTATTGTCTGCAATGAAATACAAGTCAAAGTACATTTAGAAATCACTACTTTCTTTTTTTATTTGTGTTTTTCATACTGTCCCAACTTTTTCTGATTTGGGGTTGTACTTTCGGCCACAATTGCATGTGGAAATAAATGTAGCACATTGCGGGAGAGAGGGAGAAAAAAACTGTTAAATGACAAATGCAACTGATGAAATGCAGTTTCCTTCTACAAGTTCATCCAGTGCAATTTTAGCCTAAATAGCACAATTTCAGTTGTAATTTCAGGTAGTGGTTCCCTTTGTGCTGCAATGGAAATGACGTCCATATAGCCGATTCAGGCTGTGGAACTAATCATCTGCCTGAGAGCCCTGATTGCGAGGTAACGTGACACACTAATATGGTTGCATATTATAAAAAAAAACGGGGGGAAATCTGAGAAATGTACTTCTGTAGTCTATACACAGAAAAAGCAAAGAGTTAATAATAAAATGCAGCGTTACATGGAATGTTGTACATGGAATAGTGCTAGTATTATCAATTGTAAGTTGAAATGTTTAAATTCAAGGAATCTCTTCGATTAGACGTACATCTTAAGGATCTTAAGGATTCAAATAAGAGTTAATAACATGACTGAGACTATTTGCTTTGTCTTTTCACTGCGCTTTTCCCCATTTCCACTGCAATTTGTTTGTAAATGAGTCACCAGTCAATGCTGTCATTCAGCACAGTGGGAGGTGATGTTTCAAGATGCTTCAGTGACATTTTGATTGAGGTGTGTTTACTCCAACTGCACTTATATAAAATAAATACTAAAGCATTAGCAACTATTGCATCCATATCCATATAAAAGTGTTTTTTTAGCAGAGAAATATTGAAATACAGCATACTAAAGGCTAAAATGTAGAATTTATATTAAACTGGATTTCATTCCAAACCAACAACAAAAATCAAGGTAATAGTGTGTAGCTTTACAAAAATCAACCCTTGGCTCACATACAAGAACCACAACATGTCCCAAAAACAGGATTTCCTGCAGAGAACCTGTCAAAGCTCAAACACATGCTGTTTCTGAACCCAAATGTGTTTTTCACTGAAACCACATTGACTGATCTGTGTTGACTTGTAAATGTGAATGCATTCCCTCTGTAACACACAGAAGCTGTCACTTTTTTTTCCCCCTCTTTGTTGATAAATGCTTTATTTCAAGGCAAAGTGAGAGAGGGAGTGTCACAAACTTTCATAAAGTTAAAGGCAGTTTGAAGAGACACTCTGTCAATGACACCTCAGAGGATTCTGTCCAGCCCACTGCTTTGCTTGATTGATTCAGAGTATTTTTAGCCAACCCAAAGGAGACATCGCCAAAGGTGGCACCATTTACCATTCGTACGCCATGACAAAATGGTGACACAGTTTGACACATACGCTCTGTCACCGTGTCCATGTTGGTACGTGTGTTCACAATATGAACACATTTCAGACCCTTTCCCATTGGCATCTGCATACTTCACCTGTGGCATGAAGCAGCACCGTGTTGAAAAAGTCATTAAGCTGCTTGACCAAGGACTTGTTCAGCATATATAACAGCATAAATCATATCCAACCAAAATCAATGCATTGCCATTAGCTTGCAAAAGCATAGTATTTTTGTTTTTAAAGATTATTTTATTGGACTTTTCTGGCCTTTATTGACAGGACAGCTTGAGGACAGGAAAGCGGAGAAAGGGGGGGGGACATGCAGCTAAGGGCTGCGGGGTTGGATTCAAACCCGTGCCCGCTGCCAAGGACTGGGTGAACTAGAGGTTTCCCCAAAGCAAAATAAATGTGTGTGGCGATAATGAGAAGTGTTCAATTTGACAATTGCAAACTGTCTTGACAGCGCTGACCTTAAAGAGAAGAATGGGAGTCCAAAATGGAGGAAGCTATCATATTAGCAGTGTGTGACAAACTATCCAAATATATGTAACCCTGCTTTGGACTGTAAACTGAGCAGGGTCTCTAGTTGCACTATTTTTTTATGAAGACAAGATGAATTTAGCTGGGACATTTTCTGGTGTGACACTGCTTACCCTTGTTTGATAGACAACCTTATTACCAAAGTTTATTCAATTTAATTCAAGGGGGTTTTATTGGCATGAACGTTTCAATAACAATGTTACCAATGCATCAACATATAATTTTTTTCCAAATGTTCGAACAGAACACAATAAACACAATATTAGGATTGTGTGTGTGTGTGTGTGTGTGTCATTCACTGTCCCTTAGGTTGTGGCATGTTTGTACATATTGGGCAGCAACATATGCCCTGTCTCCTTCTCCCAGGATCATTTTTAATTTCGAAAGGTCATTCAGCTCTTTGAAATCTGGGATTACAGAGTTGAACTTGTTAAAGTAAACGTTTATCGTGTCATCGAATGCTTTACATTGTAGGAGAAAGTGCATGCATTCTGTCTCAACCTCACATGTCGAACAGTGACCACATGTTTGTGGTCACTGAGCCTGTACTTAGTTAAGATCTGTCTCTGCTTTCTGTCTCTGACAGTAGAGAGATATTCTGCCATTATTTCTTTTTTTAATCTCTTTTTAGGGCTAGATAGCATTCTAGTCTACTTTGGCTTTCTGTTTCTTCTTTCCAATGTTCCAGATATGTGTCTTCACATTGTGTTATAATTTGTTTATTGATTGGTGATTGGAGAGCAGTGTTGTTGTGAGGCTGCTCAGACTGTGTCTGAGAGGGGGCAGTTATTATTATTATTATTCTGTCTCGTATTAATTTACAAAAACAGGTCTTTCCATTTTTCCGCCTAATTAGACGTCTTCTCAGGAGCGAGAGGGAGCATACAGACTGTACTCACCTGTTCCATTTGTACTTGCACTTCTTAAGGTAGGACAAACATTTGTATTTCTTATGTCAAAGTTTTGTATTTCTAATATAACAGTTTAAGGGCCTGTACTCAAAATACAGCGGGCTGCCACATAACTCTCACAGAGCGTTCCCAAAAAGAACAATGAAGCTCAAATTACATTACACACAGAGGGAGTGTGACTTTATTTTCTGCTCTGGACCTCATGACTTCCATTATATCTTTACATAGCAAATATGTATTTGCTGCTACATTAATGTGTTGAATATTGAGTACAGTCCCTTAAGTATGCGAGTTTGATGATTTCACTTAGTTTCCAGCTCAACCTGAGTAGAGGTCTAATTACCTACAAGATTGAAAACAACTGTGTACAATCGAGCGCTTGAGTCTAACAAGGGATTGGTTAGGGACATTCGGAAGTTTTTCTTTGTCTCAAGAAATGAAAAAAGTGATTAACAAAGCTTCCACTTGACAAATTGCATGAATTATAGTGAAACTTTTTAAGTCAGCAACTTTTTTTTTATATTTCTGATAACACACAAATACTCTGGGACCTGGGGGGTGTGTTTGTGTGTGTGAAGCGGACAGTTACTAGCTTGGGTTAAGGTGACCTCTCTCTCTGTGTGTGTGTGTGTGTGTGTGTCTGTGTGTCTGTGTGTGTCTGTGTGTTGGAGAGGACAGGCATTTGGCTGCCCGGCCATCAGTCATTAGTTAAATGTTGAAATGATGCTTCCCCCTAAAGGATAGCAGGCCATTCTGGCCATAGCTCTCCCCTCTACAGCTGTCAGCACCCAGCATGGTGACTCCCATACACACTCCTCTCTCTCTCTCTCTCTTAGCATGATACATCTGCTTGTCTTACCAAAGCACTCACCATGGATGCTAATGACAATTATTATTATTATGTGTACACAAATAAAACCAAGTTCATACAGTGCATGTGTGTAATAAAGATTACTGAAGAGCAACGCAGAAACTATAATATGAAATGATTTTCTTTTGGTCAACACAATGCACAGCATTATTAATGCAGCAATATCAGCTGCCTGGCCTTCTCTCCCTAATGTCATTTTCATCTTTCCCTCTCACACATCGCTACATATCGACTGTTAAATTTCGTCTAGATCAGAACACCGATCAACGTTTAGTGAGCACACAGTTCAATAACGCTCTCGTAATTGGATTCTCGCCAAAACCAGCTCCAAGGAATGGCAGCAACAGCTCTTTGTCTTCATGGATGATATGTCCTTTATGCAGATCCGATGTCAGCTTTACCCTCCCAGTGAACCTTTAGCTTGTTCCACGACGTAGACTACAAAGCTGCGTATGCCCACGCTGAGAGGAAGCAGCTATTTCTGTCTGCAGGGCCACATTGTCTGCTAATTCACAAACACACACCACACACTGTTTTAACTGCGGCCAAATGAGGCTTTTCGAGCTGGGTAGGGCCTTCCAGAGAGCATGAGAGACAAACACACCAGCCATAGACAAACTATAAAAGCCTCTGGCTGGTGATAATGGCTAATGGAAGCATTGTCCATAACTATAGGTAATTAGAAATGAGTCAGCCTCTTTTTCTCAGTATGACTGAGGTCATGAATAAAAGAAAAGTACACCAACCCCCTATACGGATGCTACGCCTGTCAAGGGAAATTCTCAGTCATTTTTGAACAAAGACAGCCTTCTCGTTTCTCGCCGACAAATGTGGATTTCTTTTAGCTGTAGCTAGCTTGCGTGAGTTAATGCTAAAGCTAAAACGTTGTGACTTAACGTAACGTAACCAGAAACCCCATAAAATATCCTAGTTAGCTAACGACGTGCTCCTTGGCTACTGCTAGGTTACTGCTATAGGTTGAAAGCTAGTTAGCCTGGCATGCTAATTTTTGCTGCTTACGTTGGAGCACATAAACACAAAGTTAAATCCATTCTTTACACATTTGCTCTTCTGTTTTTTTTTTTGTGATGGAAAGATGATTCAAAAATAAAAAACACCCTCCACATTATTCTACTTCAACATGGGGAAATCCAAAGCTTGCCATACCTGCTGTGCATGGATGCTACGCTATGATCAGACAATTCCTCTAAATATCTACTACTACTACTATAAATGCTTACGAAACACTAAATGAAATGTGCCAGAACTTTGCCTCCATTTACCATACAATCAGTGCCAGATTATAGAGTTTCCTGGAATCGTAAAAGAAAATTATTTGGAAATTAAAGACTTATTACAGACAGAAAAGAAAGACATTTTATTTCACAACTTGAAGATCAAAGCCCTCTCCATGCTGAAGAAATACTAAATCCTGATAGAAATAATAAAAACATTAGAATCCGCATGAAAAATGTGTAAGTAAATAGAATAGAATTTGCTAAAACACCCAAAATTCCCAAAAGAAATATCAAAACTACCTCAGTGTCTTCGGGTATTAGCTACGGCCATGCTAATGCATTTTCTTTTTTTACATGTCAAGGACATTATAATGTGTTGCACAAAGATAATTCATCCAAACACTAAGGGAATGACACAATATTTTGGTGTGGGGAGTGGGGTTTAAACTTATTTTTAGCCCTCCACATGGTTATACATATTTATTTGTACCATCCCTTTGACCTAGAAAAAAAACTTGAATACTGTCCCCCCAATATCTGAAAATAATATAACAGTACTGGTTCAACTCGATTCACCAATAATAACTAAAAAAGGCAAAATTAATGAATTAATCTGCGGGGGGGATGAAATAAAGTACAAGTCTAGGTTGAGAAATTAAAAGACCCTCCCCTGCTGTAAGACTACCCTCATCTCAACACGAAGAAAACAATACATGATATTCCCCCCTTTTCTGAACCCCTCACTCCCTACTAATTTTCATACAGTCCCTAAAAATAGAAACACTAACATTAGCCTGTGAAGATTAACCACAAGTGCAGAATATGTATGATAAAACATCCTAAAAATGTGAAATGAATATATATGTGTCAGTAGAACATGTCCTAAGATATTAAAATATGCAATATAAATTATGTGGACCCATAATAAATGAGAGGCACTTGAGCTTCTTAATGTCCATAAACCATATCTCTGTGATATATTGACGATAAGTAGTTATGTTAATGAGGTCATTAATTAAGCTAATTTGCATTCATTAGCAAATAATTCCATGTCAGCATACTCTTCTCCACATAATGGCCAGTATTAATGGGAGCTCTGCATCTTAACTCATTAAGGAGTTATAGTATTTTCGAGAAAATCGTTTTTTCTCCTCATTAATATCTAAATTTATCCAGCGAGGTGTTTCAAAGTCTAATCAGATCATCAACTTTGTGGAGCACGTAGTGTAGGGATGATGCTTTATCATATAGTATTGTTCCAGTCGAGTTCATAAAAATATAGACACATCATGAAGAGGCAGCTTATTATGATATATACTGTATGTAACAATGAGAGAGATAAATGTGGCTTCACTCACCTTCACCAAAAAATCATCACTTTATTGTCGTTTTAGATGTTTGCGTCCTCCCAGCGCTCATTTTAGGCTACGTACCGGTCACAGTATGTGTTGTATGTCCATTTTAATAAACTGATTTCATATCCCTCCAGCAGCACTCCTGCTTCCGTCCTCATTGCCTGCAGCACTGGGATGCTAAAAGTCACTCAGGGGTCAGCAGACTTATTCTCATTCATGCGCCGCTCCGTTTGTTGGGAACGGGGAGTTTTGACGTACAGGGGTGCCAGCTTGGTTCACGGGACAATTTGACATGCCGGTGCCATTTAGGTCCAAAACCTTCCCTCAGGACTCACACAGGCACACGTACGCGCACGCGCACACGCACACGCACGCACATACCGTAAACACTCATGACCTTCCCCGAGGCCTCCAGCTGTTTGCTGTATAATGAAAACTGTGAAAGTGGAGAAGGGAAAATCGGTGTGCTGTGCTGCTTCCTAGGGCCCTAATGTAGCTTATTTGATCTACAATTGTGGTTGTATAATTACGGTTTATGCTGCAAAATGCATTTTATATAGGATCAAATGTAAGTCAAGCTCAAGCTGATGTCTCAAACAATCAACCCCTAATACTTGAACAAGTTATGCAATGGTTTGTTTGCACTTTTGAGCTCTTGCTGCGACCCGTCTCTGAATTCGCTTTAATGAGCCACTTTTGTTTGCTCTGCTCGACTGTTCTGTTAAACTGTCTTTGGCTTTTGTCTGGGAAATCTGGTTTCACACTCATCTGGCTGCGCTTTCCTCACACATTATGTAACTATACTGCATTGTCCCCATACTTTTAATGTGTTGGATTTTTCTATTTGTATCTCCATTTGGACTTTAGTCCCATTTTTATGGCATAGGCATATTCAAAGATTGTCCTTACTTTGAGGAACTCCTAAATCCAGCTGATGCACCCTCTTTGTTAGAGGCAGAGCTGGAGGATGACGGGGGATTGTCGTCAATTTCCCTGGTGGAGGTCACTGAGGTAGTCAAACAACTCCACAGTGGCAAAGCCCCAGGGATTGATGAGATCCGTCCAGAAATGCTGAAAGCTCTGGGTGTGGAGGGGCTGTCTTGGTTGACACGCCTACTCAACATTGCGTGGAAGTCTGGGACAGTGCCTAAGGAGTGGCAGACCGGGGTGGTGGTTCCCCTCTTCAAAAAGGGGGACCAGAGGGTGTGTACCAATTACAGGGGTATCACACTTCTCAGCCTCCCTGGTAAAGTCTACTCCAAGGTGCTGGAAAGGAGGGTTCGGCCGATAGTCGAACCTCAGGTTGAAGAGGAACAATGCGGATTCCGTCCTGGGCGTGGAACAACGGATCAGCTCTTTACTCTAGCAAGGATCCTGGAGGGAGCCTGGGAGTATGCCCATCCAGTCTACATGTGTTTTGTGGATCTGGAGAAGGCATATGACCGGGTCCCCCGGGAGACTTTGTGGGAGGTGCTGCGGGAGTATGGGGTGAGGGGGTCCCTTCTCAGGGCCATCCAATCTCTGTATGATCAAAGCGAGAGCTGTGTCCGGGTTCTCGGCAGTAAGTCAGACACGTTCCAGGTGAGGGTTGGCCTCCACCAGGGCTGCGCTTTGTCACCAATCCTGTTCGTAGTATTTATGGATAGGATATCGAGGCGTAGTCGTGGTATGGAGGGGTTGCAGTTCGGTGGGCTCGGGATCTCATCGCTGCTCTTTGCAGATGATGTGGTCCTGATGGCATCATCGGCCTGTGACCTTCAGCACTCACTGGATCGGTTTGCAGCCGAGTGTGAAGCGGCTGGGATGAGGATCAGCACCTCTAAATCTGAGGCCATGGTTCTCAGCAGGAAACCGATGGAGTGCCTTCTCCAGGTAGGGAATGAGTCCTTACCCCAAGTGAAGGAGTTTAAGTACCTTGGGGTCTTGTTCGCGAGTGAGGGGACAATGGAGCTGGAGATTGGTCGGAGAATCGGCGCAGCGTGGGCGGTATTACATTCTGTTTATCGCACCGTTGTGACGAAAAGAGAGCTGAGCCAGAAGGCAAAGCTCTCGATCTACCGGTCAGTTTTCGTTCCTACCCTCACCTATGGTCATGAAGGTTGGGTCATGACCGAAAGAACGAGATCCAGGGTACAAGCGGCCGAAATGGGTTTCCTCAGGAGGGTGGCTGGCGTCTCCCTTAGAGATAGGGTGAGAAGCTCAGTCATCCGTGAGGAGCTCGGAGTAGAGTCGCTGCTCCTTCACGTCGAAAGGAGCCAGTTGAGGTGGTTCGGGCATCTGGTAAGGATGCCCCCTGGGCGCCTCCCTAGGGAGGTGTTCCAGGCACGTCCAGCTGGGAGGAGGCCTCGGGGAAGACCCAGGACTAGGTGGAGGGATTACATCTCCAACCTGGCATGGGAACGCCTCGGGATCCCCCAGTCAGAGCTGGTTAATGTGGCTCGGGAAAGGGAGGTTTGGGGTTCCCTGCTGGAGCTGCTCCCCCCGCGACCCGACCACGGATAAGCGGACGACGATGGATGGATGGATGGATGGATGTCCTTACTTGACCTGACTACATTTCATATTGTTCATTCATTAACTTTAAAAGAAGATATAACAGTTTTTTTCTTGTAAATGAAAAGTTTAATCCATAAGCAATAAAATGCACCTTTGCTCATTTACAAAAAAAAAACACTCTTACTGGGTCTGGTATGACCAGTAGCTTATGGTTATAAATGTAAGCTTATGTTAGCAAACTTCTGGAGAACTTTAGATATTTCTTTGGAACAGACATTACTGGGTCACTTTGCTGACGTATTAATCATTTTGTCTTGTGCTACTGTTATGCTATGTTTTAGCATGTCACAGATCCACATTTCAAAAGTAAAACAAGAAGTAAACACACTGGACCACGTTCCAAGATGGCGCCCAGTTCATTCTAATGAAAGTTGCTCACCTGCCAAATACACCAACAATGTTTTTTCAGGCTTCTGCATTTTTGGGTCCATAGAGGATCTTTCACTTGCTGAGCCGACTGACTTCCTGCTGGCGACCTGCATTTTACAGCTTTTCAAGACTTTTTCAGTTTTTATTGGACCTAGCGTTGCAAATTCAAATACTAAAATGTGTCATTTTGGGATGTTTATGGTGCTCGGACAAATGTATTCATCGTCTTACACGCCATTTCTTTTGAAATGGTTGTGTCTGGACCAAGCGGCAACCTCTGGTGCTGAAAAATTAAGCCGATGCGGAAGTGCCAAAAACTGCAGTTCATTAAGTGGCTTATCCCCATAGACCCCCCAACCCCCCCCCCCCCCCCCCCCCCCACTCAACTGTTTAATTTATATTGAGTCTTAAAGTTGTGCATAATTAAAGGTGTGTCTATTTGAGTGGCAGGTGGATGTCGTCACAGGATGCGGGCATAGACTGTAGGTTTCATTCGGGCCGCCTCAGCTCCACCACGTTCCACCTATTTTTAGCCAATATCAGGCACTGCCAAGATAGCGACAGCCAGAACCACCAGGAGCCGCGCACTTACGCTTCATTTAGGCTCTTTAGAAACCTATGGGTGACTTCACAGAGCCTATATCGACGACGTTTCATTTCCGGGATTGGAAATTCCGACGGATGTCCCTCATTTCGGCCAAATTTCCGTCACCTTCTTGCTTGCTTTGTGTTGGAATTTTAAACTCCGGTGGATTTCTGAGGACTACGGTTAACTGCTCGTCAGATCTCTGCAGGGTAAACCCAGACAGCTAGCTAGCCCATCTGTCCGATCTGAGTTTTCTGTTGCACGACTAAAACAGCCTTTGAAAGTACACATGTTCCACCAAAGGCACCCTTGCTCCGTCCGCAAATTAAACACACGCTACCAGACATATCGACATTTGCGACATCGCTGCAAAGGTTTCAAACCACTGACCTCAACAAACCGCCACTCTCTGTAGCCTCCTCTCACAGTTTCGCTCACTCTTCAAATGAGCTCAACCTGACTCAACCTGCTGCACCCCACTGAGGAGGCCACTCATGAATATTTTAACAGAAGTTTGCTCATTGCACAATGAACTGTTTTCCCCATGGCTCAAAGCCACATACATGCAGGCGCTCATGCATGAAGTCGAGAGAGTACACACACATGCGCGCGCGCACACACACACACACACACACACACACACACACAATGTAAATGTCTTTTTACTGTACCCCAGCTACTGCACTGTAAGTATAGGTACACAACATACACAATCGTCATCACACTTTCACTTATACACACATCCAACACACTATGATTTGATGACTTTTGATGCCAATGAGCTGTTGTGGTGTTTACCCGACATGCATGGTGGGTGTCGCATGGGGGGCTGCCGCCACCTGTTTTTAATTATGTTTATTTGGCACACGTCTGAGGAGTGAAAGGGCGGATGGTGTATGTGTGACTGACTGGCAGATGTTTAAGATGAGGGAGGGAACGCATCAAGCAGATAACTCCTGCAGATAACCGAACAGTGTCACGACCCAGCGTTCCACGGAAGACCGTAACACGACCGGGGCTTTGTATCTTTGCTGTTTGCATTTTTAAATGGCATGTTCTAATTTTTATTCTCTTATCTCGCTGACTGTTGAAGCATGTTTGCCTCTTCGGAATAGAGACAAATTTGTTAGGCCATCAAAGGACGGGGCTTCAGCTCGCATTAATGTTTCGGTGAGCTGAGCACTGAAAAGAAAAACCAACCCTGAAGATAACTAGCAGCCTAGTTTTTTTTTTTTTTAGACATGAATAAATCTGCTTGATGAATAAGAAAGTAGTCGTGTTTCAATAGAAGAGGTTGGAAAGTTGTTTGGAGAATGGACTGTCCTGAGTGCTAGTTACCAGTGTGTCCTTGGCAAAGATAGGGGCCAGTATTTTATTTTGAAAAAGGGTTCCACTGGCGTTTATCTAACATGTGTCTGTGTACGATTGTATTTGCATGTAGGGTAGACAGCAATCAGTTTTTGGCGGATGACCACTTTTTGGCATATGACAATGGTAGCCGGTGAATCGCAATCAATGAGCCTTCTAGTTCTACTTATTGGCATATGACACCGGTAGCCGGTGAGTCGCAATTAATGATTAATAATCCTTATACTTTGCCAATAGTATGGCGAAGTTATGTATAGGTAGATCTCCCCTTTTTTGGAAGGATTGGTTGGAAAAGGGAATTGTCACACTGAGGGATTTGTATCTCATTGGCATATTGAAATCCTTTGAGGATGTGGTACAGCGATTTGGAATCCCTAGGTCTCAATTTTTTGTTTGATATTTGCAACTTTGCAATCTGTTAGTGGGAATTTTTGGATTCAGTTCTTCAGCCCCGAAGGCACAAGAATGTTTAGATAAGACCATGAGGCTTCTGGGTATTATTCTATGCTTATGCAGAACCTGGGGGTCATCACTCAAAGACATGGGAAAGAGATCTGAGTATAAAACTGGATGATGAGGAGTGGGACAGAATCTGTAGGAATATTAAAACTGTGTCAAGCGATGTGAGGGTGCGCCTCATTCAGTTCAAGATTATGCATCACTTCTATTGGACTGAAAGACACACCAAATTGTTGGAAATGTAAGACTGAGGACGGCCAATTACTTCATGTCCTATGGTCCTGTGATAAGGTCCGGGAATTTTGGACCAGGATACATGATAAACTATGTCTGACTGCAGGGACCCAGGTACCATTCAGCCCAAGATTATTTGTTCTGGGAGATGGGTCAATCCTAAGCGGGATAGATAAACACATAAGGAAGGAACAGCAAATGCTTTGGAGAGAACAGCATCTGTCTAGGGAAACAATAATAAATAAATAGGCAACAATAATGTGCCCGATGCAGCAAAACATACGTAATGTCAACGGAAGGAGTTACCGGGAGGTCATATAGTTGCAATAAATGTTTTGGTCAGACAGAAAATCATTCATTTACAATAAGAGAATATGCCACAGATACATCGTTGCATTTCAAGTGTTGCACACGGTAACTTAGTACTTTGAATGTATCGCGGGCTAAACCGTGTGTCACTGTGTAAAGAGCCAGCGCATTAGCAAGCAATTTGTTGCAGAGGTGGACCATCAGTGCCAGCAAGGCCTTCTCTGCTGGCCAAGAGATTGTCAGAATCAGAAAATTATATTTTTATAATTATGTATAAAATAGGCTATATAGTCTATAGATTTTCATGTGTATTTATTTCATTTGTATTTTACACTCCCACGAATCTATTACCGTAATTTCATTGCTACTCTCTCCCTCGGTTGTGCTGCTTCCAGTGCATCTCATAGATTAGAGTTTTTGTCCAATCAGGTTTCCCCATGTGCTGTCTCCGGGTGAAAAATCTACTCTGAGGCCTTCACCCACACAGGTGTTTTAATTTAACCTAGCTGATAAGACCTCCTGCCAGGACTGTGTGAGTGTGTATAGACGGAAGTCTCCCTAAAACTCTTGTTAGCTTTTTTTGCCCCTGGTAGGGTGGGAAAATGACACCTTTATGATTCTTATTGGTTGATAACTGCAGCAGTTAGTTCAAGTTCGTTTAGATTTTTAGATGCAAAGTTAGTGAAAGAAAGGAGGATGTGCTTTTTCTTCAAATGATGAGCAGCTTTGGTAAGTTGAATGCATTTTAGTAAAATAATTTTGCTAGCTACATTACTGCTTGCTTTAGATTGTTGCTGCTGGTGTCAGTGGCCGCTGTGCCTCTGTGTGTGCGTGGTGGCATGTGTGTGTGTGTGTTGAGCCCCAGCAGCTTGGCTGGAATTTTTGGGGAAGCCTGTTGATTCCGAACTGTGTAATTTGTGTTTTTGATTGCTTTGTGGTCGTGGTATGAGTAAATGTAACCAGTTGTTGTGGGTTTGTTTTTGTTTGTATGTTAATTACATTCATTTGGACTATATGTGTAGCAGCACCCTGTAATACTGCATGAAAGTGATGGCTTCAGTCACCATGTATTCATGTCTCTGGCAATAGTGTGTATTGGAACTCTCTAGGTTGTGAGCTTTGCATTAAATCACTTATTCCACACGGTAATGCCCTATTTTCACTGTGAGGTTATTCAAACGTGGTTTAATTGCTGTACAGTACTGAAGGCCCAGGTGTAAAATACACGGCCCGCTACTGGGTTGTTGTAGCAGTCAATGTATTAAAACCTTTTTTTATAGCACCTTTCATGAAAACCAAAGGACACTTCACACAAATATAGAGGGACAAAAAAACATAGTAGGCTAACACAAACACGACAAAAGAAATAAAAACTAGGCGCTAAATGTAAGGGGGATGTAATTTCATGTACGGTACTGATGTACAACCATGTATCGCATTGTAAAGTTGTTTTATTAATGAAATAGACCTATTACATACATGTCTAGGAGGAGGAAGGCCAATTCAGGGTCAGTTTTGAATCCTTTACAATTCCTTAATCGTCTCCATCTGTCGAAAGCCCAACTGACGTCTGTCACTCTCCCTTTTTAGTTGTTTTTCATTTAATTTCCTTTTTTCCTAACTTTAAAAATAAAATGAAGATAGGCGGCCTATATAAAGAAATCTGTCTTTTCCGGTGTTACACCGAAATCTGCGACCGATCAGAATGTGTGACTGTAGCGCCGTCTACCTGCCGCAAATCATTTTCATGACTTCGCGGGAAAAATTGGACCCGGGCAGAGGCATTAATAAAAACTATATAAAAAACAGTGTTCTTTTCACTGTTAGTCTCGTTTGCGATTACAGGTAATTTATGATTATCAGATGGAAAATTAAACAGTTTCAGAAACATTTAAAAGTTCCTCGTAGCTACTTTTAAAGCTGCACTAATAAAAAAAATAAAAATAACAAAATAAAAAAAAAATAGACACAAGACAGTGGAGTTTGTATTCTCTTTGTGGAACTGCCATCTAGTTCTACAAATTTTCCACTTAAGCATTGATTTGAGATTGTTTTTCTTTTGAGCTGGGGAAAAAAAAAGCAAATTACCAAAAACAATTTAATGTCTAATTTAGGTTTTTTCATCTTTTTGCCCCTTTTAAGTGTTTGTGAAAATGCAGGCAGTTTGAGTTTACACACCTAAATCACAAAGCTGCAACAAAGAACAACATCTCACGCCCACTAATTGAGTCCTTTGGGTGTTTTCCTTAATTTAGTTCCAATATTGAGTTTGGCCACAGGCAGAAAATCCACTCTGTGCACAGCAGCAAGTGATGAAACAAATATGAGAGTGAAGTACAAAACTTCAGGGGGATCCCTAAATGCAAAACTAGCTCGGATGACACAAATCTCGACATGCATTAAATTCCTTTTCGATGAGGTGAAAAGAAGTATATGGTAACTTGTGTAGTAATGGGACAAGCTGTACTGGGAAGGACATAGTCACAGACAAACAACTCTTAAAATAGCAGAGTTTTTTTTTTTTTTTTGAGAATAACCAGTTCTTGTTAAAGATGATAAACATGATTTTCAAGTGCCAAATTAAAGTCATTTGTCACTGCGGTCATTTGGGGGTGAAAGCACAGTGCATCTTGAAGTGTCCATCCTGCACTGTCTATCTTAGTTTTCTCTCTCTTCTCTCACAGTAATCAAACCAGAGGCTCCTCACACTCTGCCTCACTTCATCTTCTTCCGTCTCTCATTTTTTTTTTCCTCTTCCGCCCAGACACTCAGTTATTTCCCAAGCTTTTAGCTGTCTTCTATTTCATTACACAAAGTCCTTTTGAGTGGGAGGCCTGTGCTGCATCACAGAGCTGGTGGTGAACATAATGTGGTTATTCATGTCACATCCAGAAGGAAGGTGGAAGTAATTGAGTCCGCAGCAGATACACGGCTGCTCTGCCGAGGCCAGAGGGTAATGAGCAGAAGTGTTGTGAATGTTTATCAGCATGTATATATCCCTAAGTTTGTCTGGGTTTACCTGTCTATCAATGGTAGGGGGATATGTGCAGTGCGCTTGAAGTCAAATTCATTTCTGATTAAGATCCAACAGATCACATAGTGTGGAACTTTAGTAGAAGAAACTACGTTTGTTACGTTACTTCACTTCCAGTTTTGCACGTGATGCAGAACTTAAAGGAACACGCCGACTTCTAACTGTATACAAACTGGGAACTATATTCTCGGTTAGAAGATGGCTGTGTCTCAAGTGACGTTATTTGTACACGCTGTGACTATACAAATCACAACATGTAAATAGGAACATGTTGCCGTTATTTTGTCACTTACTCGGAGCAGTAGGCTAGTTGGAGCCGGTTACCTCCAGGATCTGTGCTAGGCTAAGCTAACGGTGGAGCCGTCAGTGTTACGACACGCACGGAGATGAGAAGGGTATGTATCGACTTGTCTAACTGTCGGGGTTACGGTGAATAAGCTAATGTCCCAATAAGTCGGAGTGTTCCTTTTTAATGTAGTTCCGTTTTGTTCGGTAAAGTCAAAAGTTCACCGTTTTTTATTTTCTGAAGTCCTGTGTTTATTTGACCCATCCACAACCCCAACCTACCTTCATATGCGGAGTTTGGGCGCTTCTTATACTTTGTCACATTACTGCTAGTCTTGGATTGTGAGACCAATTTCAACAGGCTATCGCTGTGGAGTATACATTCTGGGATAGGAGAAAAAAACGCTCTGGGTTGTTTGCATTTCTTTAAACCAATCACAATCGTCTTGGGACGGCGCTAAGCTCTGGACGCAGTGAGGGCGGCTCTGCAAAATGGTCCAAGTATGGAACTTGTTTTAGTGGAACATTTGCGCACTGCAAAAACCCCTGTTAACTGTTGACACAATACAGTAACATGAGCTATATAAATTTGCTGGATACATGGTTAAACATAATTTGCTCTTACCCACCAATCGGTCACAAAACGTCCTAGTTGGATAGTAAATGCCGTAAACATATTCTTTGCATAATCTTTACAATTATTCCCTGAAAAGAACCAAGCAGGCCTTCCACTTGGCAAGAGCCAAATTCTAGCTAGCTTAAAATTTAGTTTTTCTTTCACAAAGCGAACTTCTTTTGAGAATGGCAACAAACAGACGTCACACACCGCACGTCAGGCAATTATCCTAGAATTATACTTCCGTTGATCCAGACTACCTTACTTCCTGCTTTGCTCCCATTATTACTACGGCCACCAGATGGTGCCGCCTGACAATAAAACGAAAATATGGGTCGCAATTGCTGCTTGAACAAACGACTTATGTGGTCGTTTTTCAGGGGAGTACAGTCTCGTGAGCACAGAGCAATTGTTTAGTCTCAAAATCTTTATCAAATGAAGTAATAAACAAAACATTCTTGAATGGAGGGAAACTTTTAATCACGACTTACTGTAAAATCGTACAGCAACCATAATTCTTGTTTAATACCACTGACCAACTTGAATCTTGCTCCCTGTGGTGTCTCCCAAATGCTGATTTCTTGCTCTACTTTCTGAAGTATCCTTTATCTGCGAGAGGTAGCAGGATTACTGCCCACATTCCCCAGAAGACTTTACTGTATTTTTGGACTTGCACTGGCAGGCTTTATATCCGCCTCAAGGATTGAGTCAGACAAAACCAGGTCTGGCTGAATGGTTAGAATTGGCTCTAATCAAGGACTACTTTCTACCTTTCACCTCCCTTGATTGTGAAGCCCTGTGTAACATCATTTTTAAAAGGGCCTGTAATGTCTCAAATTATAGTGATAATGATTTATAGACGTTAAAACTGCTACTCCCAGCACCTTTTTTTTTTTTTTTCTCTTTTGTGTCTCTTGCAAAGCCTTAGTCAGGAGTAGGTTGCATACTTCGGTCAGCTATTTTCACATCTCTCGGCAGCGCTGTAATACACACTGTACTGATGGCGGTGATAAATGATCTAATCCAGAGAAGACCAACATTTCACTACCCCCCCCCTGGGCTGCAGATGAGACAATCATCTCCTCATATTTATGTCTGCATTATGATTTAGTGAAGAGCAGGCTGCTTACTTATAACTGCTTACCTTTATCATCATGGCTGTGTTATGTAGTCAGCATTTGTCTGTGCCAATGTGTATATTAGGAAGTCACTGCTAGCGTTTGAATTTTAAACCTTTTTTTTTCCTTCCCTTTCCAGTGCTTGATGGCCTGCCTTTTCTTTTGTCCCTTTCTCGAGCTAAACCAATCCTTCTCTTACTCGTCCCTCCTCCACACCTCCTCTCACATGCCCTCAGATGATGATGATTTAAAGTAAAAACAAAGTGTCCCAGTATCATTTTCATTATTGGAGATTAATGTTCTTTGTAACTCAAAAAACTGAATAAAATGAGCAAATTCCCATTACCTTATCTCAGCACTTGGTGGCAGTCTTAGAACACAGGAGTGTGTGTGTGTGTGTGTGTGTGTGTGTGTGTAAAAAAAAAAAAAAAAAAAAAAAAAAAAAAGAATGCCACTTTAAGTGTATGAATTCAACAAGAGGTCAGTTCAAGTGTGGCTGAAGTGTACTACGCACTGAAAGCTCTTGGAGTAAAATTGTGTATTAACAATTAAAAGTTGTGACCGAGAAGAGCTTGTTTTGGTCAAAGCTGAAAGTGTGACACTTTCTAGTGTTGGCACTAAAAGGAGTTGAGGTGTCAGTTGAAATGTAACCTCTGAAAACAGATCAACCGAAACCGTTGAGTAACTGTTAAACTATCCAATCTACGTGGTTGTCTCACAGTATTCTCTCAAGAGAAAACTAGGTGATGGAATAGTCACTGGCTCATCTTTTGAGAATTGTTTGTTTTAGACTAGTGACGTGTCATCTCAGTGATCCAATTGTAACTCTGATGACAGTCCCTCTCTGTCTCTGTCCCTTCTTTTGTATCCACCCTTTTCTCTCCAAATGGGATTTCCCTTGTGAGGACAGGATTCTTCTACATAAACACACCATCAGCATGTGTCCACCTCTACCTTCGGCATCAGGCCACCATTCGCACTTGGCTTCTTACCGGGTTTCTGGTTACAATAGTGAGATGACGTGGGCGAAAGTGCGTGCAAACCAGCAAGTGATGAAGATGAAAGAAGGTAGAAGGCAGTAATCAGATTGTCTCCTTCGGTCACGCCTCGGATCCATCTTCTCCCCTCCACCGGCCCATGTCCCGCACACCCAAACCTACCACCACATAAATCACAATTGGCCACAAGTCACCTCTCTTTGCTGCACCCAACCACATATCCACAGAGGAGGGGAGAGAGGGGGTGGGAGAGAGAGGCGGCCTTCACTATCGGCCATGCCCAGACTCGGGCTTGTGGGTTGGGGGATGTTTCGTGGCCCTAACCCTCGCTCTGCCCCATTTCCACAGTCGACTTCGAGAAGCTCCATGGTTTCTTTGCTGATATAGTTTCTTACAGCATGGTCAAATGAAGATGGATTGGGGGTTAACGGCGTAATGATTCTGTTTTACAGGCAGCTCACTGGCACTTTTCTTGGTGGAAAACCCTAACGGCAGCTGAGGGACGGCTGTGTCTCTCTGTCTTTTTGTTAACTGTCTTTACTCTCCCCACGTGTTGTACTTTTTCCTTTCTTTCTCTCATTTCTGAACTTCTCCAAAAGTCTTCTCAAGTTTTCTCTCTCCGCCCCTACCATTTTCCTTTTATTCCCCTTCAGTCTTAGTTTATGTCACCGTTCATGCAGGCTATGAAGTAAAAAAAAAAAAAAATCAAATCAAAGTTTCAGCGGTCGACGCAGAACCACCAAAGTGCTTCATAATTAGAAAACGGCTCATAATTACAGCGTGGTCACAGGCTGTTAGCTCGCTCACTCAGCTCCCCTGCGTGGGATGGCGGCCTCCTGTGATGTGTGTTTTGTATGTGTGAGTGTGTTTGGGTGTCAGCTTCCCTCAGAGAGGTCAGGCTGAAGTTGAGAAGGATAGCAGATGCACTACCCCATACTGCCGAAACATCAGCTGGGTGCTCTGTCACAATACAATTAGTCACAATCATGGAAGCAAAAACACGTGTATTTTACAGCAGAAAACAATGCTGATGATACTATGAATTCTTCTTTTGCTTACTGGCTTCTCTTGTTCTGTCTAGCTTCTTAACAATGGGGCAATTAACAATTAGGATTTTGCCAAAAAAACAACATTAACTAAAGGCCATCTTAATGTGTGGAGTTGTATTTGTTGCTGGGCAACATTTTCATTATCATTATCTTAATAAATGTTTTGCATAGGAGCTTCTAACATTCTTCTGGGACGAGAAGAAGACAATTAGTGCTTCTGTGAAATCAGTTACATAATGCTAATCTTTTTATTTGCATAATCCAACACTGACCTTCATTAATCCGGTGGGGAAAAAAAGATTTTCAACAACAAATCACTTGCCTGTTTGTTGCTTCTTTCCAGACTGTAGCCTAAAACATAACCCGAATGCTTATTCGCTCTCTTGCTGATAGAAAAGATTGATACCACTCATCTGTACGGTAAATATGAAGTACAGCTAGCAGTCAGTTAGCTTAGCACAAAGACTGGAAACACAGGAAACTGATTATGCAGAGAGATGTGTTCATTAGTGAAGGTAAAAGTGTAGGTATAGGCGAATGTTGCTATCTTTCTCTATCTCTAGCTATCTTTGCTAACAGACTAGTTGTTTTCACCTGTTACCAGTCAGACTAATTTTCTCTAAATTACCTTTTTAAAGTTCTGTAAAGTCACCCGAAACTGAGGAGACATGTAATTGTCACTTAACCTTAAGGATCACTGAGACCTAACTGCTGGCCCACCAACCACCAGCCTGGCCATATGGACGGAAACTGCAGCCCTACACTGTGCTCTGCACTCCTTCTCTTCACCACCACCACCACCACCCGTCCTCACTTCTTCCCCACATCCCCCACCTGTCCCTCCTCACCACAGCACTCCTGCTGACTTGCTCGTTCCTTTTAATGAATCATTGGGTTCACCTGCACTGGAGTGGAAATTCCACCCTCGTCATCCCCCATGTGTCACACTGGGTTTTATTTCGTGCTCCTGGTGGAGATTCAGAGGGACAGGCCGGCGCATGATGCATGGAAACTGAGTTGAAATGAGATTTTAATCATTCCATGGCTGAAAAGGGGCTGTTGCATTAACAAATAGTAATGGGGGGGCTAAGAGGCTATATGGAGAATCCTAGCGTTGTAACCTTGCTAGCCGCTGATACATTTCTCTAACAAAGTGCATCTCACTGAGGCTTTTTTTCATCTGTGTGAAAGAAAAAACAAACTTGTTTCTTGAGTTGACTATCCATATTCTAAGAAACGGAAATCTACTATAATACTTGCTATTAGAATTTGAAGTTTTCATGAGTTTAACAAAGTTAAACAATTGATTTGCTAGCATCTAAAAAGCTGTAGCTCCATTTGAAACTATTCCTGCGGTGTTGTGCACTTGGACCTTATGGTAAAATCGTTTCCGTTATCTATAAAATCCATCCCAGCTCGACTGGAATCAGTCTGTCAATCTGGTGACATTAACCCCTGACTGTCTTGGGATTGGGGGAAATTATGTTTATTAAAGGCAGGTAAAAATACCAACTACTATGTTTAAAAAAAATTAAAAAAAAATCAACCTTCCCTGTTCAGACAAATGGAATGAACTGCACAGCATATTGTTGAGCAAAGTCATGTAGCAGATTTAAATATTGACGCGCAAATAGTTTTAGTCACTTGGGGAGAGTACAACCTATAAAGTCCATACAGCATATGTGCTAGCAAAGTTGCCTATTTACCAAGGGGATAAACAAGCCGTACCTCCTATGGGGAGATTCTGATGCTAACAAGCCATCACCTTCTGCTAGTATTCCATTGACTCCCATTCATTTTGGCATCACTTTGACAGCGAATAACTTTACATCTGAAGCGTTTATTTGTCCATTGTCATGTTTCTTTAGAAATAAACAATGTAAAAAAAAGGCTCCATTACCTTGTATCTCACATTATGGTCCCGTCGCAGCCGTTTTTGTAAAAATAGGCTAACGTGATTGTGTCATAACCACGCAACTTTCTGTCGCACGGTAGAGAAATTACCGTATAGTACAGGAGAAGCTCGCAGGCAATCAGGGGGACGTGGAGGCATACAGTCAAGGGAGA
Source organism: Gymnocephalus cernua (assembly GCA_023631565.1). Taxonomy (NCBI): domain Eukaryota; kingdom Metazoa; phylum Chordata; class Actinopteri; order Perciformes; family Percidae; genus Gymnocephalus; species Gymnocephalus cernua. The sequence continues at coordinate 16,499,966 of CM042447.1, read as the reverse complement.
AGCCCATAGAGAGTCCCTGAAAGCATCGGAACCAAATATTTCAGCGACGTTTTGATGGATTGGAAAGACGTCGGTAGGCTATGTGGCAAATGAATTCATATGAACTAACATTTATCCACGAACAAACAGATTTCTCTTGGCGCAGCTACCGGAAGACGTACAACTTTCGGACAGGTTGCTCACGTCACATCTACATCGTCAAGCTCAGTTTGCGGCTGTGCAGCAGCTGCGCAGTACGCTCAGCCATCACCGGAAAAGTGCTTCGAATGGACTTCACCGGTCTCTGTCGAAGTCTATGGCGTCGCTGTGTCCATTTCATTCACTGTCTATGCTTTTTACACAGCAAGCAGACACGTAGCAACATTAGCAGGGGCGGAGCGAGGGGGTGGCTTTTTGGGCTCCAACTCTGAATGTTTTCTCAAAATAATTTCCTCCAGTAATGCTAACTGTACAAAAAATAGGTTTCGACATTAGTAATGCTGTTTACGCCAAATTCCTACCTACGTAACTTAAAAATAGTTTTTTTTGCCTCTTGTTAGGTGTCAGGAGTGAAAATGACTCATCCTCATATGTTGTGTTCTGGTTTCACACAAGACATTTGGTGAGTAATTACATTAAAAAAGGATGTTGGCTCTACATGATGATTCTTAGCATCTATTATTGTCTTCAACACAGGATGAACCTCCTCCCCATTCTTGTGCTTCCTTCTGTAAAAACCTTGGTTTGTTTCTAAACCACGGTGTTCATCTAAATGAACAATCTACTTTACATACATATCACAAAGTGTTTTTCTATGGTTTGAATAGAAAACTCATCCAACCTTTTTCCTCATCTGTCTGTACCCAAACTCCCCTGACATTGTACCTGTAAATCCACAACACCTCTCCCAGTGATTCCTCTGCCCTCTTTATGACAAAAGTAACAATTAGTGTGAGTCCCATAGCAGTGCTGGCTTCCTACTTTACTATCACGTCACCCTGAGCCTATTCCCAGGCTGTACACACAGGCGGCTTTGGCACAATGCTATTATCTAGGCCAGCCCTTAGGAAATAGACTGAGAAGAGAGCTTATTGATTGTCTCTGTGTGAGAGGTGGTTGATTTTTCTCTCTCACCTGTATCACCTCTCTCTCCCCCTCTCTTCATGTCTGTTGCTCTTCTCCTTTGTCTCCCCCTTTACAACCCAAAGCTGCGTCTGAGGGAAGAGAAGTGAACCACACAATAATACAGAAACACACAAACGCTATACTTTGTGTCCATCTTCACCTGTCTGTATTTCTGCTGCCCCTCTGCACTAAATGTCTCAGCATTTACACATATACACACGTGTGTGTGTGTGTGTGTGTGTGTGTGTGTGTGTGTGTGTGTGTGTGTGTGTGTGTGTGAGTGTGAATCGAAGCCATTAGGCCTCTTCAACACTTTCCCGTGTAGTACTCTCCCTGTATCTTTTCACATGGGGAGTAGCTTTTTGGCAACGGCTGTGAAAATGGAGTCAATTTATTATCTGCCCCTTCCCACCTAATTCTGTTTCAGTGCCCACTAACACACCACTGTTTGATTTACAAGAGGCCATTTAATATTCATGCGTGCCTGCGAGACATCAGCCAAACTCTCCGGAGACAGCTGGAGATTTATTGGCCGTGTGTGCTTTTCTGGTTTGTGTCTATTTGCGATCGAATAGCGAAGCTGCAACTTCGTTTCGTCTCATTCTGAAACGGTTGTCTTTCGCATCTCAATTATCTCACTTTCTCATTGTCTTTCTTTGTTTGCCTACAGGCCTTCTTCAGGCTCCTATCCCCACCCACATTCCTCATTCTTGAAGCCTCTCTGACTCACAAATACAGAAACGTATCTCCGATGCCGAGACGGTGTCCTTCCACATCTCCTGCAGGCGTCGTGCCATATGCCCTGACTTTTAATGACCCATCCACTTCTTCAGGGAGTGCGGAGGAAGAGATTAGAAACCAAAGAACATCCAATATTTTTAAATGTCATCAGCACTAAATAGCAACGTCCTTTAAGTGCCCCAAAAGGAATGTATGTCAACCCTAGCTCATGCTGCTGTGAATGCATGATGTGAAGGAACGAGTGTGAGTTGTGCTATAAGGGGGAAAATTACGTCTTTCTCTTCATGTGTGTTTCTCATTCTGTGTGTGTGTGTGTGTGTGTGTGTGTGTGTGTGTGTGTGTGTGTGTGTGTGTGTGTGTGTGTGGAACAAGCCATATGTGTGTGTTTCTCCTTAATACGTGTCTCAAAGGTGAAGTATATTCGAGATTGGCTAGTGGTTTGCGACCAGATCCTCTTGCGTCTCTTGTTGGCACTGGCACCGGGCGTAACCTTTTCCATGACGGATACACACACACACACACACACACACACACACACACACACACACACACACACACACACACACACAAGTGCAGATGATGGTGCTGATGATTTCTTGTTGCTGACAGTTGGCTTCTCCTCCAAGTCGTGTGTGTGAATCTGAATCTGTCTGCATGTGTGTACCAACATTTGTCTTTGAAACTTGGTGTGTGTGTGTGTGTGTGAATGCTGTCTGGCTGTGCAGAGGGGCTGAGGTGAGTGATTGCCTTGTTTCTGTGGGCGGCAAGCTGTGGCAGTTTGCTCTCACTGTAAATTTAGAAGAATACTTAATGGAACACCAGAGCTGTCAGACCTCAAAAGTGTTGTGACTTTTTTTTTTTTTTCTTCCCAGTGATACGACACATGCCTAAATCCTCCACATACAACTTTATTGTATAAGGAAGACAGCAGCTGATGCATATGTGTCGTGAGACATGCCACGTGCTCTTAAAAGATGTCGGAAAGAAGCAATGACTTCACCACAATGACAACGTTATCAGAAGGATGCTGCTTTAAACTGTATCAGTAAACCTACAGAGGATGATATTGCAAAAAAACAATGTTTGCCTGCAAATCCCATGAATTCCATATTTCATCAACAGTCTTCTCGATCAGGCAGTCTGAATGTGCGCAAAGGATACACACTAAGGAAAAAAGGAGTCGAAGATGACCTTTTACTTCTCACCAATGTGATCATTTTCACAGAGACGTTATCAGAGCACTCTGCCTGCCTCTTACTCTGCTCCATCTCCATCTGATCAAGTCTTTTTTTCTGTCCGTTCCTATCATGCGTCCTGATAATCTAATTTTCAGCCAGGGCAGTAAGATGTTTCAGCTTTCTTTCAACAGAAATCAGTTGTTTTAGGACATTTTGAGAAATTAGAGCACATCGGCTTTGAGATCTGGTGACTGTGAAGGCCATGATATATGATTTTCATTACTTTCATTAAACCATTCAGTGACCCTCTCATGCCCTGTATGGAATCATCTACATTCATTGTTTCTCCACTCATTTATTCAGGTCTTCCCTTTAAAAATTGTTGCCCATCAGTAGTGACAATAAGAGTGGCATGGTCTAATATATCCCACTCAAGTCACTCTGGGTATGTCAGCTGAATTGCCAAAAAGGTAGATGCAGTACTCCCCCCCCCCCTCAGGTTTGTAAATCGGCCACAGATCTAAATCGTGCGAGAGCCAAAGACTTGAGTGGGAGCGAGGGATGATGAAGGAAGGAAGGAACAGAGACATGGCAGGCGATTAAAAACAGGGCAGCAGATTAGATTTTGATAGTCTGCATGGAGCAGAAAGGTGACAGCCAAAGATGGATATTTGATTGGCTAATGCGACGAGGCGGGTAGCAACAGAGGACATCCCATTCTGGCCCTGCTCTCTTTCTTTCTCCCTCCTCGTTTTCTCTCAGCCTTGACGGAACAAGACCACCCATTGGGGACGTCTCTGATCAATGCAGTCATTATCCTTGCTACACACACACACACACACACGTACACACGTAGGGGACAAATGAGGGAGAGATGTGCTATGACTAGGTCAGAGCGGCAGCAAATGTAAATGTGTCTGGTGAAATATGCTGGTGAATGTCGCACCATTAGCCAGGCTGCAGAGCGAGCCGACTCTCTGGCCTCAGGTACAATAACAAGTGGAGATGTAGGTTTGTCTGTGACTTTCTCTTGGCTTGCTACCTTTTGCTTTTCCCCCCCTTTACTGATGCATCTTCTTGGTTCGCAGGTCTTCTCCCTCTGTTCTTATTTTATTCTTCCTGTTCCACTGCCATGATCCACTGCTGAGACAAAGCAGCAATAATCCTCACCGACAAACTGTGTGTGTGTGTGTGTGTGTGTGTGTGTGTGTGTGTGTGTGTGTGTGTGAGAGAGAGAGAGAGAGAGATCTGGAGGGTCGGTATACGTGGAATAGCACGTTTCTGAGTGGAACAGTGTAATGATTCCTGTCTGTTAGCTCTGCAGCACCTGTACGCACACCAGTGTTTGCAGACCCGACATGTCTGTTTGCTGTTTCTTAATGGCTCCCCAACGGCAATGCTCCGTGGATTTCCTGAGTCTCAAAGAGAGAGAGAGAGAGAGACAGAGGGAAAGAGAAAAATGTTGTCGGGGTAGAGAAGTAGGAAACTAATGCATGCAAAATTGGAGATGGAGAGAGGGTGGACTGGGGGTGCAGGAAACATCCTGATGGTGTCACTGGAGGACCTGCTATCACTTTTTCCCAGAGAGCTCATTGGAAGCACAGGACTCGGGGACATGGTTCCATCTCACATACTCAAAAGATCTATTTGTGAGAGAACCATCGAATGAGTTTATGGGAAATACAAATACAAATCTAATGTTTTTTTTTCCTTGGATCCTGCATCCAGCCGTTGTGATGTTGTCAGTCTTATGAACAGCTATCGGGGAGCACTCGGGCGGCGTGAGGGGCTTAAATGCAGCTCAGAGAGCTAAAGTGATGCTCGGTGTTGATCACTCCTGTGAGATGCACAATTTTGTTGTCAGAAGCAATGACCACTTGTCTGCATAAGATGTTCAAGAAGGGTGTAGGAAGGTTTAGCAGATAAGAGACTGAATGCTCAAGTGGGATCTGTTTTTCCACGTTTGATCATGCACATTTCAGGGAGCAATTTAGCGTGATGAACAATGGAAATAACCAAGCAAACTTTATGGATGTAATGCGCACACACACACACACACACACACACACACACACACACACACACACACACATTGTGTTATTTAAGACCAGTAGAAGCAGAAGTTGTGTCCAGGATGATCATCTTCTGGTTCCATCATTAGAGTTTATAACCTGGCTGTGGCTATTCTTAGCCGGATGGATGGTTGGAGTGACCATCATTGTGGCAGGTCACCCACTAAAACCAATATACTGCCCTTAGGGGATGAAGCCTGTGCAAAATTGCAGCTGTAGATCCAGCAACACAGCCGGAGAGGTGGGAGACATCACCCTGTCGTTCCTCTCATGGGACTGAGCACTGAAGTTGTCAGTGCGCTTCGAACTAAACGCTCGTGGAATCGTCGAAACAAAGCAGGATTTTAACGTCTCTATCTAGCTCTCTTTTTTTTTTTTTTCCTTCTTCACACAGCATTGTTCGTGTGTACGGTCCAGTCAAACAGCATAAATGCCTTTTTTTGTTTCACTGTCCGAAAGCGTGCCCCATTATCGCCTCTCTGACAGCTTTATCTCGCCTTTGAGCATAGCCATTATGATGATGTACAGTGAAGATTTCCTGGAAAATGGGGAAAAAAAACCTTTCATTTTGCAGTGTTTGACATGTTAGACATTATCAAGTCGTGCAACACCATTTCAGCCACTTCTCATTGTCAGCATGTCAACACTTGGAAGACAGCAAGTACTTTGTCGGCAAGTGTTGGGTTAATAAGCAACGAGAATTTGACACGACTTTTAGCCAAACCCAACTACGTGTATTTCCGAATCTTACAAAAGACGAATTCCAGAAAACGCAATGATCTGGGAGGGACAAAACATCTTGGCCTGCCACTGTGTTTCTTTTACTTTGTCAGTGTTTTTTTTTTTTTTTTGGCAAATCATTACAGAGCTTCAATGGATTGAACTCCAAATATTTTAACCCTCCGTTTTCTAGTGTCACTGGAAAATCCCCACTCCCCTGTAATCCCACAGTTATTTGAGAAGTGATTCCCTTGCATCCCAAAGAAAATGAATAGGACTCACATACTGTAGTCTTACAGAGATGTCGCCCACCATAAGGCTAGAATGGGCATATCATGACTGGCTGAGCACATTCATGCAGCATTTACTGGACACATTGACAACAGTTGTAGTAAAAGTTATAAAGAATGGCTATGCTTGACTACAGTATTTATCATGAGTTATGATCACACTGGTAGGCAGTGTGGATTTCGGATGTGCTGTTGACAACCAATGAAGTGAATGGACTTCTAGTGTGACTTATGGATTGCGCTGCTTGCAACTCTAGCTCTGGGTTAGAGAAGCTGGATCTCACAACCTATCCACATCTTTTAGGGAATGCTTGAACACACTCTCTACTTGTCCGTCTATGACAGCAAGGTTTCTCACACAGATAAACATGACATGCTATAATATTCTACAGAATGTATTTTCCATCCTCCATCACTCCCTTCTCTTCTGTCTCCTCTCTTTCTTCATGTCTCCCAGAGTTGGACAGCGATGGCTGGTTGCACAGTAAAGTAGGATGCCCTATGGTCCTGTCACTGCGGGTAAATCAGAAGGTCTTGTATCCGTTCTTACCCACGGCACATCTTTGCACCGACATATTGGCCTGTTTTTCTCCCTGACGCTGCCGAGATAAGATGTCTACCCCCAGGGAGAAGGAGACACACACACACACACACACACACACACACACACACACACACACACACACACACACACACACACACACACACACACACACACACACACACACACACACACACACACACACACACACACACACACACAGGCATTCACACTCATCTCCCAATGTCAGTTGAACCCCTCTTAGAAGGTGACAGTTTTGTTTGTCCATGTCCTGCTGCGTTCTCCCCTGGAGCATGGCTGACACTGGAGCAACACGCCTCAATCATCCACAGCCATAAACAGAAAACAAGTCTGTGCCATCAGGAAGAAGAAGGGGCAGGGAGGAAGGAGGGGAGGCATAGACACAGGAGAAAATGACTTAAACAAAATATCCCTCAGGGGGTTTGGAGACTTGGGTCGTAAGGGTGATTGGAGACTGGAGAGAGGAGGTATCAGTTAGAATTTTCCGGAGGGCAAACTGCCTTACAGCGGCAGTCATTTCAGTCACACTGGCTGAGGTGAATTAATATTGGATCGTGCTGCACCTTGCCTCTGAGAGACAGAGGAAAGAAGCATTTCTATCCTGTGCTGCAGGAAGCCAATATAGACAATATTGTGCTAAGGCAAGGTTTAAGGTTATACAGAAGTTGTTAAAAAGAAGGCATTGAAAAGGCCTCCAGTTTAATTAAAGCCCCTCAAAACTTGGTTTCAAATTCTGTGTGTACTTTAAAAAACGGGATAGTCATGATTAAATGAGCAAGTTTGATCAGATTTCATTGACTGTGCTGGCGCCACAACTGTCCCCACAGCTGTCATCACAATTTAATTCAAATTTTGCTGAACTCTTGATTGATGCACGAAATTGGAGACATCACCTTTTTTCCTACTGAGCTTCACTCGCTTCAAATTAGCGAGAAGAGCACAGACGAACATAGACAACAAAACGGCTCCGAAATATCCAAAACTGTGGCCGGGTTGGCTCGGGTGGTGGAGCGGGCGCACATGTATAGAGGTTTACTCCTCAATGTCCTCCGCAGCGGCCGCGGGTTCAACTCTGACCTGCGGCCCTTTGCTGCATGTCATTCCCCCCCCTCTCTCTCCCTCATGTCTTCAGCTGTCCTGTGGAAATAAAGGCTTAAAAATGCCCACAAAAAAATAATCTTTAAAAGAAATATCAAAAACTTTTCAAAATATGCCCAGGGTTCTCATTTATAAAACTGTGCGTAGAATCCTTACTATAAGTGTACGTACGCCCAAAAGCCCAAAATGGCGTACGGCCAAAAAAAAAGTCAGATTTATAAAACCGTGCGTACGTAGGGAAGCTGGATGGCTTCATGTTTATTGATATTTTTAAACTATAACGCTACATCTATCAACACTTTATTTAGATGTTATCATGGTATTCATTTATTTATTTTAATATTATTTTGGTCTTATTACCGGTGAAATATTACAGTAAATAAGACAGAACAGTAGGCTACGATAAGAGCCGAGCTGCGCGCATTCAAAGCAGATATCCCACAATGCAACGCGGGCATAATAACATTAAAAGAAATGCATAAAAACCATGATAAGATCCGGTGAATAAATGTTGATTTAAAAACAGCGGTTATTGGGCTAAAAATACCCAATGTGCGTGAGGCATCAATACTTGAAAATATTAAGAGTAATCGTTATTCCCATTTACTTTCTGCAGTCTGACTTCAGCTCACCACCTCACCATCTGCGTCGCCAATTCCTCTTTAGTCTCCAAAATGTGCCGCACATTCTCCTGTCAAGTTAGTTTTTCATAAATAGCAACCTTTGCGTGTGGAAGTGGCGTACGCACATTTTCAGCCCTGATTTGTGCGTACGCCACGTTTATAATTGAGACCCCAGATATTTTGTCATTGAACAATCCCGTCCTTCATATTGACAAGATGATGTAAAAATGTTTTCAGGGTCTCAACATTTTAGCATAATTGATTTGAAACTTTTTTTCCTGTTTGCCCGTTTTGTAAATTAAAAATATAATCACCACTGAGCTACTTTGAAACATTCTGCTGCTTCTTTATACATTCATTATTAAAGGATTTCATGCTAACCATAGATTCGTTGATCATAGGCTAAAATGTCTGACAGAGGGGCTTATTCAGGCACAAATAAAACGAATAAACAATGTGAGTCGACAGCAATGCCAGTAGCTGTGTGAGGCTGTCCAATTACGTCACACACACACACACTGCTTATTACTGATAACTTGTTTGTGTGTTTGTTACCACTGACCAACTTGTATGCAGTCAGTTAGGCTGTTGGTGAAGCATGCCTCATATTCTCGCAAGAAGAAGCGACTCCAGATGCATTCTGGCTAATGGAGTCATTTAGAGGAGAATGGTGTCTGTGTATGGTGCTTCTGAGCTACCATGCTGAGGCTTGCTGGCGAGGACTAGACGGCGAGTAACATTACAAGGGTGTAATTACTTCAAGCACCATTAGGAACACAATAACATCTGTGCTTAGCAGAAAACAAAGTCCAGCATGCTCGCCGAATGTGTTGACTCGGTTTATGTGTGTCTGCACAAACAGGGACTCTGTTGCTGGAGCAATCTACTCATTACTTGTTAATCACTTGAATAGGAGGACCTGTTTGCTAACAAAGCACCAGCTGAGGTAATGACTTGTCACTGCGAAGTACTCTGCAGAAGCCCGCTGGCAGAGGCCAAAGTGCAAGAACTGTGGATTCAGCAGGTTCCTAACCTAACTTAACACGGAGGATATTGAGTTGGGTGCTGTGGTCAGTCTTCAGTAAAGTTACTTGTAAAAGTAAAAAGTGAATATTTGGAGGGATTTGAATTACCCTTCTTCTTAAGATTTACTTAAGGTCACTTAAAAAATCAAACACTTTACTTGAAGGTATCTACATAAGACATGACACAGTCATGACCCATGAACCCTAACTCTAACTAACCCTAACCCTAACCCTAACTCTAACCCTAACTCTAACCCTAACATAACTTGTCATGACAAAAACCGAAAGACACTTACTAAAGCGTTATGTCATAAACATTTATGACTTGTTGATAATGTTTATGACACGTTCATGACAGTGTCATGTCACTCTTATGTAGATACCTTCCAGTAAAGTGTAACCAAAAATCGTTGCTGTTAGTAGTGCTATTAAGATAATTTTGTTTTTATTTGCCAAGATTTTGAGAGATTCCTTCTGAAAGTTGTGTTGCCTTGCCACTCCCGTTAAACACTGAACTTTATGACATTGACAAACAAACGTATTTAACGTATTTAAAGTGGGTCAGTCACGGGACAGCCGCGTCTCGGACCAGCGCATCCCAAGTTCCTATGGATATCCACAATTTCCAATGGGGCTATTTGTTCTGTGATAGAAAAGTAGTTCTACAGTACAAAAAAAACTGTTCCAAATCCATACTACATACAAATTCTATGTACCACATACTAATCATCATACTACTGTTTTAATATAAAAAAAATCAACATACTCATCTTATACAATCGACATACAATGTGTGCAACATTGCATGTCAATCGAGCTTCACAAAGATAAAGTTTGATTTTGTTGATTTGATACTTTTTTTTCAACACTCTTCATAATTTAGTTATCTTTTCAGCTGTGAGCAGCGTCTCAATTCCCCTTGTGGGCGAGTAGTGTACATCTGCAGCACACTCAAGAATTGAACCGTCTTTAGTATGCATGTGGTTTGAGTATACTTCATTTTATCGCCTTTCCATTGTGAACACACTATAAGGATGAAGGTCTATGGAGTGGCACCTCCATGAGTGACAACTGGTTGGACACGGGAAGACAAACCTGAGCATGCATTGAAATATTTATGTCTAATCAGATTTGAAGGCTCTCTTATCGATTATTTATCTGCCGCAGTGACCAACCATCATTGCGATTGACGTGTTTGAGTGACTCTTCTGCTGTATATATTGATAAGAGCCCCTCCTCACTTGCAGCTTGGTGTTATTTTGATCATGTACACATAATGGCATATTGACACATTCTATCTTTTGCATGTGTTTCCAAAATAGCGCCGTTACACTGGAAATGGTGGCTTGTCAGAGTCAGGAGAGTTTCCTAAAGATTGGAAAAGTCCTTAGTTTATAATTGCCTGGTTGATGATGATTTTAAACAGTAACGTACAGCACAAATGTAAAACTAATTCTTCAAGTTTCATCATGTGTCATCAGCTGTAATACTATGGTACAGTGCCTGAAATGGGCCAGCACTTAAGATTTTTGTCCACATGAGAACCCTTATTATTAACAGTATTATTAATAGGATGATATTTATACCAAAATAGGCTATATATCATGATTTATTGGGATAAACCAAGCACTTCTATGTAAAATCAGACATTCAGCACCCTCATATAGCCGGAGTGGAAAATATCCTTTGTTTCATAACCACATTTTCAGACACTGCGACGATTCGACTGTGAGATTGGCAGTCAAATCAGGCTCCTTAGATCATCGACTATTCAGGGTCACCCCTATAACATATACATATGAATATAAATATGTCCAAGACACATGCAATGATCATGTCATGCAACTGCTGAATTAGGGTACTGGTACTTTTTATTTATTATTTTTTTTTTTTTTTTGGACCAATTCAAGCACTGCTGTGGTAGAAAATAAGTACAATATTTTTGACATTTGTACACACACACCTCTATGTGTAGAATACCTGTGCGATGGTCTTAGTTTTACATCGAATCTTCCTGGAATCCTCTATATTTTCCATCTTTTTAGAAAACAAGCTTTGTCTGTGCTTATCAGAGATACAACCACTGTCACATTATGGTGCTTAATCATGTTGTCACTTGTCCACGCTCAACACGTTGATGTGTCATGTTGGTCACTTTACAGACATCCTGACAGGTCGGCAGTCTATTTTACACACACAATGGCACAATGTTGCTGTAACAAATATGACTGTGGCCATATGTATCTTTTAATGCATAAATAATGCATATAACTGTAGTGTGAAAACCCAATTCATTCAAAATAAAAGCTCTCTGAAATGAATGCAATGTCAAATAAATCACATATCCCAGCATGGCTTCTAGACCATAATTAAGATTGATGCTGGGTGTATGGCTTTGCTGTATTATTACTGATTCGAGGGCCTCTCCTTTTGAATGTTGGCTTTTACTCAAAATTTCCATAATTTAAAAAAAAAGGTTCCTTTTTAAAAAACAAATTACTGCACAATGACCTGTTTAATCCAATCCAATGCTGTTTTTAAGATCTCAGGAATAATCATCCATTTTTTTTCTCTTAGCTCCTTATGAACTAAAATGAAAAAGTGTCAAAGTGGAATTTTTCAATACCTGGCAATCTCAAATTTGTTATTATGGGTTATAACTGATATATAAAGCATTAGTAAATGTTGAGCAGTTAATTCTTGACCTTGGTCACAGCAGTCAACAAAACAATCTCAACTTGACTCTTAATTTGGAGGACTTGTTGGTGTAAGTGGAGCTTCAGTTGAGATTGGTTTTATCAACATTAGTAAATATATTAACCATTTTTATCCACAATATTAACCATTAAACACCAACATGTATGGTCATTATTGAGCAATCATTTTTAATTTCTTTTTTTTCTTTTAATAATTGTATCTGATAAAAAAAATCAGAAAATAGTTTTGAAGTTTTCGCAGTTTTCAAACTTTCCGAAAATGACACATTCAAACTGCTTATTTTGTCCAATCAACGGTGCAAAACTCAAATATCTTATCATATAATCCTACTCTCTCACATTTTGAAAAGCTGGCATTTTGCCGGTAAAATTACTCAAACATTACTTGAATTACTCAAACTACGAATTGATTATGAATGTGGTGATTAGTTTCTTTTACAACTTATAAACCATTCAAAGTGGGTACCTTATTAAAAAAAATGGTGCCAAAAAGCCATCATGAGATCAGGTCATTTGAATGCAATCATATGTTTTTCGGTGTGAGATTGTCGATTAAACAGGTATGACCCGATTAACCTGAATATTTCAGGAAAGAAGCATGGAGAACACCTCAGGCAATCTAAAATGCAGTAGTTCAGCACAGTCTGCCATACTCATATGATGATATGATAATATGTTGATTGAAAAACATTGCATGGTTCCAGCTTTGAGGGCTGACCTCCAGCATGTGTGAGTGCATTAGTGAGTTGAAATGTGTGAGAGAAGGTGTGTGTGTGTGTGTGGGCGAGAGACGAAGAGTGAGAGATGAGAGGCCGGTAGTGGCTCCTGACTGGGAAGATAGACTGTTATGGCCTCATTGATCTAACTCTCTCACAGGGAGCCCATTCCGATCGATACAGAGAGAAGTAGGCAACAGCACTGCTGCTGTTTTGGACCACCGCCCCTCCATCTCTGTTTCTCACTTTGACTGTTTTCACACCACCCACCTAATTCCCCTTAGTCTCTCTCACACAAGCAAATATTTCTTCTTTAGTTTATCTCTTGTTAGCTGTTGGAAAACAGCACTTTTCCAGATTTGGCTGCTGTAATTAGTGGTGTCACCCAACCGCGGCTGGTATAAAGCCACCGCAGCACCTTTACCTGACCTCACCTCTTCCACCACTGCAGAACAGCTTGTTTGTGTGGGTGTTTCTGCTGTTTGACAAAGGTTACGGATAAAAAAAAACAATGTCGGTAAAGGTACAAAAAAACAATCTGTGATACTTAGCTCCTGATTGGACAAACTGGTTAAAAAGGCCAGATCAGGCTATTAATAATGGTGGTGTTCTTGAAGTAACACACCTCATACAGCCGTGTGTGTGTCAGAGAGTCAATGAGCGTGTCAAGGGGACGCAACAGCACCGTCATCTACTGTTAGAACTCTTTCTTTGTGTAAAGACACCGGTGAATTGAGGATAGAGGCCACTGTGTGTGTGTGTGTGTGTTTGGTAGAGGGTGTTTGCCGCTGTTTCGTCTCACCTTGCATCTCAGGTGGGATGTGGGAATGAGATAGTGGCTCTCGGGGGGGGGGGCTGCAGACAAGCAGATGGAGAATAAATCAATAAGAAAGTAGCAAAGCAAGAAAATGAGGGGGGAAAGAGAGAGGGAGGGAAAACAATTTGGTTGGAGGCTGGAAAATCCCTCGTCTTTGCGGTCATACTAGACCTCATATCAGAGTAAAGTACTGCCATTTTGAGGACCAACTGTCGCTACATTTCAGATTACTCAATACCTGCTTAAAACAGCAGGTCAGCACATGTCACAGTTTGGCGTCCACAAGTGGTAGATCGCTTTTAAATCTCTATGGATTAAAGGAACACAAGTGACAAGGATGACCTTTATTTGATTCCTTTTCCTTTGGAAAGTAGTGCCATGACACACACTCAAGCACTACAAAGTATACAGTCTGTGGGACTACACGGTAGCTCTTCTGGGCTCTAATCTGGCTCTGACTTTCTGCTCTCTGACAGAGCTGAGACATTTTCTGTGCCACTGTAAATTAAAGGTCATAAATCCAAGTCCAAGAACAATTCTATCCCAAATCCCTAGTCCCTATAGGTTTTGTTAGATTTGTATTGTTGTTGTTGTATCTGTTGTGTTGGGATTTAGATAAATAGTCTTTAATTGACATTGAACTGCCATTTTATTTGTGCTATTTTACACCACCACACATTTGTTCAATCATTTTTTTTTTTTTTTTTTAAATGAACAGGTGAAATTTCCAGTGGCACTCTATGTGGGGCTACTTTTGGAAATCGTGCATTCGTTACCAGTGCATGGCGTGGTAATAAAGGTGCTGTGGGTTATTTCCACAGAACAAACAAACATTGCGTCTTTTTTTTTTTATTATTATCACATTGCTTTTTATTTTATCACTCGTGCATGGACCGAACATTGCAACAGGTGTTTGCTTTGACTTTATGACATCATTTGTAGATAACTAGGACAATGACAACCTGTATTGTCTGTACCTTTTTAAGATTTTTAGTAATATTTTGCATTACTGCGAATACACTGCGTGATTACTGTAACCAAATTCAGATTACTTTTCAGCACTTGGAATTGCCCCGCGGTATCAAAAAAGAAACCACTGTGCTCAGAATGAGGCCAGCGTGAAATACCACTCCATCTCAGCAGAGACCTTTCATGTCTGATGTTCTTAATGAAACATCTCGCTCACATCAGAGAACCCTATTAAATTCACTCATACAGGGACAGACAGAGTGAAAGACTGAGATTGAGAAAGCCAGAGCAGGGGAGTGTGTTGACCTTTTGTGTGTGTGTGTGTGTGTGTGTGTGTGTGTGTGTGTGTGTGAGTGAGAGAGAGGAGGGAATGAAACCTCACTGGTTTCAGGCACACCATGAAGATCAGTCAAAGGACATGAAAGGACCACATTTTAAAGGACTTTATTGAGCATTTTTTAGAGAATAAATCATGTATCTACTCGCATCACAGCTTATATGTTTACTCGAATATGGAGAGCAGCAAGTCAAACTGAAATTAGAATTCATGTTTGCAAAGAAATCAGGATAACCGTAGGAACTCACTCAGCAGGTACTGAAATAGCAAAAAACAAGAAGCAATGTCTGGTAATCAGTGCCAACGTTAGCAAGCTAAGCTAACTAGCTTTAACTTTCCTAGTGGAAGCCATGAGTCTAAGCTAGTTTTCCTAGCGTGCTAGCGTGTGTTTCCTTAGACAAAAGGAAGTGGGAATTCAAATTTCAGTTCAATTTTCTTTGCATTGTCACTCATAAATTGCTAAATTCTTTAGCTTTTTCAAATCTTTTTGGTCATAGCCTACCGGAAAACAATTCTCTCTTTCACAGTTTCTGTGTCTGCATACATTTCAGTGTTTGAGTGTGTGCACAGAGGATTTAAATGCACCCAGTTCTTTGAAAGAACATACTGTAAGCTGACAAAAGTGAGAACTGAAGGTGAATTACAACAGACATTCAGAGTCAGTATTAACAGAGTTAGACACACATAGATAACGAATATATGAAAAAGCATAATAGAAGAAAGCGTGTGCCTGTGTTTGCTCATCTATAGGTGCTTGTGTTGGCAGTGTTTTGGCTGCAGTGAGAGAGCATCTGCAAAATGGCAGCCATGAGGCTAATTGTGATGGAGCCAACTCATCACATTCTCACACACACACACACACACACACACACACACACACACACACACACACACACACACACACACACACACACACACACACACACACACACACACACACACACACACACACAGATTGCACGTCCCTAAATGGATTGTGAAAAACACACTTAACCCTACAGACACACACAAACACAACTTACCCTAATATTATTGTGCATGTGGTTTCAAACAGTTTTACCATTGCATTTTCCGATGGTATGTCTGGCTTTATGAAAAGGTGCTAATAAGGCTATTTTTTCAATGGATTATCATGAATAAAGTTAACAATGTTAATCCCAGGTGATGATGAATTGTCGGTAGTTTTCGGCAATAGAGGAACAAAGCTTAGAGCCACAGGTGCACCGCAGCAGTGCTGAGACACACCAAATCACTTAGCAACCACTTTGCCTTATTACCCAGAACTCACTGGGGTCCTGTTAGTGTATTAGCAGAGTATTCAGCTCTTTTCATTAGTGCCCTTGGCTCATATCTGCTTTCACCTGGGTCACAGATTAAATGTTTTTTCCTCCCCAAAAACGGAAGATTATTTTTTATTTTTTTTTGCATTATTTATGTCTTTTCAGTTTATCGGTGCACCTCACAGGCCTTTCTTCTTCATCCTTGTCACAAAGCAGTATCTCCTTGGCTGTCTCTCTTTGCTATACAGGGAGAAATCCTATTTGTGTTCTCCTTCATGGTAGGATAAAAACCTTCTGCAGATTGTTGTGGCTGAGTCCAGCTCAGTCCAGTTCAGCTGTTTCATCTGGTGGCTTGAGATCCTTTTGAGCTTCAAAATCTTCCATTTTCCAGAAGGTACAGATAAAAAAAAAAAAAAACTGACACTGAGGTTTGAATATGGCAGCGCTGGCACTAGCAGCTGTATCATATCATATTTTGGGGTTAGTTAAAGCTGCATGAGGCAATTTTGCACATAACCGCTCCACATGGTAGCAAGGACATAACTGAATCTCTTCAGTAACAGACCCTGCAATGTAACTTTTTAGCCATCAGTTTTTTTTCTCTTTGAATGCCGGGTGATGGGAGCCTTTTCAGCTTCTTTTTTTTGTTTTTTTTAAACACGCTTTCTTGTGCATTGAGAGGACTTCTTGCATTTAAGCAAATACACTAAGGAGGGATGGGTCGCCAACGTTTGGGATTAACACTGATGCTATGCATGTATTTTTCCAGGAAACTCTTGCCAAGTGCAACTCAGTTTTTGTTTTCTAGCAGCTACATGTCCAGTCCTCAGTCCAGTGACTGGCATGTGCTTGGCTCCAGGGCCCACAGTGTACAAGGATCTTCTAACACACACTGCTGCTGCTCCTCGATACCGCGGGCAAACAGCCTGATCAACTGGCACTGGACACTGCAGAGGGGAAGAGAGAGTAGACACACACACACACACGCACGCACGCACGCACGCACGCAAACACACACACACACGCACACACACCGCATCATTTAGCCTGAATAACAAACCATCAACTTAATGACTATGCTCATTTCAATGAGCCTTTACTGTCCATGTGGCAGATGTAAAAGCAATGGAACGGCACCCCTGTGTGCAGACTTGACACGCAAAACTTGAAAGTGAGACAATCGTTGTGGAGTGTCGGTTATAAAGACCTTTTAAATGAGACACCTTTAACAGACGTTAGAATGCAGATGGGGCTGACGCGCTATGATGACACGCATAAGACATCCTGATGCATGCAAGGTAAAAGTATACGGGCAGAAAAATAAGCCGTGAACAGGCAAGATGGCTATTATGGTACAGTAGTTTATTGCCTCAATTAATACCTGTGCCTTTGTCTACTAAATATCACCTGTATTTTTACTTGAACACCTGTTTACTTGCAGGCTTCACCAATAGTTAAGACGATGGAACAGCATAGTAACTTATAATTTTCAACCCAGTGTAGCGGTTTATTATTATTATTATACAGATTGCCAATCACACTACAATACATATAATAACTGAAGAAGCACTATGATTGGGTTATAATTACACAAAAGCCCCATAGCTTGTTTTAATTGTTTGGTTCAATCATTGTGGCAACTTGAGTTCCACTTTTCTTTAAATGTGCATTTCTCACTTCCAAAGCAAAACTCTTCACTTTCTTTTCTAGCCTGGACTATTACCATTAATTATCCGAGCAGCACTCTGGCTGGCTCACTCCAAGAACGATTAGCGGTGAGGAAAAGGCAATAAAAGGACAGACTTCTGCTTTAATTAAAGGGGAGTAGCCTTTTAACATGGGGAGGGCCGTTAAATTAGCAACATTACAGCGCCATGCATCATTGGCAAAGTACAATGGAGCGTGAAATAAATGATGCGTCCAGCAGTGCCACACTGGCTGTATAGAGATCTGATAGTGGGGGAAAGCTGAAGTGCGGACAGGGCCAGAATAATGAGAGGGGAATTTTGCAGTTTCGTCCAGCAGGGAACAGTGAAAGAGTCTCCTGACCACATCATCTTGGACACTAGCAGCGCTAATGGCACTGCTGCTCTCATTTCTATCTAGCCAAGTTCTTTATCACCAGCTGCTACAGTATTAACAATCAAGCTGACTTATATTTACTTAGTATTGATTTATAAGTTCCATATTGTTGGGTGGTGCTTCAGAAGCAACCATGTTAGAACCGTCTTGTTGATGTATCTTAAGGAACAGTTCAGCATTTGGCTCTGTCAAAAGGTATCAAAAACCACCTACCAGCACCTCTAAAGCTCACTAATTAACATTTTGTTTGTTTAATTTGTTACCACAAAAAAAAAAAGCGTAAAAACAATTTGTTGTTTTATGGGGTTATGTTCCAGATTATTTCTTGGCCGTGACCAGTAACTTCCTGGAGTCTCCGCTGGTTGCCCGGTCAGGCTGGCTTTTCCCCGTTTCCAGTCTTTATGCTAAGCTAAGCTAACTGGCTGCTCCAGCTCAATATTTACCATAGAGGCAAGGGGGTAATTATTGCCTACATACTGACCTTCATATTGTCAAGACTTTGAACTTTGAACTGTTTTTATTTTATACTTTATGATCCTTTGTCTGTTTCCAAATAGTGTACCAATATAACAACCATGCTAGCAGCTCTGTGAGACTGTACTGTGCTAAATGCTATCCTGTTGACAATAACAAAAATTCTAAGGTGATGTTTAGCAGGCATACTATTAACCATGTTCACTATATAAGCTTAGTTTGGTAGCATGCTAACACTTAGGTTCAGCTACGAACCAACCAACCAACCAACACTGTCATCTACAGTCACACTGCTAACAAGGCTAAGAATTGTATGTGTGTTACTTGAGTGAAGTGTGAATACAGAGCTGTCTGGCATACAGAACATGATCAATTTCTACTTAGGCCTTAAGTCATGACACTCAGGGACATTTTAGAGCAATTTAAACTGGAGATTATATCTGTAATATCCAGAAAAAGAACAGTATTTGCTGTGAATACCAGCACCATGGTGATAAAATAAGTAGGAGCCCTGCAAGTAGTTCAATGCTTTTTTCCATTATACCTCTTCTGCAATATTATGTGTGCTGATTCAAAGCCATTTGCCAGTCTTCATCTAAACTAAGAATGATTCTGCCTGTCTTCATCGCCTCAAAAAGTAAATTCCTTCGTCACGGGCTTCATAAAACGCAAAATAAGCTGGCACAGTGGAAAAGTGATTGAACCATGCCTGTCTTCAGCAGTCGAAATGATTGTTTCAGTTTTACAGCATTAAAAAGCCATATATATGGGCAAAACATTCATCATTACTGGTAAATGACAATTCATTTCTTTGTTTTTGCCGGTGCTGAGTCGAAACTACGTCTGATTTGTTTGTTTGCACCTCAGTATGACTTTCTTTAGTTTTGTGTTGAACAACTTCTTTATTTCTAACAAAACATGCAAATGCATGGACTAGAGTGGTTGAAATAACAGTAAGTTTGGAGTTGGATTGTATATTCAGGTGATTTTTGGGATTAGTTACCTGACTTGGATGGCAGCGTGAGGCAGGATCTCCCCGTCGCAGTTCCAGCTGCTGTGGGAGGTGCTGTAGTTGCAGGTTGTTTGGGCGGAGCATATGGGACTGAAGCCTGTCTTCTTTGGACTGTCACTCAGGTCCTCTAGTGAAACCAGCTCATGTTGCCGCGGCTGGAAACGAAACTTCCTTACCCGGTGGACCTCCACAAACGAGTGGTCAAACTGGGGAAGAAAGCAGAGATGGGTGAGAAATAGATGAAAGAGAGGAGGAGGAGGAGAGATGGGACAGATAGACGGATGAAGGAACAGATGTGTCCACAGATGGTGCAAAGGTTAGGACCGCCACTCTCTAGAAGCACTTGGAAGAGTTTCTTTTGAAAATGAGCAGTGTGAACACAAGAGTCCATCTTTGTTTTCAATTCAATTTTATTTAGTGTCAAACCATAACAGGAGTTATCTCAGGACACTTTACATATAGAGTACTGTAGGTCTAGACCACACTCAATAATTTAAAAAGACCCAACAATTCCGACAGTGTTTTGATTCACCAAATTCAATTTTGTGTAAAAAAAGTTTTTGATGCTCTTTAGAGTCAAATGCATTTTGAGTCTTTTTAATGCATTTTCATGTTTCCACAAGAGTACTTCAATCAGTTAACAAATATGCAGAACACAATTGCGGACAAGTGATGATAGCACATACTTGTATTCTGAAGATGGAAGCTAACTTGAAAATATGAAAATATGCTTTTAAGTACCTCGGCATGAAGCTCCATTACAGTATCTGCACTTGATGGATTGAGGTCAAACTAAAAAGTCCATCAACAATCACCACAATTTGTCTTTGGTGGATAAATGGATTAGGGTTCTACTCCGGTTCATTCAAAACTCAGGCTGCCTTTTAGAAACGTGAACTTTTTGAACATTTAAATGTCCCGAGTTGACCATAAACTACTTAATCATATACACAAAATAGCACTGAAAATGGGCAGTGGCATACTTCTCTGAAATATGATGATCGCATCGGGTGGCAAAAAGATTCCTGGCATACCATTCTTCTTTAGTTTTCTCCTAGCGGGTGAGGTAAAAAGTTAATTTCTCCTCCATTGTCTTTCTACGGACTCCTGCTGATTTTATAATGAAAAGCAAAACTACACGTAGGTTTATTTTTCTTCCTCCCCATTTACGATACAAGAAAACGGCCAACAGGAGATCAAATGCAAAATGGAGGGAGGGAGAGTAGAGGTCAGATGAAATGGAGGTGCATAAAAACTGTGTAAATGGCGGAGGAGTGAGGAGAAGAAAGAAAGAGATGAAAAGAAATTATATTGTCAAAAATCGCCTTTCATCTCACTCGGTGCCGCAGAAAGGTTGAGCCTCTGCTTGGCGCAATACCTCCTCCTACTTCACGGGGTGCCACTTTCTCTCTATTCCCTTCTCTTTTCCTCCCCCCCCCCCTCTCTCCTTTCCTTCGCTCTCTTTCTCGCACTCTCTCATCCCGAAAGCGGAGTGACAGCCATTTATTTCACATCAGACCCACTTTATGACTGCAACAGCTTTGCATTCATGCTGGACGGTCTGCCTAAAAGGCTTTCTGACAAGGCCATGAATACGCTTAGTGGCTTCTCACTCCTTGTTTCTCTGCGCTTGGCTGGACAGTGATGCTGATATTAAGTGAACTCAGATGCAAAGTCCCACTCACCGTACTCCTACGACTACTTGTCTACCTTTTCTGTGTTGCAAGTGAAGTAGCAAAAGACGACCTCAAGCTAGAGACGCGGCACATCGTGCCTTTTTACTGCTGGTACCACAACACACCGAGATCTTTGAGGCGTTGATGATATCATTTGGACAGCATCTCCATTAGAGAGTTCTGACATCTGAATGACGAAAAGGCAAAACGCGGCAAAGACCCACTGAAGTTCTCCCCGGTCATTTTTATTTGGGACACAAGCCAATCTTTTTTTGAAAGGCACTGTGGGATTCCAGGCGGAGCGGGACTGACAAGTGACATGAAAACTTGTGTCAAATTGTGTCTTAACAGTAGATGGATACAGTTACATCTTGGTGATTCTCAGCATTGGATTTTAATATATTGGGCAACTTCTCTGTCATGAAATCCATTTTAGGCCTCTCTGCATAAGCATCACCAGAGAATGCTGGTAATTTGATTTTGCTCACACACATTGGTAATTTCATTCAGTCATCTGGATGTAATATGCTTTATTGGGGCCGTGGTATTGCAGGGACACGCTTCATGTCACACAGAGCAGCAAAATCTCTCCTCAAGTTGCTACGTTTCCCTGTAATAACAGCAGCTCTGGTAACATTTTCTTAATTGTTCTTGGTATTAAAACTTTTCTACTACTAAATCCTATTCATTTCAAAGCTGCCAATACATAATCTCCCAGTCTAATCAAATCTCATCACAAGTTAAAACTCACCTCTGGATGTCAGTGTTCGCTCAAAACACACTTTGCAATTGAACACTTTTACCAAGGCAGCTACTGTAGATAAAATGACTTACAAGATCCTTCTAAATGGGGTAAACTTCCCAAGGTCCTTCCTGAGGTAATAATTACTAATCACTAGACTTCCCCTGGCAATACTTGTGCTTTCCTGAGAGGACATTAGTCTGGTATCAGCCTGTTCTCCCATACAGCATATCCCTGATGCAGCGATTACCGGTGCCTCTCTGGACCGGGGTGGAGGTTATTTATGATACGTGGGAAGGCACTAGGGCTAAGGCATTTGAACTAAAGTGAACCATAGTTGGGAAATTGAGCCGAGTCAGCAAATGGAGGTGCTAGCACAGCAAGTGGGCAAACTCCTGCCTTCTGCTCGCTCCTTTACAGACTTGACACGCTCTCAGTTCATCTGTGCACAGATCGAGCAACTCCTGATGACCAAAACTTGAATTTAGCAGGAAAGTGATTGACGGGAGGCTTACAAGTTTTGCTTTATTTTGGTGAATTCCTTCACTCTTTGTGAAGTTTTTTTTTCTTTTCTTATCTCTGCTGGATACAAATTACATAAATGTCTCATTTCAATTCTGAAATATGCTCTACAGCATGACTCATACACTGTTTTATGTACACTTATTTTAGAAGTATGAAGTCGTAAACTGAGTGGTATTCCCATTGGGTAACGTTAGAAAGTGCTCTGTGGTAAATCATACACTGAGCTGAGCTAAAGATGCCATAGTTTATCACCACTCCTTCACTCCTACCTGGTCTTCTTTGTTGGTGTGTCGAATGAGGTGTCTGAGGAAGTTCAGACGGGAGCACTTCCTGACGAGGATGAGGTCGGTGGTGCCGTCGGCGAGGTGAGCAGAGGGCGACAGGCCTTGTGGACTGCGGGGACACGCGCAGCTCATACTGGCCGCGTTGATGGCAATAAACTTTCCACGGATCACACTCCAACCACCCATGCCATCTGAAACAGAGTTGTCAAGAGTTGGAGTATGATCACGCATACAGTTTACATAGCTGTACTTTTGGGCATACTTCTCTTTGACTCACTAAAAGTAAAAATCAATAATAAATAAAATGCTGACCATTAGTGATGCACCTGAAGATGGGACTAATACAAACAGTAAATCATCAAAAATAACCAAATGTTGTGCCTGGTTGTTACACCTTTTTGGACCGTTTCTGGTTTACTTAACTCTTGTATTGTTTTACTGCAGTGTTAAATCCTCTCCATCTGCTATTGACACTTTTAAATCAGGCTCCAGTTTGGATGTTCCAGAAGTGCTGATGTTCGACTGAAATAAATAATCTGTGTAGCAGCCATAGCGGAATCTGGTTTTGAAATTATTCTGTGTGTTTTTGCTTTATGAGACCTTAAGGTTAAGTTCTCAGCTTGTTACACATCAGCAGTGATGCTGATGAGGGTCCATTAGGATCCAGATGTCTTGGCAGGAATTCTCAGAGCAGCTTTACCCTGATGATGGAGCCAAGATGAAAACTTTAGCGCTGAAAGTAATGTGTGTTACCCTTGTAGGAGAGCTGAATGTCTTAACATTTTAAAATGCAATTAAATATGGCCAAGGAAGGTTTCACAATATCTAAAGCGGGAGTCGTATAGATAGAAGACTGATTAGATTAACCTTGAGTGTGCCTTTTATGATTGAATGCACACGTGGCCTCTAAATCTGAAATAACACATGCAACGGTTGCACTTCACAAATCACCGCTCTGTTCCTCGGAGATTAGTGACTGTTCGCAATGATGGTGTATCAAAGACACAGAATCCCCCACAGGGGGCCGCCAGTGCCTGACACCAGGCAGATAGTCATTGGCGTAAGCTGCAAAAAAAAAAAGTGATCACAGACGTCCAAACCTCAGAGGGAAAATTATGTGATCTCGGAAAGCAAAACGATTCATTACCTTTCCCCCCCCATTTTGCAAAACAAACTTACAGAGGTGATAACGTGAACCGATGATAACAAGCCCACTGAGGCTACATAAAAACAACAATATTCTAATTGGGAAGCAGTGATTAAAGCTGAATATATATTTAAAAAAAGAATCAAACTGAACTGTAGGCTCTGCATTAGGAGTATGTTTCCAAATGAGTATTTGCTTTTGGAGGCCAGGCTGGCTCATTTGCAGAGAGAGAGTGTGTCGTGCCTCATTGATTTAGCAGTTGTCTGAGATTTCCCTCGCCAGAAAGGAGTGGGAAAAAAACACACACTAAATCGCAAAACAAACGGCAGCACTGGCATGAGACAAACCCCCTGTCAGAGCTGGCAAAGCCAAATTCTTTCCTGATTAGTGGGAGTCTGTCACACATCACACGCAAACAGGTTGCGCTCGCTTTGATATTTACACAGGAAAAACATACACACACACTCCATATGAAGTCCCAGATAGCCAGGTCAAGAGAGAACATTTTAAATTTAATATAACGACACTAATTAGACAGGGAAAAAAACCACACTGTCTTTGAAGCTCCAATTACACAAACACGCACCGGTGCACACACACAGGAGTCAGTATTTAATCTGCTTCCAGAGGGATGCATGCTGGAGATTTGGGAATCGATAGGCAAAAAAAAATAAAAATAAAAAAGTCTCCGGCGGGGCACGGCGGGGAGTTGTGCAGTGTCACTAAAATCAGTTTATATTTTCTCGTCAATAACTCATCAAGAATCTCATCAAGAATGTTGCCGTGCCGCGGGAGAAAAACAACCCCAGCTGAAAATGGAGATATTTGAGAAGGGGAAGATGATGCTGTTATTTACACTCAGTCCACCTCAGGGGTCCGTTTCAGGAAGGAGGTTTAACAAACTCTGAGTCTAACCCTGAACTCTGAGTTGGTTCAATCAACTCAGAGTAGGTTCACTCAGAGTTAAGCACGTGCACCACCACAATAAAAAGGCAGCATGAATGTAGCCATGATGCTACGATTCACCACGGCAACAACCACAAACAAATTGGTCGGCGGAAATACTCATGCGCACATACAGCAAGTTTAAACATGTATTTTGTTAAAAAAAGCAACACAGTGGCGCCTGCAAAAGAGAATTTGCGTGAGAGAAAATTGCTGCTAGAGTAAATGCGTAAGTTCCAATATAGTGTATTAATATCATATGTAATAAGTATAATATTACTGGTGAAATGGTATAATCTATTTCATTTAGGTGCAATCCTGCAGGCGAAAAAGTCCTAGGCCTACTAATCCCATTCTGAGGCTGCAGCACCATCATTAACAGAATTATAATTCATAATCTTTTATTTCAAAGGGTTTACATCATTCACCTGCAATCCTGTGGAACTCCTTTTTAATGGCTCTGACTGGTTTGTGTCCAGGAAACGCTACCAAAACGTTTAAAACAAGTTTCAGAGCGAGTCACACTCTTCGGCGCTTTGCTACAGCGGCTTTACTAATGTGCTCCGCATCACCAAGGTTGTAAAGAAAACTGCCGTTTGCAAAAAAACATAATGCGACACAAAGAATGTGCTGGGATGAAAGAGCATGTCCACGATGGGTGACATTAGTGATATGAGGACAGATAAGGTTATGTAGGCTACATAACTGATAGACTGGGAAGAAAAACCATACCGCTCCAATAGGTAGGCTAGTATCTGGATATGAAAACACATCTATAATCGGGGCCTCAATATCATCTCCCGACGTATGTTTAACTCCCTGCGAAGTAATACAGCTTCTTCATCAACGGGATCGTCGACACAAGGACATGTCACGTTTTGAGAAATTTTTTTTTATAGTCTGCCTACAGTTAATAAACCAACACTGTTTTTTTATTCATGCAGAGAAAATGCGCTAAAACGCGCCTGATACAGACTGACTGACTGAATGAATGAATGAGGAAATGAAAGGAGTCTGAGAAACTTGAGGTTTCTTGAAGAAAATCTGCTCCCGACCAGGTCAGGTTCACAGGCGCAGTCACCATAGTAACTGACTCTGAGGTTAAGTTACCTCTCTTTCTGAAACGGAAAACCCAGAGTTCCCCTCATCTCAGGGTTAACAAACTCAGAGTTTTCACTAAACCTGCTTTCTGAAACGGACCCCAGGTACGGCAGAATGTAAATCTCTCCTGATGATTTATTTGTGTGTGACTTGAAGGCAAAAGAGAGCCAGTGTGGGATTGTCTCATCTTCTTGGGGTTTTTTTCTTCTTCTTTTCTCTCAAATGACACCCTTTTAGAAATGCTCCTTTTCACACATCTCAGAAGTCTAGAAATGGTTTCAAAATGGACAAACAAGTGGATAACGAGGCAGAGAAATGACAAATATGCTTTTCGGTGTGATAAATCTGACACATGTGGTGTACCCGTACCTTTATCAGACTTTTCCTTCTCCTCTGACATCTCCCACTGTGTGTCCTTTGATGAGGGCTTGTGCTGACAGATGCGGCACCTGAAATAGCAGCGTAACCTTGCTTTACAATCATCAAACCGTCAGTGCTGCTGTGACATTCAAGGTTTTAACTAGCTTAGATGACTCATTAGGAGGGAATAAATTCAGTCCAGCTTAAAATGATTTGTATTGTGTTTAGCTATTTAAAATATTAGTAGTTATTTGTCAAAAATGCTCAAAGAAGTCTACACCCAGAGAAGCCTTTTTGTGGTATCATCATGTCTCTTTTAATGGTTAAATAAGTTGTCAGGAAACATGGCATTTTACAGATTAATGGTTTTCAGCCCCTTTAACAAATGCAAACAATGTCTGCGCCCAGCATCTCATTCAGTCTTTTTTTTTTTTTTTTGGTAAATACTGAATGGGCTCTTAGTCCACAATAAATCAGATGGGCTTCCTGACAAAGTATACTATCCCATTTAAGCTCTGGCAGGGTGCACGGCTACCATTGAAGTGCATCAGATAAGTTAGCACATTGTGAAAAAGTGCTGGAAAGCTGTAGAAATGGATATCTCTGATGCTTTATTTACCCGGATCGACACTGCAGCTTATCCCTGGGGTCCCCCTTGTTATTCTCAGCGGGGAGGAAAGAGACGCTGCCTTCGTAATAGTTGTGACTCAGAAAGGTTTTTACCCCTGGAACAAAACAACAGTGTGGGCCACAGAATGCATGTCAATATGTTTTACTTGTGGTGTTTGATTTTAACTTTAATTATACCTGACAAGACAATGAAGAGTAAAATTCCTAAAGCGACACATCTGCAAAACTACAGTAATTTGACTACTATTCTTCTCTCTATTTTATTCTAGCTATGTGATTCTCTAGAGGCTGTTGTGGTTTTTTTACTGGGTAAAAAAAATATAGAGTAAAAGTAACACACAGTGTGTGTATTTAAAAGCTGTGTTGCGTTTGGTGGCCCTGGGGCCTCATTACCAAACCATGCGTACACAGTTCTGTGCTTGAAACATGCTTACTTCTACAAATATAATAGAATTAATGGTGGCCTATACTCATCAGACATTCATGGTCCATGGAGGATGAATTCTGTCGATTCCCTGATTTTACCTCTAGTTCCACCATGGGTTTTACATTTTATGCCAACTATTGGATGGATTACCATGAAACGTGGCAATAACGTTCCCACCAGCCTCAGCTGTGCTTTAGGCTTAGTGGACACCCTGAACTCAGATGGCAAACATGCTAAATGTTGTAACTGCTTAGCATTAGGTTGTTAGCATTGTCATAGTGACATTAGCATTTATCTCAAAGCACCACTGTGCCTAAATACAGCCTCACAGAACTACTACCGTCGCTGTAGTTTCTTGGTCGTGTTTTGTCAACATCAGCCTGTATGTGCACAAGCAGATGGATTTAGAATAGGTGAGATTTATAACCAAGCATTGTGTAAAGGTTTATGTTCTTCTTACACACGCGTTCAGAACTTGTCCTACACATGCTTTAAATAGTTATTGTGATCTGTGTAGTTGGGCCCCAGTTTAATTTAGCTCAGTTTCATAAATTTCTTAAATCATGAGGCTGATGTCTTTGTTGAAGCATGTTACACAATGTGTTTAAGTATTTATGTGCAGCCCCAGTGGGAAGAGGTGTTGGTGAGTCCCACTACTGAGCTACATGCTTGCACTAAATCCACAAGTCCAAGAATGTGTGTTAGATTTTTATCTTTAATCCTTCAAAGTCTGGACCTGGAGCAGAACCAGTTTAACTGTAACCGGGTTACATCACATTAAAATAAGCAGGTGAGAAGTCAGTTAGCTGACTTGAGCCAAGAGTAAAAAAAAAAGTATGTGGTTAAAGTGTGTAGGTAGGCTTAGCCTGAAGAGTCATAAGAAAATGATGGCCCTCATACCTGACAGGTCATATCTAGCAGGACCCAGCCATCTCTTCCTCTCGCTGTCTGTCAATACATCACCATAGAAACCGTAGCCAAGCAATGAGACTGAGTATCTAAGAAAGATGTCATTGTGGTGAACTGAACACACGTCCATCGGCTGGGAATCACCTGTTAAGAAACACCCAGTAGAGTTGTAAAAAGCAACTCCCTGCTTTGTTACCACGACAAAACACATGGACATGGCACTGAAACCAGTTGCTGTAATAACCGCTTACTGTTTGTAGCTTCCTACACAACACTTGTAGCATCTCAGAAAAATTGAAACAGCATGCCACCCTGACATCCTGCATGCTGTAAGTCCTCTGTAAGTCCTATGGGTCTTTCAGTTACTTACTCACCCACAATGATGTGTAAAGCAGAAGTAACTGGATCGTTGGTTCCCACTGTGGCAAAGCAGATACAATCAGTGGACCCTGTTGGATAATAGACCCACAGATTGGTCAGTCATTATAGCACTGGTGTAGACATGTTAAAGAAACTGTGATGCGAAAAATGCTTTTTAACTTAAGAATTAACTTGACCATACAGTACACTGTTTTCACTAAAAAGTAAATACAAAAATATTTGTTTCATGGTAAACCTCCACTATTTAAAGCCAATATGTGTAGAAATTTTCGTTTCTAACTTCGGTGTCTCTGTGTTAGCAATTTAAAAAGTAATTGTGGTAGACATCCTGCTGCCTGATTGTGAGTTTTCCAAAAAACAACTCGTGCCAACAGAAAAACTTGAAAGATCACATAACTGGTATGTACATAACACTTCCTGGAACAGTTGTTTTGCAAATACCTACTGGGATGCATACACATACTACAGCAATGCTAGCAGCTCTGTGAGGCTGTACTCAGGCACAGCGGTGCTTTGAGCTAAACGCTAATATCAGCATGCTAACATGCCCGCAATGACAATGGTAACATGCTGATTTGTAGCTGCTATGTTTACCATGTTCACCATCTTAGTGTAGAGTGTTAGCTGGCTAACATTTGCTAATTAGCACTGAGCACAAAGTACAGGTTGGGGCTGATGGGAATGTTGTTAGTTTGGTCATAAACCAAAGAATTGGACAAACTAAATACGTGGTCTGATGATTATCAGGTCAATGGTCAATAGGTCACTACAAACCACAAATGTGAACCTCTTGGTGGGGCTAAAGGTAAAGTCAGTGGATCACCAAAGTCACCACGATACATCGTGTAGGACCCATGAATGTCTGTTTGCCAATCCATCTAGTAAATTTGCAGGATAAGTAAGACTTCCCCTTTTTATAAAGACATAAAAAGAGTGTAGTTTCCTTATTTCATTATTTGCATGCACCAGTTCTGGTCTGACCGGTTGCCTAACCCAGTTAGCTGTTGCAGGGATGTGTCAACCGTCATGCAGACAGGAACTGAATCAGACGCTTGATTCAATCATTTTATCTTTAGTGAAATGACTTTATAAACCTAAAAATTACAGAGTGGAGTTTGGTTAGACCAACCAGGGAAATTTGCACATGCCGTCTGATACAATATCACATTGATATTATGATTTTTTTTTTTTTGAGATGAGCTTTCTATTACTGGACTCTGAAGAACAGTCAACGCATAGTGTCATTAATATTCTTAGGAGGTACAATGTGTCTTCAAAGAGTTGCTATCTACAGTAATAAGACCAGACTCTACAGGCATGTTGTGAGACTCTATTGGCAGGTAAAGCTGCAATAATGTAAATAAGATGTGGACATCTCTTATTCATAATTAAAACCAGCCATAAAAGATGTGGTCCTTTGGCAGAGTAACATGACTTTCAAAGCAACCAAGTACGAAGAATTCAGTTGAATGATTTTATTAGGCGGAAGTAAGGAGACGTTTCAGTCATAAAGTGAACTAATAGGATAGCTCCGAGCCCCGACTATCATCCGCTCTCTTCAGCCAACAAATGAGGGATAAGAGGCATCCCCTGCCTTGAGAGAACTGTTGAGTTTGATATTAAATCTTTCAACTCGAGAGGTATAAAGGCTCTATCTCGCTTTCTGCGCCACATGGCGTAATTTCAGACCTATCTGCCCTACTTTGATCATCTTCAAGTGGTGAAATGGACCTACTGCTACTGATAAAAGACAGAGAGAGTGAGGGAGAAAAGGGAGTGAGATTTAACTAGTGATGTTTTGAGCTGACTCACAGAAGCGTGACAGAGGAATCAGCCTCGTCATTCGGCAGTGGACACACAGATGAGTATGAAGATGAGCACTCTCTCTAGCCTTCTCCTGCGCTTTCTATGAATATCACTTATCTGGCCTTTTGATTCTTCCCCTCCAAGCTTTATAATCACATCCAAACACTTTCCTATTGCTTCTGACAGCGATGCACTCTGCTATTTTGCTGTGACATATGCTATTTGACTCTTCTAAAGCTACCCAGTAAAAGCCAACTGACTTTGAATGGATTTAAGTGGCGCACACAGATGTTCAATGATGTTCAGTCCTCAGATGTTCAATGTTTTATTCCTCTTACTTTACTCAACTGCAGTAGCCTGTTGGCATATTCAGAGGAGAGAGCATAAACTGTCAAAAGGCATATCCTCAGTGGAGAAGCTCCAGTTTTTTTTATCTGCATCTTCCCCAAAACTGTCGCGCCACTAAGAGCATCTTCGCAGTGAAATCCTCTTCATCTCATGGACAAGATGCTTTCTGGTGCTGCCCCAAAAATGATATTTTTGCTATTCAAATCCTCGGTACATGAATGTATTTATAACGGCACTTGTGACTGTGTTTTATTATGACAGTAGAGAACCCTTTCAAACTAGACAAGTGGGCATTTGAACAACATATAATTTTAGTTCTTTCATTAAAATGACCTACTCTCAATGTGTCTGGGTTAACGGACATTTCTTTTCAGACCATACTAGCTAAAATCAGTAGTACAGACACATGTCATGAGAAAAGTCAGCATTTGTGGATATGACCGCTCATGAGTTCGTGGCTCTTAATTTGAACCTTGGCATAGAAGACTGATATCTTACTGACACATTAATATAACTTCCACAGCGATATTTTTATATTGATACAATCTCAAATCACACCCAGGTGACAACGATGCACTCTCTCATGATGGCGTAGAACCACAGATCTACGAAGGATTTAAGTTTATGGTCGCATCGCACACGATGGCATTTGTAGCAAAAGCTGCACAAGCAATGCCTGCTATTGTTGTTCTTCAGCAAAAGTGCATGTGCCAAGATGTTCGAGACATTTTACATTATCGCCAATATTTGAGACGTTACTGGCACTTTAAAAAAAGAAAGTTATAAACTGTTTCACAATCAAGGGAGATGAATGATTCATTGGGGCATTTTATGCCTTTATTAGAAAGTCGACAGTAGAAAGATGAGAGAATAGGGAAAGAGAGAGAGATGGGGAATGAGCCAGGCAGTGACTGAATAGAGAATTAACTTAACTTTTTCTTAAGCTACTGCTCATCAACATGCCTGTGCTTATTCAATGCTCTTGAAGGGGTGGCAAAAACCTGCTTTGAGTTAACAAGTACTGAGGAGAGGCTGGCCTTGGCCATTTGATGGTTTGTTTAACTCTTGATGCAAGCAAATCAAAGCACCTTTAAATTCTACAATCAGTCCTGCATTAAATGGCTTACCAATGCCATTTAAAAACACCTTTTGAAAAACTATTGTATATCTACTTGAGAGCTATTATCACTGCCGCCCTGCGTTTTCACCGACAGCTTAAAGTATCTGAGCTGAGGTGTAGTGACAAGATGTTAGACCTTTTATGCAATGATATGAAAATATTTTACACACTAACATGGCAAGGACAATTGAGTCAACACAACCAAGTCATACAACCCCAAATCAGAAAAAAGTTGGGACAGTATGAAAAACACAAATAAAAAAAGAAAGTAGTGATTTCTAAATGTACTTTGACTTGTATTTCATTGCAGACAATGTGAACACAAAATATTTCATGTTTTGTCTGGTCAACTTAATTTCATTTGTAAATATACATCCTTTCCTGTCATTCAGACCTGCAACACATTCCAAAAAAGGTTGGGACAGGAGCAATTTAGGGCTAGTAGTCAGGTAAATTGGTTAAATAATGATGTGATTTGAAAATGGTGATGTCAACAGGTGATTGTAATTATGATTTGGTACAAAAGCAGCATCCAAGAAAGGTCTAGTCCTTTAGGAGCAAAGATGGGCCGAGGATCGCCAGTTTGCCAACAAATACGTAAGAAAATTATTGAAATGTTTAAAAACAATGTTCCTCAAAGAAAGATAGGAAGACATTTGCTTATTTCACCTTCAACAGTGCATAACATAATTAAAAGATTCAAGGAATGAGGAGGAATTTCAGTGCGTAAAGGACAATGGCGCAAGCCTAAGCTGAACAACCATGATCTCCGATCCCTCAGGCAGTACTGCATCAAGAATCGTCATTCATCTATAAGCGATATCACCACATGGGCTCAGGACTACTTTGGCAAACCTTTGTCAAGTACCACAATACGTAGTTACAGCCACAAATGCCAGTTAAAACTGTACTGTGCCAAAAGGAAGCCCTATGTTAACAGTGTCCAGAAGCGTCGTCGACTTCTCTGGGCTCGGAGGCATCTGGGATGGACCATCACACAGTGGAAACGTGTACTGTGGTCAGATGAATCAGTATTTCAGGTATTTTTTGGGAGTAATGGACGCCGTGTGCTCCGGACCAAAGCAGAAAAGGATCATCCAGACTGTTACCAGCAACAAGTCCAAAAGCCAGGGTCTGTCATGGTATGGGGTTGTGTCAGTGCTCTTGGCAAAGGTAACTTGCACTTTTTTTAAACCCCTCTGCTATTACAATCAAGCTGAGAAACTGATAGCTTCACATTGGTCTCCATGCACTGTGTTTCTATCCTCATGAAAATTACAGTGATTTCAAAATGTCACACAGCACGTTTCCATTTATGGTGCTGGAAATGACTGACCCTCCGCAGGCCCCTGATGGGGCCCCCTGCCCTGTTGTCATAGAGATTCTCTTATGTAACTCAGCAACCCCAGGGCTGTGGTTCTTCAAAATTTAAATCAATAACAGTTCTGTTAAGTGGGATTTTTATACAGGAGCAACCTTTTTTAAACTTAAAAAAAAGACGAAACACAATCTATTAAATTATCTAAGAGTATATAGTGTCAGAGGGATGCATTAAATATACAGTACATGTACAGTTTGTGACTGCAAGACTTTTTTTAATGTGTAATTTACTCAGTAATGTCCCACTTTTCACAACTGTGAGACCTCTAAACTCATAATCATACCGCATATGTACATGCAGAGAGGAGCGTGAGCAAGAGTTTTTTCATCTGAGAAAAAATAAATGTGTCCTTTAGGCAAATTATAACATGTCATGTCAGCATTACATTATGTTCTACAAAGGCTAATGGTGGAAATAAGTGGTGTCTTTCTTTCCTTTTTATTCATTAGTTTTTTACATGTGACTGAATGTAAAAGGCAAAATGGTGAGCTTTAAAAGAAGCATTTGTTCTCTGATTCTGGAGAAGTTACCCCATGAGCTGTTGTGTTTACCTGAGAAGTTCATGTCGTTTATAGAAAATCAACACAGGCCAAAAAGTGCATGCAATTCTAGGCCAGAATTTTACTTTAATATATTTGTAATTCATATTGAGTGCATTTTCTTTCCTTTTTTCTAAATATTGTGTGACTTGGATACATTCACATCAAGGTGTTTGCAGCCATAGGAGCACAGAAATGCTAAATAACTTGGAGTTGCTAAAGTTCTCATGTAAACAAAGTTCTCATGTAAACAATTCCAGTTAAATATAAGGCTACATCAGCCTGTTAACTTAAAGTAGGTTGCTTAGAAGTTACTGCTGCCAGGCCAAGAAATGGCCAAGCATCCCACGTAAAATCACTTGTTATTTTTACGCTTTGACTTTTGTGTAGATTAAACAGACATAACATTTTAGTTAGAGAGCTTTTAGAGGTGCTGGTTGGCTGTTGTTGTTCCATTTTGGATAGAGCCAAGCTAGCCGTTTTCCCCATTTTTCCAGTCTTTATGCTAAGCTATGCTAACCGGCTGCTGTCTGTAGCTTCGTTTTTATTGTACAGAAATGGTGGTATCGATCTTCTTTTTGTTCTTTTTCATTCATACTCCATATTGAACATTGGTGTCGTATCGATCTTATCCTTGAATTGCGCATTTCCTAAAACTAACTATTCCTTTAGCTTCTAACAAAACTAGATTAACACCAAAGTTAAATTCCTTTTAATATGATATTCAGAGATGATTATCACCAAAAACCATTCCTGATGCAGTGCTGTTTCCATATATAATGACCAAAACTCACCGGCAGGAATGATCCCTATGTGTAGAGAACACGGCACCAACTCAGCATCTGGTTGGTTCTGGTCCACTCTATTGTCCGTTTGGGTCCTGGTGACCAACCCATGCAGGATCTCGCTGAACATCCCATCTCCACCCACACACACCACCCTGGACAGACAAATGATATTAACACGAGTTTGACATGAGTTCTGTGACACATTTGAACAGGATTGTTTAAGGTCATATGCGTAGCCTGGGTGAATGCCACATAAGGAGTTCAAACATGTGCATCTGTTTGCAATAAAGCACAGATTTATGATTAAAAACTACAACACAGCCAGAACATCTTGACAATAATACCAGTGGACAGCAGGAGCAAAAAGTAAAAGCAGCATTACACCTTTTTTTTAAAGTCTATATCAAAACCTTACAGAAATAGACCTATAAATTATATGAACTGCAGAGTAAAAACATAATGGACCCTAACCATGCTCTGCTGGACTAAATACCTGCTGGACAGACACTGGAGATGACGGGGCACTCAGCAGGAAAGACAGTTCATGTTATTGATGCCCTTTTTCTTGAGCTGCAGCATCATGTACAATTACTAAAAAAAAAAAAAAACGTATGTGGCTTATTTGAGTGATCTGTAGATTTACATTTATTGTACAGTTATTGTTAAGTGGTTCTCGAGAACAGAATCGGCTACATGCCTAAAATTATAGTAAAATGGAGAAATTCTAATACACATTCCTAGTGACATCTGTTTTAATGACTTTAGATCTGACCTGCTGCTTTTGCTACCTCTTGATTTTAATTGAATACTTTAAAGCATTGAGTAAGCACACCAGGGTAAAATATTGTATTCCCATCTCTCTGTAGGGAACTTTTGTGTTGCTATAGAGACCGTCAATTCTCAACTACCCATTCAACTCGTGGAGTACCACAGGGATCTGTCCTGGCCCGGGTCCTTTACTATTCTGTCTACAAGCCATCTTTTTAGGTCAAATATTTCAAAAGCATCTTATCTGTTATCATTTTTATGCAGATTGCCCTAAGATACTTCTCAGATACTACTGATTGATATCTTGGAACTGAGCGCACCACAGGTCTATCTTAGTTAAGCCAATTAATCTTAGTTAAACTCCAATAAATCTGAAGGTATTATTATTATTATTATTATTATTATTATTATTATTACTACTACAGGTTCAGACTCTATATGCTTACACTTAGGGTTATTGTCTTTAAGCCTCATTGCATAAATATATGTCTCATTTGATTACAAGTTTAATTTTGGTTGTCATTTTGTATAGATAATCATGGTGCCAAGAGAATGACTACTCCAGCTGGGCAACGTTTTCACTTATCCTGTAAAATATCACAACTTCTACTAGATGGATTGTAACTATATCTATATCTCGTACAGACATTCATTGTTTCCAGATGAGGGTGATATTTGTGGTTTTCCATGACATGTCTCAACTACTGAACGTATTGCTATGGATTTTGGTACACATTCCTGTTCCCCTCAGGATGAATTCTAATCATTTTGGTGATTCCTTTAACATTTTCCTCTAGTGCCATTCTTCAGGTTAAACTGTTAATTGGCCCACACTTGAATTTAAGGTTAAAGAAAAAAAAAATCCTGGAAGGATTAAAACAGCATCTCTTTGTTACACTACCAGAATGTCTACTGATGTTTATCTGCCAACTGTTTAGGAAATCCTGATCTAAATAGATCACACTAGGTTACAAAAACTCTGTACAAGGAAATGCAGGCCAACGTGTGAGAACATCAGAATAATACTAGTTGAGTGTAAAAACAACACAGGGCTTTGTCTCAGTCGTTACAATCTCGTTACAAACACAGATTACAGCACAACAGGGCCCCATAACAAACTCCTAAAATGTGATAATTGATACACAGCTAATGGGAGAGTCTCTCAAAAGGCATTGTTACAATGTGAACAGACAGGAGTCAACTTCATGTCACAGAGAAGAACCAGTGTTTAACGCCTGAAAGCAGCAGCTACCGAGCTTGAGTACTCACCCGTCATATTTATCTAGATTGGCCTCCGTCTTCAAGTGGTCTCTGGCATGATTGGCTCGCTCTGTAACTATGGAAACAAATCAAATGGCAAGTGTTAGTACACCTTCAATGAAAGGGAACATACAGACAATGTAACCTCAATCTTTGTGGCCTGACGAGCACAACAAGCATGCCCTTACTGCATTTTGAAATAAAAAGACTGCACTTTTGAAACATTCCCTGGAACCCGGTTGCCGTGAGGATTAATGTTCAGAAAAAGCAAAGGCATAGTGGCACACAACAACCTAATTCAACTATTGTGTATTAGCCTGCAAAATGAGCCATGTGCCAACAAAAACAATATGTCAACAGTAAATCTGTTTTCCAGGCATATAACAACACAAAAACAATCCTGCAGCCCATCAATACCCCAGACTATATGTAGCTGTAGCAAACACTTATTGAATAATAGATGTGTTTGGATACCCAAGCTTATCAACTATCACTGCTTCCATTAAGGTGCTGGCATGATGAATGGCACTATAAGCCAAATCATATCCTTGCAAGCCTCTTCGGTCCCTTCGAGAGGCCACAGTGGCAGTGGAGATCTATATGGTGCCCATCAAGACTCATTTTTTATTTAAATGTTAAGGAACGCTACTGATAGGTACCCACCAATCACGTCGGCTAAGATGCAGGCGCGGCGAAACAGTGGAGCCACCTTCTGCTCGTAAATACGCCTCCCGCGCCGCTTTCCTCCGTAGGGATTGATGTACACCAGAAGGCTCTTTGGTCGGTTGGCTGCAAAGTGAGCGAGGGGAATGAGATAGTCATTAAAAAAGACTGTTTACTTTTTTTTTTTACAAATGTGTAACTGACAGCAGCTTGATGAAGTTTTCATTAACCAGAGACCTTTCTCAAAATGCTCAGTCAAACTGACTGGTCGCCAAAAACACGCCGCTCAAGAAATAAATGGTGTGTCTACTGACTGTGGTGGGAGTGTGAAGTAATTCAGAGGTGCTGCATCATTCGGTGATAAACCCACAAAGT
This sequence comes from Gymnocephalus cernua, assembly GCA_023631565.1. NCBI lineage: Eukaryota > Metazoa > Chordata > Actinopteri > Perciformes > Percidae > Gymnocephalus > Gymnocephalus cernua. The sequence goes on along the minus strand of CM042447.1, from coordinate 16,461,953 downwards.
GCTGCAATGGAGAATACTAAATGGCTTGGTGATGGCTGTTGTGGAAGACTGCATTTAGGACAACAAACTGAGATACAGCAGCTGCTCCAATTGAAAATGAATGGATTGGGATCAAGAGTTAAATGAGCACAAAGAAATACACGGTGCAATATTGTTTGGCAATAAGACAAAAGTTCCATTAGATTACATAAATGGATTGTCAATGGGTGATGTAAAGGTGTACTGTGGAGGAGAATAACACTATTTAACACAATAAGGTTTCATCTTCACAGAATGCAGTTAATTTGTGTTGAATTGATTCATCCTGCCAGACAAAATGGGGCCAAGTAGACCATTTCAAATGGGTTAAACCCATCTTACACTCTAATTTTCACATGCTACTGTAGTTATACACTAAATCCTGTAGAACTCAATAGTGTAACCTCTTTGCAATCACATTTTAAGTGTAAAGCACTGTACTTTGCACTCAACTAGGTCGAACATGTAAAAAGCTCAACATGTTGTTACTGATATGTTTCTGGTCATGTAATATGTTAATTCATCATTGAACTTTTTTTTTTTCTTCCCAAATAAAAAATGTGATTGACTGATGTGCTGTCATGTACATTTTCAGTCCAGAGTTATATTTTGTGCTTAAAAGGCATGTAAACATATAGGAGACAGTTATGCGGATTCTTTGGAGCACATCTGGACAGTAAGATGGATGCAAACAATAATACGGACATCCTCTTCATGCCAGCCAAAGATATTTTTAGTACACCTTTTGTAATACCACCATTTATATATGTTGTCAGACCGCTGTTGCTGGCTCCATTCTTTATGTCTATGCCTGTGAGGTACTGTCCAGAAGAGAAACGCAGGAGGGCAAACTATATTGTAGGTTTGCCTCTGGGCTCTCCTGAGGGCATAGATACCACTAAAAAGAATGAAATGTTGTTTTTTTTTATAGGCAATAATGCACACTTTCTTTACAGTCTGGTTAAGGAGTAGAAGAGCTCATTTCACAATAAGTCTTGTCTTGAAAGCTTTAATGATCTACCGTTTGGTCGGAAACGGACAATATGAACTGAATATGCACTGTGGAACAATAACCTAATCTTTATTATTACAGTGTCTTGGTCTTTGTGATATTAGTCTGTATACTGTTCATTTATATAATTTCCCCTTTGTTTACCTCAAACACTATTGATATAGCCCACAATAAAAACATCATTTTCCGGTTTCAGAGGTCTTCCTTGGGCGCTACAGTAACTTATGTTAGGTACGGTATGGTGGTGTCCCAATGAAGTCGTCCATAAACAACTGAAAAAAAAAAAGACTGTGTTGCTTATCCTTTGCGCACATCGCTGACAGCTATTGAAATTGCTTGAGAGATAAAAAGCCTGATCCTCCCAGAATACCTGTTCCTCCATGCAGAATAAACTGTACAGCACAACATATTACAGTCCAATCTTAGCCTAAAGAACAACAGGTAGCCATCTCTAAATTAAATTCATGAAGTCGTCATGTTTGGCATGGACCACACGTTGATAAAATCGATTTGCTTTGCCTCAACTGCTACTTTCACGTGACCAAACTCCACTTTGGATGGATCCTAGTCAATAAAACTGATCAAAGTACATTACCAAGTCTTTTAGAGAACACCATTAAACAGTTACGTACTGAGTAATGACAGTTGCTCATTGATAACTTGGATCCACTGCTCGCAGAGTCCCTGATTGGCAGAGTGGAAAGTGACGTCACCACACCGCCACTGGTGCTGCCTTGTTCTTCTAATGTAGGAAACTGTAGAAGAACAAAACAGAAGGGAGGGACAGAATGTGAGGAAAAAGAATAATATGATTATTTAACACCGTTTGTCATAGGTGTACTCGCCGGTAATGGCTCACATTTTGAAATTCCGCAAAGACATTTTGAGGTTGAGTCTGCTGATAAACACACACTGTTTGCACTGTCAACCTTTCTGTTCCACTCAAACCACTTACCATTATAAACAAACACCTCATAGTTCTTAGCAGAACAAGAATGGAAAAAGAGTATAAATAGAGGCAAGATGCTATCACTAAAACAAAAGAATTCCTGATATGATTTCTAAAGATAACACCAACTGCTAAATAAAGGCTTAACTTCCTGGATATTATTTACTGTGAAACACCCATCATTGTTTACTTATACTGTAATTTGGAGAGTATTTCTGGGCACAAGGGCTGGTCTTTTTACGTATCATACTTTCTCCATTCGGCCATTTTGCACAGACTACATTCAGTGCTACCTGGCTTTGCTATGGTGCAGACTTGGCCTGGCTTTATCCTTACCAGCCAGGTCAATCAGTTATAGGAGTGTGTAATAAATGAGTGCGTGTGAGAAATGAAGTGGTCAGTGAAGTAAAACAGGGCTCTGCTGATAGTCAGAGAACTAAAACTCAAGATGGAGTCACATAATATCCTGCCAGGAACATTACTGAAATATTTACATGTAGGAGCAAAAAAAAATCACTCGCTAAGCACTTTGACAGCAGATTCACTCGCTTAGCATTTCAAAGTCAAATTATGACACTAAGCATTCTTTTTATCAGATAGAAAAGTTAACTTTTCAGGCAAGTCCAAATCACTTCCAGTACCTCGTACTTGCAGTGGGCTAGGCAACAAAACGTTTCGAGTGGGTGTGAAATCATCCTTTAATAAGTTACATAATCAGGATGCAAGTGATGGGATGTGTCTTTGAAGCCAAGTTTCCACAGATCGTGGGAATGCAGTCGTGTCAGGCTCGACACCCTCTAATGCCAGTAAAAGCTCACATTAGTGAGGTAATTTTTAACATTTGGCTGTGATAAATAATGTAAATCCGATCTTGTTTGGATATAATCTAATGGCTCAAAATTAAGCTTTAGCCCATAAGTCACTGGCTTGCTGCCATCTTAGACCCAGTCGGCTAAGCTGTGAGGGACTCGCTTGTTATTGCATTACTTTCAGACTGTGGAGCTGTCTACAGGCTTATTTCCAGTGTCAGATCACTTGCGATTGGTGGAGCTGAACAGTCTTTTGGCACACTTACTCAAAATGGAACTGTGATTTGACATTAACCTACTATAGTAAAATGAAAGTGACAGTTGCCAGTGGCTTCAGGCAACTTTGTTGGAACAAAAGACACTGTATATTTCTCAAAGCGGCACCTCAGCTATTTAGTATTGGACTTCCATAAAGCTGGAGGACTTGTGAGTAAAAATGGATGCGATATCCTGTGTTTCAGTTCCTTAAATGGGTCAACCCCTACAATGCTGGATCCTACACTTGCCATAATGCAACTTGTCATTTTCTCAGATTTTACCAAGCTCCTCCAGAACCCACAAAAGAAATTATACAACTGTGTTCAGATGCCGAGTAGTACTCCCCATGACAAGCAAATTGACTTTGAGGTGTAAAATCAGTGGAATGTCCCTTTTAAGTGTCTATATCAGTATAGGTTAAATACCTGTGAATGCATGGGGATACAGCTGGGAGTGCTGCTTTGCTTTTTTCTGACTCTTCCTGGTCTCTTTGCTGTCTTGGTCATCATCTTTGGTCTTGCGGACAGCCACTATTTCACACACCTGAACAGCATGGCTGTGTGCTGGAGAGACACAAACAAATGAATACATTTTTTTACTCATGCAGCATCATGTATAGGTTATTGTGTAATGCAGTTAATACATTCTCACATGTGCACACACACTCTGACAAGTCAAAGCAATTGTGGAAGTGAAAATTGCCAAATAGCATTCATAACTTTTGTTGAGACCATTAAAGCTGCAATAATCAATGTTTTTTTAATAACAATGGATCACACGATCATGTGTTATGTGAAAGGGGTCGCTCATAGAGACAAACCCACAAAGAATTATCCCCCAACTCTGCAGGTCCCCTCAGCTCCACGGAGATCGTTTCAGAGCATTGTTATGGTTTTATGGCCCACAACTTTTACTGTTTATTGTTTTGGTTATGTCTCACCGAAACTCATCAGCCTCATTTCCAGATGTAGCAGGCAGCTGTTTCAGTGAAAAAGCCTCCGATAAACCCACTATACGCTTCCTGCCCAGCACCAAATGGTACACAGACAAAGTTAACCGACAAGCTGATTAAGTTGAATATTTAGCAGCTAAAGTGCCAGATATTCCCCTTAGGAGTTGGTGGAGAAAACGGAGATAAAAGTAGAGTGAATACTGGATTTCATTCATCAAATGAATGCTGCTATTGCTTTGTTTCTGCTGGATGTGTAAACGGGCAACTGTTTGCTAACAAGAAATTAGCTTTTCATTCATATTGCAAACAATAAAATGAATAGGAAGAATAACAGCCGTTTCCCAAGAGAGATGGTGAGTGTGTGGGAAGGAACTGCATCTTCTTGTTCTTTTTTTTCCCACGGGAACGGAATTAAGGCTGCTAGTTTAAAATGACTGGGATGAAAGACTCTGGCAGTGTTTGAATGGTTTGTTCATTAGCAGAATTTGTCAAGTATGGTTTGATCTGGTACCTCCTGGCAGTGAAGAGATGGGCTGGGTGAGTTGCTAAGGGACATCAATATGATATTAATTCACTGAAAGGCAGAGATTAAGAAAACAAAGGGAATTATTGGGAAATTGTTTCTTTTCACATACATACATACTGGTAAGTGAGGACAAGCTGGTCTTCGTATGAAACAGAGTGGCCAGGGGAAATCCAAATAAAGGCAATGAAATAATTAAAGAATTGCTTCAACACCCATGATATGGATAATAAATAGGTACAACTCAATGCTAGGAAGGGGTTTGCCCAACTATTTTACGCTAGCTCTCACAATATAACTTTCATTTGTGAACCGTTTCTTTATTTAAATCCAGAAATCGTGAAGCGTTCAAGCACAGTAGATGGCTACGCTACTAAGGGAATAAATTCAAAAGTGCACTCTTCTACTAGAAAATGACAATATCACTTGCAATGAGTTGAATTGACCTCTTCAACTGCATCAGTAACAGGCATTCCAGTCTCTCCTACAAATATATTCAGCTGATATGGTGAAATGGATGGGAGGGAGGCATGACATTATTTCTCTCCTGGGAGTCTGAGGGAATAGGATTTCATTTCTTTCTCAAATAAAGACAATGCGCCATGCAGGCATGAATAACTTTATGACCATCGACATTCACACTGACAAATAGGAAGAGTTATGGCCATGTGGGTAATGGCTTTTTTTCAGAAATAAGAGTTTCATTCCAAATATTTGAAAAATGGCACCTAGTGTTCTGCCAAAGTGATTGTTGGTGTTGAATTAAAATATATAATAGATTACTAAAAGTTACCGCAACTTACACATTCCATCCGTTTTCTAAACTAATTATCTTACAGGGTCACAGGGGGCATGACACTATCCATACAATTCATATTTTCAGTTTTTGATTCACCTGACCTGCACGTCTAAAAAGACTAGTATGGAGTTACCAGGAGTCTAATAATATCTTCTCTTTTGGTAGAGGCTAACCACTTCCCCACATGCCATGGCCAAGCTAACGCAACTTGTAACACAACTTGCTAAAAACCTAGGCAACCATTATATTACTGTAATGAGTTACTAAGTAATGTTATACTGGCCAACACAGTTCATAAGCAATAACGCAGCCTTAATTTAGTTTTGCTGCTTCAGCCTTACTTGGTCTGGTATAACTAGTGACTTACGAGGCTTGCTAGCTAAGGTTAGCTAATGTTAGCAAGCATTATATATTTTTAAAGGTTGCTGAGTAACAGAAATCACTAAGTCACTTTGCTGACTTTATGACTCCTGTCTTCATGTGCTACTGTTACACCATGTTTTAGCATATTCACTATTGATTCACACTTGTGGCGACGATGGCTGCTGGTCAGAAACGTTATATAGGCTCGCCAAACTACTTTGATTATTGTTTCTGTTGTGCAATATGATAGTTTGACTTATCACTGAGATGTCCTGACAATAGACATGATGTATTGAGGATGATGTTCTAACATCCAAAATAATTTCATGCAAGCATACGCAGATAAGCAAAAGCAGATTATCTTTGGCAAAATGTTGCATGTTGATAATGACAACTACTGTACAGTTGGAATCAACCCAAGATTACAGCAAACTGTATTAGATTTGAGATATTTCAACATGGAATCTTAAAACCAAATGTGTGCCCGATTTGTGCCAAAATATTCAGAGGAATATATTATAATATCTTATCTCGTATTTTTCTCATTTACATGTTTGTTATCTTGGGCTCCCTGGTTTACGGTGAAATCTTAAAATTGTATGAAATCTTTTGTCTGTGTTAGCCTGGTGGGCAAATCAACTCCTGTCAAAGTAAAAAAGTGAACACTGATCATTGAGTCAGTACAAGCGGTATCTCTCTCTCTCTTTTAATCAGGCCGGCCTTTTTGAACAACTTGGTCAAATTAACCCCAGAAACAAGCACAAAGCCACAATCCCAGTGAACTGTGTTAGGGAAGGAACTGGAAACAATAGCTGACATGCCCACACTGCTCCAATAACCCTGCCACACAGACACACTTACAGAGGCATTGCCACATACACGCTCAAGTACGCAATAATCCCATCAACACACACACACACACACACACACACACACACACACACACACACACACACACACACACACACACACACACACACACACAAATTCCTTACTTTTTAGCTCAGTGCATTCCCTAAGCTACATGCTAAGCCCTCGGCCATACAAGGCAGATCCTCTCTGCTCTCCTCTGACATACTTTTCTTTGTGCTTGGAAAGAATCTTAGCACTGGCAGTCAGCCATTGTGTGCTGCCTATTCATACCACAGGGCTCTGTTACTGTACTGTGAACTGAAGGGGTCTGCTACCTGCAAAAAGTCATCTTTTCAGAAAACTGGGAGAGTTTCAAATGTCTGGAGCTAGCTCTGCACTCTGCAGGAAGCATCTACATGTTTGTTTTGTTGGTGATACCTAAGAGCCAATATTTAACTACTGCTACAGCTATCGGTTACTCCAAATAAAAGATTAGGAGGTGACAATTAAGTGCAAGAGGACATGCCCTAACATCTTCAAAAGACAAACCACTAATAACTTGTCACGCACTGCAGGGCAACCGAGACATATAGCTCACAATAAAAAAACAAACATTAACTTTGTCACATCAACAATATTCAAGGCATAATTGATTAGTGTGACCTGGAGCGCGTCGCTTTGTGTTTGTGTTACTGACTCATGATTCCAGGCACAGCCCACAGTAAACGCTTGAAGCTGCCAGGTGATCTTGATATCAATGTTTTTTTTTTTTTTATCTCCTGACAAGTGCCAAAAGTAATGTCTATGAAGAAGTATGCTGTACATCACTAACAAGATTTATGATTCCAACTGAAGTGAAGTGATCTGAAACCCTTAAGCATGGCAAAAAAACAAAAAGGTTACTACTACTTTGGACCAATAATTAGTCAATTTCCTATCAATATCTTTACCACTTTAATATAACTGGAGTATTAGTTTACATATAAGCTCGTCACCTACAGATGATAATAATAGCTGGGGAAATACAGTAGCACTTTAAAAAAAATAGTTCACCATATTTTACTTGATTGTCTGTAGCTAAAGCCAGCAGCTGTTTAACTTGGCATAAAAACTGGAAACAAGGGGAAACAGCTAGTCTGTCGCTATATAAAAAAAACAAAAAAAAAAACATAATCCGCTCACCAGGAAGTCACTGAATCCGGCCAAGACATAGTCCTGCACATAAAAGCCCGTAAAAACGACAATCTGATTAAACAAAAAGAATGTTATGTTTTAATTATAGATCTTAATAGGTGCTGGTAGGTTAATGTTGTTAGTTTTGGACAGAACCAGGCTTGATGTTTCCCCATTTCAAGAAAACGAATAAGTGTATTTCCCAAAATGTCAACAACAAAAACAACAAAGCAACGTGTGAAGTTTTAGTTCAGACTTCCGGTTCCGCACATGAGAGGTTCTTGTTGACTGCCATGGGAAAAAAAAAATAAACTTCAAAGTGACAATCGCATGGGATGAGAACAAGGAGCAGCATACAGTAGAGAATGATTCCCTAACGTTGGCAGGTGCAGCTATCAATGTGCAAGACAGCGAAGGGAACTCAAATTCTGGCAATTGCAGTGCGTTGCTTTGCCCAGAGTGTGAATGTAATCCCCAACTCTGGCACTGTCAGTGCCTTTCTCTCCAGAGCCAGACACATCCAGGTCCTCAGGGCCCAGGGGGCTACTGGTTTCCATTCTAACCACATGAGATGGATTAACACATGTGATGCACTGTTGTAATCTGTTAAAGGGCCAGGACCAGTTTGCAGATTTCTTCACACAATCTGTGAATTTGTATTTCTCATGATAGTATGCATCAATGGCTCCAAACCTTTTTTGGCTTGTGGCTCTTTAAAATGACACTTGTCACAGGTTGCATATGTCTACAGGCTGTGACCAATTTAAACAAGGATTTATTGTTACCTCTCAGAGGCCTATAGGTACAATTATACAGTAAATAACACTCTGTTCTATTATTCCAACTAAATGCTACACTCAGGATTTGGGAGAGTCATCTATGATAGAGAGCACTGGCTTTTGTAGTGGTTTAAGTATGTCATTATGAGAAGCACATAGGCATCAAGTTTAAAATTAGCTTAAGTGGCCCTTTGACTACAGAGAGGGCTACAAATCCAGCAGTACTCGACAAGGATTGAGAACCACTGGTCTTGGCAATAATTGCATCATATTACGATGGAACAAAGAGGATCTTTCAGTCAATGTAATGGAGCTCAGGAGGTCAGTTAAATGCAACTCTTTGATCACGGCTTTCCCACTGAAATAACGTTTGCCCTTTTTAAATGCTGGTGTGACCAGGGGCCTCATTTATAAAAGAAGACGTATGCCGCTCTCTACGCAGGAATTGGGATTTATAAAAAGCAAACTTGACAGGAAAATGCGCGGACCTCCACGGACACTCTGACCCAGGCGTACGCACAGAAACGGGTGAAAGGAGAAATGGCGACACCGACGGCAGATGGATGAAACGCGCGAAACTGTGTGAATCTGAGACCATTGTGTGAAATACATTTTTGAATTAAAAAAATAAAGAAATTGAACTCCCAAAGCCATTCTTACAATTAATAGGCTACACAAACCTGTTTTATCGATCTGCGGTGAAAAACAAACAAAATAAAACTAGATACTATCGTAAATTCAAGTGAGGATACATTGGCAAAAAGAAGACTCAAATATGTTCTGTAATTATGTATATTGGCGTGTTATGGAATTTATTCTCATAACTAATACGGTTAACAGGAGGAATCATGTTTACACTGATGCTGTTTTCGATGCCTACGTCTTGGCGGAGCACACAGTTTTCTTCATATGGTTATCATATACAGTATCATAGTGTTTTATACAGTGTTTATTTTTATGCTTTAGTTTGTTTTATTTGTGTTTGTTTTAAATGTTTGTTTTTATTGTAAACCACGTTTTAATTTTTTGAAAGGTACATTGTAATTTTGAAAGGTACAATTGAAATAAAGTTTTACTAATTACAAGATACTTGTGCGGAACTCATTTACAATTAGATTAATTCCGACACCTGTAGCTTTTTAGATGGAATCAAATGGATGGGTAGAAAAAGGCATGCCATCCCAATGCGTAATGACGCACAATGGCTGATTTCGCACTGAAGATGTGGCAAATGGAAGGATTCAGAGGGACCGAATCTTCAGACAGCAAGAAGACTTGCTGGCAAACGAGTACGAGTGGCCTCAGAGCCGGTTCCGACTACCTCGAGCTGTCCTGAGACAGACAGAGACCGAGAGGAGCACTCGGAGAAACCACGCCGTGACTGTCCCACTTCAAGGGGGGTCAGCTCTGGTGTCCCGTGGCAAAAGCACTTTCGCGGTGTAGCACTAGGTACTCCAAAAAAAGTTTACATCAGTTTAAAGTGCCTATATGTAACTTTCAGTTTGTGTTGATCCTAACGGCCGCTTTGGACAAAAGCGGTGGTGTTTTTACCACACCTGCTGTCATAAAGGTCTTTTCTTTACGGTGCTGTATTGCCCACCGTATATTACAGAGTTAGTGTTACTGGGAGGTCATAGTTGCGATGAATATTTTGCCCAGACAGAAAATCATTCATTTACAATAAGGGAAAACCTTACAGATGCATCGTTGCATTTCAAGTGTTGCATACGGTAACCTACTTTGGGTGTAACGTGAGCTAAAACAACGTTGTCACTGTGTCACGAGCCAAAGCAATAAGAGTTTGTTCTAGCAACCAACGTAGTAATAACTTCTATTAATATAGCGCATTTCATGTAACCCACGGACGCTTTACACAAGTACAGGGGGACAAGGGGAAAGAAAATAGTAGGCCAACACAAACACGGACTAAAAGGAATAAAACGTCCACGCTAAATGGAAGGGGGGCGTAATTTAATGTTGGCTACTGACTACAACCGCGTCTCGCATTGTAACATTTTATGAATGAATTGTTACATACCTGAGGGACAATTCGGGCACGTTTTTGAATCATTTACCATCCTGTAATTGTCTCCATCTGTTAAAGCCCAACCAAGTGACTCGTTTTTGCCCGTTGTCTTTCACTTTCCTTTTTAGCTTTTAGGTGTTCTTCATTTAATTATCAGCCATAACTACAGCAGATAACTTGTAAAATAAAATGTCAATACAATTAGGCCTCTATAAAGAAATCTCCTGCTACTTTTTTACCTGGCTGGATACAATAACAGAGGCTTTAAACGGTGTTACAAAGAAATCTGTAACCCATCAGAATGCGTTACTGTAGCGCCGTCTACCTGCCCTAAATCATTCTGTGACTTCACGGGAAAAGTCCAACCCGGGCAGATGCACTAATAAAAACTATATAAAAATAGCAATCTTTACACTGCAAGTCTCGTTTGCTGTTACAGGTCATTTATGATCGTCAGATGGAAAATTAGTTTCAGAAACATTTAACAGTTACATATAGTCACTTTTAAGTGTTTACTACATTTAGAATATTTTCACCACTTTACATGCAGTCAGACAACCCTTCAGACAAGGAACTGAAGCCGTTACATCCATCTATGCTCTCTTCAAAGTCATCAGACTCTTTTGTCAAAAACACTCATTTTACTTTGCAGAACACGGAGTTGCTGGTCTACAGCTGTTTGTTGGTGTTATTGTCTGACTTTGGGAGTTTAAAAGGAATAGTTTGGATTCACCAAAGTCACACAATAACAGTTCCCGGAACTATCCCTTTAACATAACTTGATGTGTCGAAAGTTGTTGGAAGTAAACGCCAGACATTCTTTCATCAGCCCAAAATGAGGAAGTGTGACAGATTTGGGGATGATCTTACAGGGTTTGATCTTAACACAGTATATCCTATGCATTCATGTTGTGTTTGTCTGCTTGTGTGTATGATATCTGTGACAGCACAGAGCCTGGCCTCACCTCCTTTTGGTCCTCTGACAACAACAAGCTGTCATCATATTCATATTCTACTGCTGTTCTCTGCACCCCTCCCTTTACACAGTGGATCAGTATGTAATCCCCTTATTGTTACTGAGGTTTGGCACTGACAATGCGTTAGAGGACAAGCCGGCGCAAGCTTAAGGAAATGCTTGCTTACCGTAGGTGTCCCCACACTATTCAAGTAGTTTTTATTTATGTCATTCCTGTTTTGCTTGTACATATTGCATTCCAAGTGGCATGCAACGCGGGTGCAAGAGAGGGACAACAATTTAACTGAGGGTGTGAAACTGATAAAATGGTTTATGTTGTTGGTTGATGCAATCTAATATTTAAGGATGTTTAGCTCCATGTTGGATATCAGCTGCATATGTGTCAGTGTGTGCAAGTGTTGTAGAGCAATATACAGTATATCAAAAAATATGAATTATTATCAAGAAAGGTGGATGCCCTACCATGTACAGGATACATATATATTACTCCTTAAAATATATATATATATATATATATATATATATATATATATATATATATATATATATATATATATATATATATTTTTTTTTTTTTTTTTTTAAATGTAAAAGGGGCTGTATTGCTGCTAGTAATGCAGTATAAACCACAGTTTTCCCAATCTCCAGCTGTTGTTTTCTGGCAGTGTTTACTTCTCTGCATCTCTCTGCCTCCCTCTGCAGCCGTCTCTCATTGTACAGACAGGGCTGTGCATTGAGCACCCGCTTTAGATTACAAAGCAAAGATGTGCCTGGGTACACATGGATGTGAGCTGTCAAACAAGACGTGTGGATTTCTCCCAGGCACAATGGGTTTGTTAAGCCAAGGCTTAGGCAAACAGATGGAGAAAAAAGGACAGCCAAGGTGGAAGGTATAACAAGAGAACAGGGGGTGCAATGATACTGCTTGGATTTCTACATATGCCAAAAGTACCAGTCAACACAAGTCATTATTTTCAATATGAAATGCAAACTTACTTTTTTGTAACCTTGATTTTCTGTAACAAAAATGCTCTGGATCTCAATTTTCATGGGCTGCGTTTGGATTTTAGCCACACCAGCAGCATGGCTCTAAGGATGGCAATATCGATCAGTTTGTCAACCACTTAGTCACTGGTCCGGACTGAAGTATCTATTGGATAAATTGCCATAACATTTTGCATAGACATGATCCCCAGAAGTTGTGATCCCCTGACATTTCCTCCAGTGCCACCATGAGGTTGATGTTTTTTTTTAGTTGAATGTCTGAGGAGCTGTTGAATGGATTGCCATGACATTTGGTACAGATATTCATGGTCCCCCGACACTGGGGCCTTATGACTTTTTTGATCTTCTGACTTTTCAACTGGTGTCCAAAAAAGGTCTGAATCCAGTGAAGTATCTCTACATCTATAATTGATGAATTTCCATCATATTTTGTACAGACATTCATGGTCTCCAGATGATGAATCCCAGGTCCCCTGACTTTTGCTCCAACAACAACATGAGGTGGACATTTGTGGTTTTGAGTGAAAGCTTTCAACACTTATTGGATATATTACTTTTACATTGCAAACAAACATCTATGTCTCTTCCAGGATCAATTGTAAACACTCACTTAACTTCCTCTGGTGCCATCATCAGATTAAAATTTCAATTTGCCTAATACTTTGGCTGCATACCTGCAAAACGAATGACATTCCCCATCAGCCTTAGCTGTACTTTGTGTTTAATGCTGCTAATTAGCAAATGTTAGAATGCTAGCATGCTAAACTAAGATGGTGACAGTGGTAATAGTATACCAGCTACCGTAAAACGCAAAAGCAAGTTAGCATTGTCATTGTGAGCATGCTGATGTTTGCATGTAGCTCAAGGTCTAAGTACAGTCTCACAAAGTGTACTTTACTTCTATGAGTGACTGATGGACAAAATCATGTAGCTGTGTTTTGCTTCTTCACTTGTTATATGTGGATTTTGCAATGGGATTTTATTACAGAGAAAATTCTGTGACGCTGATACCCTATTTCAGCCTGATTTTCAAACCTTCCTGTATCGCTATAAGTGAATCCCTGGCTGTAATGCGTTGGATCTGTATCCAGCTCTGCCATATGGGAAAGCAAATATCTAAACCCCCTCCAGGCCAAAGGAGATATCCAGGCTTAGAGGGCCTGATAAAGTACTATCCGCTAAGCAGTGATTTGGAGGAAGGGGAGATGCTCTCTAAGGCATATGCCATGATTTCTTTTTAAAGATTATTTTTGGGGCATTTTAGGCCTTTATTTGACAGAGCAGCTGAAGAGATGAAAGGGGAGAGAGAGGGGGAATGACATGCAGCAAAGGGCCGCAGGTCGGAGTCGAATCCGGGCCCGCTGCGTCGAGGAGCAAACCTCTACATATGGGTGCCCGCTCTACCAACTGAGCTATCCGGGCGCCCATCTGCCATGATTTAGTCAAGATTGTCCTCCAAGATGGGAGCATGTATTGTATGTAGAAGTGACTCAGGCATTATGTGGACATAGGATTTCCTCTCGGCTCAGAGGCCATGTCATCTCAGTGATTAGATTTTGTTGGTGTGTAGCAAATATGTGTGTAAACAAAACATTCCTGGCTAGGATACCCTGTCTTGTTCTCTGGTCAGCACATCTGGCTGACGGATGCTCTGATTGGACCAAATCCACTGAAATGTCAAAAAGGTAAAATCCACTAATGTTGTCTAAACATAAGCATCAAGACCAGAGTGATATTCACCGCTCTTATTAATTCCTCTTGGCATTTCGGGCACTTGTGTGTCCATTTGATTTTAGGGGAAAAATAGAATTTTTGGGCAAAAAAAATGGAAAATACAAGCTGAAGAAGACCTGGTAATTTTTTGAATCATGCTGCATGATTTTCTGGTATCAGCTGGGATTAACTTTTTCTGTCTTTCTCAGTGCTGAGATGATTCCCAGATTATTCTTCACATCTTAATGTTATTTGATAGAAGGGGACATACAAATTTAACATTTTCTATCTATCATATTTCCCCTAATCCCTGCTTGTTTTGTCAAATCCATTTCATTTTCGATAAACTAAATTGGAAAATGATGTTGGTATGTGACGAAAAAGAATCCATCCTACTCCTAAATTACTTATTCAATTGCATTATTTCTGCTTTTGTTGGCACTGAACCTGTGACCATGCAGGTAAGATGCTTGAGTCTCAAAACGTCTAACAAACCCTGCATACTCCAGAACAAATAACTTAAGGACATTTCACCAGTCTTAGACAGCTGTTTTACAGCCAAGTTTTACAGCTTCAAATGTAGGTTAAACACACAGAGAAGGAGCTGCACAGAGAGGGAAGTGTGGTATGCTTGCAGCCCATGAAACACGTGGAGTCCAGAAATAGAGCAACTTTTGTTTGGGTTGGTGCAAAGACGACCATAATTACTGATTACCTAGACTGTATTGACTAATGATAACTACACTCCAGTCAAAGACTACATGTATAAAAAGATAAATATAATCAGCCAGTTTAGGTTGCTTCAGCACTTAAAAGTCCTCTTGATTTTCTCATGAAGAATGTGACTATGGTGTTTAATGTTTGACTTACTGGATATGTATTACTCCTTGTTTGATTCCTAACTCCAGTGTAAACAGACCTGCTCCTGTCACAGCGATCACTGGGGGAAATTTTGGTGTAGCCCTGTTGAACATTGACTCAATAAATGGAAGTCTTTATGGCAGGTTATTATAGGGCGCTTGATACCACTTTGAGGAAGGTCAATGGCCAGGTTTAAACTGAAGTGTGCAGTGCCAGCTGTAATACCGCCACTCGATGGTACAGTAATTACAGACCAGGGAACTCATCTAGATGAACAAACATTAGCCTCAGAAGGTTATAAGGACGTTTGGATTAAGTGAAAGTTGTCTGATGCAAAAGGACAACATCTGTAGCGCTGGTTGACAACCACAGTTACAGTAAGCAGAATTTGAGGTGCAGACCATTAACCCAGTGCATGCTGGGATTCCAGCTCACTTGACCCTGGACTGGGTCGCATCAACTACACTAGCTTAAGTGTGTGTGTGTGTCTAAAGTCCTTCCTATGTTCTTAGTAACCATGAGCTAGTTTAAGATGATGGATTTACTAAATTGGGTTGCACCATTAAAACATATTAACAGTTTTAGCTAGATATGACTTTAGCTATGTGTAAATTGTTGCTATCACCTATGTAAATAGAGTCACAAGCTGGAGCATAACTTCCATAAATAACAGATTTAGGTAACCAAGTGATACATAATTACTTTTCACAGCCCTTTGTAAATGTATGCATTAAGCTGTTTTATTTATATATCCATACAAGGAGAAATATGTCTTTCCGAGTTAGTTGTATTCGTGCAGTTTAGAATGAGAAGGAATTCTGTCAATTATGCCAACGTTAGCAACAGTCATTGGGTCTGACTTTTGTAATTTAAAGTATAATGTGTTATTTTGGTAAAATTTACTTTAAGTCTTGCTATTTAACATCATTTTGATGAAGTGTTAGGACAGATGTGCCGACCACATTCCATATTTTACCTCTTTCACTCTTCACTCCAAACGGGCATTAACAAGCTAGCTTAACGTTCATTTTGTCAGTTAGCTAGGCAACAGTTACACCTGGCAGTGGTTGTAAACAAAGTAACAACTTATCTCTGGTCTACGTAAGAACTACTCTGTGTGGTGCAAACCGTTTTCATTTAGAGATGCGTACATTTTCACTACTTAACAGTAACTAGACTAGTTTGAGCCAGTGCTTGAAGTGGGGAAAAAAAAGGTGCCGGTACTCTCTTGCATTGGCAAATCATTATGACATTTGAGATTTCTATAGTGAAAAACAAAACTTGGAGATATTGCTGGTAAACAACAATTTATTGTCATTTGTTAACAATATAAATGTATGGATTTATTTAAACAAGTTTACATAACTTTAGTGCATAAGCTATTAAAAAAATCATGTTTTCATTTTAAACATACATGTGACACAGTGAATCCTTATTAACTATCTATGAATGGCCTAAGTGACTAACATATAGGCTAGTATCAATATTGTTTATTTTTTTCCACAAATAAGCTGATTTATATTTGCTAATATGCTGGATTCATGTTAAGAGATTTAAATTATCAAAACAACTATTCATTTTAACAATAATTCCATGCTCAGATGCAAACAAACACTCACTCTCAGAGTGTGTGTGTGCGTGTGTGTGTGTGTGTGTGTGTGTGTGTGTGTGTGTGTGTGTGTGTGTGTGTGTGTGTGTGTGTGTGTGTGTGTGTGTGTGTGTGTGTGTGTGACAGACGGGGGGAACAGGGTTTATGACAGACAGCTTCAGTCCCCTCTCTGTCTGGGCAGCAAGTGACGGGATGCTGCTACATGTTTTGCAGCCCAGTTTGTTATAACGTTAGCTTGAACGTTAGCTTGAAGCTCATGAATCGTACTACCTCCAGATGTTTCTGGTTGGACTTGGACCTCTGTTGACGTGTCTGGCTCTGGCACACACGCGTTCTTTTAGTACCTATCTGAAGCCAGGCGGCCAACATAACGACTTACAAACTCGATACTTATTTTTAGTTTCTAGGTTTTCAGCAGTGAAAAATCTGTTACGGTCAGGCTGACAGCTTTTTCAAACTAGCGTCCGTGGAGAAGCTAACTTCTGATAGGGTGGGCCTTTACGTGATTCGTCAAGATCTAAAATGTAAACACGTAGTGCCCTCTGGGTAGTGTAGTTTATGTAACATTAGGGTCATCTCTCTGACACTGACGCTTTCTCTGTCAGTGGTAGAGTACCGTGTATGCGAGAAGTAGCGGTACGCAAGAAAAAGTGCAGATACGCTTAAGAGTAAAATGTAGAAGTGCCGGTACTGCGTACCGGTGAGTACCGGCCCACTTTGAGCACTGTTTTGAGCGTATAGAGAGTTAGTGCAACCAACTCCTGATTTGGAGTATCCAGTTAGAAAAAATAATGTAGGCTACTGTATGGATGTAGTGCAGAAATACTCACGGTTGTCCACTTTTTTTATTAAAATTTTTTTGTATTTATTTATTGTGAGTGAAGTTTATACCCCGTACTGAATGTTTGGAGAAAATTCCGCCTCTTTCTGCCTCAAAACGTACAGTTTTGAAATAAACCAAGCAGAAAACAAGACCCTAAGGAGGGGTCTTGTGGGGCCCTAAAAAGATGACATTTTGTTATTTTTTCTGAAAGCTCACAGGCAAAAAGCCCCCTTTCATGAATGAGAGAGTGAGTGAACTCCTTCCTGGGGGACATATTAAATGACAGTCAACCCCTTGTAGTGTCTGCTTGTAAGAAAGAGCCTCCTAATTATCTCTGACTGAAAACCCACGTGTGTGACCTGCTCTTGTCGGGGCACAGACCCCGACTACAGTCAGACCTGACTGTTGCTCCCTCAACATGTGCATGATCCTGATAAGGAGTGCAGAGTGGGAAGACAGCTGCTCCAGACTTTTTTTTTTTTTTTTTTTTTTTGCTACCAAAGGCAAATGATTTTACCGGAGGGATATATAGGCTTAAATAGAACTGAGCATTTGTTAACGTGACTTTCTAAAAAACATTTTAATGTTTTGACCCTTTATTTAGTTTAAATATGTAGTTTTAACAGGATTAGAGTGCTGTTTGGCATGTATTCCTCACGTTTTAAGACATCAACCAAAGGCTGTTTTGTGTGGAATTATTATGACTTACCTGTTTCAGCACTGTTACTGATGCCAGATGATCCTTTTCTGCTCCTCTCAATTTCCTTCCACGCCAAGACACTGCGGTTCAGAGCAACTTCTACCTGCCTGTGCTTGTGAAAAAGAATCGCAGATAGTAATCTGGCTTGTGTTTCCATTATATCGCTCAGACTTGTCGTTATTACGCTGTCGTCCGATGACTGTCATATTAACTTTGTTACGGCCCGCCTAACTAAACGCTGTCCGGCTTATGAAGTGTGTCGGTCGCGGTCGGTCGTCCCGGCGTGCAGTCAGGAGAAGTGGGGACTTAAAACAAAGATCGTGTGTGAGAAGGATGGTTCACTCACTATTAAAAATGAAACTTGCCTACTTTCCTCTCCTACAACAACCAATGGAATTAACGTCGGTCTACGACATTGCCTGCATTTATTGAGCACAGCAGGCCTATATTATGCAACTTATTTTAGCCTGACTTGTGTTTTTTTTTTTTTTTTTTTTGACAGTTCATCAAAAGCTTAAAAGCTTATTAGCCTGAGTGGTGTCTAAACGCGGTGTAATTCAACCAATATGCCATTTTCATTAGGACCATAACTATGTAATACTTCATTAAACAAAATCAGATGTGTAACATTTGATTGATTAGCAGTGACTGATGCCACTTATCCATGCCACTACATCCATGTACTTCTTTTTTTCAAAGCTGCTTTGCCTGTATTCTGTTATGGAACTCTTTTAACATAACTAAAAACTAATTGTAAAAAGAGTATACCATTTTCATTTTTGGTGTAGGCTATGTGTAATTTAAAAAGAAAGAAAAATAACTACATCTTAAACGTTTGAACAAAACACATCTGCAGAAGTAAGACAACTTTGACACTGACACTATTGCTCCTATAGTCTCGCAATTGCCTACGCATTGCCAGCCCTATCTCCAAAAGCATACATGACGTTTTCAGTACTGCGAAATAGTGAAAGAGTGAGAGCTCCTACCTTTCATTCTCTCTGCTTCAACCCCGTGGAACAAACACTTCATCAGCACGTTGCGTAAACACATAAGCTCTCTAATTCATGACTCAAAGAGGTGCTTCCAGACTGAAGAGTTGAATAATTACCTTAACCTCTCATAACCGCCAGACAGCGATGAAGCAAACCCCAGCAGTAGCAAAAAATGATGACTAAACTGTGTTTATGTGGGATATAGCCCTCCACAACATCCTTAGGGCGGAGTGGTAACGGGGCTGATTTAAAAATAATAATACTTATGTCACAGTACAGATTTTATTTAATCCTGTCTCTCTCCACTTACAGCATTTGTCTTGTTTTTGTCGTCTGTGTGTGTGACAGAGTGAGATAAATTAATAAGAAGGGAATTCGAGGAGATATTGTCCAAGTAAATTGCTTCTAATATTGAATTAAAGAAATAATATTTCTGCATTACAATTTCTAAAAACTTTGATATATATATTTTGTTGAGTCATGCACTTACATTATCCCTAATGTTTCCAACAATGTTTAAACCCAAAGAAATCTGTCATTATAATTCAATGACACGGGCAGTTTCCTCAAGTCACCTGTCAGCGTCATATAACCTTTGACCCCTGTAGTTACTCTAACATCCATTAAAACACGGGAAATACCAGATGGTCAGAGAGTGTTAAATCATACAATGTCAAAGAATCGTACTCATTAGCAATAATGCAGCATTTTCTTCTGCCGCACAGATGATTACATGCCACTTTGCAACACAGTGATAGTAAAGACCTAATTTATTGACATATTTATGTGGATATATATGGATCCATATTTCCATATGGATCTAGATTACAGTACTACAATGTGCTACGTTGGCTCATGCTAATGCTTGGTGAATAAAATGTACTGTAACGTTATAAGGCTACAACTACGTTCAACACGCTCAAAAATTTATTTTTTGTATGATTGTTTTGACCACGCTAAACAGCGCTGTGCTAACCACCTTTAAATTCACCATGGAATCTTAGCTGTACAGATAGACAACTAATCTAATCTAGTGCTAATAACCAGCTAGCACATCCCGGTCCATCTGCCTCACTCTACGCCGCTAAGAGGCTTCAGTCGGGATGAGAGCAGCTAACGACACTAACAGCAATAACAGAAAGTTCAATGATCCGTCGGGGGAACAGACCATATCAGACCACCAGGCGCTTACACCTGCATCGGACGTCTCCGGATATCTGAAAATAATTAAAAAAAATTGGATCGTGCACTATGGCAGGCCTACATGGTTGTTTCGGGGAATAATTGTAAAGATTTACAAAGAATACGTTCACGGCATTTACTATCTAACTGGGATGTTTTGGGGACCGGAGAGGATTGCAATGGACGAAGATACACTGGAAAGAGCAAATTACGTTTAACCATGTATCCAGCTAATTGGAATTGCTCATGTTGCTGTATTGTGTGAACAGTTAACTTCATCTAATATTGTAGGCTATGTGGCATTCTCCTTTGCGGGGTGCAAATGTTCCACCAAAACACGTTCCTTCCCGAGACTATTTTGCAGAGACACCGTCGCTGCGTGTCCGGAGCTTAGCGCCGCCTAAGACGATTTTGATTGGTTTAAGAAAAGCAAAAAAACCCGGAGCATTTTTTTCTCCTATGCCAGAATGTATGTGTGGTGTAGCCAGACCTTACTCCACAGCGCTGTGGAGAAAGGTCCGGCAATGCGAGACTGGTGTGTTAAAACTTTTACATGATTATTTCCTCAATCTACAGTACTGGGCTTATGCACATTCCAATAAATATGACCTTGTAAGATGAACTAAACTAAATAAATAACATATTATGGCCTACCTGCGCAGAACAGATTAAAAAAGAACTTTTATTCAACCATTAATAACGCAGGCTACTGTTTGTCCTTTGTAGAAAACAGTACAATCAGTTACTGTACATCTCTATTCTCTCAGTGCAACACAAAACAAAACATCAACAATCGACAAAACATTATGTTCATGTTGCGAGCCATTTTTTTTTCCATTAACAGGATTAACATAAACTGATTTAACTCTGTTAGTCCTCACCTACTAAAAGGAAATTTTGACATGTGCCTTAATACAGGAGTGGGTTTTCATTGTGCCTTTAAAAAACATTGGCACCCCAGTGAGCAATGCTGAAAAAAACTGTCCCATGGTTCAACCTAATTGCTGACGTATGATGTATCTTGTCAAGACACAGATATCAATTTAGGGTCAGATTCTCTTTATAACTAAGCTACAGTACTTTACCACTACATTGTAATGTTCATTATGCTAGAGTTAGACATATTAATATTAACATTAATGGATTTCAGGTCCTCAGATCCTGGTGAACTTCTACCGCTGCACCATCGAGAGCATCATCACCAATTGTGTCACAGTATGGTATGGCAACTGCTCTGCCCATGGCTGGAAAGCACTTTAGAGGGTGGTGAAAACTGCCCAACGCATCACCACTTCCTCACTCACCTCCATCAAGACCATCCACGGCAAGTGATGCTTGCGTAAGGCGCGCAGCCTCATCAAAGACTGTTCTCACCCCAACCACAGACTATTCACCCCACTCCCCTCTGGAAGGCATTTATTTTTATTTATTTATTTATTCGGGACAGTGCACATTAATGAACAGTCTAACATTTCTGTACAGACTGTAAATGAGCCAGGTTATAGCATAAATGCAAATTTTCACCTGTAGTCCCGAGGCAGGAAAACAACATATAAGATAATACAACACAAAAGAATATGACAATATACAATATCAAACAAGAAACACATTAGCACACATTCAGGCACGTTCCATTACATCAATAAAATTAGTCGAAATGATGACATCTGAGGCTTTAATTACACCTGCACATAGCCATATTCTACAGCTCGTCATACTATTCATCCTGCACATACACTTATTATCACTATTCTTATAATGTTACCACACTGCACATAGCTGTACATACTGTACATATCGGTCTATATGGTTAATTCTGTTTTTCCTATTATATATTCTGTTAATACATTACAATATGTCACTGCAACTTGCACATATCTGCATATCTGTACATGTTGTTCATACACTGTTCATATTACATAGCCATATTTATTTATTCTGCTCTTATAATACTGCAATATATTTATTGTCCTGCCTATGCACCACCTGTCTATACTTGAATACTTGAACTTTTCTGCTTTTTTTTGCACTTCTGGTTGGACGCAAACTGCATTTCACTGTCTTTGTACTTGTACACTGCACAATGACAATAAAGTTGAATATAATCTAATCTATTAATATTAATATGATGATCTAGTTAATGACCTCTCACAGCTCAGGGATTGTGTGAATTGATGAATTAGCTTGCTGAAGCTTTTATGGTTAGTTACATAGCAGTGAAAACCTGCAGTCAGTAATAATCATTGCATCCATTAATACAAAAAAAATCTATAAACTTCCCAACTTAAAAAACTTGTGTCTGAATAATAATATTGTATGAATACATATAAACAATTCTAAACAATAGTAATCCTTACTAAACTATAAATGCATCTGCTTATACTGTACCTATAACTGCTATGGAAATGATAATGTTAAATGGTAAGCATTGTTTATCTTCGGGCTTCTGATAGTCTATCTTTTGATTGACACCATGGATGTAGATGGTGGTTTCTGTCAACAAAGCAAAGACAGTGGACATGACGTTGACAGCTTCCCATACCACCTAACGGCAAATCTCACTTGTGATTGGCTCACAACAAGGAAGTGCCGTTCCAGCCAATCACAGCAGCCTTTCTTGCCGATTAGGCAGTATCAACATGGCAGCTTTCTGAGTTTTGGAGGAGGGTACCTGGTGTAAATAAACACGAATTTCACGTTTTACAGATAACGACAGCGTCCGTGTGTTTGTGTTTAAGGCTGGTTGGACCATAGAGGGAAAATGTCGAATGACGGAAATAAAAAACAGTTCTGGAAAAGAAACGCAGCGAAGGTTCCTGGCAGGTAAGTGACGTGTTCCCTCCTGTTGGCTAGCCTAGCGTAGCTAGCCTTACTCTACTGACGCTGCACTGTTGAGCTTCAACCGCAACTTTCACTTTCACTGACGGCCCTGAGGTATTGTACAACGTTTGCAAAGTTTCACTCCTTGTAACGTGCCAATGTCTGTGTGTAAATTAGTCTCGCAGACACAGTTTACATCTTTCTGCTGTTAGCTGGCTAAGAGCTAGCTACGTTGCTAACAGCGGCTAACATTTAAGAAATGTATCCACACCGCAGCCACAGAATTGTAACTAATGATACAGTAACTATGGTCTTACAGCAAATTAAAATCGTTTTCACCACACTTACTCGCAATATTGTGATGTTATTGTTTTGGGTAATACGAAGCTAACATGACTAGCTTGACAGCCAGTTATGAACTAGCTCATTCATTTACATTCTTTCTTATTCACTTCCTCAGCATTCAGCATGTGTATGGCGCACAACATCCACCTTTCGACCCTCTCCTCCATGCTAAGTAAGTTAAATGTACTTGTAGATAAATGCGCTATGATGCTATTGGAGTAGTTTGGACAGGTGTTTAAGTTATTGTGCTAATGCTAACCATGATGACCACTACATGATGCCCCAGCTGAAGTTGACATTCTCTACGTTTGCTCCCAAAAGCTTTAAAAAGCTGATATGATGTATTTATTATGCATTAAACAGTCAGAAAATATATCTGGTGTGTGATAATTAGGTGAAAGGGTTCTCTTTCTCTTCCTTTTTGAATATGAGGTGAATGTTTTGTTATTAGCAAGTTTAATATTGCCTTGATGACCAGCAGTAAGGACCTTTTTATAGATGATTACACAAGACCTTTATTGAACCTTAGTTTCTTCCATTATTTAATTCACCATTGCCAGTAGAGAGGGTAAGTTAGAGGGTTGATCCACGCAGAGTAGACAGAAAACTGCTGTGGCATGGATTGATGCTGTAGAACATGTTATACTTTTTAGCCACATCCCAGTCAGAAATGGGGGAGTGTTTGTGTTGCCATTTGACAGCTGACAAAGACGGGACGTGGCCAAAATTGCAGCATGCTTAAATGGTCTTGTAGTATAATTATGCTAACCTCTTGTTTGCACTGTATGGCCTGTGCTGTTCTGCAGTGGAAGTGTACCTCTCAGATAATCTAGTTGGGATGTGGCTGGGTTGACAGTTTAAATGACATAAAACATGCTTTCAGTAAGTTTTACTTAAACTTATCTGAAAAAACTTGTAATCATGTTCGGTAAACCGATTATGCTACATGATTTGAAGATCTAACAATTCAAATAGAAGTTGGAAGTATCAGTATTTCAGGACTATAGGGTACCTGCACAACGTCGGAGTGTGTGGAAATATGGGGATGAATGAGTGTTTGATTGAATTCATTAATTTATAAGAAAAGAATGGACTTTGCAGTGAATGTTTTATGTACAGCTAAAAATAACTAAGAAACACTGTAGAATCCTGAAATGTACAATGTGTAGACAGATTTTTTTAAATTAACCATCATTTACTTCTGCATAGGTATTTTTTATTTCACACACACACACACACACACACACACACACACACACACACACACACACACACACACACACACACACACACACACACACACACACACACACACACACACACACAAAAAACAGACTATTGCTCTGTAAAAATCCTTTATTTCTTCTGACTGATGTTTAATTAACTATCATTTACTTCTGCATAGGAAATATTTGCAGCTCTTTTGACTGTACCTATCTCATTTCACACACACACACACACACACACACACACACACACACACACACACACACACACACACACACACACACACACACACACACACACACACACACACACCTTCCTTTTTCCACATTGCAAGATAAGGAAAGGTTGAGTTCAATTTAATTCTCGTTTCTGAAGGATTTCTTGTTCCGGCTCAATGATGTGGTGTCCTCAGTGACTCAGTGAAATGTTGTCTTTTGAACATGACCATATTCAGTCTTTTTAGGTGTATGAGACGAGCTTTTGATTCTAGTTCTTAAGATTAAGTGTCTGTGTATAGAGGTCTTTTTTTGTGTTTTTAGGGTAATTCTATACAAAAAACAATTTCATTGTGTGAAATGTGGATATTTGACATACTTTGTTCATGCCTAATGTGGATTCATTGATTAGTTGTTATGCTTCTTTCTTTTATCAAATGGCTAATGTTCTTTTATTTCTTTGCCCACCTGTCAGTGTCAAAACGACTCACTTCTCATCTCTGCCCCCCCCCCCCCCCTTTCCTCACTGTGGTTATTTATTTTGTCTTTCTCCTTTTCTCTCCTGTTGTGTCTGTTTGCCACTTCTGTTCCCTTTCCTGCACCTTGACTCTCCACCTCCCCTTTACATTTTCTCTCAATTTCTTTAATCTTATGCTCTTTCCCTTTCTCTGTTTTCATGGCACTGTCTCTGTCCTCCAGCTTGATTAAGGCAGGAAACAGACCTCCTCCGGCCACGCCAGGCAAGCCCAAGAAGGCTACCACCTTTCAGGAGTTTGAGAGCATCACGAGTGATGCCTGGGATGTTGGGGACGATGACGACGAGTTGCTGGCCATGGCTGCACAGAACCTTAATATTGACGTTGTCATGGAGACAGCCAATAAGGTGAACAACCAGATGCAGTGGTTAAAACACTTAACTATTGCACGTTTTTTCTGCCACAGAGGCTTGGTCGAAGGACAGATGCTCTACCCACTATGACAACACAGTTCATCTTGGAGTCTTGGCAGTCCATTAAAAAGCATTTTCATGAACGTTAGCACTTTTCAGATAGCTTCCTGTTCAACTACATTTTTGTGAAACAGTTTGTGTTTATCTTAAGGACTTCATAAATGCACAGAATCTCAAGTTGCTAACTTATTTCACAGATTACAGAGAATTGCAAACGGTTGTATTATTTATATGGAGTATAATGTCCTGTGTGCTATCAGCAAAACCTAAGGCTCACCAGGGACACCTTTTTTTTTTCTCCTTTTTCTGTCAACTGAACAGGTCATTGAGAATCACAGCAAGCAGCAGGAGAAACAGAGGCAGGATGACACAACAGAGCTGGAACAGAGAGAAGAGGACACACAGGAGGAGGTGGCAGAGGACGAGGAGGAGGACGAAGAAGATGAGGAGGACAGGGTGGGGGAGGGAGACATGACCAGCCCAGAGGTCTCTTTTGCCTCCCAGAGCAGCCCTTACACTGATAGCCGCCTTGTGAAGTCCCAAAGCGAAGCTCCAATTGGGTCACCAAAAGGTTAGTGAGCACCATTGCTCAGTGTCCAAAAGGTTTTCTGGCTCACCTGCATACTAAAAGCTTGACTGCTTTTACTTTTAGTGCACCAGTTTCAGAGGAGTATTTTGAAAAGGCACAGTAACACCCCTCTGTAACTGGAAGACAGTTCTCGCCCCATACCATAAGTTTTACCTGAGTGTACACTGAAGTTTGGTTATTATTCTATTTTGTATGTGAGTGGTCTTGTTCCATTATTTTATTTTAGTGTAACTATAAACGTATAAATACGGGTTAAATGTAATTTGAATGATTTTAGTCATTTTTTTCAAGTTCTACAAATATAAGTCAAATAATATCAAGTAGTTATGTCAGACTACCCTGTTATCCCTTTCTCATAATCAATATAAAAACAAAGCAATACAGGGAATGAGCTGTAGTCAAGAGCAGTTTTTCATAATAATTCCTGAGGCATCTGTTTCTGCCCCCTCCTCTCTTACCTTCCTTTACTCCTATATATTAACATGAGTTGACAGTAGAGACACCTTCCCTCCTACTACTCCTCTTCAGTTTTGGTATTTTTCCCCTGAGGCACATTGTTTTAACCCTGTAGTAAGCAACAGCTGCTATTTGTGTCATGGTCCAGTTGTTGCAGTCTCACTTGCGCTGTCACTTCAGCGTTTAAGTTTTTTAATTCAAAATGGGGCTCTGTATAGCAACATGGAAACCTTGCGTGAAACAATTGTATCGTCTTCCTTGTAAACACATGGAAGAGGAAAGTTGTGAAGAAATGGTTCTACTGTCACTTTATAGATTGTAACATTAGCAGATGCTGCAGATCGTGAACGTCTGGCTGATTAGTCCTGTCTGGCAGGTCATCTGCCTGTCAGCCTGCGTGCCATTCTGTCTGTTGCTGTGTTTAGATACAGATAACACATTGCCTCGAAAACAACTTGTCCACCTTTACGAGCATGTTGCAAAACACTAAAGCCTATATAAAAACCTTATACCATGCACACTCGATGTACTTGGCAGGACAATTTTGTCATACACAGTTACAGTAAGGCTGACTTCTGGTGTGCAGCGTCTCATTTCTTTGTAGATTTGATTTTCCTCTACTTTTTTTTCTCTTCACTTCTCCTATTGTGTGTACAAGATGACAGCAGTCTTATTAGATAATGGCACACGGCGTAGCTTTCATTAGTGAGGCCCAGACTCACTCCATATACTTCTACATTATGTACTCATACTTGGCACTGACCATCCCACTGCCCTACAGCGTCCAGTAGAGAGCAAGGGACACACAAACACACAGAAGCTGGTGGTTATTGGGCTCTCTGTAACATCTGGCGTCCTATGAATTCTTTAACAAAAATACACACTGTCACTGTACTCTCTATTTGTGTACTTTCATGTCGGTATTTCTTCCCCCTTCCTTCCTTGTAATAATTGACGGAGTATACCGTGACTGACAGTGAACATTACTAACTTCCTCAATCTTGGCTTTGTCTTTTATAGCCCGTTAAAAGTTATTAAATTCTCTATAAAAAGGACTCATTGTTAAAATTGCACAAAAGGTTCCACCACAAAAAACTTCCACAGGCTTTGATAATCTCTTTTAATTTTTGTAAGTGCAAATAAAGCAAGTGAGAACAAGATTTGTAGCATTTTTTTCGTTCTTGTAAAAAAAAAAAAGGATATTAAAATCGGCAGCATTCCAGTTTTCCTAATTGCTATGGAGTGTTTGTGACTCTACACGCAGTAGATGTGTCTTGGTTTTCTCTAGCACTGAAACGTTTGCTTCCCTCTTCACATTGAAGTCCCAACTCCACCAGCTTGTTCATAACTTGTCTGTGTGGTGCCACTGTTACGTTCTGTGTCTCGTTCCGTCTTATTTTAGCACATCTGGGCAACCGGGGCACTCAGTGGACTGGCTCAATGTTGTTGTCTACCCGTTATAAAGGCTTTACAGTTGAGTCTGAAATTTTGCAAGAACCACAACTGCTGCCGTCCTGGAGGCTCATTGCAAAACAAGCCACAAACAGTTAATGCATTCATCACTGCTTGGGTAGGAACCATATAAAATTACTAAAGGATTTTTTTTTCCAAATTTAGCTTATTGTGCCATGATGTAATTCATGGTCGTTGGCCACATTCCTACTCTTAGGTACGTTGTGTTAAACTAATTAGAATTGTAGATCCCCAAAAAATGATGGAAAGTTGCTTTGCACAATAGTTACTCTTCACTGCTAGTCGCACAGTGTCACCTCACTACCGCTGAAGTTAAAGCCTAGTGAAGGTTGTGAACAAAGTTTAATACAGCAACAAAAAACTGTCCTCCAAACAGAATGCTCTGTTCAGCGTAAGCTGGACTCAGTAAGGTGAAGTGTTCTGGGTGAAGTTTACTAATTCAAATTGTTAGCCATGCGAGACGGCGGCGTGGTCAGCCAGTCAATCCACCGCTTTGGTCCATGCTGAAATATCTCAACAATTATTAGATGGGTTGCCATGAAATTTGGTACACATCTTCCCCTCAAGATGAATTGTAATAACTTTAGTGACCCCTTATGACATTTCTTTTAACCCAGCTGTACCTTGGGTGACAGATAATTTGCAAACATTAGCATGCTAACATGCTAAACTGAGATGGTGAACTTGGGAAACATTATACTTGCTAACCACCAGCATGTTAGCGTTGTCATTGTGAGCCTATTAGCATGCTGATATTAGCATTTAGCTCAAAGCACTGTTGTAACTAAGTACAGCCTCATAGATTGGCTGTAGGCTTTTATTCTTATTTTGCTGTTCACTAACATTTGAAGCTGCCAATTCTATGGTTAGCTTGATAACCTACACGCGGATACTTTGTAAACAAAAAATCATCCAACATTGCATTGTTTACTTGTGTTTACATATGTTCTCATCAGTTTGCCAAAAAGCTAATAGGCCTTCAACATGGCCACAAGATCCTGTGCTGTATTATCTGTAAGCCCTCCATTTGTTGTGTGTGTGTGTGTGTGTTTATGTAACCCTTTGTCCTGTCTCAACTCTTTATCCTCCCACTAGATGCAGCAGGTGAGCATGCAGCCCTCCACAGACAACGGTCTCTTCCCCACCGGCCGCCCCTCATCCCGCTAGTGGCTCGCATGGCTGACCAGAACACGTCTGGCACCCCAGCCATGACCGAGAGGGAAGCGTCTCGTCTGGATAAGTTCAAACAGTTGTTAGCTGGGCCCAACACAGATCTGGGTAAGTGATACTCGGTGACAATGTGCACAGTCCACTGTGTTTGCCTCTGTCTTTAAGCTTTTTAACGTTTTCATTTCCTTGCACTTTTGCTACTCACTCTTAGTTTGCTCACTCTCCATCTGCCAGCTGTGCTGCGCTTTTAACGATGCTATGAGGGAGAAAGTCATCCAGCCATCTGGACATGCAGATTACAAGGGAAAAAAATACCACCAACAACAAAAGCAAATGACAGGCCTTTGTTCTAACCAAACGACAGGCCTTTATTGTTTATCCAACCCCAGAGACTTTGTTTGCTACCACTGCCACCCCAGTGGCCATGAAATCCTTACAGACCTCCCTCTTTACAGTTGACTTTGTGTCCTCTGAAACTAACTTTTGGCAGCTGCTACGCACCAACCTGTTGCATCAATCTCACACTTTCAGTAGATTAACTACATCAAAGTGGCTATCAGAAGAGTTTGCTGATGTAAAGATCCAGCCAGTGACCAACCCATAATTTACCAACAGAATGTTATGTGATGAAATACTTATCCTTGCTATTAAAGACCAGCAGAGGCCATGCATCTGAAGAGTTTTATATATAAGGTTATATGGAATGAAGATGGCAATGCAGTGATTTTTAGCCTAAAGAAATATCAAATTTTACGGCTCCATCTGAAGTTACATCAAACACTGGGGGGAGCACAGGCCAACCATTTTTATTTAGTCAGTCACCTCCATAATAATACAAATAACATTTAATTGAAATGATGAAAAATGCTTAAAATGATGATATAAGCAGAATATGTCATCAAATTATTTGTTCCATAAAACAACAACACTAAATATCATTGTGTAACATCATCATAATGTATGCCATACCGGTCAGGGGCCTGAGCAAGCACATTTTTGAAATGATGTCTTTTCATATGTCTGAAGTCCCTGAACTCTGACGACAGATGAGTTGTGCATGCTGTGAAAAGAAAAAATAAGTTAGGAGTGGGTTCCCATTGCCTCAGTCAGTTTTGGTGGAAGCACAGAGACTGACTGACTGAAAATATTGGAGTTGTGTGGATTCAAACTCTTTGTCAAATGTCTGTTAAAAGCCTATTTGTTTTGAGATCTGATCCGTGTCAAGACAGAGAATGTAAAGGATGTTGTCCTAGGGTGGTTTTTGTGTGTTTACGCTGCATTGTGTGTGCAAGGCCTACAGAAGGGGAGCATGAAGTGAGACCAGGGAGAGAGAATTAAAAAAAGTGCAGTGCTTGGCAAGAGAATGGGTTATGTGCCTGTCTAAATACCCTAAATATGCTAAATACAAAAAGAGTGTGTCTGAAATATTTCAGTGCAGAAATGACACAGTTTAAATACCGTTAGCCTACATTTTGAAATAGTGAGTGTGGTCTTAATTTACCGCAACAGAAGAGGCTACCAGGCATTCATTTGAGACAGGCTATTATTAGAAACAAGCCTTTTATTCAGATACTCTGTACTCTATCATATTTTAATAAGAATCTTCTCAGTTTTCTAATCTGCTGTTTCTGCTCTTTGCTGTAAATGCAAACTCGACACTTCCTCCGTCCGTTTCACATCCAAACCGTACAGTGTTTCAGAAGGCATAATCAATCCTGTTGCTGGAAGGCTTTATTTTAAAATATTTCCAGTATAGACGGACTGATGGTGGATTTTTGAAGCACATACCAAAATAAAATATTTGAGAGTAGAGTTGGTGGACAAACTATCTAGCTGAGACACTTTCTAAATGACTTAAAACGTATATGTAGCATTGCTTTACTGACATTTCTTGAGACTTATCAGCAGACATATATGCCAATACCCATCTATTTGCAATAAGCTAATATTGGCTGATGTATTGGCTCGGCTGATTTTTCGTTCAGGCTTGAAGGAAAAAGAATGACTGATTGAGCGGTTCTGCTCTGGCTCAATGGGCCAGAGTCTTTCGGACTCCACTTACTGGTCATTTCTCAAGCTATACCTTTATATTTGTGTTCGTTTACTGGTAGACCGGAAGTCAATACTCAACGATTTGTTCAGTTAAATTATAACAAGCTTTAGCTTTATATATATATATATATATATATATATATATATATATATATATATATATATATATATATATATATATATATATATATATATATATATATATACACATACATACATACATACATACATACATACATACATACATACACACACACACACACACACCTTAATCTTAATTTGCAGAAAGTGTGAAAATTCCCTTTGAATTATGTGCATTTAAACACTCAGATAATCTTCAGTACTTTTGTTATATTAATAACAATTAATAATAATCACATTTGTGTTGCCACCGACAGATTATCTAGACCAGTACAGTATGTTAACCTGCATCCACAAATCATTTTCTGTCAACAGACATTGCGGTTGGTTTTAAAGTGTGTGAGGTTATACCACTTGTACTTGGTTCCACTGCTTTAGTTGCCACATGTAGTTTACTTTAAGGTACACCCCCCCCCCCCCCACCCCCCCACCCCCCACCCCCACCACCACCACCAGGAACATTGGCTCAGATCCTAAAATAAAATGTAAATGCTGGATTTCATTAAGTTTGAATGGCCTTAGTCAGCACAGTGCTTCACCTCTACGTGTGATCCCCTTGAAAACTTTTTGAACAGCGCAAACTAGTTCACCAGTCGTCAGCGTTAGTCAACGGTGGTTGCGGCCCGCTCGGGCAGAGTGTACCCCGTACATCAGCAGAGTGTCTTGAGGTGTCAGCCCCCATTAGGGCCTGCCAGGCATCACAAGCCGGCTGTCTAAATTTAGTTTAGTCTCTGCACCATGATTAGATAGCCCAGAACGGGTGAGCCACGCTGCCAGCTGCTGGCAGCATGAAAGATGAACTTCATTCACGGGACATAATTAAGTGAAGGATTGGGGAGGGGGGTGATGAGGGGTGATAAGGGAAGGGAAAGGGATAGGGGCAGATAAGATAAGATGAAACTTTAATGATCCCCATGGGGAAATTGGGTCATTGCAGCAGCAAAGAACGGGATATAGATGAGAAAAAAAATGAAATCACCACTGTCTGAAGGAAGCCTAGTGTAGCAAAATATTTCTGGGACAACGTAAATAATATCATTGGTCGCTCATAGTCAAGTAATTTTCAAACCTTTGCTTAGAAAGTTGCTGTCTTTAGGTATGCATTCATCTTGTTTGAACTGATGTAATTACTTTCACATACAATCTAGATTTTAGCAGATTTTTGCAGTTTATACTTCAGAGGAAGATGACAAGATGGATTAAACTCCTTGTCCTTAAAGCAGAGATTATTGTCCCGGCACGCTGTCTGACACACAAACACTGGTACGAATTCCCACATATACCAGTGGACTCTACAGCGGGGATGACGCCACCTTATGTAAGAGAGAAACTCCACCTTAAGCTCAAAGGAAGAGGGGGCTGGGATGATCTCTTTATTTGTCTCTTTATCTCTGTCTGACCATGTTAGTCAGTGTGTGAAAGTGTGTTATTTCCTAAAAAGATACTTAGCCCATAACTAGCTATAACTTGGCATTACAGTATATCTACCTCCACTTTGTACACTAGGAAGCATGAAGTTACAGTCTTCATGCCTCTCGAGTATGTGAATCTTTGCCTGTAGAACTGTTACTCAGAAGAAAACTATTGAATTAAAGGGAATATATTGCGAAAAAAAGGCAATAGTATGCACGCTTACCCGGGCTGCACGATATGAGAAAAATGTGCGATATACAATGTTACTTGCGATAACGGATTTTAAAGTGTACTCAGTTCTGCTGCTTTCAGTTTTCTGCTAAAATACAACAAACTGCTTGTTGAGTTTAAATCTAATGAAAGGAAATCATTCCCAATATTCTTTCATTGTACACACACATTTCCACCTGCTTTTCTTACTTGCCAGTGTTTTCTTTTCTTTTTTTTTTTTTTTGATCATATTAAATAGGCCCAACTTGATCTCCTTTACACTCATATCTTTACCGTCCCAGTCAGTCCCCCCCCCCCCCCCCCCCCGTCCCTCTCCTTATCCATTGAGCCTTGCGACGGGCTGTGACAGCTCTCTGTTTAGCATGTAAGGTCATGTGCAAGGTGATGACCTGTGCGTGTGTGAGAGTAGGGTGATTGATGTCAGGTTGATTTCAGCTAATTATTCCTGATGTCCTGAGGCGAGCCTGTCTGTTGAGTGAACTAGAGCTCAGCACCCACTGAATGCTCAGTGAGGAAGGGAGTTATTTCAGCTGGGAAACTGAGAAAAAGAGAAAAGAAAACGTACTGATTTAGCCAGTCCCTTTATGAGTTTCACTAACTGTTAATGCAGCACTCACTACAACTGCATTATTTTCAGATGGGTGCAGTGTTTTCCCATAAACTGCCAGATTAGAGAAATATGCTTGAATATCTAGACTTTCCAGCATAACTCAACCCAATCCAGAACCACTCTCATTATCTCCCCCATAACACATAAACATAAATGTTTCCTTTGTGACCACTGTCCACTTTTAATTTGTCATCGGTCTAGGAATGCGCAAAAGGGACTTACAGCTCGTAGTTTACTTCCTCCGGTTCCGTAATTCCTGGAACGTTTTGTTGAAAAGGGCTATTAGTTGATCCGTGATCAGTAAGAGTCCATGGCATTTTCACTGCATGCCAACAACGAGGGGAAACAAGTTGACAAATGCAACACTTGGTATGACATATTTTCTTTCTATTTTCTTTCTATTTGTATTCAAGTGTGTTTGTAGTTTTTCTCCTGACTGTGTTTAATGTATATATGTTTTCTGTAAGCCACTTGCTTCATGATGGGCCATACAGTATGTCACAATGCTAGATTTGACAGACTTCCTGCATATCTTGTTAATTGGTTTTAAGACCAAGAGCTTGCATCTGACATCAAGCAGTTATTGCTTGATGGCAGAAATACTGCTGTTGCTATGGCAATGGTCCTTTCCCCTCTTCTCCTTCCTGGCAGTTTATCCTTTCTCTATCTTTTACTTCCCCTTTTCATCAGCTGCTTTCATCATTTGTCTCTTTTTTTCTTCCTCTTTCTTTTTTGCCACTTTTTGTTTGCTCTTTGTGTGGTGATTATATAAGTCTGAGTCCACCACACATGTACTCCCACACATTGTTTGCTAACATGTGTGGGAGCCAATCTATGATGTCGAGCCCATGGGCCATCGGCACCATACAGTAAATACCATACAAACACAAAGCAACTGCTGACCAACAATAAGAACACAGAAAAGAACAGAACATACGACAAATAACTGCCCACAAGAACACACACACACACACACACACACACACACACACACACACACACACACACACACACACACACACACACACACACACACACACACACACACACACACCCCCTTACACACCCTTTCTCTGCCGTGCTGCCTGTCGGTGTGTCTCTACCCTCTGTTGGGGGTGCTGCAGCTCTTTGTTACACCTCCACCACTACAATACGCTTCTCCCCAACTGCCATCGCTCTCACTGCAGCAACTATGGTTACGAGGCCTGCTACTTTCTGCTACAGTTTGCTCGCTCCGCACTCTGTTGTGCTAAGATCTGCAATCCTGTTACACAGCAGCCGCCAAATGATAGGCTTACCATCAGCACTGTTTGCAAAGTTAATAGCCGCCATCAAAGTGGGAAGGGGCGATGCAATTCAATTTAACTCTGTCCCAATGCCTCGTTTGAAAGCACTGTCCATGTTTGACAATTTCAGGGGTGTGTGAGTCACAGGCTTGGAAAGTGTAGAAGAGGGAATGCAGCATTAGACTATCTACATACGGTACAGTAGGTAAATGTCTGGGAAATGTGGCAACGTTACAAAGAAAAGGTTTCCATGTGAATTCTCAGGTTTCTTTCCTTTATTTGAGACATCAATTAATTTAATAGAAAGGGACAAAAAGTGTGTGTGTGTGTGTGTGTGTGTGTGTGTGTGTGTGTGTGTGTGTGTGTGTGTGTGTGTGTGTGTGTGTGTGTGTGTGTGTGTGTGTGTGTGTGTGTGTGTGTGTGTGTGTGTTCGTGTTCGTGTTCGTGTTCCTAGCATGTCCCCAGGCAAAACACCTGACTTAATAAGGTTGGTCCAACCTCCAGCTGTCTCCTGTGCCAGTAGCCTCCCAGCTTGTCTGGCTTAGTTTATTCAGATGTTAACGGTGGTCTTCCATGTGAAAAGGTTCTATTTTTTTTTTTTTTCATTCTCTCTTTTCTAAGAGAAGCTTGACTGAACACACTTCAGCACTTACAGTCCACACCTGTTCTCTGCTGGCCACTGGAAATAGGCTGCTTTATGTGCAGGAGAAGACATATAGTGTCCACTGGCAACAGTTTTAGTTTAATCCTGCAATTTATTTATCTATATTTAGTGATTTTAAGAAAAGAACGATGCCTCCTGATGACAGACCTATACAGAGGCGTTTTGTTATTAATTCTGTTAGGTCTACCTGCAACCTAAATGGTATTATACTTTTATACATGAATCATAATGCAGCTCTATGTCACAGGCTTTCTTTTCTTTCCTTACTAATAAGGGTAACAATTCTTTTTATACCACTATTGAATCATCCGATACCCAGGGAAGCAAGCTATAACACTGGTAATGTTATGCTCATGTAAAGACCAGATGTATGAAATGGTTAATATCAGCTCACGTATCACCTTACCAAAAGACTTTAAACAGTGACATTTTTATTTTTTATTATCGTTGTCAGTCAATCTAATCTACGGATTATTTTTTTAATTAATCTAATGATTAATGAAATCATATGAAATGTTTATAAAATGTCAGGAAAGTCCAAAGTGACAACTTCAAACTGCTTGTTTTGTTCGACCACCAGTCCCAAACCCAAAGATATCCAATTTACAAAAGAAAAACAGAAAATATTTACATTTGCCAATACACGATTGTGTTTTTGTTTAAAACATTACTGAAATGATTAATAGGTTGAAATTGCGTGTGTCTGTGTGCGCTCGTGTGTGTTCCTATTCCTATTAGCTTTACTATACTTACTGAATTAGGGTTGGGCATTGAGAACTGATTCCTATTTGGAATCATTTGCAAAATTACGATTCCAGTAGAATTGTTTCTTTATTGGAATCTTTTGGAGGATTTGGTTTCAAATCTGATCATGGCTTCCCAGTTTAATATGCGTAAGTTTTGGTTTCCGAAGCGGCCAGACGCTTGTTGTGTTGCAGCCTTGGAGCACAGTAAGCAGCGCTCTAGTGTGGCTTTATTTTACATTGAAAAAGCGGTTAAACTGCAAACCACCATTGAATCAAAACAAAACTTTCATCTTATTTGTGAAAATAGGCATGTGACCCGTTTCAACTCCACCCCTCGAAGAATCGAAATCGAGAATCGATAAGAACCGGAATTGAAAGGAAGAATCGGAATTGGAATCAGTCGTTAAAATCCAAAAGATGCCCAACCCTACACTAAATTCAACAACTACCAGTTGCACCCTGGTAGCTCATTATCCTTTAAAGGGATACGCCACTGTTTGTTGAAATAGGGCTTATCACGGTCTCCCCTAACTGTAGATAGGTGGGCCAATGCAGTTTTTGTCTCAGTAATTAGGTTGTTTCTTTGTCTTTTGTTGGCTCACTTTTACTCACAACATGCTAACCGGCAACAGAGGATTCCATTCACTATGCTAAGCTAACTAGCGGCAGCGCTGCCGGTGTTGCACCGGACTAAAACAATGCATGCACAAAAAATGCATTGGCCCACCTATCTACAGCTAGGGGAGACCGTGATAAGCCCTATTTCAATAAACGGTGGCCTATCCCTTTAAATCTGCACTGGTTTAATTGGTTTTTTTTAGTTTTTTTTTTTTAGAACAGCTAAACTGTATGAATGTGTTTACTCCAACATAACCATTACCTGGAAAAGTAACACAACGGTAAATCAATATACAGTCATCAGTCAAATGGGGGGTTGACTATACAAGTCTGTGTTATATCTCTCTCTCTCTCTCTCTCTCTCTCTCTCTCTCTCTCTCTCTCTCTCTCTCTCTCTCTCTCTCTCTCTCTCTCTCTCTCTCTCTCTCTCTCTCTCTCTCTCTCTCTCTCTCTCTCTGTCTGCTACACCTGTACACTCATCTATGCTCAATGTCCTCTCCCAGCCATCTGGGCCATCCATCAGGCCTCCTGAGCAGGTATAATCCAGGGGGGAGTATCTTTTTACAAGAGTCCCATTAGTTTACGAGCCGTCTGCTCCCTGGTGCCATCGCTTTGTCCTCTAGATGAGTTAGACCGTTCAGGACTCTCTCACAGCATTCAAGGTTTATAGGAGGGGAGCTTAACTTTTTAATACACTGCATGATAAAGGTGTCTGTCCTGATTGTATTGTTTTTCTGACCTCACTGGCAAAATAGCTTCAGATGACACTGGGACAGCGCCTGCAACAAGGGATGAATGAATGGCATTTACCTACTTTTTACCATAGCAATGTTATCCAAGCTGTTCATGGGTATCACACAGGTGCATTACTGGGCACGTGAGTGTTCTGACCTTTGCATTTTCCGGTGAACCATATGCATCTTATTGCTGTATAAGCAAGAGAGAAAGAAACTGAATTGAAAAAAAAAGTTGTTGTGCTTTAGACTGCAGTATATGTGCTGCAGTCTTGTTTTTGGTTTTGCTGAGGTAGCTCCTGCTACAAACCCCAGTTTTGGCAGGTGTGTGTGGCATTCACGTGCCTGTGTGTTGCCGAGAACCTTGTGGTGTTTTGGCCCAGTGGTCGCGCTTCGTCTGAATGATGCCTGAATAGTGCATGGCTCCGGCCCGCCAACCAGCTTTCCTTCTACTCCCATCAGCTCCCTGCTCAGCCAGCACTGACTGACAGCGCTTCTCGCTGTCTTCTGTTCTTTTTTACTGGCCTTCATACAGAGCCATGCACACTGGCAGGTAGACTGACTGACAGGCAAGTAGACAGACAGACATGGAAGAAGTGCAGTTACACACACACACACACACACACACACACACACACACACACACACACACACACACACACACACACACACACACACACACACACACACACACACACACACACACACACACACACACACACACACTCTCTCTCTCTCTCATTCTTACTCCATTTGATTTTTTTTTTTCTTAACACAGCCGCCTCATATTGCTTGGTCGCTTATAGTAAGAACCCTCACTCGGCCAGTTAAGCTACTCAAGCTCAGTTGTTTCAGCCCACTCAGGAAGCAAACAGTCCTTTATGAATGCAGGAATGATTCTAGTGGTGACACTTGACTGTATATCCACATCCTTATCCATAATAGAGCTGAGAGGCAATTTATCACTTAGTCGATCAACGGAAAGTTACTCAGCAACTATTTTGATGATCATCAAACATTCACTGCTTCCATCTTCTCAAATTGAAGGATTAAGCTATCTAAAACGTAAACACCGGCTCTGTCCTGCTGTTGTTACAAACACGTCTGAACTTGCGAATAGGTGGAATCACCTATGGAGTCAGCCATTTTTACGTTATTAAAAATGTTAAGTTTTCTTACCTCTGGAACAGAAGTCCCCTGCTTTTGAAAATTTGTTATGTAGCCCAAACTGAAAAGAAACAGTCCTGTGACCCACATGTAAGTGGTTCAAATCCCCAATGCAGGCTGGGAGAATCTGGGCCAGAGAGGTGACTAACCTCTTCTCGCCTCCCTCGTTATGTACAAGTTGAGGTGGGCTTTACCCCCACCTGCTTCACTGGAGCTAATGAGTGACTGCACTGGGGAACTCCACATTGTGTTCATTTAATGTGTCTACCTCGCTTTGTAACTACTCTCAAGCTGTTGTTTTAAAATACTTATCGTGGCTGGTTAAATAAATTGAAATACAAACGAGATATAAGATATAAAAGATATTAGTTATATTTTGCCCTCCGAATGTTTCAAGAGTCATTGAGCATTCATTACCTCTGAGGGTCCCACATCAGAGCAGCTGTTGTTGGGTGTTCAACAGAAGGTACATGGAGTCCTAATCACCCCCTGTGGTCCCCAGCTTAACTCCAGCCAAGACAGAGTGCACCCCTGTAAGTGCATGCATAATGGAATACAGTAGACACACAGAGGAAAGACTAGCAGCAGTTGCCCTTGAGTTACACGTTGCTGATGTTACAGGTGTTTTTCAAGCCAACGAGGGATATAGCTTTCTCCAGGGCTGAGACCAATCCCCGGAGGTTTATGTCTGCCAGCATGACAAACACCCACAATACTTATCACACTAATTCCAAAGCATGTTTATAATAATGTGATATTTTATTGGTCCCAAAAGGGAAATTTTGTTTTCACTTGCCCCCGCTTGCAATTTTATATGTATACTTTGAAATAATTGCCTGTGGGGTGAATTGACTATAAATTGAGTTTTTGCTTTAATGAGTTGCCTCTGCATTGTTCCTGTAGAGACCTGTTCAAGGAATGTCTTTACAGCTTATATTAGTAGTTTTTAGTTGTACAGATTACTGTGTATAGAGGGGAGTGACAAATTTGTCAGCTAGAAAAAGCTTTTTTGCATTGTTAACGGGGGACAGCTAGTCCCTCGTCGCCTCCGGGACAGTTGCAGAAACGCACCCACATTGTGACAAGTGCCCGCTGAGCAAAAACAACAGATTCATTTTCGAAATGTCATGAAATGCCTCTAATTTATTCCAGTGCAGCTAGGGCTTGGCTGTCTCATTCATAATGCACAAGAAATGCCCTAGAGAGTCATATATGCTTTTTGAGAGATGAGCTTGCCTTACACTAATGAAATGACATCTGCAATTTAGCCTGTATGCCAACTATGCCTACGTTGCCCTCTCTGTCTCTGCCCACTGTGGGGAATAGAGTTTTATTCCTCAGAAATGATTTCTCAGAAATCCTATATAGCTATCTATATAGTAAACATTTAGGAAATGCGGGTATACACATTTCCTATGAGAGTGTATTTGCATTAGAATAAAGCATTTACCACAGAGTCTATTTCACAGATGGATTATGGATTACATATTTTCTTATGCAGAAATATTATTATTATATAATATTATTCTCCTCTCAAAGCAGCGTTTCAGCCCAGGACTAATTAAAATGTGTGAAATTGGAAGAATATGATGAAAAAATCTTTCCTAGTCGAATTTGTTATGTACTGTACCTGTGCAGTGCATTGTCACTACCTTGGGTCTATAAGGCATCTGGGTTCACGTTGGGGTAACTGATTTGGATTCAGCAGTGGTCCATCTCTCTGCTGGAAAATGTGTTTGGAAGACAGCGATTTTTAGAAGTGTGTGCGCTTTTCTGTCTATGATGTATGGGTCTAACTGGCACATCTGCTTGTTCTGCTGGCCACATGGTGCCAAGTACGTACATATTTGCCCCTTGCCCTTTCAGCACACTTCTACCCACACACAAACGTGCCTCTTTGGTGCACCCATTCCTTTTCTTCTACAAGCCTTTCCTGTAATACAAAGTGTTGGACCAAAGGGGACGGGGCTTTCTGGAGATCACTGCAGCATCAGGATGTAAAGACTAGCTAACTTGTGCCTCACGTCTTTTCACCCCTCCTCTCTATAACCCCCTATGGTGAGATTAATGTTAGGTGGGGAAAATACAACATAGTTTAATTAAGCTCGAGCCCACAAGATTCATGGACTCATTTCTTTGTCTGACAGTGCAAATGAAGGTTCAAAAGGTGCAAGGCAAGAGGAGAGACACCCTTGACTAGCTGTTAGGAGAGTAATGAATGTAGAGGTGCACATAGGATAACAATTTCACCCTTAAAGGCTTGGACTTTGTTATAAGTGCCTCCTACATAACTTTACTGCGGCTGTCCCACTCTACATGTGTAAAAGGTAGACGTCATTGCGAGCATTCAGACATCCAAACATACACAGGTGCTGGCGGCAGAGATCCAAAGATATAAAAATTCATCTGGCAGTATTGTAAAAGGTAGCTATGAAAGTTAATGCAAATTTTATAAAATGATGCACATGTGCTTTGGCATGCAGTAGTGGTAATCAGTTTCCACAGCTCTGAATTGCTCTTTCATGAGCCTGCAAAAAAAAAGCATGTACTCCTAACCAACCACGCTGCGACTGGAAACAATTTCAGCACAGCGACAGGCCCACAGTGCCAATCAATCTTGCATCAATATTGTATTGTTTGATAAAGAGTTTTCCATGATAAAACAAAAATGATTTGTTAAGAGTGCTCCAATCAATTAAGCATTGCCCTCCTATAACATTGTCAGATGTTATGGAAAGTTTAAAAATGATCAAAAACAGAACCAGAGATATTGTCTTTTTTTAATTGCATGCATTCTTCCTTGTCAAAACCTGTTGCCTACATTACCCACAATTCAACTCCAAACGCTGGCTAATGTAGCCTCGAGCCGCTAGTCTCAAGCAGAGATGAGGAGCGGTCTGGTACATGTTAGCTCAATGTTAGCTCAGTCACACTTTCAAAATCCACTCCCCCAGATTCT
Organism: Gymnocephalus cernua; assembly: GCA_023631565.1. Classification (NCBI taxonomy): domain Eukaryota; kingdom Metazoa; phylum Chordata; class Actinopteri; order Perciformes; family Percidae; genus Gymnocephalus; species Gymnocephalus cernua. The sequence goes on along the minus strand of CM042447.1, from coordinate 16,419,711 downwards.
TTTTGCATTTTTAAACATGCAAGTGACATCACTTGAGGCAATTTATTAGATTTCACACAGCTCCCTCTTGAGCCACAAAAGGCATATGTATATATTTTTCATATGCAGTAATACTCCCTACGGCCTGTTAGTATACTGTGTTGTGTCAAATCGGTGGAGTTCCCTCTGTAGGGCCTCATAGTGACAGTCTCAGATAACTGGCAAATTGAATTTACAAGCACAGTGCTAAATACGCCTGAAAGCTACAGATTTGCCTTCCACTTGTTGTAGTCTCGAGCAGGGAGGAAGGAAAGGAGCAAAGAGACACATAGATAATCTGTAGGAAACCTGCAGCACCTTTGCTTTGTAACTTTTGTGGTCTGTGTCATGTCTGAGAGAGGTTTTTCATCTGTGCTTTTGAAAGCGACTTGCTGCTGCACAGGTAATCGAAACCTTTCCCATACTGTGGGGCTCTGACTCCCTCCGAACCAACAGAGCCGTGCTGTACACTAGATCACTGTATTGAATTTCTATATAATTAAAGTCACTGGGGACAAGGTAAGGGAGAAATCTTAAGTGGAAGATGCACAGGAACCATAGTGAATAAATAGCTTCTCCCATCAGCTGAACAAGCTCTAATGCGTTTCACTCAATTTAGCCAATGGACTTAGCCCATTGCTGTTTAGCTGATTGCTATTTCCTTTTCTACTATCTGTCTCTGACTCTCCATTGCATTTGCCTTGAAGAACAGGCAAGGCAGAGTCATTTGGCAGCCCTAATCAATATTGTTCACTCTGTGCAAAGGGCTTATCAATTTCCAGCCTGTGCCTTGAATAAGAGTCGAGGAAGAATTTGGCTTATTCATTAAGTACAGTTGTTTCTTTTCTTTTTTTCTTTTTTACTCAGAAAAGTATATTAAGGCAGTGCCATTTAATTTGCACGGAAATTAATTTCCCCTTCTCCCTTCACTCTTGGAATGCAGGTAAAAGAGGGGCAACGCAGTTGAACAAGTGAAGAGATTTCCATTGCGTTTTATGTTTGCCTCGGTTTGGCGGTGGCAACTCGTCTTGCTGAATGCTAATAGGGGGTTTGCAAGGCCCGGGCAGAGGGAGACCTGTCTGTGAATAATGGATGAGTTAATGTTTGCAAGAACTCACCCAGGAACCTTTTGCTTCTTAAGCATCATAATCATATATCTTAAATATCCTAAGCTTCCTGGTGGACAAGGTCACTCAGTGATTTCACTTCCCTCTAGGAACAGTTATTTGGGTAAAGAATATATGTTGTGGCAAAAATGTGTCATGTATTGTCCAAAGATAATTGGCCATAGCACGAAAGAAGGCTTAGTGTGGGTCAGAATATCAGTCAGATTGGTAAATAAATAATGCTTGTTTTAATGAACAGGGTGGAGACGTCATGGCATGAGGAAGGTCAAAACATGTTACAGAAGCACTGCTGAAAACAGTAGCTCAAGCTCTATTTATTAACATGGTCTCTTTTTGCTGCAGCGCCCATTATATCCTACACCTTTATTGTAGTCTAGTTATTATGTTCACTTCACTAAAAATAGGATGAAATGGAAGACACATGTTGCTTAATGGCATTCACTGATGATCTCTACACCCACCCGCCCATCCTCTCTTACTGTCAATGTGTGTGTGTGTTAGAGAGAGACGGATATGGGTTGGATGTCTGTGTAACACCTAACATTAAGCCATATTTTCTGGGTCTTCATGGACCCAAAGGGAACTACTCTGCCAATTTAAAAGTTCAATTTGAACCTCTCCATCAGATTTATTTTACATTATAGCCTGCCGGATCTCCCAACCGGCCTGGAGAAAATCTAGTTAATAATCCACTTCTAAGCCATCAGATGATTTCAGTGAAGTAAAAGAGACAGGGTGGGGACTTTGGACAGTGAGGACATGGTTGGTTGGCTAGTTGATTGATTTAAAGATGTCCAAGAATGACTTACTAATCCACTAATGGTTTGAAAATTGTTTTTATTGGGATAATTTTGTGAAATGGATTCCTTTTTTTATCACAGTAAGGCTATATTTGTTAGCATACACCGTAAATATACTTTGATATTTTGGTTCTTCAGAATATTTTTTTTGAATATGTTTTCAGGTGAAACAAAAGTGGTGAAACATGAGATGTTTTCCATCTCAATATCTCTTTGGCTGTTTATTGCATACTTCGTCATCTGTGTTTAGAAAGTTTCAAATCAAGGAAGGGAAATAGAGCTCAACTGATGATTGAGTTTTGAGGCTAAAGCTAATGTCAATATTTGAGATTAACATTCCAAATTTTCTGCACAGTTTAATGCCGTCTGGTGCTGGTGTGAGTCCAGGTCAATGAGAGAATAATTATATTGGTGATAACGTACAGTTATATTGGCTGATAATAGCGGCCTGCCGTTTATCAGTCGAGATGAGAGGGAAATCAACGTCTTTGTGTGAAAAGAGTCTCTGAAGAATCTAAAATGGACCCTCACAAATTTGTGTTGTTGTTTTACAGAGGAACTACGGAAACTCAGCTGGTCTGGAATCCCGCGTCAGGTCCGACCGATAACGTGGAAGCTCCTTTCGGTAAGTTTTATATACAGCTTACACACTCACACACACGCTGCACATATGTAATGTACATTAAGGCATCAGCACACACGTTGAAACAAACACTAATTTGTGTAAAACTTAGAAAACACTTATTTCCACACACACAAACCCATTCAAAGACAAAAACCTACGTAACCTCATACACATACACATACACACACTTGCACGCACGCGGATAATATCGCACAAATAATAAACACATTACAGAGGATCTTAGGCACACACGCACACTAATGCACAAAAAGTCGCTCTCATTTTCTCTTTCTCAACCCCTCCCTTTTTTGATTTATGAAGACAGTCCTGCTTTTTTCAGACTTCAATAGGGAAAATAAATTGCGAGGCACAAATAATTTATTCATCAGACACGCGGTGTGTTTACTCATTAAGCCATTGTTGTGGTGCACAGCTCCTAGTCTGCAGAGAGAAGACTGGCTTTTTGAACACCATGACTCTCCCATTAATTACTGCACAATAGCTAATGTGCTGCAGAAAAGATGTCATTAAAGGTGTGTGTGTGTGTGTCTGTCTGTGTCTGTCTGTGTGTGTGTGTGTGTGTTTTTGGTGGTGGGAGGTTACTAACTGGGTGCTTTAACCGTTAACGGCTGCTTTGTTTGGTACTGTACTGAAGTGACGGATCATATGAAGTTGCAAAGCATTGGCTGCAGTGTAGGCAGCCAGGTACTGGGAACGGGAGGGGCACCTCAGCACTCCAGCTGACAATTTGTGTGTGTATCTGGGTGATTTAGCTAATGTACCATAGATAACACCCCATTAATGGTTTGTTAGAGGTTGTGTTCGAATGTGAATGTTTGTGAGTATATACGTCATGTGTGCATGTGTGGGTAGTGTGTGTTCATACACTGCAGTAAACAAAGCTGCCCCGCGGCCTGTATAAATGATGGTTTCATTGCCTGAAGGAGGAACAAAGGGACAAAACTACATTCAAAAATAACAGTTCAGAAAACAAAGAAAGGAAGAAATGGGGGGGGGGGGGGGTGTTGGGGTTGTAGGATTACGAGCAATAGTTCCACCTTTTGGGGAACACAGCCTTATAGCTAGTTGGATTTTGGAACTTTGGAGAGAGCTAGGCTAGTTCTGCCCCCATGCTTACCATCTCTAGCTCCATATTTACCCTATAGACACGAGAGTGGTGTCGATCTTCTCATCTACCCCTTGGAAAGCCAATAAGTGTATTGGCCAAAATGTCCAACAAATTCTTTAAAGTCATACTTCACCCAACATCTTTAAGTATAAAATATTCACTCTCTTCAGGATTCAAAGCTGGATGTAAAAAGGTAGTTCTTTTGTCTTTATAGAGAAATCAGATGTGGTAAGCTTGAATTCTTTGGAGGGTTCCAAGCTTCTCCAGCTGTAGTCTACTCGTCTGTTGTCTCTTCTTTAAGCTACGAAGCCTTGACGCCCTGCAGCTCCTTAAGAGCTAGTTTATTTCCTCAGTTCAGGAGACGATCTTAATATTTGAATAGTCAAAATCGACGACGTTCCACTTCTGGGATTGTTCAAGTGCCGCCGGAAATTCCGCTGGATGTCACACCTTCTGCTTTCTTTGTGTTGGCATTTTAAATTCTGGTCTATTTCTGAGGACTGTGGTTAACTGCTCCTCAGATCTCTGCAGGGTAAATCCAGACGGCTAGATAGACTATCTGTCCAATCAGAGTTTTCTGTTGCACGACTAAAACGTCCTTTGAATAATCACGTTCCACCAAAACACGTTCCTTCACGAGGCTATTTTGCCGAGGCGCCGTCATTGTGTACGGGACTTAGCGCCGCCCAAGATGATTGTGATTGGTTTAAAGAAATGCCAATAAACCAGAGCACGTTTTTCTTCCATCCCGGAATGCTGTGTAGACTAGCCAGACCCTCCTCCGCAGCGCTCTGGAGGTAGGTCTTGCAATGCGAGACTAATATTTGAATGACAACTTTCTGTTTTGTTAAAAACCAAGCCAGTGCTTTACTACACAACACACAACACAAGGCGAGATATATAATATTTCTGTTTTTCATGGACAGGTTGGGCATGATTTTAAGAATGTATGCAGTTTAATGGAACACAACTCAAATCTTCATTGAAGACGTGTATGCCCAGATGAGTTTGATAAATATATAGGGGCCGTTTTGACTGTGCAAACTTCAGATCCGTATCTGAGGTTATCTCAGCCCCACCTGGCGAGGTTTTCAACACATTTCCAGGGCCTCATGCCGCGTGAATTATCCCAGGGTTAAATCCACGGTTTGGATTCAAGCGAAAAGTGGGCACAGTGTCAAAAGCAATCATCATCTTCTGAAGTGTCATAACACTTGACTGCCTTCCCTGTCCCGTCTGTGGTGTGATCCAGTGGAGAAATAGATAGGAGGGATCAGGCTCGAAAAATCTATTCTCCGTCTGGAAAGCACGCAGGCACACACACATTCACACACATTCAGACTCACAGCCCACGCTTGCATTCCATAAACTTGGCAGAGGCACCTAATAAAACTTCACTCCAGTGGTGTCCCTTGTGCCCTTCTCCTGCTCACCAGCGTGCACCAACTTATTTGATTTTGTTTTCTCCCCTCCAGCAAGCATGCTTGAGCCACGCTCTTCTTTACCTGACAAAGACAAGAAACAAGTTTTCCCACTCCGGTTTGAGCTCGGCAATGCTCCCCTAACGGCCTGCATTTACCACCACATCACAGAAATCGTATATAACTGTCTGCACTGTTATTAGCCTGTGTGGAAATTAAAAAGGTGTAAAAAAAAAAAATAATAATCTCCAACAAGGCTGAGAGGGAGAGAGCAATATTTAGCTTGACTGGATAGCTCCCTCTACCTCCTTTCACTATTTGAGCAAGAGGCTCCACAGGTTGCCTCAGGCTCCAGAAACACATCCTGTTGAACTTTCTATTATTTCAGAAATAGTACCGTCTTATTTAAAAAAAAAAAATTAAAGAGCCCTTTGTGTCCGAGCCTGAAGGAGAAAGGAGAAATTAAATGGCTTTTCTGCTTTGTGAAAGAATGTCAGCCTGTGGCAATATGTACATTTGCTAATGGAGCGTGGAGTTAAATGTGAAGTGGTGGGAGAGGAGAAAACTAACTGGCTGTGGAAATATTGATAAAACCACAGGGTTATGTGAGATGTATCAGGGAGCAGGGGCAGCTGGGACAGATTTAGATATTATTATCTTCAACTGTTACCATACAACAACACACATAATTATATCGCCTAAGAGAAAAGAGCACTGATTTGTTTCATATGACATGTGATCAACCTCTCTCGGTCTTTAGAGGCATCTCACACCTCGGCTAGAACATTTAGTTCCTTTTCTGTTTGGATACTTCAGCCTTAGTTCACGAGAAGTGCCGATCCATTGTCACCTCTCAAAATGAACTACTAAGACCTGAGCAAAGTGCCTTTTCTAAACGGATCACAGGACCAAGAATTGAACGATGTTGCTGTTGTGTTTGTATATCTTTACTTTGTGTATGTGTGGGGGAATGCAAACTCTGCATTTGGCCTACTATATCTGGGTCATGTGATGGGTCATCCCCAATAGAAAATATGTGACAAGCAGCACTGCTTACTCTGTAGTATCTGTTCCTCCTCTGGATTATAAGGAGGAACTTACTTATTGACTAAGTAAGGGGACGTCATTTTTATGCATGACATAAAAAACACGAGACTAAAGTCGGATCAGTAAAGCAGTGAAGCCCTGGTGATGTATGGTGGAAAGATTTGCATTGTGTTAGATATCAGACAAAGCTTTTAAATAGATACAAAAAAAATAAGTTCTGTTTCATGCAAGCTAAAGATATACATGTGAATTTAGGGTGTAAAATAGCAAATGGCGTCCATGGCACAAGCTTTGCCAGACCACAATTTTCAGCTCACTCAATATGGTTTCATATAAGTTTGAAGCCGCTCGGACATCAGCCCGAACCCTTCTACAGCATACGCGATTGGATGAGCGCACCTCTTACTTGGCTCTTATTGGTCATTTAGTTTGGGAAACCACAGATGCAATCCATTGTCTTAAGTTCTCCAAAACCTCACAGCAAAGCAAGTTTCTGAATACATGTGAGGTAAGAAAGAGGTCATGCAGTTGCAGAATCATGCTTCATTTTATCTCTACAAGTTGTAGTTGAGAGGCGGTTAGTCACGATGTGAAATTGATTCTCATGTTGATGTTTCCAAACTCAAACCATGTCGCGAAACTCACCGGATGTCCAGATGACCAGAAGTGGGTACATAGAGACAAAGCGACAAAAGCATTATTGAAAGAAGTAAAGTTTTATTTTTTCAACTTTTGCGTGCCTGTAGTGGGACAGTTTGTTTCCATTCTGCTTCCACAATAATGTGCGCCTGCTAAGTAGAAATCCATTTAGGTTGAGAGAAGACTAAAAAAAACAACAAAAAAAAACAATTTCCTTTAAATTCCCCAAATGGATTCCCCAAGCATATTTCCCCTGTTTTTACACAGAGATTAGTGAAGTGGAGGATCCATTAGAGGGATGGAAGGATTGAGGAGTAGATTGATGCAAGGAAGAATGAAGAGATGAGGTTTATGTACAGTAGACTGATTAACAGAGGCAGGAGGAAGCACTTTGCTGTCACATTTTGAACCACTGGCAGGTTATGCATTTATGCTTCACTTTCCGTCTTCATGTCTCAAAAATCTCCACTCACCCTTTTTAACCAGTAGACTCCAAGTGAAATGAAAATTAACTCAGTTTCAAGCATAAGTACACTTAGATCTTGGGCACTAAATGTACAGTACTTTACTGTGAGACATAATGTGGTATATTCAGCAGCTTCAATAACGACTGAGCCTTTATACATGGGGCGCACGGCCAACCATATGAGTGTCTATGATAAAGCTATATAAATGTAATTAATAATAATGAGCTACCCCAATTCTCTATTTTCTCAACGAAAGGCACGCTGCTTGTACTGACTGCATACTTTTGCTTTGTGTGTGTGTGTGTGTGTGCCCCCCCACACACACACACACACACACACACACACAGAGTTTATAGTAGGGCTGGGACGATATGCTTTTGTCCCGATTTGATTCTTTCACGATACATGGGTGCCGATTCGATTAATATTGCGATTTTAATTCATTGCAATTCTACAAGTATTGCGATCAGTGAGTCTGACATTTATTTCATTTGTAAAAAAGTACATAACATGTATTTTCTGCATTTTCTGCTTTCCGTCTGTTTTCCTGGAAATGGATATGATGTTGTCAGCGGTACTGTATAAACACCAAATATTTAGGTGAATTATTGGTAAAAAATAAATAAATACAAATACATATTGATTCTAGGGAAAAGAATCACGATACATACGATTCCAACCCCCCATCCCTAGTTTATAGCCTTGGTAATCTGAGAAACACCGATATCCTATCATTAGTAATAAAGAGAAGTAATAAAAAAATTTAGTGTATGACACAGCGTGCGTGCGTGCGTGTGTGTGTGTGTGTGTGTGTGTGTGTGTGTTTGGGGTGGAGGTCCTCTCGAGCAGTGATGCAGCTGCAGTGTGTGATTGACCTCTGCTAAGCTGTCCATTAACCTCCAACACACACATGCTTTCCTCTCCCTCATTTAGCTGAGTGCACAAAGCGCTGGAGCCCACTGTTTTGTAGCTGGCGTATTGTGGTTCGTTTTTGTGTGCGTGTACTCCTGTGTTTGCACACGGAGCAGTTTCAACACGATTTATTTGGCAGAGAGCTGTCTGTGAAAAGTCCCCGTCAGTGCTTACCCTGATTTCTGCGGGCACAAATGCGACCGTCTGGCTGACTGGCAGCAGTCGGGTAGATGGGACAGGAGGTGTGGATGAGTAGTCTGCCTCCTTCAGAGTGTTTTGGTCGGGAAAAGATTTACATAGTTGTTTTTCAGGGTTAGCGTCTGAAACCAACAGATAATGAGAAATACTTTGAATGATGTATGATGTAAGGCAGAAAAGATAGATGGCCTGTCAGGGAATGTGAAATGGGATGCGTGTGTTTATATGTCATAATGTTCACAAATGAGTGTGTGGAACCATGTTTAAAGTGTGCATACTTTTCACAATTCATGAGTATGTGTTTGTATGTGTTAGCCAAGTGCTTGTTTGTTTGTTAGCAAAGTTGTGTGCAACAAATAAGCACTTAGGCTCTCCAGGCTTCTCTAGGGGCCTTGAAAAAATGACAGAAAAAAACATTTTGTTCCCGCTCTTTTCCTCTAGACAGTTGCCCAAAATTGATACTTTGTGTGTACATGTGTGATTGTTGATATGCTTGCACATGACCAAAAAGTGGCAGCCAGCTTCTAACAACAACAAACAGCAGAGTTACAACAAAGACAAAGATGCACATAGATAACAAGCAAACACGCATTTAGTACACACACAGTCACTATCACCCTTTGAAGGACGTTGTGTTTTCCCGCCTGATGTGCAGACTGTCTTTGTCGGTGCAGGTAGACAAGTTAGTTCCACTAAAGCCTGTCCAAAACAGAGTTGCTCTCAGATCTGACTGAAGCTATGAGAAGCAGCCAAGGCCAAATGCATGAATACTCTTGCCTAGGCGGCTTCTCGTAGATCAGCAGCCAAATGCGTTCTCAGAAAGAATTACAAGGAACTCTTTGAAAGATTTGAGCATGGAGGTTTAGTCTTGACCTTTGGAGCTTTCAAGCACATCTCTAGGTCTTCTTTCTCAAATAGCCTTGGCTCAAAAATCGTATTCCTCGTCCTTTTCAGCTAATGTAGGTGGCTCAGGTGTCATCACCCGAGTATGGCCCTGCAGGTCAGCATGGAAAAACTGTCCAGGGAAACGGAGAGAGAGAGAGGGAGGGAGAGAATTCTTCTCAAATGGAGAGAGAGAGAATTCTTCTCAAATGGAGAGAGAGAATTCTTCTCAAATGGAGAGAGAGAATTCTTATCAAATGGAGAGAGAGAGGATTCTTCTCAAATGGAGAGAGAGAGAGAGAGAGAGAGAGAGAGAGAGAGAGAGAGAGAGAGAGAGAGTATAGCTACAAACAGATAACAAAATGCTCTACATCGTTTAGAATAGTATTTATTTCAGGTAGGGCTGTAACTCACATGTATTTTCATTATCGACCAATTGTTGATTAATCGTTTGGTTAATAAAATATCAGAAAATGCCCATTACAATTTCCCAGAGCCCAATGTGACATTTTCAAATGTCTCATTTTGTCTGACCAACACTTTCAGCTAATTGTTTCAGCTCTAATATCAGTACCACACACAACACTATGCATGTACATACGATGACAGACGTCAAAGTTACTAACATTACATTCCATCAGTTTGTTAGGCACCACAAGACTTGTCATATTGTTAAAATTGGTTAAATAACCTGCCACCCGCTTTGTCTTTAATCATCATAATGTTGTGGAACTATTTACGACTCTTAAAATGATGTAGTAACAAACACATGCACGTGAGGCAATATAAAAACATGTAAAGACCTTTGACCTTTTGGAGGTTAAACGGCTACACAATCCAGCTTTTCATTGCAGGGACAAGTTTTTAGAGTCAACAGTCATGTTTGAATTCTGTTTTGAAGACTTGAACTGCATGAATATTTCAGAGCGGCTGATCCCAGCTCTCGCTTTTAATAGACTTTAGATGTGTTGTTTAGTTTGGAGTTGACTTTCTCCTCATTGCGTAAGTCTGACTGCACAAGGAGGATAGACACTTTTACAAATGTATTCTCACATAAACTGTCGAACGCACGCACGGACGGACGGATGGACGGAGAAAGGTAGCCCCCCCCCCTAAGAGGCAGAACACATTCAGTCAAGCAGCAGAAAGTTTTCTCTGCAAAGTGAAGTGTGTCATTTACAGACTATGTAATCCCAGGTGGTTTGGTCTGCGATTGAACTTGGCCAACAGACTCCCAAGCAAGTCCAGGTGTTAGAACAAGAGTTTAGAAATAAAGGCTCATTAAATAGTAAATACTGACAGACAAATAATTACGAGACACACAGCGTAAAATGTCACAGAGTTTCAGACTCCGAGAAGTCGTTTGACTGAATATCTACGGAGCTGAATTAATGAGTCCCAGGTGGAACCCACAAGTGCGTCGGTGAGCGCGCGTCTCTGTGCATGTGTGTCAAAAATAGACAGGTATATTAGTTTGGAGACTATTACCAGTTGCTTGCTACCATTTTGTATGGGCCTGTACTAGAATCAGTAAGGCTTTGAAAATGTTTGTTACATTACATTTCAAATGTTCAGGCTAGTGGTATTAAGTATAGTAATATAGTATACTACTTAATATAAGTAATACAAATGAAATGGTTTGTTGCAGATAATTTAATTTTAAGCTTAATTTTCATAGTCTGAAGATTGATGTTATTGCAGGTATGATGAGTTCAGATTTTAGGACTTTTGACATAATCCATAATTTGCCATTTTTGGAAATGTGCTCATTTACTTTCTTGCTGAGAGGTAGAGGAGAAGATCAATACCACATCAATATACACTCTGATGCTTCTGTCAGTTAAATAGCTAACAGGAGATGGTTAGCTTAGCTTAAAGATTAGAACCAGGGGGAAACAGCTAGCCTGGCTCTGTCCAAGGGTGACAGAATCCACCTGCCAGCAAGAGAACATCTTCTTATTCTACTACTATCTACTTCTTCTAGATAGTACTTCTATCTCGACTTCTGCTTTTTGTTTTTTGTTTATTATTATTTGCTTTGTATGTTTGTGCACAGCACTAGTTTACCTTTGTTTCTGAATTGTGCTATATAAATAAATTGCCTTGCCTTCCCAATCAATATTGTTTCCATCAACCTGAGCTACCAAGTATGAATTGAAGTTGAGTAACATTTCATTAACTCTTTCCTACTTCTGTCCTTCTCTCACCCCCCTCTTAGGGTTACCTACCAGCTAATGCAGAAAGAAGAGAGAGCGTCCTACAGAGAAAAAGACAAGAATATTTTGGCTTCATCCAGCAATACTATGACTCCCGCAATGACGAACACCATCAGGACACATACAGACAGGTATATGCATATATGCGTACATTCACGGGTCCTGTTGACTCGTTGGCTCATTTTCAATTACACGAACAACTTGTTGTCACTAATGTATTCCCTCAGCACAAATCCAGCGTGTGTGTTTTGACAGGATTCGGCCATGCAGACAGGATTACTGGAACCAGTTCCATGCTTTTTTTTCTCTCTGTCCTTTCCTCTTTCTCCCTCATGTACAGACTGATGTCTGTTTGTCTGCCTGTGTTGACATGGAGGGAGGGTGGTCGAGCTCTCTTCACAGAGTAGAGACAACCAGCCCCAAGCTTCAGAAAGCTGCTTAAATGAACACTTTTCTTTGGCTTTGAAAATAATATCATCCTTTACTCTCTATCTGTCTTTCTCCCTCCCACATACTCTTTAATTTTAACACTCGACCACTTCCCATTCATTTCAAGCCGATAAGAAACATCAAAGTTGGCTGTCGATGGCAAAAACACACATTTCTCATATTTAATCCAATTTCCCATTGGTCTCCTCTGCACTGTTCCAGAAAGCTGGCATACTTTGTTTTTAATGACTGTTTGGATCGAGTCTTGATGCCTCCCCCTTTCTGCCAAATTCTGCTTGTTCCAACACTGTTTTTGTTGAAGGATTGAGCAGTGATGTTAAGTGAATTTTTTTTCTGTGTGTGTGGTAGTGTATTTGCACACGTCAGTACGTTAGTATGCATTTTGTGTATATTATGTTTAAGTGGCTGTAGATGTAAGCAGTGTAGATGTAAAGTCTCTTCTTGTGTCTGTCCATCTGTCTCGTTTATAAATCTGTTTATGTTGTTGGTAAGTTGCCCAAACAGCTTGTGTGTGTGTGTGTGTGTGTGTGTGTGTGTGTGTGTGTGTGTGTGTGTGTGTGTGTGTGTGTTTATCCATATGCATATTGTTGTAGCCATTGTAGAAGTCCCAGCTTGCTTTTTTGAAGTACTGCTGTGTATTTGTTCCATCCCAAGAGAAAGTGTTAAAAAGAATTCCAGCTTTTGTTTTAGGCTATCATAACATACGTATACACTGGAGTTCTATGTTTAAAACAGTTGCTCCTGTTAAGGCTGCATCAAAGAATTGTTGACCACTAGGGGCAAAACTACTTTAGAAATACTCCCTAAACACATTTAAAGTAGCAGGGCTTTGTAATAATATGGGCTTCTGAAGTTACTGTGGCTACACTGGCAACCCACCTAAATCCTTCTCCTTGCCATCTGTCGTATGTAATGTACATTCGCTTATGTTTTAGTCTTGATTTGTTAGACTCTTTTAACCAGTCACTCACTTACTTTGTCACTCCTCCAACGAGTGTTTAGCTTGTGTGATTTTTGTTAGCTGGCATTGCCTACAGTTTAATATGGGTAGTTAGAATCATATAGGAAATCAAAGCAATGGGAAGAATGCTGCTAAAAGTTGCATAGAGGGTTGTTGATTCCCAGTGGGATGAGTGGTACCAGCATTAGAGTCATTCCAATAAGTATAATACCAGCTTAAATCCGACCAAAAGTGAACACAGAAATTATCCACCTAATTACCTATTGTGGCTACCTGCATAGGTATCTACTTTTGTAAGAAGGGCCACAATCACGCGAATATGACCCAGGTTGTGCGTGCGTGAGTGTGTGCGTGTGTCTAACACCTTTCTCTCCCATGTTGCTGTCAGATCCACATAGACATTCCTAGGATGAGTCCTGAGTCTTTGGTGCTGCAGCCAAAGGTGACAGAGGTAAGGTGGACAGAGCAGACAGGACTGTAACAGCTCAATTCCCAGTCCTGTCAGTAACGAGCCACACACTCTCACAAACGGTCCGCCCCGTCCAGTCTGGACTACTTTATCTGGCTTGGCTCCAGCCGCTGTCCTGCATCCGTCTGGCTCCCTTCTGATGATTCTGTCTGCCTGTAATGTTGTCCATCTGCGGGGCAGACACTCTGAAATGGTATAAATGTGGTCAAACACACACAGATGTACTCTCAAGCACATAGCATCACTAAGACATCTCAACATATGCACACTTGCATTCAAGACCACCGCTGCTATCCATTTCAGACCACCGAAACCCCCGTCCGCCTTCAATCAAGGATACCAATCCACTAACTGTTGCTCTCTGTCTTTGTCACTGTCTGTGATGCCCACATCTGTGCTAACCTGCCCAGTGCCCGTTGCTTCAGTGTTTGTCTTTTTTTCTCTCTTTCTCTCTCTGCAGATTCACATTGACATACCGAGAACTAATCCTCTTATTCCTCTCTTTCAACAAGCTTCTGTCCAAGAGGTGAGCCCCCTCCCCTGCTGCACACACACACACACCTAGCAGGGGTTTCCCCCTTTTGCTTTTGGTCAGATATGGGTGGTAACATCATCCGTGGGACTGATATTGTGGGGCAAAAGGGACAAGTGACAGATACAAATGAATAAGAAATGAAAATTCCCTATTAAAGAGTCTGTCTAGGAGTTTGAAACGGGAAAACCCTCGCTTCAGCACACTGCATGGTCTGGCATGGGTGCACACACACAGAAGAACAAACTAAGATTACATATAGAATAATAATATAATACCTGCAGTCATGCATATGATCAGATAGACGCAAACACTCTGCATGGTTAGCACTATCGTATGTCATTGTTCTTCGTTGTTAGTGCTACTGAACAAAGCATTTTTGTTGCAGTTTGGTGTTTTTAAGAATATAGGAACAAATTATCTTTAAACCCTCCGAAGCATTACGTTTGATAAAACAATAACTATCAGCTGTAGTTTGGGCACATTGGGAAAACATGCGACGAGGCACACATTACTGGAATCGTTAATTATTTAATCTTTGTAAGCTGCTTTGGATAACAGTGATACTTGAATGCTTAAAATGTAAATGTGGTGTAAGTCACTTTTGTTTCTGCAGTGGTGTGAGACATTGGCTTAGCTGGCCTACGGGACTATCAGTGCAGCTTCCCAATGCAACTTAACACGGAAATTAACTTGATTCTCTTCAGTTATACAAGGCTACATTTATCTTATCATTGCAGTGTGTCTAGGAGGTCTTGTCACACACAGAACCACTGGCCTGAGAAGCAGAGAACTAAAATGCCAGATGGAAAAATCCCTTAATGAGGTGCAGGCTAGTGAGGTGACCATGGCTCTGGACTGCCCTGTATATACACCTACACATAGGTGTGAGCAAGCACACACATACTGTATACACACCTGACATGTAAGACATGTATGCATTGGCACACACCCTCTCCTAGTCGATTAGTCCACTAATCTGTCGTTTTGGTCTTGTGCGTCTAAACAATCAAGGAAATAAAAAGTCCTCGATATAGACTACAGTAAGCCAAGCTTTAAACAGTCCCAGAAAGGGAGACGATGATAGAGGAGCACACAGCATTTTTTTTTTTAAAACAATGTTTGCATTGTTTTTTTTCAGTAATACAATACTAATACAATTATTAACAAGGAACCCCCCCGTCCGTCCGTCCGTCCGTCCCTCCATCCCACAACAAAATCTCTCCCTCAACATCTGCTGTATTACAAAAAAGCAAGCTATATGACAGTATCATATGCACAGAACAATGGTACCTCCAACAAAGCTACTATACACACAAATACAAAAACAAACAAGAATTGTACCTCTGCTATATTCTCGCTTTGCCAGACCCTCCTCCAAAGCGCGCTGAAGGAGGGTCTGGCTTCTCCACATAGCATTCAGAGATGGGAGAAAAATGTGCTCTGGTTTAATGGCATTTCTTTAAGCCAATCAGAATCATCATGGGCGATGCTAAACTCCGCACGGAGCCGCTGCAAAATAGTCGTGCGAGAGAAAACTCAGATTGGCCAGATAGTCTAGCTAGCTATCTCAATTTACCATGCAGAGATCTGAGGAGCTGTTAACCATAGTCCTCATAAATCCACCGAATTTAAAATTCCAACACAAAGAAAGCGGAAGGAAACGGAAAATACTGGCATTTCCTGCAGAACCAGAGCAATCCCGGAAGTGGCATGCAGAGCATATAGACTACCTCTGCTATTACCCTCCAAGACATGCCCAAGTCCTTTCCCCTTCTGGGATTCACCACTTATTGAAGTTAATTTTTTAGTATATACTAGTGGTGGGCACGTTATCGGCGTTAACGTGCTGCGTTAACATGAGACTCTCACCGGGCGATTAAAAAAAATATCGCCGTTAATCTATTCTCAAAGTTGGGTTAGGAGCCGCCGCTCTCGATCCCGTTCTTAAACCTTTCTACCGCTGATGTGTTGCCCTTTTGATGTATACCCTCCTGTTTTTACCTCTTATTAGTTTCTCCTAATGTCAGCAATTTTTTATTTTTTTATTTATATAGGCTTCTACGCAAGCTATGATGACTTTCACCTTGATATTTTAGCGAGGATGTATACAGCCTACTGACTGTAAAACAGTTCAAAATGAATGTTTAACTGAATAAACAGTTAGTAGCAGTGTTTCCCACACATAGACTAATGTGCGGCGGTGCGCCTCACAATCAACACCGCCCGTCGCACTTGCGTTTATTCATTTTTTGTACCGCTATTTAAATCATGCGGCGTATTCGTTCAGCAGCAAATTTCCTTCCCTGATCTCCTCCGTCTCTCTGTCACTTGTGTCTGCGTGTGTTAATGTTAGATTCCCGACCGACTCTTAGCAAACCAGCGATTTCGCCCGCTTTAGAAAGTTAATAGTCGTAGTTAGTTTGTGATGCGTTCAGTGTATTTTGGAAACAGGAGATGAGCCCCTGGTCTAATGCGCCACCTGGCTGGATAAACCCATTCTCAAAGACTTAATTTTAGTCATTATTTGGGTAGCACACATATTCTGAATGCCTTTGGCAGAATTCAAATGAGCCATTTTAATCTAGATTAATTTAGATTAATTCCAAGATTACAGTGAGATTAATCTAGATTAAAAAAATGAATCTATGCCCACCACTAGTATATACGTTAATCTCTCAATGGACCTACATTGCGCCCTAGTCTTGATCCAAGCAGTAGTTGTAGGTGCCTCCGTTTTCTTCCACATATGTTATGCTTTTTTAATGCTGAATGACTTTTCACGAAACGTATGAGCAACACAAGATTTAAAGTGGTGCTTTTGCATGATTCTTTGTGGAGAAACTCTTTGTTACAGATCTGTCGATTAAATCAACTAATCGATTAGTCGACAAAAACGCACAAGCTTTTGCTTTATTTGCTTACAGCCCTAGTACTTACACAGAAAAAAGGGACAATAGGGAGACCTATTGGCATTAATCTGTGCACAGCCTCATGCGCAAGCACATTAATTCACACACACAAACACACTCGCACACAGTGCCCCAGGCAACGCAACCTTTCCTTGCCCCTGTCTTGTCAAGGATACAACTCGGGGCTGTAACCAAGAAGGTAGGGGGGGGGGAATAAGATCAGACAAGGGGGATGTTTTACTACTGTACTTACCTTATTTTCCCCCTCACACACCAACTCTCCCCTCTTTGAGTGCAAAATAAAAGCCACCAATATATTCAAGCAGTGCGCACCTCGTATATTTTGGTATGCAACAGACTCCAAAGGCCCCTCCTTTTTTTTTTATGTGGTTATGCTTGCTGCGGCACCACCTGAAAACCCCCCGCACCCCCACCCACCCACCCATGGGGCTTGAAGAGAGATTTAGTCGAGATGGAAGTCAGTCAACAGTCTGTTCCATTTCGGGGCGAGAGGGATTTTGAAGCAATTGTGCTGTGATTTCCTAGGCGGTATCTACGTGTTTCTTGTGTTGGAGAACAGTGCATTCTTCATGAGATGTTGATAATCAGCAATTAGTAGTTCCCAACGTGAAAAGAAAACCTTCTGTTTTGCCTCCCAATTTGTGATTAATGGCTGAAAGAGCAGGATTTAGCCATATTAAGAACTCTTTTTTTCATTTTAAACATTTCACTGATGCTTGTTCAATGAGTAACTTAAGGAGTGCATAGGTACCAGTTTTGTGTGGATGTTAATGAACACGTGGGATATTTGAGCGATTGAGCCCATGATCTTTTGCGGTGGGATCATCTTTTAAGCCTCTAACCCCCTCCTTAAGTTTGTTTCACTTTATTTGTCAGAGTTCTTTGACTTGGCATCATTTTGTTGTGCCAGTTTCCTCTCTACCTCTTGAGATTACCCTTATCAGGGTCCTTGGGGTCCGGAACGGAATTGATGGAGCCATAGCGTTGTGACACAGAAGACACAGGGAAGCGGATTTCCTCTTCTACAGATGCACCAAGTTATGCTAAGAATATTAAAATAATGTGAGATTAACATAATTTGCAAGAATGTAGTTGGCTGTCTGTTGAGGACTGGGTGAACTCTGTTTAAACCTGTAGGAAGAGTTGTCTGGTTGGTGTTTTAAGTGTGTAGCTTCTCTGCATCTTTGTTTTCTGTCTTTCACATACAAACAACAACAACAAACATGCTTTGCCCATAGTAAACTGGGTGTGGGTAGGGTAGTGTGTACGTGCAGGGGTTCACTCAAAGTGGTTCAGTGTCTGGGTGCCAATTTGAAATATGCATGTCAGCTTTTGAGGTTGCACAAAAAAAGAAAGTCCCATTACCCACTCTCCCTGTACGCTGCAGCACCTCTCCCTGTTTGAATAATGGGGCTTTGATAAGGAAAGATGAGGTGTGAGGAGTGGATGCAGGTAAAGGGGATTTGAGGAGAAGGTGTAGGGGAAAGTCAGAGAGAGAGTTGCATCTTACCAATCTTCCTGGCTATCTTAACATTGATTGAATTACTTGAAATAGAAATGAGAAGCTTTGCACGCACAGCTTCCACAAAATGACATTGCCATGGCCATATCTTTTTCTCTCCCCATAAAACAATGAGCTATGATGTTATTTAAAAAGTGACAGAAACATGACATATCCCCAAAAATAAGAAAGTGCTTGATGGGTGTGGTACAGCAAGGTGTAGCAAGGTGTGTGTGTGTGTGCGTGTGCGTGTGTGCGCGCAAAATGTATTTGAGCTCAAGAAAAACAAGCTGACCATCAAGCCTCTAATTCACTGCGGCTGACAGCATTAAACAGCCACCCGTAACGAAGATGGAAGTGTTTGCCTTGCAAAAACATATTGTGAGGGAGATGGAGGAGGAGACATAGTCAGAAGGGAAGAGCAAGAGACAGAGACAAACTGACTGGAACAAAGAAGAGGAAGGAGGAGGCCAACAACAAAGCGGAGAAAGTTCAAAGTGAGCTTTTTGTGCACCGAAATGCAGCAGAGAAAGTGAAGACTGAGGTGTTGCTTCTGTGCTGAAAGAGAGAGGCAAAGAAATAACGCATCTCAAATTTAGACTGTGCTCAACCGTCTCCACGGTGCCAAAAATCCCGATTCTTCTTGTGTTTGGACAAACGGTCTTAACCTAACTGGTAAACTAAAGGTTTAAACTAGAAACATTAACATAATTAGTTAAGTGTTTTTGAAGCATTTTCTTATTGACAGTCAATATTGAAAACCGGGTCCGGAGCTGTTATTGGAACATACGCCATTAAAGGTGCCCTGTGATTATCTTGTAAACAAACAAAAGTTGTGTACATTCTCACGTGTGTATCCTTGAGGTTGAACAAATAAGGTAAACCTATTTCCTTCATGAATTTAAAAAACAAAAGAAGTATATGTATTTTGAATCCTGCATCGTTTCACCCATATTTGCTAGCTTGCAGTCTTTTTCTTGCCCGTCTCTGTTGGCACTTTGCTACGCTACTTTGCGTGTTACCACCCGTCCAAGTGCATCCTCATGCAACAAACAAAACAGGCACCCGCGCGTTGACACATTGCTCTGTAGCGATAGTAGTAAAATAGTCCACAGGGTGTCTTTCTAACACATCCACAAAAAAGAGATGAATCTACTCCATACATTCTATGTCTGTGATCAGCTAATTTGCAATGATGGCTCAAGAAAAGTTACAGTTTAAGCCAAATGAATATCTGATAAATCGATATCCACTTCTGCAGTGGTCCACTCCCACAGCAAGCACGGTTGTGCCCATTCAGCTGCTTTCTTCCACACCAGCTTGGCATGCCTCAGATTGTTCTGATTTCTACCACTGCCTTCCCAAACCTAACTCACTTTCCAAAATGTACACTTCTATGATTAAAACGTGTCATTCTAACTATCCTAATGTTTGGCAGGCATACTTTTCTGCCAGAGAATAACTGGGTGTCAGTGAACATTACTCATTTTTAATGTAACGTTTGTGAGGGGAAATGATTCATGAATTAATGAATTGATTAGTTCATCAAGATACCATTTTGACAAATTAACAGAGGAGTTCACTGTTAGCATTTTCCGATTTTTAGCTTCTCCGACACATGGGTTTATTGCTTTTCTGTTTCATATCATTGTAAATTGACTACCCTCGTGCATTAGTCTGTGTGAAGTAAATGTGTTGTGTCTACAAGCTACTGTTTTGACACTATGTCTCTGTGTGTATGTTTGTGTGTAAGATTTTTGAGCGGATCCTTTTTATCTGGGCCATACGCCATCCGGCCAGCGGCTACGTGCAAGGCATCAACGACCTGGTCACGCCGTTCTTTGTCGTCTACGTCTTTGAGTACATCGGTAAGTGCAATCTCTCCCCCCCCCCCCTCCTTTTCCCTTTAACCCCCTAATCTTTTGTGTGACATGCTATTGATGTGAGGCTCAGTCATTTCTTTTTGCTGCCCGTCTAAAGCAAGTGCCGCTCTCTGCTGTGCTGAGTGGCACCTTTTCATAGTTGGCAAGACTTACCGGTTCATCATCACAGGTCACAGGGAATCAACCCTGGGACCCTCGAGACAGTCTCTCTTTTCACAACTTTCTGGCCAATAAACTCCTCATACAGCTCTTCGCCCTCTTTACCCCTCTCTTTTCTTCCATCTGTTCTTCTTTCGTTTAGACACTTGGAGCGTCAGTTTGTGTTTAAATGTGCTTGTGAGTTCTATTCATCCACTCATTCTGGTTAAGACTTGCATGTTTGTGTGTGCAGTATGCGTGCGAGAGAGCGCATGACCTGTAAGTATGTGTGTGTGTGTGTGCTCGTTAGGGCTGCAACTAACACATTTTTTCATAGTCGATTAATCTGTTGATTATTTTCTCGATTAATCGATTAGTTGTTTGGTCTATAAAATGTCAGAAAAATGTGGATCATTGTTTCTCAAAAGCCCAAGATGACGTCCTCAAATGTCTTGTTTTGTCCACAACTCAAATATATTCAGTTTACTGTCACAGAGGAGAGAAGAAACTAGAAGATATTCACATTTAAGAAGCTGGAATCTGAGAATGTTTTCTTTTGTCTTAAAAACATTACTCAAGCCGACTAATCGATTATCGAAATAGTTGGCGAGTCATTTAAGAGTTGACAACTAGTCGATTAATCGATTAATCTTTGCAGCTCTCGTGCTCGCTGTTCCAACGGCTTCTTCTTCTCTCCAGGGCACTCCTGCTGTGTGCCTTCATGTTATGCCACATTTATTTTAATCTCACACTTAATTCTTTTGACAGTATAAACATATGCTGTTAGATACAAAGCGCACACACAGACGGTTTAATACTTTTGCGGATGAGTTTAATACAACTTTTATGACCCCCCCAATAATGTTTTTTCTATTCTTGGATTCTTCCTTTTATTAGATATACACTAGAGAGAGGATACAATAAATGTAATAAAGGCGAGTGGCTGGATTTGAACCTGGCACTATATAGCTTTCATAAAAAAAAATTCTTCTGTGTTTGTATGCATATCATCACACACACACACAATTACTGGTGGTGCATACATTACTTTAGTCAGTGCTTTATTGTTTTTGTGTCAGGGACTCCTCCAGAGGGGTGAAGGATTTTTTTCCAGGATGTTCAGGAATGAGTCCCACTGATGTGTTATGCCCCTGGTTTTCCCTTCTTGCGAAAGTTATTTTTTTCCCCATAGATTGGGGGCCTGATAGCCTTTTCAATCACCTCCTGGGAGTTGTTCTTATGGGTTTTTCCGGCATTGAGAAAACGATCAGGGGTTTTTAAGAAGCAATTTCACAGCACACTCCTTTTTCCTTATAAATTTTGGAGCTAATCGGAGGGAAAGTGTACACAGTAAGCGATGGGATTTGACCCCAGGCTGTCGTAGCAACTTTTTTTTAAGCGGTTAGTGTGCATTTCTGCATGCTTCCTCTGTGATGTGAGCATCTCTATACAGCCCACGTACACACTGTTTCGGCCCATCAAGCTCTCTTTGAAGCCGTTCAAAATGGAGCTGCTAAGTGGCAACCACAATGCTCTGTGGACTACCTTGGACTCCCCAGACCAATTGTGGTCACAGAGATACAATTAGGATCCACACGTTAAGTGGTGGGAGGCACGCAAGCGGCTGGACTGCCTGACTCCTGTGCTTCTCTGTACTGCCTTTGGCACACAGCATTTTACTCCGAGCTAACTAATGAGTGTTGTTTTTTTAAAAATGTTTTCTCTACTTTTATTGTGACTTCTACTTTTGTGCGCTATTTTAGTAAAACGCAATACAATGCAACAGTACCACAAACTACAGCACAACCTCCAAAATGACCGGGAAGTTAAAGCAACAAAAAACATTTAAAAAAAAAAAAAAAAAAAAAGAAAAGTTCATGGTCTTTTTGTCTACTTCATATTGAGGTTGTATGTGCAATTTATTTAAATGCAATGCATTTGTCCTTTGTGTTGGCTGACTTTTTATTTGATTGTGATGAGACAACTTTTGCCATTTATATATTTCTAATCACTCTGTCATTTTCTACTTTCTTTATCCCTACCTCTCTATGCATTTGTTTCGCCTCTCTCTTTGCCTTTCTCTGTGGGCTAGTCACACACTGTCAGACTCTTGTTAGATCTTCAAGGCATCACCCTGCACTTTGTTCTCCTGCATCTCCATGCGCTGATGAGCCTTGAATAACATACACAGTCAACATACCTTCAAATGCGCCTTTTACATGATGGGTTGATGCGCTATGTTGTTGTTGTCAGGTGTTCTTGTTTTCTGAGCCAGAGAGAGACCCAAAGCAGTGAGAGGTTTGGCTCTTTAATGAGAGAGGACTAATTCTGCTCCTTTTGTGGTGGGGAATGAAGTGTGAGACAAACTCTAATGCTGTCATGCTCTCCTGCTCTCTCTTTTTCTTCTATTCCATTTGATCTCCTTCCTTCTGTATGTGAGCTCATTGCTGTGTGGTGAAAGCAGGGAGTTACAGTAATTCTCTCAAGAATTAATTTCTTTAAAGATTGATTACACATATTCTTAAATTACACTCTATGTAGACATGCTGTCTGAATAATTCTTGCAAACAAGGATGACAATAGTAACATTAGAAGGTGTTTGTAGGTCGGACACCTGAACTATTCATCTGGCCTACTTTTCTTTTTCTTCTCTGAATGAGGTCAAAGAATGATCTGTCATACCCAAGAGACATGAGCCTGTTTGGTAAAAACACTGGCCTCTTAAGAAACCTAGCCCCAGGCCCTAGATGTAGAGACTTACAAGTGAAACTTTGAGTGAAAAATGAATTCAGTAATTAGTGATTTTGTGTTTTTTTTGTGACTTAAAGCTATAGTGCGTAGTTTCTGTTGCTCCCATGAGGAATTCTAAGTAATGACAACACCACTGTTGCATCCACATGACACAATCCTTCTGTAATCGCAAATGTCGGGATTCCGTTGAGGGATTAGGTGGAGTGATTGGGTGTCCCTCGCACTGAGTGACACCTCATGTTTACACATCGAGCAAATAGGGAACAACATCAGCATTCATTTGGAGTCATATCTAGGGCTGGGCGATATGGCTGAAAACTGTATCAAGATATAAGTGTTTCATATCAGTCGATATCGATAATTATTGATATTTTTTATGACCTATTTAAAATAAGGACCAGGAGAAAAAAATGTATTCAATTTAAACGTTTTTATTTTAAGCTTAACCTTCCTCCGATTATAATCCTCTCAGTTATAAAAGCAGAAATGTCAACACAACCATTGAAAACACTCAAATAATTCAAATGTAAACATAAGTCTAAAATCACAATGAACACTTCTGGTGAATGAAGTGTTTGAAAATATGTGCAGTGTTTTGTAAACATAGGAGAAATTGAAATAAAACTGAGGTAGACTTTACATCTGTAACATAAAAAACAAACCTGATACAGCACAGTAACAGTTATAATTTTTCTCCGTCTAACAGTCACGGTACAGCCTAAACCGTACATGGTGGGGGGTGGTAACCTGGCTTCTCAACAGTGCTCAGCGGAAGCATATCTTTGCCTATATGATATGCCACTGCCTCCGTTATTTATTTGTACCATTTAGCTTTTACCGTCATAAGGCACTGATGCAGAGTACCTCTCCGTGGTGCTCTGCTGCTTGTGCGGGGTTCCAGCTGCAGATCTTGTTGGACGTTGCTGGCGAATACGGCTGTGCTCCAAAGGGTGAGCGCGGCTAAGGTGGTAAAACAGGTTTGCGGTGGTGACGGTGGTCTTGCATAATTTGCAGATGACATTGGTCTGACTACGGTCAGACTTATAAAATCCAAAAAACTGCCATACTGGCGAGCTGACGTTTCCCGTTTCATCAAGAACTTCCGCGCTCGCTGCAGCACTCATTTTCCACTTATCACTCCACGGCGGTTCTGTTATTGAAGAATCCAACACGAGACAACGATATGGCGCAACCAAACACAATACTGTTACATGATTGGCTGTTAGCGTGTCACTCCCTACGTTGCTAGGCTACCAGAGAGTGAGTGCCTTTGTTCATGCAACCAAACTTGCTTTGAAACCTCTGGTTTCTTCCGACGAAGAAAAAAAATTATCCAACTTTTATCAAATGCATTTTTTATTGATATTGATTACATGTCTATCGCGATACATATCGTTATCATTTTATCGCCCAGCCCTAGTCATATCCAATATCCACTATCTGTTTAGCTCTGTTTTGGTCTCCACCAGCTCCTGAGGGACATGTCTGGCTCTTTAGCTGCTAAACGCTTCACTATGTTCATCAGGTGGTTGCTAACTTTGTCTGTCTTGCCGTTTTGTGCTGAACAGGTAGCATGCTGCTGTTGTTCTTTTAAAAGCTTTTTCACGACCTTCTGCATCTGAAAACAACGCTGATGAGACGAGTAGACTCTGGTTCAGCAGTAACAACAGAGGAAGTTTACAGTATCTGCATTGTCCTGTGTATATTTGGGCTGGAAGGGCCCGTGCATTTATGTCCTGCACAAAGTCCACCCTGCAGATGTCTGTTTAATGGACTCACCGTTGGCCTTCGTTTGAAGTGGGCCTTCATAGTTCATATTATGGTGCAGTAACCTAATCAGTAGCCATAAAAGCAGTAAAATGAAACAAGCAGCGCAGTAGGTGAGTAAGTGGCTTAGATCAGCAAAAAAAAAAGGCCAATATAGGCTTATGTCCTGCAGAGCTAAATGGAGTTACAAAGCAGCCAAACCCAGAACCAAAATGTTCTTGATATTCACACCAATGCACAACTGGTTTTCTTTCGCAGAATGTTTAAATGATCATGACATCGTGTTTAAGTCTGAACAGTGTGAAGCCCTTTATATTTGAGTGACAGCCAGTATCTGAGGATGGGAGACAGTTCATTGATTGGGGACCTGATTAGGACTTTGACTCGTTTGCAGCACCTTAATTTACCCTCTAAACAAGTCTCTTCTGTCTATTTTCTTCATGTTGTGTGTTGTCTCTGTCTCGGATATCTCTTTTTCTTTCTATGTCTCTGTCTAGTTGTGTTTTTGAGATTCATCACTGTTCGATTCCCAAAGGCTTTTTGCTTACCATCTCAGCATGGTAGTCCAGTTTGGTAAATAAATCACACACCCACGCTCTGCTGCCCACAAGATGCCTCTGCATTTACAGGTATTTGTTTGGTTGTGTTAGTTTACTTGTCTTCCTATTGTTCCACTAATCATATCTTTAACTTTGTTATTAGTGTCTCGTTGTTTTTCTTTTTTTTTTTAGCTCTCTCGCTGTGTTTCTCTGGCTTCCTTTTTGGAGTCATGAAACAGCCTTGGTCTGGCAGTGCAGAGCTTGTTTAGCTGACATACACCCCATTTACCTTTTGATGATGCGATGCGGCGTGATGGCTCGACCCTATAACCACTCCGTCTTTACTGAACTCCCCCTTTTTTCCCCTGTCACCAACTTTCATTAACACCTGGCAGTTAAACCAAATTGAAAAGTTCTAATTGGTAGATTATTGATAAACTCTTCTGATGCAGCCGAAGGAAAATACTACTAAAGTCGGTGTGTATCCACCACGCCTGTTAGGCAAACTAGGAAGCCTCCCTCGTGTCAAAGTCCCTATCTTCCACAGTGTAGCGCCTCTCCCATTAGCCGACCATAAAAGTCATCTAATTAAGGCCAGGATGGGCCATGACGGGCCAAGGAGCAGGGCCAGTCCTCCTTTAATGTAGAGCGGCCATTGATCAGCCAGCAGATCCATAATGTAATCTGCATGCCAGTGTCTTAGTATGGATCCACTCTGAAGAAAGATGAAAACAAGGGAGCAGGTTAGAGAGACCGGGGAAAGAGATGTGCATTTTAAAGTGCTCATATTATGCTTTTTGGCTTTTTCCTTTATTGTGTTATATATCTTTTTGTGCACGTTCTAGGTTTACAAAGTGAAAAAGCCCAAAGTTCTTACCATCTCCAACAGAAAACACTGTTCACAAACTGCTCCAAACAGCTCTGTTGTAGTCCAGTCTTCACTTCAGAGACAAACGTGCGTCACTTTGTAACACATGTTATAATGCTCGCCTAGCTGCTAGCATGGCCCTCATACTCTGCTTCTGATTAGCTAGCAGTACCTCCAACAAATATGGTACAGAAGTGTGATGTCTCACTCTGTAGCTAAAACAGAGCTCAACACATAGGGTGAAAAGAGGAGCTGCAGCAATGTGCAGTACAACAAATATAAGGCGTTTTCTGAAAATTAAACCATGTAAACCTATTCTGATTAGGGTTGGGCGGTAATACGGTAATAAGGTATACCGCGGGGTCTAAAAATATCAACGGTATCAGTTTCACTACCGTCATTAAAAAAATGCAATGCACTTATATAGGAGGATTAAATATTAAATTGTGGTGACCCACAAGTAAGACTGAAAGAGACATTCACCAAGGTACTGTACCTTTAAGGGAGAGGTGTTATGATATACGAGTTCCGGGTTAACGGCTGAATTATGTCAAACAACGACGTTGGTGAAAATGCTGTTGCTGTGGTGGCTAACGTCGGTGCTATCTACGCGGCCACCATCAAGTTACCGGAATTTTGGCAGCACAACCCACGGCCGTGGTTTCAGCACATTGAGGCCCAGTTCCAGCTGAGAGGAATAACACAGGACGTTACAAAGTATTTCCATGTCAGCCTTAGATGCCTCAACAACAGCCAGGGCTATGGCGCTGTTAGAGGCTCCTCCGGCTAACCTCCTGTTGGAACTCTTTGAACTGTCGGAGCTGGAGAAAGCAGACCGCCTGCTGTCCCTGAACGGCCTTGGCGACAGCAAGCCGTCCAAGTTAATGGAGAGGATGCTGGCTGCGCTGGGCGCGGTGGATCCCTCATAACTCTTCGCCCACAGTTTTTTGTAAGTTGTTATGTTATTGTTTCTGTATTAGTGTTTGGTATTCAGTTTCTGAACGGTGCACAAGCCAACAGTTTGGTGACGCCGTCTGAGCCTTACGTCATCATTTTTAATTAGTCACGGTAATCCCGTATACTGCGGTAAAATAGGGATGAGGTTTGAAGGTATCAAAATTTGGATACCGCCCAACCCTAATTCTGATATAGCCTCTAAATACAATTATGAACCTGAAAATGAGCATAATGCACTTTAAGCAAAAGTCAGGGAGGTGAGGGTTTGACGGAGATCCACAGCTGGAATGAAGTAGTAGAAAATAACTGCAGCCAGACTGTCTCCTGGCAGGCTTAAAAGGAAGAACGACTGAAAGCATGGGGGATGACAGAGAGGGACAAACAACAGGGCAGGAAAACAAGATTTCCAAAAAGGGGAAAATGACTGGCTTAGAAAGTACCCCCATGCTGTCAGCAAGTGGCTGAGCCAGGCAGCCCTTCCTCCTATCAACTAATCGTTCGCTGTGAAGCTGTACTTGCCATAGCAGGCAGAAAGTGGCTAGCAACAGCTTCTCTGCTGCAATTATTCCTTGAAGAAATTCAGCTATCCACTGCTTTAGTGAAAGCAGTGCTTCCTATAGACGTATTTGTTTTATATATTATGCTTATAATGTTATTGTAGATGTTTCACTTACATACTATGGTCCAAAGACTAAACAGTGTCTATATAATTCTGTTCTGTCAGCTATAGGCATCCAAGAGTGAAGTTTGTTTATATCAGAAAGATTATTTCAATTCAGCAAAATATACTGTAAAATAAGGTCCAGAATTGAACCTTAAAGCTGCTATAATTGTATATGATAATATACATAATATACAATCTGATATCATGACGTAAACATACACGCCACTTTCCTAAAGCCAAGCGGCGTGTTATCTGTACGCATTTTGAGCCATCCGTGTGTATGACTACGCCGTATACAGCTGACGGCAGTCTGCAATGTCACAGCGTAAACATACACGCGGCACATACGTGGCACTTTCTAAAGCCACGTGACGTGTTATTGTGAGGCACACACAATCGTAAGGTAATGTAAATCAATGGCGGCCAACGGCGTTGATAATCATCTATAAAGCGACTATGCATCTTTATAACACGGCAATAATGGCATACGAATTGGCGTGTCATATATACGCCATTTCATGAGATCAGTCTGTAATATAGTGAATATTTGGCCAGAACCATGACTGCAAATTGATTCTTATGTTGCTTCATATCTACTAGATAAGTAAATAAGCAACTGCAGTTTCCTAAAAACCTTTTTTTCTGGCATTAACAACCGTGCTCTAAGTTCTTAAATGTCATTCTACCATTTTGTAGACTTCTGTTGAAGTAGGATAATGTGCTTAGAGAGCAGGAACCCTTGAGGAAAGGAAGCATAAGGACAAACCTAAAATGTTCTAGGTTATGTTTTAAAATGTAAATGGGTTTTATTGCAACTGAAGCAGAGGCTCATCTCCAATGTGAATTAGGAAAGAAGGGGGTTGGAAAAGTGAAAGCCGTAGACATTTACACAACGCACTTAGTGTCTAACCAACTAGAGCCATTAGTAAAGTCAGAACACTTTTGGAGATGTGTCTTTGTGCTTATTAGGGAAGATGGAAGGGAGCAAAAAGAACACAATGACGTGTATGTTGGAGGTCCTGATAGTGGTGTGTGTGTGTGTGTGTGTGTGTGTGTGTGTGTGTGTGTGTGTGTGTGTGTGTGTGTGTGTGTGTGTGTGTGTGTGTGTGTGTGTGTGTGTGTGTGTGTGTGTGTGTGTGTGTGTGTGTGTGTGTGTGAAGACTCCTTAGATCCCTAGACACATGCCTTTTCTCCACAGGCTTTGTTTAAGCTTTCACAAATGCAGAGAGATGTGTACTTCCTTTTAGAGCTTAGATCGGGCCCAAAAAAATCAAGCCCGACCCTACCGAAGCCCGTGCACATTGTGTCCGAGCCCGACCCGACACATTAACTGTAATTACGAGCTAGAGCCCGATTTAAACCCGACAATGTTTTAATACGTGGGCCGTTATAACTGACGTTCTCAACTACAGTTCAGAGTTGTTGGAACTACAGAAATCTGTTTAGAATTATCTTAATGAATAATGCAACAAGGACGAAGCACGGAAACTGCGCTGTTTGTTTATTCAGACTGGAACGGATCGCAAATGGATCTGAATGAAGAAACGTAACAAAAAACCTCGACCCATTGCTCCTTCAGCCGAACAGTGTGGGCAACAGATCAAGGCAGCAACATAATCTAAGCCCTGGAACCATATAGGAGACTTTCTTGTCTCGATCACCTAATTAATACGGCCCTTTGATCGCCACGGTCTGCATGCTGACGCACTGGCCGACAACAGCGCTGCAGATGGGGGAGACACGATGTAGCACAGTTTTCCTCTCACTCGGTGCAGGACATTCACCCAGAGCTACGGGAGAAGCTGGAGAGGCAGAGCTTTCTCCCCCAACCAATAAGGCTACCGTAATAAAGTAATGTTTAAAAACCACAAATACTTGATCAAGGGCCCGGCCAGAAGATAGCGGCGGAAAATATCGGCCCGGCTCGGGCAGAGAATCTAAACTCTACTTCCTTTACATTATGCTCTTTATCACTTGCTTGTGCAGGGCAGCTGCTGCCTGCTAAGGACACATTTAGTTAATTCTACACGCAGCTTTTAGGAAGTAAGAGCTTTATGCCACCCATATTTTCTTCTAAGTCCCATG
This sequence comes from Gymnocephalus cernua, assembly GCA_023631565.1. Taxonomy (NCBI): domain Eukaryota; kingdom Metazoa; phylum Chordata; class Actinopteri; order Perciformes; family Percidae; genus Gymnocephalus; species Gymnocephalus cernua. The sequence goes on along the minus strand of CM042447.1, from coordinate 16,389,732 downwards.
GTCACAAAACATGCTTTACAAGTTGAGGAAAATGTAGTTTAACCCGGTTTAACTTGCAACATGCCTCCTATCAGATTATGTTTATGTATTTCATCAGTGTGCTTGCTAACTGCAGCTTTAAATTGTGGTTATTCACTCACTCATTAAAGCTAGGGAAAGAGTGTACGTAGAGCAGCCTACATTTTGCCTGGACTATCAAATTTCTTGAAAGAAAAGGTCTTTTTTCTGTTAGGCAGATTTTATGTTGCCAACATTTGTAATTATAGTTTCCACAGTTTTATGTAAACGGACTATGATCGACTGCGAGTCTTAGACAACACACAGATGCTGGATGTCATTTTGTTCAGCTGCTTTTTTATACTATACACCAGGGAATGTTTCACCACGCACTAGGACTGGAGAATTTGTTGGAGGTACACATTGTTGTCAACATTTTAATACACATTTATTTGGTCATTTATTTACATTTATGCTCAAATAAAAAAGAGGCAGGTGTGGTCTCCTGCTGCACCGGTGGCACCGGCATTACAATAAACTGGAGAACGACCGTTTGGGTAGAGGAAAGCATGGATTGCATCTTTGTTTAATCAGACAGAAATATAAAATAAAAAATATGTTTTCTCTGTTGAAATGCCAGAAATAGACTAATTGTCTATTGTTTTTGGGGGAACGAATGGAAAATGAAAACGGCTGAGTGACTTTTCATTGGGCAAGGCCACACTTACATACTGGCACCCTTTGCTGTGTGCACTAACCACAACATTTGTGTAATCTGTGTCTGGGCATGAATGTGTCGATGCCTGTTTGTGCTCGTTTATGCATATGCATAACTTTCTAAGCATGTGAGCAGTACATTTGCTTTTGGTCTTATATGTTTTTGATAGGGCTGTCGAAATAACGCGTTCATTTTGATTAATTAATCTGAGAAAAATTAGTGCGTTAAAAAAATGTATCGCAATTAATCCATTCCATATTGACCTTTCACCCGGAGCCGTTCTAAACACTATACAACTGTTATATGAAGGAGGGAGACCATGGATGTTGATGCCTATTAAGAGAACAGAGTGCGCAGAACAGAAACATTGCTGGCTAGTTAACAGCTTAACAACTCAACAGCAGGTAACGTTAGCCACACTGACAGCTAACGCTAAAGTTTGACTGTTTCTGTCGGAACACAGAGGAGAGACGGTGCGTTCAGTGAAGCTGGTAATCTACAGCCTCGCGGTGCATTCGTAGTTGTTGTAAAATACCCTTTTGAATTTATTTCCTCAGCATATTAGGTCATATTGTTTATTGTTTTTATATATATATTTGAACAGTGAAAATAATAATAAAAATAGTTTTTTTTAACTTTAATGTCTCTAATGATGATTATTCATTTGAATTCATTATTCATATAAAATACTTTCACAGCAAAAGTGATGTATGCGATTAATTTAGATTAATTAATCACAGAGTCTGAAATTAATTCGATTACATTTTTTTAATCGATTGACAGCCCTAGTTTTTTTATCATTGTTGAGAATTCAGTTCTCTTTATTTACAGCTTTTTAATTAGTATAAATGTGTGTAATGTTTCTCTAACTGGCAATACAAATATTTTTAGAAGTCTTTATTTAGGTGAAGCTTACAGATACACTGCTATACATTCCCTTTCCTGTGTTAGTATTATTTTGATATGTGCGTGTCTGTGCTGGTCTGTATGTATGATCCATTTGAAATATGCTAATGTCAAATGGCTACCTTTGCCCCATACAAATGAGGCCAACTGGCTTTAATGTGAGTGCCTGACGGAGGGTTGGCTGTGACAGACAACCTAAATGCTGCTAATGTACCATGAGTAGGGTATTAGAGTACCTAGATCATTCATATAAATCAAATAGAACCACACTTTGCTGGATGTCTCTATGAGAAAGGCCAGATGCGACAGGTACCACTTGCACATGACACACACACACACACACACACACACACACACACACACACACACACACACACACACACACACACACACACACACACACACACACACACACACACACACACACAGAGAGAGATGGAAAGAGTAGGGGTGTTACATTGCAGATAGACTGGCTTGCTGGAGCACCCAGGGACAAAGCTTGGAAGATGGAAACATACTGTCAGTCAGCTGTGATGAAATGCCTGCAGGAGTGTAACACCACACACACACAAATACAGGGCGCATGCAGACACACATACAGAACACAAACCGAAGCTGATACCTCTATATATAAAGACAAGAGTCTCATCAGGCTGGATAAAAACAGAAACTTCAATTTGATGACACTAGAATCTGTCTATTAATTAAGATTTCTTCTCTTCTGAAACCGAAATGTCATATTCTGCCTGAATCTTGTGTTCTCGGTTGGCATCTTGCAGTAGGCAGCACTTTGCTTTTACTTTAGGCATTTGCTTTTGGCCCTTCCAGCATTATATTATGTCTTCCCCTGTCTTGTCTTCATATCTTCCCTTGTCTTTTCTGCATTCAATCTCCCTCATATCTTCTCTCTGATCTGTTGTTTGTCTACTGGCATGGAGCTTTAGCTGTGGCACAGCGAGCCCTGGCGTGCCGTGCTATGCCGCGCTCATTTGTATTTCAGTTGCATCCTCACATCAGGGGATTACAATGCTGAACCGTTATATGATGATTTGGCGCAACGTGTGTGGTTGTGGAAAGAAAGTGCCAATTCTAGAAGACTAAATGTATTCTGGTGTAAGTACCATAGGAGTCGCTGTCATTTGGTGTTCTAGTCACTGCTGTGTTACTGTTTTGAACATCATGTAACAGATGGGAGCCTTAATACAGTCTGTTGCTTTATTAATACACTGCTAATGTAACTAAACACTTTCATAGCTGCTTTACGTACACAAAACGTGAAGACTTTTATTGTGAAAAGGTTGTTTTTTCCCCCCCTCTTCCTCACCTCTCCTTTCCTCTTCATTTGTATCCACTCATCTGCCCGTTTGTCTGTCTGTAGATTGAGCAATCTGTGGAGTGTATCTTGGCCAGTTGGCCGTTAACTAATATCGGCTTCTTCCTCCCTATGGTGTGGCCACCGTCGGTCCAGCCTTCTATTCTAAGTCTCCCTCTGATTAACGGCTGTTATTAGCTCTAATGAGCTGCTTAGTGATTGCCAGAGCACAGCTGCTGACATCCAGCAGGAACACTGTCTTTCTTACTTTGTTCCTTATCTACTTTTGCTTTCTCTAATTTCTCCTGCTTTAATCATTTAGTGAGATTATTGACTCACTATAGGCGTTATTTTCCCCCCAGACAGTTTGAGACTTGTTCTTCAATTTTCTTTGACGCTGTCTCTCTTTGTCTTTCTCCTGCCTTGAGCTTTGTATCCGTCTCCACTCCTCTATTTGGTTTAGAACGCAATCGCCATGTTTCTGGAGTTAAGTAATAGCATTTGGACCGGCAGAAATTGAATCGAGCTGTGTGGTTTTGACCCTCAGTCTGTCTATCTCCACCTTTCTCTCTATAAATGTCTCTCTTTTATTCCCCTGAAATGTGCTCTTTTCTTTTAGACTTTCGATGGTTGCCACTTCACATTCATTGTCTACTTCTTTCTCCTTAAAGTGGTTGCATTCGTTATTCTCATACCTCTACTTGAATGCAAATCGTTCATGTCTTGGTTCTATGATACTATATAACTTGACTGCCACTCACACATTTTTAAGGCCACTGGATTATAAATCAATCCAAACATGAAACCTTGTTGACGAGGAGATAGATTGTATTCACAATATTTCTGGTTGTTTTTATGTGTTATGCTACGTATTAGCATGGTCAAAAACAGCTTAGTTTACAGATTTTACAAGATAATATGATACCTTTTTATTATTAGAATAAATGAACCTACTTATGTAGGAAGTATAGAATATTTTATATGATTTATCTGGTTATAGTGTTTATTGTTCAGCAGCAAGTCGTGTATAAATTGTTTTTTCTAAAATAAGCTAATCAGATGGCTTGAGATACCTTTTTCTTAAAGGAAATTGAAAGCGGAGGGATGGGTGAATGTCTTTAATATTATAGTAAATATGTACTCAGTGTAATATGAGCAATATCTACTATAATTGAGTTTGCGTGATACAGTTTTCTTGTTAACTCTGTAATGTAGCAGTGGCAAAGCACTCTGTTGTTGATCATGATCATGATTTCAGGCAGGCCAGAACCACTATGGAATTAAGTTATATCAACTTTTAGTGTTTATATGCCTCTATTTTAATGAATAACACCTTTTTGTGTTATATTCTAATTTGTTTGATCTTATAATAATATGTTATAATGTTTTTTTTGTGTGTCTGGATGTCCAGGTGACTGATTTAATTTGTGTCTTGTGTTTTTTTTTTTGTTTTGTGAATATTTGGACAAGTGTGTTGATGCGTAGGTTTGTTTATGACAGAATAAAATCAACCAAACTACATCATATTGAAATAGGATACGGTTTCAACACGGTGAGGTGGAGGATAGAAGTGTTTTAGCTATTTAAAATAAATTCAATTTCAATGGTCATGCAGTTGTTAACTAAAATCAAAACTTAGCATAGGACAGGACACCCATGGTAATTGTTTTCAGTCATTCAAGGCATATTCAGACTGTAAGCATGATTTACGAAAATAGGAAAATCTCTTCAAGCTGTGTGATAACCCTTTGCAAAAGGATTGTACGACAGTTGTTCTGTCTAATTGTGTGTTTTGAACCTGACATGTTTTGGCCTACGGCGGGAGATGACCGCTGAAACCACAGAGGCCGTTGTCAGTGCTCGACAACAAGATATACAAAGCTGAAAATCAATAGCTGTGCTTTCATCTGCATCCGGCCTGATCTTATTTCCCCCTATTACCAGAGATTTTCTCATTGCTCCTGATAAAAGCAATAGAGCTCTGAAATGATCCAGAGAAATAGTCCTGTCAAAAAATGATTTATCTTCTGTGAATAATCGCAGGGGTTATTGAATATTTTTAGATTAAGTTAATTACTTGACTATAAAAAGCCATAAATTGAAGCTCTCCTCACCGAGAAGCTTCAGATCTCTCCAAGTCTCTATTTCTCGTTCTCTCTGTCAGCCGCTTCATTGGAAGAAAAAAAGAAAAAAGTCTGTTTTATCATTCTGTCACCAGCGAGACGCGTTCCGCTTGACCTGATGCAATTGGAGGCAATTGAAACAGTCATCTTACCGTGCTGCTGCGATGGCGGTGTGTGGTGTTTTGGCTTGCATCATGCCTTTGTGCACCAACGCACACTCGCGCACAAAGACTCACACACATTACAGATATGTGAGCACGTTTGAAACAAAGCAGTCGCACACAAAGGATCTGGACACTTGCACACACACTTACACAAATATTTGTGTACGCATCAGCACAGAATTACTTCTTTAGGTGTCTCTCTTACCACTCTGCATGTCGACTGCCTGTCTGTTTTAAACGTGTCAGCCGCCATTCATAATGTCTGCTTATTACTGTTTTTCTCTTAACTAAGCCTGCAAATTACACACACTAATGACTTAATGGAATGATCCTTCACTTACATCTCAGGAATCTTTTCCTCCGCTCCCAAATGTGTCTTGTACATTTGGCAGGCAGATTTATTATGTCTTGAGTGGATCTTACGTGATTAAAACATGTTTATATGTGTCTTTACAAGGATGCAGCCTATATAAAGTGCTAGTCAATATGTGATTGAGTTCTTTACGTTATCTGCTTGACGCATGTACTTTTAAAGCCCTTTGTTACAGGAAACCGGAGTGTAACCTGTGTATGAATATACTACATAGAGGTAGAAGCACTTTACATGACCTGAAGTAACAGTTGTGAGGCAGTTAAACACTATTTAAGTACCAATCCCTCATAGAGACACCTGTTTACCAAATCCCACCCACTGCTCCATTAAGAGCACTTGAGTTGTAGCCAGTGTTGACGTGCAAAGTGATGACGACAAACGTGCATTCAACCCTATCTTACCTGACAGGCTTTTCTCAATGTTTTGTGACATACTAAGAGTAATTTCCAGTGTTTTTAGGGCTTCAACAAATTATTCTTTTTTTTCAAGGTAATCAATTAATGATTTACTGTTAGTCTGGCTATCACCAGACCAAGCTCAATCTTTTAAGATTGAACATTAGTCCTGGGAGTCTGCTCTGTATTTTCTACTGCACAAGAGATGTGACCAACGGGCATAGTTCAAATGACTCTGTACGCAATTGGATAATCCTTCAACCAATCAGATCAACGATCCAAGTGGCGTAGCAGCGACAGCGGTATCAACAAAATGCTGCGCTTCGGGGTCCGGCTTGTTGAAGCTGGTTGGTCGCTTCTGTATCGTCATTGTGTTAAACCCGCCAATAGCGCGCCAGGTGGATAAGCCGGTTTGTGATTGGTTCCCGCAAAATTGTTAGGGAAGCAGTATAGATAGACGTACAGGTTTCCAGACTGAGCTGCAGGGCGAAATCAAATCGGCAGCAGATTGGGGCGGGGCTTACCCGGTCTAGTTAGAAATGTTTGAAAATAGTAAAACATTTCCATCATAGGTTCCCAGCACCAAAGTTATGTCTTTAAATTTGTTGCTTTTGTCCGACCAACAGGCCTTGCGGCCTCATGTTTTTATGTCCCAACTTTTCTATTACATGCCAACAATGTTTTTCAGAATGCTCCTGATCAGGGCATGCTAGCAGTGGCTATGAATCATAAGAACTGTCAGTATCTGTAGATCCAGCTATGATTTGTACTATTGGTCACCAATGTCCATTCCCCCTTGCGTACGTATGTTAGCACTGTGGAATTAAGCTGCGGAGGAAAACACGAAACACATCTCATCCCAGGCAATGTAGTGTCTCTCTGGCATTGCCATGGTTACACAATTGTAGAGCGTCGAATCGCACGCTTTGCATACACACATCTGTGTTGTACAAACATCCCACAGGCCAATATGAGGGGCGGTGATGGGGAGGGGTGTAGTGGGAATAGAGATATTGGCAGCAGTAGCAACAGTTAATGCGATGCGGTAGCCTTAGCCAACATTACACACTTTAAGCTTCCTCATACAAGACACCATCTTACCTCGGGGCAAGTGGATCATTATGTGTCTGCGCATATAGGCAGATATGGTATTAATAGCTGTATTCAATTTGATGTCAAGGACTTACATTATCTTGCCAACACCCGTGGGGCCTGCTGTTTGATGCATGGACACACGGCTTATAGTGCAGATAGTGGGAGATGAGAACATTGGCGTGATTGTGCAGATTTTATGGCCTAAAGCGTTCCTTATCACTGTTGAGGCTGAAGTTCAGTGCTTTCAATGCCTAAGCTTAGTGGTGTACTTCGTAGAAAAACCTTGTAACTTCTAAGAACTATGGAATAAAGACACTGGATAATGTCCCCATTGATTTGCCTTTTTGGAAAATAGACTAGATACGTTTCTTTGTCTCATGACCCAAAAGAAGAAGAAAAAAAATAATTATTCCCTTTCACCTTTACCCATAACACACACACACACACACACACACACACACACACACACACACACACACACACACACCTACCTCCAGCTTTCTATTTTCATATCTTCACATCCTTGTTTTGCACACAACCATAATTCTAGCCTCGTAACGCTCTCATCTCTCACCAGGTTTGCCAGGTTGACTCTCTTCTTAATTATCCAACAGTATGAATTACACCTCTCTGGAAAATGTTCAATTCTCATTAAAAATAGTGTTATCACACTAATTGTGCTACGGTGAGAAAATTGTTATTTTTTATTTTTTTTTGTTTGCTGGAGAAGCCCTAGTAAGAGATGGAGTGTGTGTGTGTGTGTGTGTGTGTGTGTGTGTGTGGGGGGGGTCGTCAGAACAGCGGGAGGTGGAAGTATTGCATGTCTAACGTGTCTCATTTTTATGTGCCAAGCCTTGGGCCGTGTCACTTGGGTGCCATTCTGAAGGTGGAAAGTGGATTGTGACATTTTAGGATTCAGCAACTAAATTGTAAGTCATTAAATTCATTAGATTTAACGCGAACCACCCCTGTAAATTATAAGTAATGACTGCACCACTTCGTGTGATCTTATGAGCTTTCAATGAGAAAATCGTGTTAAAACCAATAGCGCTCTTTCTCTCTGGCGGTCTACAACTCAGGTTTGCTTGTGATTAATCTGAACCAACAGAAGGTTGTCAAACAAGACAGTTTGTTTTTATTGCCAATTGCTGTCTGCAAAGACACACACACACACACACACACACACACACACACACACACACACACACACACACACACACACACACACACACACACACACACACACACACACACACACACACACACACACACACACTTTATGATTACATCAGGTTAAACTAGCTCATTTATCATTTTACATCACATTATGTTGTGGCCCATAGTTGTAGAGGGCAGATGGCAACACTGGCGTGTGTGTGTGTGTGTGTGTGTGTGTGTGTGTGTGTGTGTGTGTGTGTTGTGTGTACACGTGCACGTGTCTGTGTATGTAGGCACCCGTACTCAGTCTCTGGAGGTGTAACCCGGCTCTGCATGCCAAGCTGTGCCAAGTGCTCGCAGCTGGCAGCGACCAAGCAGTTGGTCTCTCTGGACAAGTTGCCCCCTGCGCCAGGACAAACAGGAAATAAGCCCTGGGGCCTGGCAGGAAACTGGCTCTGTGGCCAATGGGAAGAGAGGTGAGGAAGGGGGAGGCGAGGGGGAGAGGAGAACAGCTTGGAGAGGCAGGGTAGCAATAGCACCAGAAGAGATGTCAAATGGCTGTATGAGGATGTAGGAGAAGCGGAGGAAACGGGAGGAGGAAGAGTAGAGAGGAAAAAGCACTGATCTACCAAAAGAGAAATCAAGAGACTATCAGAGGAAAGTCGAGGTATAACAAGAGATAGGAGCGACAGATTGATGGGGGAGATGAGATATTAAGTGGCAGAGCTGAAACTATGTCAAGAGAATAATAGTTCACCTTAGATTTGGGTTGTTGGAGAAAGTTTGAAATCCTAAATTATACATTCCCCTGCATGAATAAAGGATTTGGGGGTGCTTTTTTCTTCAAAGAAATTGTATGATGATTCTCATCTTTCAAGTAAACAATTGCCGCTTTGTAAATCGCTTTGTAATCAGTTTGAATGTTGCGAATGTGTTTTCATAGTTATGTGTGCATGCGTGTAATGCTCCTTTGCTATGCCTGTGTGTGTGTGTGTGTGTGTGTGTGTGTGTGTGTGTGTGTGTGTGTGTGTGTGTGTGTGTGTGTGTGTGTGTGTGTGTTTTCCTGCCAATTTGATCACAAACGGGCCGTCTTCAGAGGCCTGTGAATCTCTGTTTGGGCACAGACATGAAAGTTTGAAGTTGTCGGCTTGTCTCTCTTCTCCCGCGAAGGTGAGTTTGTGTCAGACCCGCTTTCTCCTCCTCTGAAGAACCCGAGAATATCATTTGGCGAAAGGTTATTTTGGAGGCACATTGCGCACAGAACTAAAGCCACTGAGACTCCCATTCTCTGATGTGGGGCTCACCGAAGCTTGAACTTCCAGAAATTCCCCAGGTTCTTATTTGTGAAGCATTTCTACTGAGACACGGATCATGTCCCAGACATGTATTGTCAGCTGGTCCGTAGCGTGAAGGCACTGCTCCAAAGGTAATCACCAAGAGAATATCTTGAAGGAATTTCTACTGAGGCATATATCTAGTGAAAGCAATTAGCAATTTCTTCTTTTGAAGGCAGGTCAGCTGAGACAAACAGCCTGTTGAGATATTCAAGGTGGCCTAATGTTGCTATTTCTATGTTATTTGTGTTACCAAAACACTCCCTAGTTTGAAGGTGGTTCATGGAAACTACTGTTCAGCCACAGGCTATTATATCATCAGACATTCACCACACAGGTTTGATTATTTTATCCTTCAAACAGTAAACAGAAAGAGCTGTCTGGACTGCCTGGAAATGAAAGTGACTAATGACCTGAGCTTTGACTGTTTTTAAGCATTCATCAGTGTAAAGCCAGTTAGTGGGGTTAGCGTCAGTTCCGCCAGCGATCACAGAGGGCACTGTTGCCTTGTGATCCAGCCACACTTGATCCAGTACAGGCACTCCCACCACAGGGCCCCTCCTCCTCTTAGCCCTTCCTCTTGTGTGTCCTTGTTATTGTGATGAGCTTTGGCCAATTTTAGTACGACCACTGGACTTCTGGAAGCTGTCCCTTCTAATCTGCTCCAGAGTCAAGGTCTAGGATTGGAACTGAGCCCGACAACAAGGCTTTAGCCATGACAAAGACTGATTTGAGACTTTGGGATAATCATGGGTCTCTCCGCACGCCAGGAGCAGTGGCTTTCTCACCACCTTGTTAATCAGCAACGACACCATGCGGATTGCCAGTCAGCCTGTTTACAATTCATCTTTTCAACTGCAAATTTGATGGCATCACAGAGAGAGAGAGAGAGAGAGAGAGAGAGGGCTGTATTCATGTGTTGTCATTGTTTTCTGCATCACTATAAAGGATCTATCACTAAATACTGACTTCCAATTGGTCAGATGGTGACTACTTTTGTCTCTGTGCTATAACAGCTGCTCCAACACTACACGTAGCTTTAGTTGCTTATAGTCGACTGCTGCCTCAATTCAAGCCGAGGAGAAATATTGTGTGTTTTCATCCCATCAGCTGTCTCTGCTTTTTTTTTTTTAATTTCCATCCAAAAATTGGATTTGAAGAGATTATATCTCTGTGTTTGCAAGAATAATGGCTATTATGTGTAGCCTGTGGCTGTATTACATTTTGCTTTTCACATTGCTTGTGTTAGTATTGTGGTTAGAAGGAACTACGCTGATATCTAATCATAATCCAGCCCCTGACCACTTCCATATCTGGTATTAAAGATCTGACAGCCATGTGAACACCTTGATCCGTCTGGGTGTGATAGGATGAAAGGTCTCACGAAATGAAGGCACCGTAGCGCCTCTGTCCGGTTTCAATCCGCCTTAACCTGACTTCAAGCAGACAAGACAATGATGAGAGCGCCTGCATGGCAGGATGTTAAACGAGAGTGTACACACACACACACACACACACACACACACACACACACACACACACACACACACACACACACACACACACACACACACACACACACACACACACACACACACACATTACTAGCTTTGTAGTTCTGGCCTGCTGTCAGCTCTCTGTCTGTCTGTCAGACTGAGCATGCTCATTACAACTTTGACAACATTCCACTGGGGTTGCCAAGGATACCAAGCAGTGCTACCAGGTCCGGTAGATGTGACTGTGAGGAGTGCAGAAACACATACAGTAAATGCATAACTCCAATTTTTTTAGTAATATGACCACACACATAAGCACACAAACGTTCCTTTTCTCTGTCCCTCTTCTTTCTCTCTGTAGATCATTGTTAATCAGTCTCGTCCCATCTCCTCTCCACTGGCTGTCAGAGGCTTGTCAGAGGCTCGTCAAAGCCTCTGCAGTCCGTCACACACTGCTGCCATTAATGACATCTGATGACACCCGCTGTTCAAGTCACCCGCTGGGGATGACTAGAAATTCAGGGTGCTCGCAGCTTGGAAATCGTTTCTTCTTTGCAGTCTGCAGTGTGTTTAAGGATGTGTCCTAACCTAATTCTGCAGCATTTATTTACAGACTATCTTCCAGCCTGTCTTAATTCCTTCTTTACTTTTTACAATTGCCTTATTTTGTTATAGCAGTTTACAGTGAAATGCAAATTAAATCATAAAATGTGAACAAATAGCAACAAAAATAAAGCATAAAATGATAGAATGTAGTCATAAATAAGATAACAGATTATTGTGCAGTATTAAGGCAACTCTTAGTGGTGATTTAACTTCAACAAGTTCAAAGATGGAACAAAAGTTGCATCATTTCTTATGTTATTCGATATATTCGTTAAATATGTCAAACACACTCACTGTGTCTGCAATATAAAAAGTACATATGCTGGAGTGTGTGACATTTTCTGAATGTTCAAAATAGCCATGGAAAACGGTTGAACTAAGGGATTTTAATAGATGGTAATCATTCTACTGCTCTGTTTGTCTGCTTTTTTATTTTCTTTGCACACGCTCAGCCGCCACACAGCCTCCATCGCTTCATCCCTTACTTATTCTTGTGCTTCAGTTTGTCAGCGTTTTCATTCCTTTCCATACATCTCTTTCATAACCCCACCACCATTGCGTCTACCCTTGCTCCCACTCTCCCTATTGAATGTGTCCTCCCTCTGCACATGATGTTGTTGTTCACCTGTCTGAGTGGGTGGCTTTACGACGGAGCCCCTGCCGTGCCGTTAGAGATGTGCTCTCTGTATCTTTGTTCATTCTTTCTCTCTCTCTCTCTCTCCCTCTCTCTCCTTCCACCTTTCTTAAACTTTCCCTCCCGTATTCTTTTACCTGTCTTTTTCCCTCTCTTTATCTCTTTCCCCTGCACTGTTTATTTCTAACTCTCTCTCTGTTCTCTTTTGTCTTGTCTAGAGGAAGAAGTAGAAAACTTTGACGTGTCCAGTCTCCAGGAAGAGGCTCTGAGGAACATTGAGGCTGACAGCTTCTGGTGCATGAGCAAACTGCTGGACGGCATCCAGGTAAGAGAGAGAGAGTGTGTGTGTGTGTGTGTGTGTGTGTGTGTGTGTGTGTGTGTGTGTGTGTGTGTGTGTGTGTGTGTGTGTGTGTGTGTGTGTGTGTGTGTGTGTGTGTGTGTGTGTGTGTGTGTGTGTGTGTGTGTGTGTGTGTGTGTGTGTGAAAAAACAATAGGTTGTCTTAGAACAAACTCTGATAAAAAGGCCCACATATGGTTTTATACTTTCATACCAGCATACTATAAATGCTCAATCCTCCCCCCCCCCCCCCCCACCCCTTTCGCTTTCTCTGTCCACCGTGTACATTTCTTTTTTTCTCTTCCAAGCTCCTTAAACACTTTGTTTTGTATGGATCTATGCTTCTCTGATCTAGTCTTAATAGAGATAAGTGTGCCCCTCGCTGCCACTTGTTTACCTCAGCTCTACACCTGTTTGCACGCTATATAGCAAGTACAGTATCTACAGTTTTATATGTGGTGGGTCAGATGATAACCCAAGGGTGAGATCTCCCAAACACATAGGCCGTTGATCAGAAACAGTGAGCTGATAGTGGCTGGAAGCTGTGTACAGCTGCACACCGAGGTCTTGTCTCAGTGGTATTAGCAGCACAAGCAACTATTTCACGTTACAGAGAATGGGATTCGCTGGTTGGCGTATCAATCTGGATTCCGCTTAATTGAACAATGTTAAGATAAATTACCAGTTTCTTTCTAAAGCGCTTTAGCTTTTTACATACACATACTTAGACCACTTTTACATATTTCTTATGGACAGTATAGTTGAGTGTACACACTGCTTGAGATCACACTGCACTGCATAATGTGCTTAGAAGGAATCATGTTGGGAAAATGAAAAGTAAAAGTCTCCACTTGTCATTTAAAATTTGGAAACTGGGATCAGATCACTGCTGTTCACGAAGCTTTTCTGGTGATCTGAATAGACACAGGGAAACCTGGCTAAAATGTATATACGGTAGGCTTTCTGCAGTAGGCTGTGTTACCGGTGTTGCACGGTGTTTGGCCATACATCGCTTTCATTACTTGCCCATTGCCCTCACTGTCGATTTGCTTTTTAATTATTATTTTTTTTTTAAATATATAAGCGTCCACGTTCAACCCAGTGCTAATAGGGAACCTGATAACGTTAATGAGGCAATCTGTAAACTTTGAAAGTGGTGCGATATGGAGGCAACGGTTGCCTAGAGTGGCTTTGCATTGAAATCTTGCCGGAGAGGGCAGAGATCAAAATAAGCGTTCTACAGATATTGAGCGTCACTGATGAATATGAATATCTTTCTTACAAAATGTCCGGTTTGATCGGTAACATCTCTGTCATCACGAGTTTAACTGGTGGGAAAATGTGCTCGCTTGGCATCCCTAGTATACAGAAACAGATGTGCTTATAAGCTAAAAACTCAAACAAACCAACAAACCGTGCTTTAAGATGATGTAAAATCACTTGAGCACCGACAGAAACCACCCTGACAGCTTCCGGTCCTCCACGCTTCATTCAAACTGTACGCTTTCACAATTAAATATTAAAACGCAGCATTATTTCTTAGTGCGCAGGTCCATCTGCTGCGTATGTTGTATCAACGTTATCTGGACAGGCAAGGCCAGACACCCAGGTGTTAAAGTGGATATATACATGCCACGTTGCCATATATATATATATATATATATATATATATATATATATATATATATATATATATATATGTGAACATAACATTAGTGACATATGCAATCTGTTCGGTGAGGAGACCAGTACTACATGTCGACTCACAGTTACCTAGATATATTTATACCCTGTGAATGCATGGGTTTTGTTTATTTTTCTGCACAAGCCTATATTCATTCTATAATGAATGAAGTTCAAGGAAAATGCCGTAATGCAAAATTTAACAAAATATGTTTTGAGACCTTCAGTGCCAAATACTAGATTAGGTATCTATTCAAAATATGTAATAGCATTTTACTGGAAGTAATTAAGTTTCACACCATAAATGTAATCCTTGTCAAGTGTGTAACTGCAGTGCTTTCTCCATTGAGGAGTTGTTAATGTACATAAATAATGCAGATTGGATTGGTGCTCCGTTTTTAATGCATGTGTACATGATACACCACGACAGATAATCAATTCTATGCACAGTGTTGAATGTTGCAGTGTTCAGGTGGTCTGACATTCCCGTTAGTTGTAAAGCCTGCAGGACTTCTCGAACACTGTGCGTTAAGTACAACCCCAAATCAGAAAAAGTTGGGACAGTATGGAAAACACAAATAAAAAAAGAAAGTAGTGATTTCTAAATGTACTTTGACTTGTATTTCATTGCAGACAATACAACAGCACATAATTTAATGTGTTCCTCATGATTTTTATTGTTTTTGTTTAAAAAAAACAAAATTCCTATTTTTGTTCTTGCAACACATTTCAAAAAAAGTTGGAACAGTAAAGCATTTACCACTTTGTAATGTTGCCATTCCTTTTCACAACACTTAAAAGACGTTTAGGGACTGAAGACACCAAGTGATGAAGTGTTTCAAGTGTAATTTTGTCCCATTCTTGCTGCAAACAAGTCTTAAGGTGGGCAACAGTACTGGGCCTTCGTTGTCGCATTTTGCGCTTCAAAATGCGCCACACATTCTCTACTGGAGACAGGTCGGGACTGCAGGCAGGCCAGTCAAGAACCCGTATCCTCTTCCTCCGCAGCCAGGACTTTGTAATGTGTGCAGAATGTGGTTTTGCATTATCTTGTTGAAATGTACATGGACGTCCCTGGAAAAGATGTCTTCTTGAAGGCAGCATATTGTGCTCCAAAATCTCTATGTACTTTTCAGCATTAATGGTGCCATCACAGAAGTGCAAGTTACCTTTGCCAAGGGCACTGACACAACCCCATACCATGACATACCCTGGCTTTTGGACTTGTTGCTGGTAACAGTCTGGATGATCCTTTTCTTCTTTGGTCCGGAGCACACGGCGTCCATTTCTCCCAAAAAATACCTGAAATACTGATTCATCTGACCACAGTACACGTTTCCACTGTGTGATGATCCATCCCAGATGCCTCCGAGCCCAGAGAAGTCGACGGCGCTTCTGGACACTGTTAACATAGGGCTTCCTTTTGGAACAGTACAGTTTAACTTCCATTTGTGGCTGTAACTACGTATTGTGGTACTTGACAAAGGTTTGCCAAAGTAGTCCTGAGCCCATGTGGTGATATCGCTTATAGATGAATGACGATTCTTGATGCAGTGCCGCCTGAGGGATCACGGTTGTTCAGCTTAGGCTTGCGCCCTTGTCCTTTACGCACTGAAATTCCTCCTCATTCCTTGAATCTTTTAATTATGTTATGCACTGTTGAAGGTGAAATAAGCAAATGTCTTCCTATCTTTCTTTGAGGAACATTGTTTTTAAACATTTCAATAATTTTCTCACGTATTTGTTGGCAAATTGGCGATCCTCGGCCCATCTTTGCTCCTAAAGGACTAGACCTTTCTTGGATGCTGCTTTTGTACCAAATCATAATTACAATCACCTGTTGACATCACCATTTTCAAATCACATCATTATTTAACCAATTTACCTGACTACTAGCCCTAAATTGCTCCTGTCCCAACCTTTTTTGGAATGTGTTGCAGGTCTGAATGACAGGAAAGGATGTATATTTACAAATGAAATTAAGTTGACCAGACAAAACATGAAATATTTTGTGTTCACATTGTCTGCAATGAAATACAAGTCAAAGTACATTTAGAAATCACTACTTTCTTTTTTTATTTGTGTTTTTCATACTGTCCTTTTGATTTGGGTTTGTACGAAGCAGCTTTTTTTTTTGTGTGGGTTTAAGAAATGTGATTGCCTTGCATATTCTAAAGCAGGTCTGAGTGTCTGGAGACCAGATAATTGCATACAGACAGCACCAAACTTCATTTTGTTCCATCATTTCTTCCCAAACCCTTTCGCCCACCAGCTCTCTTAATCGACCTCGCTCTCAGCGGTCATGGTTGAGCCATCTGTCAATTCTAAACGTGCCTGCCTGGGCTGGCGGTAGATTTGCCCTCAACAGTGCAACTGCTATCTCGCTATGCTGGATTAAAGCAATAGAACGGTTTCTACCTTTGTACTGTAGGTGCTATTTGTGCTGTCAGGAAACATGGAGAATGTTGTTTCTCGTCATAAAATATCAACATTCTTGCCACATTTTGGTACCCTTTCATTGACTGTTAATACCAGGAGCCAGTTTGGTTCTAGGCCTGCGTGTCCCCCTGTGTGTACCTGTGACTGTGTTTCAGCACAGCTGGCCGGTTAAAGAAACATCTGCCAGGTCTCCCCCGGTCCGGTCAGTGACCGTAATCTAAAGTTACTTAAGAAAATGGCCACAGGAGTTAGTTTAAAAATGTATTGATTAGGCAATATGCTTATTGTTGAATGGAAATGATTGTTTCAGAGGTAAAGGGAACCCTGTATCTTTATGGCGAGGTGAAGTTTTAGTGAGAAAAGATGGTTTTACATAATAGAGCTGGGCGATTATTTTTTCCCCCTAAAAGAATCTGCGATTTTTTTTCATAAAAAACTCGATTTTCATTTCGATTCCCCCCTCTTCCATTTAAAACAAAATAACTGCGAACTGTAAATATATTTTAAAAATATATATTTATTGTATTTAATTAAAGTGCATCAACATAAATAAAATTGCAAAGGAAAACCCTTTCTCTAACTGAAAAGGTACTGTGCAGCGTGCAACAATTAAGATTGTTAAACATCCAAATTATTTATACTGTATTTGGATTGAGCTAATAAAACCTAAAAAAAAAATATGAATCGATTTGACCTACCAACTCGATTTTTAAATCAAATCGATTTTTCCCCCAGCCCTATTACATAATTTCTGTTAGTTTACATTGTTTAATTCATCTGTGAATTAAAAATACACTTAATATCGGGAAACTCAATATATCGCCTCGCCCTACACTAAAGGTAATTGTTAGTAAGGAGCATGTGTTGTGCATAAAATGTGATCATCCATAAATAACTATCAATTGGTAGGCTATTAATTTAGGAATTTACTAGACGCTGTGCCTTGTTGCCCCCGAGAGAGCCAGACCGAGAGAAGCTTGAGAGCCGAGGAAGTAAGAGAGAAGAATAGAGTGTGTGTCTTTGCGGTTGCTTTTGTATGCGTACGGATGTTGTTTGTCCCCGTGCTTGTGTTTGTTTGTGACCTTGGCTCCAAACTAATTATGTGCAATGCACCAGGGAAGCACATGTTTCCCCCCCTAATGCTTTCTAAACAATCTGACGGAGGCTGAGTGCCTCAGCACCGTAATTAGTTGGTGATCCTTGCTCTGACCTCGTCTTAAACCCTCTCACATCCACTATACACTATTACACTTAACTGGGGGTCTGGAGGTGGGGGTCTGGGGGTTAGAGAGAAAGAGAGTCTGCCCATGCAATTACATTTCCTCACTGCCTTTTAAGCACCTTATATATCCAGCATCTTCTGGAACTGGTGCCACACTGGTGTCCATTTGTTTTGGACCAATTTGTGTGAAATATTTAAAGGAGTTTAATTGCATCACAAGGCAGAACAAACTCATAAATGGGAGGTTTGGAAACATGGTTGGGACATTTTGTGAAGAAAAATGTACTTTCTGCCATCTTTTCACAAACCACAGCTGGTGTGGTTTTCCTGCCATTTTATATAATGACCTGCCTGGTGTACAGTGGAAATACTTTTGAAAGTTTTCTTCATTTTTAATACAGTAAATTGGCCATTAGCTGTGGTTTTAGTGTTTCACTGCCATACCTCTCTCTCACCTTAAAGTGAACAGGCTATTTTGGCTGTCAATTCACATACGCAGCTTCTCTAATGAGCTGCTGCTTTAATTGGCAACACTGCAGCCCCCTCCTCCAAAGGAGCACGCTAAGTTAAGAGGCACGATCAATCAAATATTAATCTCCATCGCGATTTGGGCTTCCCGCATTTAAATGTCGATATTGACGTTTAAAATGCGTGCTCCGCTCATAGAAAACTCCGCTGCATATCCAATCAAGCGCTTTCTAAACTATCAACCCGCCACCAGGGGGCGGTCCAAGAGTTTTTGGCTTCACTTTTGGGGAGCTGTGATGATAACCTATGAACAACGTTCCTGAATGTTGCACTAGGTGAAGAAGAACCCTAATTTAAGTCTTAGTGTGATGCAAATCATTGTTAATTAGCACAACATGGAAGTGTAAATGTTAAAGAGCAATACAAATATTTTGTCCTTAACATCAACGAATAATCGTGATCTCAATATTGATCAAAATAATCATGATCATCATTTGGGTCATAATCGAGTAGCCCCAGTATGAAGCACGTAGGTGAGAGAAATCCGTCAATCCCAGGCTAAATCAGAACGTCCTGTACAAATGTCTTGATGATGTGTTTTTGTGTGTACATTTTCACACTTCAAAAGCACTAAAATGTTGGGCAGTGCTACCTTTTCGGCTGCCCCCTTTAGTGGCTGAGGACTAGAGAGAAAAAATGTCTGTGTATTATTGATGACCCCATTGCTTTAGAAGACAGTGAGTGACAGTTTCAGGGCTAAATGAGTGAAGACAGCCATTCTTCTGTCCTGGCATGACCGTTAAGGCTGTGTGTGTGTGGGTGTGGGTGTGGGTGTGCGTGCTAGATGTGGCCACCATGTGCAGCCTGTTTGATGTGTAAATGGGCTGTGTGCTGTTATTTTGTTGATGTTGTTGTGTGTGCGTGTTACACATCAGCCCTTTGCTGCATGTCATTCCCTGTCTCTCTCCCCCTTTCCTATCTTCAGCTGTCCTGTCTAATAATGGCCTAAATGCCCCAAAAAATTATCTTAAAAACAACAAAGTGCTTTTAGCTGTGACTCTACCTCTAAACCGATACATAAACTATCATAACTCTCTAAGAATTAGGTGAACTCAAATGACAGCTACATATAAAATAAATGGACAAACAAGTAAATGGTGTTTCCACAGATCAAAACGTCTACCCATTTGAAACACATCTCTGTTAAACTGACCCCAATGTTACCCCAGTCTCTCCAGCAGCCAATTAGACTTGTACAGTGCTACATTTGGGCACAGCGTCTCTGGCTAACTTGGCTAATTTAACTTGTTAAAATGGTTCCATATATGCTGTTTTAATTCATTTAAATGGAACTGTCATATCATGTTTTGGATTTAAACATGTCCTGTTAGTCCCAATCCAAAATTATATTAGTGACCTCTGAAGTAAAAACTGTCAGTCAAAGCCTCAGTAATTTAATCTTTGTCACATTTTACAGGTATAGACAGCTGAAAGTGCTCATAACTGTCGTTCTCAGTATGTAGCAGCTATGTGCTGCCCGTGGCTTACCAGCCATGCCCAGAGAGGCAAATGAAGTCAAAAAGTTTTAAAAGTCCATTATTCTGCCAGCACACCCCCGAGGGCTCTCATTTTTAAAGCCAGCAGATGAAAACCTGCCGTTTATGTTAATTCTGCAGATATGTCTTTTAAGCAGGGGCTCTTCAATTTTTCTAGTTCAGGATCTAACTTTGAGAAATGTAATTTCTCCCTGGGATCTGAACTTATTATATTTCAGCGGTAGTCTTGACAAATGGGGGTTCAACAGGAAAATGTCTCTGACCCTTTTTTGGTTTGAATGTATAAGTCTGTGGCATGGTGCAAACTTGTTAGGAAATGTTATTCATCAGACGCACAGCTGATGTAGCTTTTAATTCAACTTCAGAGTCATTCTTATTTCTAGCCACAGAGTGGAGAACATGAAAGGCATTTATATTCATTCAGCTACAACATTTTGGCTGGACAGTTTTAACAGCTGACTGAGCAGGGTTTGACAGGTTTTCAATAGTAAAGACTACCTTTACTCCAAAAGTTGAGGTTGAAGATTAGCTATCTGAACAAGTTAACTTTAGTTGTTGTTGTGTGTTTGAAAAGTTAACTTTATCACTAACTTGTATCACATAAAACCCTCAGCAGCTGAGTCACCAACAGGATAAACAAACAACATTTAATTAATGTAAAACACAACAAGATGACATGTTCAACAGCTCCCTCTCCTGCTGCTCATCAGGTGATCTGCCTCCAGCCCCTCCTTTGGAGCAGGAGCCAATCGGATTGTGCCTGCTCAGTGGCTAGATAACCATCTGTTTCCGCGGTGCCAGCTAGAGATCGGGTCTCCCTAAAACGGGGAACAGGGGTCTACGTCTAGCAGACGGTAGCCAGACCAAACCAGACGCCTCGTCCTTTTTTCCTTTTTTAGTTTCCCCAAGGGTTCCCTCCTGTCACCTTGGGCTGTCACTCAATTCACACTGCGCACGCGCACACACACACACACACACACACACACACACACACACACACACACACACACACACACACACACACACACACACACACACAGAGCACACACACAGAGCACACACACACACACACAGAGAGTGTGATTTGCCAGCCGGTGTGTGTGATGCCTGACAGCTTGTTTGTACATGTGTTTGTATTGTCTGTCTTCCAAGCTTTATTGGTGTGCAAATGTAAATGTAGCCACTGTTCGATAACAACTTCACCTCAACACCTCCACCTCCCTCTATTTTTTTTAATTTACTGGATTTCTCTGTTATACACACTTTCCCTCTTACAGATAAAGTTACATCATGTAGCTAAACTAGTTCACATGCAGGTCAGTGCTTGGCACATTAGGGGTCACGTAAGGCAAGGCAGGTTTCTTTATATACCAAAATTCATACACCAAGGCAGTCTCAAAGTGCTGGTTAACTCTGTAAAACAGTTACTTCCTTGTGATATAAATAAAAAGCTTTTACATTTGCTGCTCTAAGGAATCGGTATTGGTTTGCTCTTGGGTAAACGGACCACTTTGAGGTGTTCCCTTGTATTTAAGATGTCTGGCCCAGGGCTCTATTCAGATTGAATTGTCCAGGACACATGGACTTGGGTAACGGTTTACATTCACATTAGCCAGGGTTACAGTCTGCTTTCTGCAGTGACCTGAATTCCTAAAAGTCACATGTAGTTTGGTAATTGGGGTAAGGAATTGGAGAAATCTGGTGACTGGCTTCTTCCATCTGTCCCTCACCTCTTAAAAATCAAGGCATCTAGCTTCTCCAGTATATCTGTCCGAAATGGGACAAATATCTGTACAATCACAGAAAAGGGAAAGAAATAAAATGTACAGTGTTTATATGACCACCATGTCCCCACCATCCATTACCCAACTTTCAGCACAGTGGGCGAGTGATTTGTTTGGGATGCATCCAAAACTGTCTCATCAAAGGATAAGTAAAGAGGAGCAGAAATCTGGGCAAGAATCAATACCAGCTTTTGGTACTTGAGTTTTAGCCATGTTGGCGGTGTGGCTGTAGGGATGGCAATGTTGATCGGTGGGTCGGCCCACCACTTGGGTTCAGAATGAAATATCTAAACAACTATTAGATGGAATTCCATGAAAGTTGGTCCAGATATGCATAGCACCTTGAGGATAATTCCCGCTGACTTTGGTGATCCTTTGACTTTTTCATTAGCACCACCATGAGGTTGATTATATTATTATTATTAATTACACACACACACACGCACGCCTCTACGCTTCGCGGGCTATACGCGACACTTAGGCGCCCGGTGTATTTTCACTGTTAGTCCTCTGCTGTGTGTCAAACTTATGGACTACCTACCTTCTTGTGCTGCAAATACACATTAAAGTTAACTGCAAATTTGGCCAATCCTCCTGCAGCTCTGAACAACTGTAATTGTCTACTCCTTTGTCTAGACCTTATCGCAACCTGTCATCTCTCTCATATAATCACTTTCTACACACACACACACACACACACACACACACACACACACACACACACACACACACACACACACACACACACACACACACACACACACACACACACACACACACACACACACCAGAGAATGACAGATCATTGCCCTGTCCTTCAGTTTATTGTCTGCCCTTTATCTTGACCTGTCATCTCTTGCTCTCTTTTCTGTCCTCATGTCTCTTTCCCTCTCACACACATAACCTTGCAGCATTGTTGTGTTGCTTCTGTCCAACTTGCTGATCGACATCCAGTGCCACAATAGGAGGCAATCTTAGTCCGGTGTGGAGCTATTGTTGTCTCTAATAGAATGGACTGAGAGGTGAAGAGGAGCCATTGATTCAGCTGACTGAGAGAAAAGAGGGGAAGAGAAAGAGAGGGAGAGAAAGTGAATGAACAAAGTCGGGCAGAACAAGAGGCTGTTGACACCTGCTCAAAAAAAAGACAGACACTGATTTTATGTTTGTGCGTCTGTTCGTTCGTGTGGGTGAAACGGGGCAGTTCCACTTACTTGCTGGGTCAGATGTAGTGGATGGACAGATGGCGGGAGAAAAGGAGAATGTATGAATAATGAAGGAGTGAGAGTAGATTTCCTCCTGTTGCCTCAGCTGATCAAAGATCTGACATATTGGATTTGACAAAGAGAGGAAGTGAGTGAGGACAGGCACAAGAAGGGAGAAAATAGAAAACGGGACAAAGGAATAAAGGAGGTGAGAGAGTGAAAGGTGGAGAGAGGGTGAGGGATTGTGAGGAGAGGAGAGGAGGACATAGGAGTAGCAGCCAAGACAGAAAGGTAAAAGAGAAAAATTTAATGAATATGAATGCAGAAGAAGAGAAGCAAAATGAGATTTCCTGTTAGTATCCTACCCTCGTCTTGAATGTCTCCAGAACCAGATCTAACAAAGAAACAATCAGTCCCAAAATAAAATGCAGTGCAGCATGGGACACAAATGAAACACCAGGGAACAAAACAAAGCAAAGAACACATAATAGCATGTTCAAAACACTTAGTCAATCCTAGCCTCATTAGCACCACCAAAGTGATGAAACTAGACAAGGACATGGAGAGGAGAAGAGCTGGAGATTGATAAAGGGAGACATGAAAGGAGGGGAGGGATGTAAAAGGTTTCAGGTGAAGAAATTAGAGAGGAACAGAGCAAGATGTTGAGGTGTAAAGTAAAATAAAGGAGTATGGAAAGAGAAAAAAAGTGAAGTATGGAAATTCAATGAAAATAGAGGGGAGAAGGAAGAGTGAGACAGAGGATGTTAGAAAGAGAGAGAGTGTAGTAGAGGGAGGAAGAAGAGAGAGATAAATAGGGAACACAAGTAAGCACCTAAAAGCACAGACAAGAGTCTTAAAAACCTCCTAACCCTCAAATGCATTACCGACTTTTACATCTGGTTGCGATTACATAGAGAAAGAAATGTACAAATCCTTTCCTTTTCCAAAAGTAGAAAGACCACAATGGAAACTATGGAAACAAGGGAAACTAAAACACATATACGAACAGTGTTAATCTATTGCTAGATAGATGGATAGATATGTGGATACAGTTAGAGGAATTGCAAATGCAGTACGTTAAAGGAAAGCTGATGAAGACACGACTGAGTTGAACAATTTGATTGAACATTTCCACTTCTCTCATCTTTGTCTGTCAGTTCAGTGGCTGCTCATTCTGACTACCTGGTCCATCTCCTGCTCCAAACATGGCGTTTATTTTACATAAAAAGGAAAATAAGATACAATGTGCGGGAAAGATGTAAAGACAGACCGGATACAAATATATAAAAGCTAAAAGAACAAACGGAATATATTGAATCACCAATATACTAAAAATTATTAGTTTTACCTTTACCAACAACAACAAACTTTGTTTCCATGCAAGCAATTATTTTGCAAGTTGAGGCGTGATATTGTGACAGGCGTGTAGTAAGATGCAGGGATGTGGATGATCAAAAATGTGATCAAGACAGCCAGACAGAGATATGAAATAAAGAAAGTGCGAGACAGAGTTATAGCAGACAGAAAGACGAAATAAAGAGCGAGAATAAGTGTGAGAATAAGGCTGATTGAAAAGCAATAAAGAGACCGGCAGAGCAATTTGTAAAAGATATAGAGAGAATTTGAATAGTAGCTACCAGGAGAGAGAGAGAGAGAGAGAGAGTGAGAGAGAGAGAGAGAGAGAGAGAGAGAGTGAGAGTGAGAGTGAGAGTGAGAGAGAGAGAGAGAGAGAGAGAATTTGAATAGTAGCTACCAGGTGATTTCAGTCAAGAGATGCAGAAAGAAGAAGCTAGAGGGAGGGAGGGAGGGAGAGAGAGAGGGAAGGGCAGTTGATTAATGCCAGCAGCTTCAATAATGCAAATGTAATTACTTGGCCCTCACACTTGCTTAGCACCTAACCACATTAACACCGGGCTGGTAGAAAGAAAGACAGCTAAAGAGGTAGACAAGCTCAGGACAGGAAATGGAGACAATGTACAAATATAGTATTAACAAATAAAAGTAAAACAAAAAGCATGATGGGAGGTGGACTAGGAATGTGTGAAAACAAGTAACGGAGTGATGGAGAGCAGCTGGGTCTGGAAGGGAGGGGGAGGTGTCGTGAGGAAAATGGACGAGAAGGCCATGGACAATCTTACCTACATGAGCCGCTTGGGTTTACCGCTGTATTGTTTTGATTTGGGGCGAAGATGCTTTGATATTCTAGCCCGTCCAATACTAGATTTCTGTGGTCGATATTGATATCAATATTTGGTTGTAAATAAAAATGAATCCCTTAGATTTGTTATTTTATTGTGACCAAGATGTATACTGAGCGGGACATTTTACAGTTGAAAAATCAACTTCTTAGTGTTCTCTGGTTGACAAACTATGTAATGGAGACAATGTTCCTAAATAGCAACCAATCAGTTTAGAATTTCTGTGATGCAATATCTTGAAATATACACCCGATACCGATGTATCTGAAAAAATGCTATTATAGGCTGATTTATCGCCCTGCCCCTTTAATCAATCTAGCTGTAGTTGATATATTTGTTAACGATACACTTACAAAGACAAAGTTTTGTCAGTTATCGTGGAATGTTATCAATATTGTTGAAACTTTAATCAATTAGTTGTGAGCGATAAAGGTGGGCCAAATGAGAAGTAGAAACATGAAGTGTTGACACATTTAGAGGCTATGGAGGGATAACGCAAGTGTGAGATGCTATGGATGGAGGAATAAAAGAAAGAAGCAGTACAGAATGCAGTTTCTACCCTGCCAGCCGCTGATGGACTCAGGAGGACACACAAGCCTTGGTTCTGCTGAGCCTGAAGGACAACTAGAGCTGTTTATTGCTAAATGACTCCTCCCCCCCCCATTTCTTTCTTTCTTTCATTCTTTCTTTCTCTTCACCGCTCTACCTCTCTCCATCTTTTGGATAGTTTGCCACATCAGCTGTTCTCCAGCCACACTGAAATGACCCCTCAAGGAAACCTAATCTCTCTCTCTCTGTGTGTGTGTGTGTGTGTGTGTGTGTGTGTGTGTGTGTGTGTGTGTGTGTGTGTGTGTGTGTGTGTGTGTGTGTGTGTGTGTGTGTGTGTGTGTGTGTGTGTGTGTGTGTGTGTGTGTGTGTGTGTGTGTCGCGAGAGAGTGCATGCGCACAGACAAAACCCTTAAGTGCTGTTCTCACATGTGTATTGTATTCTGCTAATTCAACTGACCGACACCGCCCGCTTTCGTGATCATATTCAGGTTCAGTTATTGTCTTCATATCCTAAAAACGTCCTAGTATATTTGTGTTAAATCGTGTTATAGATTAAAATGTCAAAACGTATGATGTCCACCGCATCACTCTGGCTTACCGGATGTGCATTGCTGGGATAAAACCTGCAATCCGATCCTCTCTCCGCTACCTGTTGGTTGCAAGGGGCACCGTCGCTGCATCCGAGGCTTAGCACCGCCCAGGACGATTGTGATTGGTTTAAAGAAGTACACACACAGCTGACGCAGCGCTGTGGAGATCTGGCAACGTGAGACTGAGCTACTTATAAACCCTACCTGTGTATCTGTATCCGTGTCTCATCAAATGCCAATTGCATTAAAAAAAAAACCATATCAAAACACGTACAAGCTACATATAAATTGGGCATAAGCATGTCAGAAATGCATTAAAAGCAATGTTATAAGAGTCGCAGTGTTAATAAAAAAAACAGTAACATAACATCTTTGAAACCTAGCACTTTTAGCAACTTCTTTTGCACACAACATGGCAAGTCAATTCTTAAATGACCATCAAGGACATTACAAGCCTGGTGTTTATCTTCCTACATGTGGCTTTTATATTTATATCTAATTTTAACTTGTTTTCTTAACCAGCTGGCATTATGCAGGCACAGTAACAACGTGCAGGGGACAGTAGTGAAATGAAGGACCTTCAGCTCTTTGTAATATTTTATTATTCCACCACTTCACACCAAAATCTGAGGCCGGGACCCATTCACGGCTCACCTTTTATGTTCTTCCAGACACATTCACAGCCACACTTGTTTTGTCATGCCAGTGTTCGTTAGGGGTGATATGAATTAATTAATATTCAGGCATCTCGCTCCCAGTGCACTCTCACTGCACGTCTATCTAGCTCTCCTCTCTACTGCGCTGCTTGACTGAGTGCTGAACACTCGGACTGCAGACGTGGGCTGTGCGAGTCATCCAAACTGAAAATCCAACCATATGGGCACAGACCCACTACAAGATTAAAGGATGTCTGTCAGCTTATCAATCTTCTACGTTCTTTCGTCATGAACTAACGTTTTCCATAGACTGTAAAAATAAGTGCGTTTGTAATTGTACCAGTATCTCTCTCTCTCTCTCTCTCTCTCTCTCTCTCTCTCTCTCTCTCTCTCTCTCTCTCTCTCTCTGTCCTCTCCCCTCTCTCTCTCGGTCTCTCTCTCTCTCTCTCTCTTCTCTCTCTCTCTCTCTCTGAACACACTCACTCACTCTTTCCCTCTCTCTATCTTTCTCTCTCTCTGGTGCATGCTGTGCAGAGGCACTACGCAATTACAACTATCCAAACTAGGGGTGTCACGATTCTCCAAATCCTCGATTCGATTACATTTTCGATTCTAAGGTCACGATTTGATTCAATTCTTGATTTTTACTTCTAAAGCACAGGTTGCTATGCCATTTTTAGACTAGACATGTATGTAATATAATATCTGACCTTTGTTCACAATGTGATTACATTACATTGTCAAATTTAAAACATTAACAGCATAATGTAACAATAACATATCTTCAGTCAGTTGGAAACTTGACAATTTGTCAATAAGGTAAAAAGAAAAAAAAAAAGTTTACCGACAATCCTGAGGCCAGACGCTTCGCAGCACACAGAGTTTGGTGTTAAAGCCCCCAACGTCGTCTTCCAGGCAACGCTTGGAGACTGCCTTGAAGGCACTAGGATTAGGCAATGGTTATGGTTGAAGACGATGGTCACAGCGCTGCCTTGAAGGCTTAGTTGGGGGCTTAAAACACCATCGAGCCAGCACAGCAGCTGAGCAGACCGATAGCAAAGAGGGCGACTCAGGGCGGTACGTTAATGTGTTGCTCTCTCTAATATAATATCTAAAATATATCTAAAATATAAGCTGCTCTGTTTAGGCGGTAAAATGTGCATTCAGGCTGAAATTCAACCGTGCGGTTTTGTTGGGATAAAGCTAAAGCAGAAGAAATATCCGCTAGCTGCTGGGCTAATGTACAACGGTAAACACACAGAATATGGTACACGCACATAGCAGAGCTTGCAAACTGTGGCTTTTTTGTCGACAACGCGAACGTTGTCAACATTTGTAACTCACTGGAAATCCAAAATACTTCCACACTTTGACACACTTAAGTGAAAGAAGAGGGGGCTCAAGTTCTGTAGATGTGTCTCCACCGTGGCTGGTGTGGCAGTATCGACGATTCCATTTTTTTATTCGATATTCAAGATTGTGACTTAATTTCGATATAAAATCGACATCGTGACACCCTTAATCCAAACTGATGATTTTATGGGAAAAGTGACAGCCTGAGTGTCCACCTGCTGTTGCACTTGCAAAATCAGTCTGTGTGCCGTTGGTAAATCAGAACTGTTACTTTTAGAGCACGCAATGAATGCCATTAGCGCCACAGCAAAAACCCCTCCCTGGTGTCGGTGTGGACGGGGTGGATGTCCTCGCCGATGGACGATGACATCATCCATCAGACCTATTCAAGACGAATCCTCAAAGTGAAAAAATAAATACATTTCAAACCCTTCGCATGCGTGCTATGATACACTCGCTCTCGGGCCATAAGGGCGCAAAACGTCAATGTGCAACTAATCTTGTTAGTTTTCTCAACAACAATGTCACAGCTTGTCCGAGACGTTACAGAGAATATTCCTGTAATACAAATATCTGCTTTATCACCTTCCTTGCACCTTTTGTCATTTCAAGTTCACAGAAGTATTATCCATTAGTTTGACTTTTTTACTCCTTGTGTTTTTACTGCTTGAAATGATTTATCCATAGCGTTTGAAGCCTATTTGATTCCAGCATTTATTCACTTTGGGAGTCAGCAAATGCTTAAAGTTTAAATATTACAGACCAACCATTTTAGGTTTTTCCAAAGGGAGCCTCGGTCCATATTGATTCGGCCTGATTTTTCTTCTCCTCAGGACAACTATACATTTGCCCAGCCAGGCATCCAGAGGAAAGTCAAGGCCCTGGAGGAGCTGGTCAGCAGGATTGATGGTGAGTCATCTGCCTTGTCTCCATCCATCCATCCTTCCACCCATCCATAAAGTACTTTCTGCTCACAGCTCTGCCATTTTGACTTGATTTCCATTTTACCTCTTCTTGTCATTCCAGTTGATTCTCCTCTCTGTGTATCAGCCATCTTTTTTTCCATTTCTGATGTCTTCTCCCTCAAACAGCGGTTGAACGGTTATTCACAAAAAATACGTTCAAAGTCATCACCCTCTGCGTGGTTGTCTGCTTTACAATGGGCATGCAAGAAAAAAAAACTGATACTCTGCCAGGCAACAGGAATAAAAAAAGTAACTTTAAAAATTGCTTTCATGGGGAGTTTTTTTTCCCCTTACAGTTTTGTTAACACCTAAACTTCCTTTGACAGTTTAAATATTTGTTAGAACTAGATACACACCAGGAAGTTACATCTGTTTTCACGCCTTGATTCTTTCCGCGCTTGTAATAATTACATGACACTGTGATCGCTGATTGTCATTCCACCCGTCTGTCGGGGGAAATGTAAACGTGTTGGTGATTATTAGCACAAAACAATGGCTTGCAGAAGGGCTGGAAGTTAATTTATGCACACAGTGTTCTCATACACAGCATCTTAGTGTTAAATAGCAATGCTGCTTTTTCTTCCGTTTCCTCCTTCATGATGTCAAAACAATAAATGTGTAAATATGGTTTGAATGTTTTTTCCCCATCCAGACGTACCTCTGTCACTTGTGTGGCATTTATGGCGGCCCACGATGCAGTGTGCAAAACAAGGTCTTATCGAAGCAAGCCTTTTGTACAATGGTCATGTTCTTGGCTAACCTTGGTGCTGCCTGACCATCCTGTCACCCGCTCTGTCAGCCAGAGGGAGTGGAGGACTCGTCCACTGCATCCAAATAGAGAGAGAGAGAGAGAGAGAGAGAGAGAGAGAGAGAGAGAGAGAGAGAGAGAGAGAGAGAGAGAGAGAGAGAGAGCATACTGTACGTGTGTGTGTGCAGCAGTGTGAATGTCAGAGAAAGTTAGTGTGCATACGCAGGCCCGTCTGTTTGCATGTGTGATTGTGACGGAGTAAACGTGCCGATAGAGAGGGCAGTCGTGTGAGAGCGTTGGTGCATGTTGTTGCCTCTGTGGGAGGGAAAAAAAAAAATGATATACTGTACATGTGTGTACATTTGGAGTGTGTGTGTGTCCCCTTCTCAGTTTAGAAAATAAATTGACAAAATAAAGAAGCAAAGTCCTCCCAAGCTCCGCCACATCCCAGCAAAGACATAAAAAATGACTTGGCATTTTCACTGTATTTATTCCATAAGTGCCCTGTCATCATAGTTGGGGCAGAGCCATTTTATACCTCGCTAGCTTGACATTACCACCTCTAATCAGATCACAGATAGCTTTTATCTTGTGTTACAGGATTGTTTTTCGCCCCGCTGTTGACATAGCATCTGTTTTGGGAACAATGGCCTCTCATCTCTCCCAAAATTACCTATCAGCGCTTATCATGTGCAGGGTTATCCAGAGTGTTGTGCAGTTGGATAAAGGGTGGGGTCCTGTCTTTTCACAACAGGCACACATTTTAGCGACTGGTGCAGAAATTACCATTTCTCTCTAGATAGAAAAATAGATTTTATGGTCATATTTATTGTTTCTTTATTGTTTTTCTCTCTGTGTTAATGACTTTTTTTTGTGGTATGTTTCGCAAATGGTACTTAATCTCGCAGCTCGTTAATTTTAGATTTGTTGGACAAAATGTAGTGCACAATGAACAATCTATTATTCTCCATGAGAGCGAGCGAGTGAGTAACCTTCCCAAAAAAGCAAGAGAAAACACTTAAGCTGTTGCTGTCGGTATTCTGTTTCAGCCTTGTATCAGTTTTGTATCTAATACAGGGACTTTAGTAGTTGATGGGGTATTTGTTAAGCCAATGGGAGGAGAGGCGAGGATAGCGGGAAGGGGGAAGGTGGGAGTTTCTTTTTGACCTCAGCTCAGTGTTTTTAATTGCATTATTGTGTTTGCAGTATGGGACAGTAAGGATAGGACATTGCTGATCTGTCTGTCTCGCGCCACTTTCTCTCTCACCTTTTTCTCTGCTTCTTTAAATCGACTGCACCTCCTCCTATATATCTGTCAGAGGTAAAACACACACATACAGTGTACATTCTCAGAGAGGGAAAGAAAGAGAGTGTGCAGTGTTTATGACCATATCCCCACCTTCCATTACCTGCCATGTTTTTTAGCACAGTGGGGGAGAAAAAAAGAAAGACTGGATTTGTGCCAAGAGGTCACAGGCATTTTTGCACAATGTTGCCCTCCTCATCCCCATTTTCTTTCCCTGTAACCTAACTTTTTTTTTTTTTTTTTAATAACTCTTCTACCCTTTGAAAGGCACATTGGATGGTAGGACTTAAGTGACATACCAGTGAAAAATAGAATGATTGGCTGTGTCAAATGCAGCAGACGTGTCAAACAGAATTCAAACTCGCATGATTTCGAGAGTCTAAAAACGCCAATTAAACACCAATCCAGGATGAGGTTTGGTTACAATAATGTCACTAGTTTATGTCCTAGAATGGCTGGGGGAAAAAGTGTTACGACCAAGGTGGCTTTGACAAAAGGTGTCTCGTCCTCAGCGTCAACTTTCCCAGTATGACAAAGCCTTTATTATCCAACATATTCTGCAGGTTTTTATTTGTTTTCTGTGAATGTAGTCCCATAGTGTAAGCTCTGATTGATCTTGAAGTAAGGACGCCAAAAAAAACCTAGGAGGATTTGTTAAAACTTCTAAAAAATCAAAGCTGTTTATTTCTTTACTCTAATTCTTTTAGTTGAAAACAGTGGGTGACATTGTTTAAAGGCTTTCACTTTGAATGTTCTTTGTTTCTCTATCTGCTTGCCCCTCCCGCAGACTCCCCCTCTCTGTAATTATCTTACTTGTAATAAGTGACGCTAACTCCTATTAGCCTCGCTTGTGCAAGCACGAGTATCTCCTCAAAAGACAAGCATGCCTTTAATGCTTCTCTGATCTCTTTATCTCTCCCTTATCTCTTTCTGTGTATAGTTGCATGCAAGTGCATTAGCACAAGTTCATCAACATGCAAATTGCCCAAAGGTGAATTTATTCATGCTAATGAGAGGACGCACTGGCAGCACACACTCTGAGCCTGAATTGTGTCAAATGGCTGGTAGCTGGATTGTGGCTTCAATGCTTAATAAAAGGCAGAAAAATGCTACATTGTTTATATGGGTTTGAGAAAAAAAAAAGTACGATAATTTGCCTTTCTGTAGCGACAGCTGCTGTTTGAAGTGGCTGTGCATTTTGTGCGCATGACAGCCTGTGTATATTTACCATTCTGTTTGTTTAATGTGTATTTATTGGGGCCGGATTTGTATATAAATTCACACTTGTGTAGGGAAGAATGCGCTTTGCGTTTCTGGAGTTTTTGGAATTTTGAAGTTGTGCCATATTTTTAAAGCTGTGTTGAGTTCAGGTTCAGGCCTGCTGTGGTGTAACCGGGGCGCGAGGTCAATTGCACCGTCTTATCCTGTCTTCCCACACAATCCTCCACAACCAGACATCACATCTACAATGTTCATTCACTCTGCTCTCTCTGTCTTACAGCAACTTTACATACTGTACTCAATATACTGCACGTTCCAGGTTTTCAATCATTTTACATTTATTTATTTCAAGAAATTTAACAGACATCTTTGGAAAATGTGAAAGTTATGTCACTACAGTAACTGTACTTAGGCTTGATTTTAAATTCTGACAGGGTGTGGCGGGGTGTTCTTACTCCTCCCTGCTGAGCATCTAGGATGGTATTTGTAACGTTCCATGGCGTTTCTTGTGCGTTAGTTATGCTAATGTACTATTCCTAGTCACACAAGCTCTTTTGCAAGTAGCCAGTATTGAGTTTACGCATATCGTTTACAGTTTTCTGAAGCGTTTGCATCATCTGAGACTGAGACACACACATTAAATACATGATGTACTTGCATGAGGTCTGCTGTTCCACCTGTTTTCACGCACCAGGATCCACAAGAACATTTTTGTAATGCCTAATGTTTAGGACAGAGAGAATCATTGTTGATGTTTGACAGTGTACACACACACACACACACACAAACACACACACACACACACACACACACACACACACACACACACACACACACACACACACACACACACACACACACACACACACACACACACACACACACACACACAGATATATACATTGACACCATACAACTTATCTGATCCCACAATTGCTGCAGTCTCCCTCGGGCAATCGGTAACAAATGTGTGACCTTGTGGTTGTTTATTTTGTGAGAGGAATAGGTAAGCAAGCATCACTCAGAGGACTCCATCTTTTGTACTTGACTTTGTTATTTAACTTTTTCATCTTTACTCTCGCCAGAGGGTGTTTCTCTTTGTGTGACCGATAAACTAATAAACAGACTTATATTTATAGTGCGACCAAACACACACACATACTGTATATGTCCACACAATATTCTGTACACACATTATTTATATACAGTAACACAGAGACTGACAACTACATGTATGTACAACATAAAAGCATACCCTTTTAGTCAGTAAGCTGTGTGTCTAGTGCATTGTTGCTGCATGGAAAAGTAGCACTAAAAACCTTACTCCAACAGCAGTTGTCCAATCATAGCTTAGCAACCTTAACTAGAAGGCGTTAGAGGACAATACTCTGAAAGGATTTGGAGGATAGTGTTTTATTTCTAGCCTTTCCCAAACCTAAAAACACAAGAGCAAAATTGTAAGGAATGGATTAAACAGTGGGGTTTCTGCTCTACAGCCTATGTCTTCGGGATAAAAAAAACCCTTCACAACTAGCACATCTTGTAATGTTAGAAGTGAAAACATGCTGGAAATATGAAGAAGTATAAAAGCCAAGCAGCCAAAAGTTTTTTTTATTAGAATGGCATTACAGTGTGATCCTACATTTTCTTTCTTATAATACTAGGATAAATTAGCATTAGTACAAACGATTGTACTAATGCTAATTTATCCTAGTATTATAAGAAAGAAAATATATATGTAGCAATTAATTGCATATTTAAGACCCTTTACAGGCTTTTGTTCAAGTCAGCTGGAAACATAATCAGCTGGGGCCAACTTTTGAAGCTAACCTTAGCTTAATGAGCTAGCTAGCTACAACTGAAAAAATCTGCTTGCAACAGGTGTCATTTCAGCTGGCAAAATCAACAGTCGCTGGCTAGAAATGAGAAGCCTGCTTTTGTCTACTTCTGACTGACACCAAGGACCCATTGTTTTAAACATTAATGGGAATTTTAAGCGGAAAATCTGCTACTGGTATCATTGTAAAATAGTTTTTAAAAAACATGTTTACTTTGAAATTGAAAGCTTGACACGCATAGCACTGGTAACTAACGGGGGCGAGGAGAGCTATGGGAACAGTTCACAGTGAAAAAATAAGCAAATGTAAAAGAAAGCAGCTCTGTTAGAACAGAAAGTGAAATGGTAAAAGAAGAAAAGAAGAAAAAAACAGCCAATAGGGGAGTGGAAGAGTGTAACTGTAATTACATTTTGTACCAAAGAGAGCATGAAGTCAGGCAGAATTGACCTCATCAGCAGAATCCTGGGAGCCGCTCACAAGTCACTGTACGACCTTTGACCTCCTGCTGTCCACCCGCACTTCCCCAGCCACAGGCTACAGTCCACTGCGGGGAGCGGACTAGCCGGCATCATGGCCTCCGTGCTAAACCTCAACCAGCAGTGGGAGGAAAGACAAGACTCATCAGTCAATCATTGTCTATGAGAGATTTCATCCGCAACCTCCCTCCGCCCCCATAACTACGCTACCCAGCATGCCGAGCACTGTGCCAGCTGGACAGCAGCCCTCGGTTAAAAAGTCACAAGTTGTAGCGCTTTGGTTCATTTCATTGTTTCATCGTTCATGTGTTTTGTTTTTTTTCCCTGTTCTTTTTTTTGTTTCATAACTCTCCTTTCTCCACTCCCTCTCCTGCTGCGATTACTCCTCATGACAAACGAGCTCTCCCTTCCACCACTCCCCCCATCGCGCACCTTATCCCCTCTGTTTGGTGAAGCCGCTAATATTAGGCAGAGCAAGTTCATTAGTGTAATTTAACATTGTCTAAAGTTGTTCCACTCTCTCCCCTCTCTGTTTGGCAGCTAGCTAGGATCTGTCACCATGATGCATTCACCGTTAATGAGCTTGCCTTGTTTATGCTTTTACAGCAGCATGTGATAATTAAACTGCAGAGACGAGTGCAAAGTAATCGCTTTGTGTTTACTTCGCGCCCCGCACATGTGTTGGAATGTGTGCATAATTGTCAAACATGCATGTGTGAGCAATGGAAGATAGGTAAAATTCAAGTGTTTGCTGTGTGTTGTTTGAGCACACTAATGTGTGTGTTCTTGGCTAGAAATACCTTGCATAATGTTTTTGTCATTTGAGCTATATTAAAGCTGTAAATTGGTGTGTGTGTGTGTGTGTTGTGGGGGGGTGGGGGCGTTGTCAGTCAGACCTGATTAAGAGCGCAGAGTTCGAGAGAAGAGAATGCTATAGTTCCTCCCTAACTGGCTTTTCTTATGGATTCTCTGACAGCTCTTTAATTACAGCTCTATTATGAAGTGTGTGTGTGTGTGTGTGTGTGTGTGTGTGTGTGTGTGTGTGTGTGTGTGTGTGTGTGTGTGTGTGTGTGTGTGTGTGAGAGTGTGAGTGTGTGTGTGTGTGTGTGTGTGTGAGAGAGAGATAGAATGAGTGTCATTGGTTTGATGACTATGAAATAGGGAGTCGCTGAATACTGAGTGGTATTTTTAATCTTTTGTTATGTAAAGAAGCATAAAACAAACATTTTTCAAGAACAGAGAAAGGAACAAAGGCAGCGTCACAGCCTCATATGCAGCAAATTTTCCGCTGACATTTCTGCTTCTCATCCATTCTCGGCAGCGAGCGTTCATGCCAGCCCGCCGTGACACTGACATTGACACCACTGATGTTTGAACTCCGCATTGAGAACACATTGAGATCGCCAGACGCAACGTATGGTTCTCTCTGTGTGGTTTGTCGGAAGTGGGAACATAATCTGAACTAATTATAGGAGGAGAAAACTAAACACATTTTATGGTTATAGGGAGACAGATGCCGACATCGAACAGCCAGCTGATGTTTATGTTTGGAAAGTCGAGCCAAACGAAACAAACTGAGTGGAAACTGCCGCCTTGACTGATGATTATATTTATATTCAGCTGTTTCTTGGTGTGTTCTCAGCTGTTATTGGTACCAGCAAAGTTAAATTACAGCAATTTGCACTGAATAATCCATCATACCTACCTCAAAGAATAAGTCTGATGATTTTCTGTATTTTTCCAAAAACAAGTAATGCTTACAAGTATTGACTGTGAAGCTAAAGCCTGATGTAGTTCATGTTTTCATTGATTTCCAAAAGCTATTAAAAACACACCAATGAGTGAGTGGCTGGGTTAGCTCAGTTGGTAGAGCAGGTGCATGTATATAGAGGTTTACTCCTCGGCGCAGCGGGTTTGACTTCCGACCTGCGGCCCTTAGCTGCATGTCATTCCTCCTCTCTCTCTCCCCTTTCATGTCTTCATCTGTCCTGTGAAAATATAGGCCTAAACTGGCCGAAAAAGAAAACGGTTGGGATTGGTCTGCCTAGTTTCTCTTTGGCTGAAAATGTCCTTAGTTCTACATGCATTACATTACCATCCATTACCAAATTACTATTTTCCTTGTTGTTGTTTTTTTAACTATTCCCGCAGGAAAATCATGTAACCATTGTTACACAGAGCGAATGAGGCTTAAAGCAAACGCAGCCTGCCTCATGGAAAAACTGAAGAGATACATTTTAAAATAAAGTGTCCATTTTGAAAGGGTTTAAATTACGACATGACCAATGAATGTGCCCAGAAGAAGTAGCTTTTGATTGACTTTAGTTAATACTGAGGTGTAGGAGGAGAAAAGTCACACACATAGATGATTAAAAAAATCAGTGTTGAGCTTATGCAATATTAAAATGACCCGACTCTGTCAGAAATAAAAGATCAATACTCACAATTTTATTAAAACCCCACGGGGGTTTAACCCCGTATGACAGAGATAAACAAAAATACAGTTATACAGCAATAATGTCGGAGAAATGATATGCTCACACTCTATACCTTTTATAAATTTGCTGCCTGTCCTCACCTCTGGATGCTATTGACCTACATTGTGTGCACTCCATTCCTCACTGGACTGACATGCAATTGCTTTGGAGTTTTATTTAACAACGAATATTCTCCCTTTTCTCATCTCAGTTTGGTGTGAAGCTTTTCTCTGACAATTCTGATAGCTCTGTAATTACATCTCTATTATGAGGAGGCCGGATGTGTGCGTGATTGGTTGTGCGTGCGTGTGACACTGACTGCAGTAGTTATTAACAAAGAGGGGAGCGATGAAGGAATCCGTCTATCAACACACTGTCATCATTAATATTGCCAGATCCTTGCCAGGAATTGTTTTTGCCTTATATACTGTACATCTATCTCTACTATTTTGGTGGAACCCTTAATCTATGTGGAATATATATATATATATATAAAAATATAAATATTGTGTTTATTATTATTATTTTGACAGACTCTGTGCACCGCCACATGCAGCAGTACGAGGTGGAGTACTTGCAGTTTGCCTTCCGTTGGATGAACAACCTCCTGATGAGGGAGCTGCCATTACGCTGCACAATCAGACTGTGGGACACCTACCAGGTAAACACACACACACACACACACACACACACACACACACACACACACACACACACACACACACACACACACACACACACAGCGAAAGCTATTGTTATTTATGCCTTTTGTTATCTGGTATTTATGCCTTTTGTTATCTGTCCATTTCTATCTTTCCGGCTCTGCATGGGATCTCAGAAACTGGGATATTCTCTGATAATGACATATATGATTGCCTCAGAAGTGGTGGTTTTGTAATTCATACCATTATTATGTCCCAGTGAACCCAGGTGGCATGATACAGATCTTTATATATATATATACATATAAAGCTATTAAATCATGACAGCTATCTCTGTGATAGTCTAAGTTATACAGATATAAGACCCATAATACAGCCTAACTATGCTGCTCGGCCCCATCACACAACCATACTGCTGACAAATTTACACTTTTCTTGTTAAATGAACAGGATGAGTTGACTTGTTCGGAAAAAGAAAGGTTTAAAAAATATGCAAATAAAATCCGGGGAAAGGGATTTTAAAGGATTAGTTAATTTAGTAAGGAAACAAAAGATGTCAGTAGCCCCTTTCATGCATGAAACAAAAGTTGTGCTGTCTTAACTTAATGGTTTAATTTTATGGCTGCTCTGTTCTGTGTGTGTGTGTGTGTGTGTGTGTGTGGACCTAGATGTGTGAGAGAGAGAGAGAGAGCAGGATCTTAATCCTATTTAAACACATCTGGACTGGCTCATTTCGCTGCCCTTTCACATTTACACACAGCTTAAAAGGCGGCGCCTACAGTTACACCAGATTGTTAACCTCAGTTGGCGTTGTCAATAACACCTAATGTCTGCTATTGATTCAGTGGGGTGTGTGTAAAGGCTTGAATGTGTGTGGATAGTCCAGAGCTTGAGCTGTGAGCTGAGTACATATAATGGATTTTCCATCTTATGCAGAGGTTGGGAGTGTGACATGCGAGCGCAGTGTTTGATTAGACGTGGAAAGTGGAGAGAAGGAGCATGAAGATGAATTGAGAGTTGAAGTAAAGTTCAAAACGTCTCCATTGGTGGTTCCTCCAACTGTGGCAGTTAGTTGCACAAACATACGTATGTATCATTTCTGCTGTCATCTTCGCAACAGTGTCTGCATCTGTCGCCCCGTTGTTCTTCCTGCTGCCTGCTCTCAGCATCAATCAGTGTGTATTTCTCATTTTTTCGTTAAAATGGGGATTGTATGAAATGCAGATGGTCTTGTCATATTTACCCATGTTTGTTTGCT
The DNA here is from genome assembly GCA_023631565.1 of Gymnocephalus cernua. Classification (NCBI taxonomy): domain Eukaryota; kingdom Metazoa; phylum Chordata; class Actinopteri; order Perciformes; family Percidae; genus Gymnocephalus; species Gymnocephalus cernua. Next base: position 16,350,433 of record CM042447.1, on the reverse strand, counting down.
TAGCTCATAAATCTGACGTCTGCAACTGTAACTCTGAGGTCTGACATTCCCACAGCTCTGAAGTCTGTCTGAAAGCTGTAACGTAGCATAGCTGCTTCCCACTGACACAAATGCAACCAAATAAATTAGGGACTTTCGTCAAATAACCGTAACTTTCTGTATATGTGACTTTTGGTTGCAGTTAAGAGCATTAGGAGAGCAAAAGTAGATGGGCAAAGGGAAACAAATTTAGATAGGTAATAGATCAAGGTATATAAAAAAGAGAGGTATACAAAAAGAGAGAAAGTGGAAAAATTAAAATAAAGCTTAGTCCACAGCTCAACATGGATGGATGAATGAACAACACCAAATGAATCTTGTCTAAATCTTTCTGAACTCTTGACTAATCGTTGGGCAGCATGAATTAGATTGCAGCTGACAGGCGAAAGCCACATAACATTTTCATGCCTTACTTCAATTAAAGCACCACTTTTGCCATTTTTGTGTCAGATTTAGTTTGTGCAAGCACCCTTGGAAGCAGATAGAACTCCACTGCTGGCTTGTAAAAATGCATTTTACTAATTATGCATAACGTTGTACTTTACTGCAACCTCAGGGGTGGAGGAAAACACCATTTTTCTCATCATCTGAAACTTTGAAGTGCTTTTATTTTTACACATTTGCTATATTTTAATCATGGAAACTATCATATGAGCACTTTCAATATTTTCAATCCAGGAATTTCAGCATTACCATTGCTTCCAAATATACATATTACTATAATCCTACTTACAGTAATTGGTCCCTGCGAGCAAAGATTCTCTTCACTTTCTCTGTTCTCAATGACATAAAACTGCTGGGTCAGCTGCAGTGCAAGCAGACCTGAAAATAAAAATTAATCCTGAACTCTCCGAGTCCTCCAGTTTAAGTGCAGTCTCTGCACTCGCATGACTTACGTGGACATCGGTGATTAGGGAGCCAAAGAATCACATTTTTCTCAGAAAGAACACTTTGGCTGACCCGACAGCCGCACTATGTTTTCAGGGACCCACTTCCTGGTCAGCCACCCCTATCCCTTATCATCACTTATAGGCATTGAATGTTACTCTTGTGAAGGATTGATACTAAATCATTACAACACACGACAGTGCTCTCCCATTTAGGCCGTTTGTTGCTGGTGCATTTCGACTGAACCACAGTCAGCTGGCAGGAGAGACGGACATATTTAGAGGTGTGGAGCTTGAAGGTGTATTTTGGTTTTTGCTTGATTGTTGGACAGGGTGAGGAGTGGAAAGGCTGAGAGATGAATATGTGAGGAAATATTTCGTAAACATGCATCAAGAGAATTACGTTTGAACCAGAGTGAGTGGCCTTCCCAATACTCTGGTTAATCCTGATGAAGTTAATAACACATATTCGAACACAAGTCGGTGGTTGTTAAGAAATACCAGCTGACCCAGTACTGCTCTGTACCTAATCCAGCTCTGTTGTATAATAGTCTCTATTACTGTATATGTGAAGTCTGCATGGTGTCCATAGTAACAAGCTGTTGTTTTTCATCATGCATCCACGGTAAAGAGGTCTGTGACAAATCTAATCATCATCCTACTGAAAGAAGGAAAGAATAAAGGGAAAAAGAGTGAAAAAAAGCAAAACAATCCAGTGGGCAAAAAAACGTCACACACCCAGAAACATATGAAGTACACAGAAAGTACTGCTATCTAAATGTATTCGAAACATCATAAAAAACGGTACCGTGTCCTGACATTTATTCACAATTCATGTCTCATTTCCTGAACATAATTTACATCTTGTCATCAGAAAGTAGGTTCCCTGTTAGGCAGCCTTATTCATTATGGTTTTGAATTATTTAGCTGATTTATGGATGTACACAATACATGTTTGTTTAAGCAGAGAACTGTCACACCCGCTCACCAAACAGAATATTAATGTAGACCCTATCCCAATATTTGTTAACAATAACTACATACAATTTAACGGCGCTGAGGAGACAGGGACGAGGAACAGCTGGATATACTCTCATCTCATTCATCTAAAATGCATGTTGGATGTTTTCATATTCCGACACTTTGACCAACATTCGGTTGGAGACCTACTTTACCTGTTGGGTCAGACTATAGAAAATGGCACCACCCAAACTAGCAGTCAGTCCAACCGGCAGTGAGAAAGGAACGTTGGTAACAATAGATTTGGTTTATTAAAGACGCTAGCAAAGCAACATAGTCCATAAAATAAGCACAGCAACAACGTCAGATATACGTCGGATCTCCGTGTTTAACTATAATATCTTGAAACATTACAGTTATGGCTGAAAATGACAACAGAAATAAATAGGGTTGGGTACCGTTCACATTTTTACTGGTACCTGAAATTCAGTTCCGGTACCCAACGGAACCTTTTTTTTCCGGTACTTTCCCTCTGTAATTTAAAAAAAAAAAGAAGTAATTTAATTCCCTACATTCCATACAACCTATCAAAACAAACGAACACTTGCAACCGCTTTACCGGCATTGCCGTGACTTGAACAAAACTGCCGGGGTGACGTAGCTTCGCACCTCTGTGTGTGTGTGTGTGTGTGTGTGTGTGTGTGTGTGTGTGTGTGTGTGTGTGTGTGTGTGTCGTAGCTTGAGCTCTGTCACACATGCAGAGGACAGGTAATCCTGCGCTTACACGCTCTCAGGTACTGGAATTTGACACTGTTTGATTTAACGTGAATCGGTGTTCGGTAGAGCCGATGTAATTCGGTCGGTACCCAAAAAAGTACCGAATTCGGTACCCGACCATAGAAGTAAACAAGTTGCCGATTCCTCACATCTCTGCAGTTCAAATCAACTGCCATTAGTCTGCCCGAAATTGCTTTTTGTGTTTGCAAACGTCACAGTGATTCTGTCTATTGGACCGTTCCTGAGGTATGGGGGCTCAGCGTGCCTTTCTTCATTCTCCGAGTGATGCGGTCCTGCTGGCGTCATCAGACAGTGACCTCCAGTGTGCACCGGGGTGGTTTGCAGCGGAGTATGAAGAGGCGGTGATGAGGGTCGGCACCTCTAAATCTGAGACCATGGTACTCTGTAAGTCACTGCCCCAAGTGAAGGAGTGCAAGTATCTTGGGGTCTTGTTCACCAGTATGGGTAGGATGGATCTGGATCCGGATGGTGTATATGTATGTATTGACGTGATTGTAACTAAGAATTATGTTAAAGGACACAGTGGTCACAAGCAGACAACATGACACATCTACTCCGAGTCTAAAACAGAAACAAGGGATGAATGATTAAACTGTGTTGTTGCTTTGTCGTGACTTGACAGCAGCCCAAGTACACGTTGTACTTGTAATCCATCCCCTAAATATTTGATGTTTCACAATGTCGTTTGGATCGCAAACCCCACACACCCTTTTAGACGACACACAAACACGCACATACACCTTTTTTATTTTTTATTTTTTTACAGTCCCTTACCTCCAGTCCTACCCTGGTCGGGATATTAGGCCATTTCCGCTCATGAAACTTTCAGTAGAGCTGTCAGCAAGGCACAGCGCTGTTCTCGTCTGTTCTGCTCTCTTCTGCTCTCTTCTATTGTCGTTTTTAGAACTTTTTTCTCATTCTTCCAAACTCCTCTCCTCTCCCGATGTCCTCTCTGCTGTCATCCTAAATTTACTCCCCTATCCTATCTTTTCCACCATGTCCTTACCTCTTGCGCTTCTCTACTTGCCCTTAAATGACGCTTTTGAAAGACGGTCCACAACATACAACCAGGTGGAGATTTGGAGCGCTTAAATTAATTGGATATGCCCCACAAAAGAACCCATAGCATGTAATCTCATTCTTTTGAGTAGGTCAGTGATTTCCAAAACTTTAGCTCAAGGGACAATGCTCTTGAATCACAAGAGCTTGCTTTGTTAGTGCTCAAGGATTCAGAAAGTGTCCTAGCTTAGAATGCCGTTGTTAAATAAGCTATTAAAGTGCTTTGTAAGCGTGCGTCCGCATGTAGTCCTGTTTTTGTTTGAGCTTTTGCCATGCTTTACCCACTTACCTCTGAGGCAAGAACGTTTCTCTGTTTGGTCGGTAATTTGGTTGTTGTATGGACCTCTTTTCAACACATGACAGAATATGCATTATTCATTAATGTTTAAACTAACTGGATTTCCAAACTAGATTAATGCAGCTTTATGACAGATGTCCTTAAAGCATGTCCATGAATCATCACAAAACAGGGAAGATTTTGGCCTTGCAGGGACAAATAACCTAGAGTGTTTGGGTCTCTCACAAATCCAGATAATAAACAGAAAGACCTTGCCCTTTGCCACACAGAGAGAGAGAGAGAGAGAGAGAGAGAGAGAGAGAGAGAGAGAGAGAGAGAGAGAGAGAGAGAGAGAGAGAGAGAGAGAGAGAGAGAGAGAGAGAGAGAGAGAGAGAGAGAGAGAGAGAGAGAGAGAGAGAGAGAGAGAGAGAGAGAGAGAGAGAGAGTTTTTTTCCAGGCGAGATTTTAACCTGAGTGTTGTAATGTCTCCGCTGTGGTCTTCTCTCTGCGGTGTGGCCATCTGTTCAGTAACCTCATCCAACACAAGACCAGCTTCCTCTGTCCTTCTCTCTATCTCTGTCATCTTCTCTTTCGGTCTTTCTACCTGCAGTCTGTTCTTGATATTTTTTCTTTTTTTTCCCCTGTCTATTTTGCCTTTAGTCTGACTGAGTCTGACTCACCCCCCTTTTTTTTCTCCTTGTCACTTTTGCTCTATTTGTCACTATTGATATAAAGACGAGGACAAGAGGGAGAAACAGAGAGAAAAACATGAATGATATAGAGCGAAACAGACACACACAAAATACACACACCTCTCCTCCCCGGCATACACACAGACAGACGGAAAGACAGACAGGGACCAAATTATCCCTGTTGCGTGGAGCATGAAATTAGCAAGTAGCTCAGTGTGGCAGCATTAGCATGGCTGTTAAAAGGATACTGTGACTTTTTCAGGTTCTGAAATATGGTCCTTTTCCATACATAGACGATTATATTTGCCAGGCAGGGAGCTGTTTAACATTTTCAGTGGCCATGTTTAAAACTATTGTGTAAAATGTGATCAAATGTGTGGAATTCTGGTGGAAGTCGTTTACTGCGACAAGAGTCGGAAGATTAGCTAAGACTGAGATTAAAGAGCACAGACTAAAAGAATCAGATATGTATGTTGGTCCTTGTGTGTTGCTTGGATTCCATGTCATGCTACTTTATACTTGTACTCTACTACATTTCATTGTCAAATATTGCACTTTTCGTAGTTCCAGCTTTTTCTTAATGATCCTATGTGATTTTAAACTGAATAGCTTTTGATTTTAGAGTTAGAGTTAGTTAGAATAAGAAAGTAGGAAATTGTTCTGATATTGTATAGACCAAATGATCATTTAATTGACAAAATACTCAACAGATTATTTGATACTGAAAGTAATCATTAGTTGCAGCTCTATTACTTTTTTTTACAGCTTGCTTTCTGATTGAAATATTTAAATGAAAACAAATATGATTAACTGATTATAAAAAGAATGCGTTGTTAAGGATAAAACCAGGGGTTCCCATCATTTATAATCGTGACATCTTACAAATAAAAGTGTCTAGTTGTGGCCCCGTCACATTTCACATGTCTTTGAGTTGTTTCACCAAACAAAGATCTTCCCTCTAACCTTTTTAGATAGATTAAATTACTCTTCGAGGCCGAAAGGTAGAAGTGTCAAATATTTCACAAAAAAGCCAATAGTCCAAATAAAGAACAATGTCTTTTCTTTTTTTCTGCCCCATTAATAATTTTTTCCTTTATTTTACCAGGAATATTCCCATTGAGATTCAAAATCTCTTTTACAAGCGAGTCCAGGCCAAGACTGCAGCATAAAAAGTTTCACCATAAAAACAAACAAACGATGGACTTAACACAGCAAATTACATCAAACAATCAATGATCAGAGTTTAGTAATGGGTGCATTCAATTATCAGAAAGTCCTCAATCCTGTTTTTCAAATCTTCCATGCTAATAAAATAATTTAGTTTAAAGTGACTTTGTAGCTCACACCAGGATGACGGAGAAAAAAAACTTTTAAAGCACTTCCACCAAACACAGTACGTGTTCGAGGAATGACGTAAATAATCTGTCCGTGTGACCGAAGGTTGCAGCTACTAATAGTTTTAGGCGTCAGTAGATAATATAAATAAGAAGGCAGTTTATGCAATACGGCCTTATGAAGAAAAGTATGCCAGTGCTCCATTCTACGGTTTCATAAAGAAGACAAACCAACTTTCTCATACAAACTGCAATGATGTGTGCAGAAACCCCAATCCGAGACAAATCATAACGCAGCATGGTACACTGAATGTAACATTTTCAGAGAAGATGAATTTGCAAGCATATAGGAAATATCACCATACTCAACCCTTTAGAGGGGTCAGGAACCACTGGACTAAAACTACCTATATAAAGTAGTAGTTAAAAACTAGCTCCGCCTGACCGAACAGTCAAATGCTGCTTACACATCGATCAATCAGTCCTAAAAACCTAATATATGATCAAATATTAGTCACAGGGGCAGAACAGAACAAACACTTTTACTTTTGTACTTTTACTTAAGTAAAGGATCTGAATACTTTGATCGCCACTGACCTCAAGATCCAGAATGTTCTCATCGAGCCAGGCTAATGTGTTATCCCTGTCATTTCCATTTCATTAAGCTTTATCTTGACTGATGGGGCGATTTTTTCTTTTTTAAGCATATTTTTTGTGTGCTGTATTTTTCTTTATATCATTTATGGCCTTACATAATGAGCATTAGCAATTGGCTGACTCCAGCACTTTATCTGTCATATTTTAATATGAAAATGCAGGTCACAGATAAAATATAAGGCAATGAAAGAAATTGAAATAGATAAAAAAGATTCCGCATTAGGATGTTGATAAAAGATGAAGTCACTGCCAATACAGCTATTTATATATTTGTATTTGTACCTATCCAGAATGTGCCTGCCTGTTTGTAAGAGATTGTCTTGTAACCTGAAGGGCACAGGTTACCTGCTAAAGTGGTCCTAGACTTACAGGGTGAGGTGATGCTCCTGGGTGCCTTTTCCCTCTTACTGTTCCTAAATAAACCCCTACTCATATTTGAGTATCATGTTCATATGCAATCCTCAACCACAAAAAAAAAAAAGAAAACATTAAAAGGCTGCATGGCCTTGCATATCCACCAAACAGTCATTCAGTGTTAGTGCCACATAAATGAATAATGGAAAAGAAACTGTGGTTTCTTTTCCAGTGAAAGAAATGCTCCAATTGAGCTTGAATTTCTTTTGACAGCATAGTTTAATCAAAATTTAGAATTGTTTCTCTAAAGTAAATCCAAATGAATATAACCTTCTAAATGTAGTGCTGCAGACCTTCATATTTATCAGACTGTACAAGTGTTAACATGCACTCTTGAATATGAATAAACCACCTACCTGCCAACGGAATAAGAGGGAGATTGTTTGAGCATCCCAGAGGGAAATGGTACTTTTCCTGCCTCTCCGTCTCCTATCTGTAGTAACGCTTGGCCTTGCGGCCACACCAAACAATAAGACAGATACACACACACCAAAGCCGTACTGTCGTCCATAAATGCACACTCGCACATAGAATTCTCTTCTCCGTGTCCTTCCGTCACACTCCCGCGGACGTGAGTGTGAATATTTCCTCCCTGTTTCTCTTTTATTGTCTGTCTCCGACACAATCTCAGCACGAAACCAACATTACAAGTTTCATAAATGTAGCATTTATTGCAGAGTTAATGTACTAGCTTGCGTTGTAATGTTTCTGTTTCTGTCATTACTGTATGTTTTCCCTTGCACAAACACACATTATCTTTATTTTCACATACATACTGTATATTTTCACTTACTCGCACATTGTGGACGCCTGTGAATTACTTTCAGTCCAGTGCTTTTCTTTCAAATCCAACATACACATACTGAGGTTGAACACATATAGAAAAGATCTGAAATGGACCAAATCCATGGCAAGGTGGGAATTCTGTTCTTATTATTTTATGTTGCTATTTTAGCCCTTAGATTAACCTTAGTGCTTGGCAATTTCAAATGTAGCCTAAAGCAATACACCGCATAGCAGGGAGAAGCACACCCGGGGGCAGAAATTATGCTTAGTTAAATTTAAATGTATTTAGAGCCATTTCTCTGTTTTTTTTCCACTACTGTATACGCCTTTCTTTCTTTTTAAATGGATTTCATCATGACCTGACTCTTGTCATGCCTGTCAGTAGTTTTTTTTTTTTTTGCTCTGTGAGATCTTATACTGTAATTTAAAATGTCACTTATTTGCCTTTGATTGAATGTCTCTTGCAGTCACACACCTGCATCGTTCCCAGCCTATTGTATGCAGGGACATTTAATGTCAACTATCGCCAATCACTACCACAGTCTTGTTCATATCGTGAAAAGAGCTCTACAATTACCACTCGAGTGTCAGCACTTCATCATATCCTGTAATTGTTGCATCATTTTTAATCTGCTCGTTTATCATCTTGCATCACTCCCCAGCTCCATCACCTTTACACCTTGTCAGGGTATCGAGTTGGTCCTACGTCAGGCCGTTTTGTTTTGGAGGGATGAGACGAGTCAGACAGCCAACGCAGCAGTTTAAAGACACTGTGACATTGCAACACTCCTTTTCACTCTCACTCTGTACGCCACATTCCCTTTTCCTCCTCTGTTCACCTTTAGCCTCCTACACTCTCCGCACTCTCATTAACTCTCCCTTACCTCTTACCACTCTCCCTATTGACTCCTCTCCCCGTACCCCCATCACCCTTTCTCCCCCACAGCTGCCTCTCACCCGCCACCTTCCCTCACTTTTCTCCCCACTTCGATCAAGCGGCGCTTGTCAGTCAGAGTCTCGACAGTCTCAGCCAATATGGCTGCCCTGACACAAGGGCAATAGAGGAGGGAGAGCCAAGTTTGCCGGAGTTACTTTGTCTCCCATGACAAACTTTATTTTGCAAATCATTATGATGCGAAAGCCATGAGCTGAAGCAGCAGCAGTGGATGGATAGGGCAGGTGGGAGTCAGAGAGAGAAATGGCTGGCAGAAATGGAGAAAGAGAGAGATGTGTGGTGGGATAGGGGGAGAGGGGTAGAAGTTATTTTCCTTTACTGATACCACACACATGGATGTGCATCAAATGTGGTGCTAGAGCTCGGAGTCGATTGGCTTAGCTTAGCATAAAGACTGAAAGCGGGGAGAAACAGCTAGCCTGGCTCACACCAAAGTTAACAAATTACTACCTCCGGTACCTTTAAACCTCAATAATGAACATGTTGCATTTTATACACAGAGTCATTTTGCTATGCTAAGATAACTTCTGGCTTCTGGCTCTTGTGCCATACATAACTCACAGACATGCAAATTTATAATAAATTAGGTTGCAACTGGTGTTTATTTCTGTTGATATATATATATTTTTCCATTAGGCAATGAGTCATTTAGTGTATGAAATGTGGAAACAACAATTTCCCAAATATATTCTATTTACAATGATAAAAACAACAACCAGGAAAGCAGTACGAATGTTTGGCATGTTTGCTTGATGAATGACATAAACTTCACAGTGCAGTCTGTCAGTCAAGTACAGTCCAATTTTGATGTTTTGCTTTTAAAGTGACTTAGCAATAAAGGAGCGTTTCAGTGATGTCTACATTGACTACAGATGCAGTGGCACCATATCATTTGTTCATTAAAAGCTTACACGTACAAGAGATTGAGTTATACTAAAACAAAGTATGCTATTTTTTTTTCTTTTCTTTTAACTTTATCTTCTTTTTCCCTGCCAGGCAGACACACATCAAAGTGAGCACTATAAATCACTTTTTACTGTGTGAAATATTCTTCACAGTCATATTAATTAGAAAGAGAGGGGAGGGTGGTTGACAGACATTTGTTGAATGTGACTGAAGGAGGTGAGAGATTGTGAGAGCAGAGGATAGATGGAGGGGGGGTTGGAAAAAAGGAAGAGGGGGCAGACAGAGAGACTGGATTTCAGAGTTTCACAGTCCCTAAGAGTTCAACCATGAACTATCTCTCTCTCTCTCCCTCCCTCTCTCTCTCTCACTCACTCACTCACTCACTCACTCACTCAGAAGAAAGGAAATTAAAACTGTGATGCTTTGGGGGCTGCCACTACTTTACTAACTGTGTGTGTGTGTGTGTGTTTGTGTGTGTGTGTGTGTGTGTGTGTGTGTGTGTGTGTGTGTGTGTATGTGTGTGTGTGTGTGTGTGTGTGTGTGTGTGTGTGTGTGTGTGTGTGTGTGTGTGTGTGTGTGTGTATTTGCTTGCTTGCTTCTGTTTGTTTGGATTGGAGATGCAAGGTTAGACCAACAAGCCAATCACCTGCCAGTTTACAACTCACATCACGCTACGCTTCGCTGTTCACAAACATCAAGCTTTTTTTCCCCCTCCACTCTCACCACACTCTCTACTCTCTTTCTATTACTCGTGTTCTCTATCTCCCCCCCCCCCCCCCCCCCCCCCACAGTTGGGATATTCTGAAAATTGGTTTAACTAAGTGGGAGGTAAAGTAAGAGGAAACCAAAACAACAGGTGATGTACACAAAAGCGTAGGGAGGATCAATCTGTCTAGAAAAAGCAAACACAAGAAAAGAAACATGCAGTAAAGAAGGAAAGCTGACATCCAGTATAGATTTTTTTTCGACTATTTTTGTATCACACCATGTCTCTGTTTAAATCTGTCTATACACTATTATTTCTTCCCTCGTTCCTGGAGGGAAATTCAATTATCACAGCAGAAAGGCAGTTCCTGTTAATTCCTGGCTCACTGTTGTACACAAATGAGTGTGGTGGTTAAAGAGCAACACTTGCATTTGTTTACTCGGATAAAGTGGAAATGAGTAATACTACACCCTCTGTCTAATTGCAATCCTGTAGATTAGTAGTAAAATGTAATGAACATGGCTGAATTATGGGAACATGTGTGTAGCCTTTGGCTGTTTTATTGACTCACCAAGAGTCTACAGAACATAATGTAGAATTAAAGAGTGTGTGAGTTAGTTTCCTAAAACTGTAAGTGATGCCTGAGTAGTAAAGATTTGAGTGTATTTTAATGCAGCTTTGCTTCTTTACCACCACATAATCGAAGTAGACACATCCGAGAGCACACTTCCGGAATAATTCATGAATCCATGCTATTACTAAGTGTGTGTGTGTGTGTTCCATTCAAGTGCATCTGTTAGTCTGATACTGTACAGTAGAGACACTGATTCATGAGTACATATTCATACAGTATGTGGCTAACTAAAAAAAACTGACAAGCATGCCAGAGTGCATTCAGAAAAGTTCACACATTAAAATGCACTTTTGATATTCTCTACTACTTCTTCTACTCCCTATTCACTTGGATGTAAAGGCCCTGGTAATTATCCTCCCTGTGATAGAGCTCCGGAGAGAAAATGAACAGAATAAGGATCATCATTTGTCTTTCTTCTTCTTTAAGTCGCCCACTCATTGCCGAGTCATAAAAAAAAGAGCTGCCAAACACAACGAGGGGCTGAAATAAAAAGCTGTGCAAAGAAGAAGGATATTTGTATCTTTCTTTGTCTCCTGAAAATGTACATTTCTGGATTGTGACCGATATATGTTTTATATTCTGCTTGTTTTTATATCTCTTCTCCTTTTTGTGTGTATGGAAGTATATGGATAAGAACTGAGCTGCTTCCCTTACGTCCTTAAGCTTCTGTTTGAGCAACACAACTTAGCTGTGTATGTGAAATGTTCAACTTGTTGTAAATCCATATTTTCATCTCTCTCTCTCTCACTAGGCTGAACCAGAGGGCTTCTCCCATTTCCACCTCTACGTGTGCGCTGCCTTCCTGGTGAGGTGGAGGAAAGAAATTCTAGAGGAGAGGGATTTTCAGGTAATGTGCACACAAGACAGAGGGGGCGCCATACAGCTTTGTGTCCACAGACTGGCATGCACACATACATTCAGCCATACATGTTTTCATACCCAGCTGGTGAAGCTGATGATGATGTAATACATCATGTACATATCTTAATATTGATGTAAATGAATCTCGGTTGTGTGCAAAAAGAATATCTAAACAGTCCACCAGACTGCAGAGCTGTTCATGGCCTGCATCCTTCTCCATTACCTCCCTGGTCATTAACTGGAAGGTCCAAAAGTCGCTGTGAGTGCATTAGTAGACGACAGTAGACAGCTGCCAGAAGGTGACTTTAGTTGCCAACTCACTGGGGGACCCTGCTTCTTAACAGCAGCAACACAGTCTAATATCATCACATACAAACATCGTCTCTGCTCTTTGGCTGCCGTCGCTTCCTTTCTTCTTTTACTTTTTTTTTGTCTTTTCTTTCTGTTGTTTAAAGAGCCCCTATTATACTTCTTTTCAATGTCATATTTGTACTCTGGGGGTCTACTAGAATACATTTACATGCATTGATGTTCAAAAAAACATATTATGTTTGTCATACTGCCTATTGCTGCAGCTCCTCTGCCTGAAACACTCTGTCTGAGCTCTTGGCCCCGCCTTCCTGAAAAGCCCAGTCTGCTCTGATTGGTCAGCTGGTCCACTGTTGTGATTTGTCAACCAAATTCAGACAAGCCACTGGGCGGGCTGTGCTTACTCAGGCAGCACATATGAAAAAGTGGGCTGGCAATCTCAATCAATGACATCACTAATTGAGGAATGTCATGTGCATAGGAGCGTACAAATGCACAGGAGCATACAAATACAAAATTCTTAACTTTCGTTATCATTGTTTCCCTTTGCATCTCACTTGTTCTTTCCTCTGCTGTTTTGAGTCTTTCCACGTTTCCCTTCTTTTCATTACTCACTAATAGAAACTTTTTAAAAAGCCACAATAGAAGAAGAAAATCAATAGAGGAAATCAGAAATACCATATATTAGTCAGTAGTGCAAACGGACCTACTGTATTGATGTTAGTCAGCTTGAGTCCAGCTGATCAATACAGATCTTTAAGCTAGCTTCAAATCAATAGAGACCATAGTGGGGGACACTTGTGTCCAGATCAAGTCAACTAGAACCATATCAGTGAAAACAGTAATAAGACGAGATCAAAAACACACAAGGCAATTGTACACAACATATAACAAAAAGTCAAGGAAGTAGTTTTGGCTAGTGGGTATTCGAAGCGGGAACCAGAAGTCAAGATCTGAAACTCTACTGTAGGTGCAGATGGTGGGTGCTGTCGGACAGGATGGATTCTGCTACTACTCTGATACTTTTCTGCTGTAGACCTTTATGACCTTTGTTCATGCATTTTCTTCATGCATACCAACAGATCGACTCGATAAAAGATCTATAAAACTAATTCATCAGGGACATGTCAATATCGAATGTAGCCAGCTTCCTCAGACATATTGGTGTTCAATCAATCAATTGATTTGTCACATTAAATCATCTAGGGAACAATTCCAGTGAAATGTAATCCTGTCCGTTCCTTCACTTTGTGAGTAGTAGTGTAGTACTAAATATATGTGTGTAATTTGGTGCAGTCTAAGGCAGTGGCCTCATTTAGGATCCTAGTGGCCTGAGGGTGGAACCTCCTGAGCCTCTCAGTGCTGGCCTGGTGTACTGTATCCTCTCCTTTCTTCCTGACCTCAACAGGGACAAAAGGCTTAATGATTCTCCGAGCCTTATTCTTGCAGGGCCGGGTGTACATATGCTTTAGGCAGGGTAGAGCACCGCCTATTGTATGTATGTTCCCAACACCACTGGCCAATCAACTTGCCCAACATACTTTTGTACTGCCACCGGGCCATCGGGCCATGCTTATGTCGAACCCTGCTGCCTGTTTTCCTCTGCTTGTAAGGTGACTTTTTTCTCTTACATTCTTACCTATGTGTGACTAACTGTGTCCTTTCCTTCTTCTTCTCCCAACTCGTTAAAGCTCAGAAGGTTCTATATTTTCCGGGACATTGCATTGTGCTGCCCTGATTAATTACCGTTAACTAAACATATTAGGGTCTCCTTTGTTTTGCTCTATCCTTATGTCTGTGCACTTTTGTGTGCTCATCTGTATTATGACCACACAAGCTCACGCTTTCACAAACTATTCTCCAAACTCCATATAGTTTTACTGACTGGCTGGCTTGCAATACAGACTACCAAGTTCTGTGCCAAGGGCAAAGTATCCAACCTCATGAAGATGAGAGGAAAAGAGGAGGCGTAGAGGGAGGAGAGGATCAGGGTGGCAACGAAAGGGTGGGAAGAGGGGTAGGAGACTTCAGCACAGATTAAACTTTAGTGCAATGAAGGGAAAAAAGAAAAGTGTGAGTACATTTATGGTGTGGCACTTTAGCGTAATGTTATAACCCTACAACATTATTCGAAAGACAATGTTACAGGTGATTAATTAAAGCTGACTATGCATCAGGCTGCCGTTTGCACACGCTTACGGCATAAAGGCTATAACCACATTTCGAAATGGAAACGATAAATATAGGACTTCTATATCACTGCTTTCCCAATAAAAAGTAATCTGCCTTCCAGAGATGACATTCACTAGATATGTGAATGCAGAGAGTACGAGTTTCTAGAGAACATGCAGTACATTAATTGGATTTGCTGAGATTTAAATGTAATAGCATTCATACAGAATGAGAAAAAAAATCCCATTTGATTTTTATAACAAATGGGAAAATAGCACTGTTCTACATGTGAGTGAAGAATGAACACCTTGTTGTATCATAGTAGCACTCCTTGTGACTATTGCAATCATGCTGGTTTTTATTTATTAAAATCACAGTCAAGTTGTTTTATTCAGTACTTTAATGAGAAAGTACTTTTTGCACTTCAGAGGTTCTGCACATCTGAGTTTTACTGTAGCTCCCCTCAGGTGGTTCCATTGAAGAAAAGAGCTCAAATCAATAAATTTACAGCTGATTCAAGGGTGCTTCTACGTCGTTTTCTGTCACTCCCACCACGGTATAATCAAAAGTCTTCAAAGGCGATAGCAGTCATAGAGTTCCAATTCTAAAGAACCTGTGTTTGAGATGGAGGCCAGTTGAATAAAGCTGCTTCGCCCACTGAGTGAGACACTGGAGGCATCAACTGACTCATCTGTTCTTACTTTCATGCTCTCCTTACCCTCTCTCAACTTTTGTCGCACTCAAGTTCAAGCTCAGATAAGATTGCTACTTTTTTTGTTGGATTCAATTTCAGATTGAATTTCAGATTGTTATAGGTTTTTGAATGGGTTTCTGCAGCGTTTTGAGCTGTGCACACAGAAAGGCCTCGCTAACCTTTAAGTAGTTACAGTGTGTCTACTCTTGCGTTAAAATGGTAAAAAGTAGTTACAGTGTGTCTACTCTTGCGTTAAAATGGTAAAAAATTAATTTGCATTCATGGAATTATTCATAATTTATATATGCCTTGGCAGGCATACTGAGAGCAGACAGAGCCTGTGCGGGAGTAAGCGATGCCAGACTTGAACATTATAATGAATTCTGGAAGCTCCTAAACACCATCACCTTGAAGACAGCTAGGTCAGCTTAATTGTGTATTTGCTTGATCGGAATGTGTGCACCTACAAGTATGAGAGTCTTGTGACTAAACATCACTGAAAAGAAGTGTACATTTCATCTTCGCAATTATAATGTCCTCCTTTCTGCTTGTTAGCGCATGGCTCTGCAGTTTGTACAGACATTCCCAGTACTCAGGCGATGAATTCTAATGACTTTGGTGATCCCCTGTCTCCTCTAGCACCAACATCAGGTCAACATTTCAATTTCTTACCAAAAACCTACAAAACTAATTCAGTCTCACCTGTACTTTGTGTTTAGTGCTAATTAGCTGTGAAGTTTACATTTTACCTGCTTTGCATTCAGATAGTAACACTGTCACTGTGTGCCTGTATGCATGCAGATGTTAGGCCGGCTACACGCTGGCCGTGTCGCGTGAGCGTGGCGTTTCTGTTGCGTGTCAGCTGCGTGGCGGCTGCATGGATTTACACACCAGAAACGTGTCATGTATTTACTGCACTCAAGCAGTAGTATACTTCATGTTAAACATAAATATATACTGATTTGATTGCAGCAAAGACAATGTCGGCAGTATTGACGGCAAAATAGGCTACAGAATATTTTGTTCTGTACTGACAGGTGCAATATTTGAAAATCGATTTTTTTTTTTTCTTTTTAATTACATTTATATCTGCATTCATGTCAAAACCTAGAGACTTTCAAACATCAACATGTCATTTATTAATATGTATTTGTGTAAAAATGACATATAAACATCTTTTCCTATTCTATTTTGCCTGGAAACGCTTCCAACACGCTTGCGTGTCGCGTGAAAAATATGCGTCGGTTCTATTTCTAGCAGGCACGCGTTTTCGGCGCGGCTCGAGCCGCAGTATATGCTCCTCAGAGAATGCAAGAAAGTGAAGAAAACACTTGGAAAAATACTCACCCCCCCCTGTGGTATTCCAAGGGCTCTGTAGATACTATACATTTTTTAAAAAGTGCTTTTTGCTGTTAATACAAACTCAACACCTCATCTATGTTAAACTTGTAAACTGATAAATTCAGGATAATTCCTAATAGCACCCATTAGTACAACAGCCATCCTTACACACACACACACACACACACACACACACACACACACACACACACACACACACACACACACACACACACACACACACACACACACACACACACACACACACACACACACACACACAAATGTCATTCTGGCATTTTTCCCTGCACAGTATACAGCAAATGAGCTCTCATCGCCTATTTGTTTATATCTTCATGTGCAGTCTGTGTCTGACTTAATGGAACACAGATGCGTGTGTGTGTGTGGGGGTGTGTGTTTTGTCTTCCTCATTTGTCTATCACAGAATGAATATAAATTCAGATAACAAATGTGAACTTATAGTAAATGTTACGAAAGCAAACAAACTTGTCTGCAGTTCTTAATAATAAATGTGAATGTTCTTGTACATTTTGAAGGTGTTGTAGGGGTTGTGGCTTTGAGAGAAAATTCAACTAAATCAACAACAAAATCAACTAAATATAATACAATTCACTAAGTACTTTTTAGATTAGTGTCAGCGAGGAAAGAGGAAAAAGTCAAGATTTCTTCTCTTCTCAGCTTTAGTAGTTTAATTCCAGGAGATTTCTGCCTGGGATCCACTGAGCCTCTGAGTTCAAACGTGGGCCTGCCAGGTTCTTAAGGGCCTGTTGAACAGCTCTTATCTTCACATGCTTTATCCAGCAACTCTCACGGCGTCCCGTTTCTCTCATGTCTGCCTTTCTTTCTCTTTCCCTCTGTTTCTCTCTCCGTTACTAAGTCACAGCCACTCTGTTTGTTTTACTGTTTCCTTCTGTCTTTCTTTCTTTTCCCTGTGTATCTCTCTGTCACTTATTCCTGCTCTTTTTTTTTGCCTCCCTTTCTTTCCCACACTCCATCATTGACTTCATGATGAGAGGGCTCCTAGGGGTGGCAATGAGAGAGAATGAAGCCTACTGACCTTGGTATTTGCTGCCAACAGCTAGTCAAGGTTCTCAGCAGATGGCTTGTCACAATTATTTGTTCGTGGTTCCCAGATGATGAATCATACTGACTTATTTCCCCTGACATGCCCTCCACAAACTTGACATTTCTGGTTTTTAGTGAAGTATCTATTGGACGGATTGCTCTGAAAGTTCTTACTAATAGTCAAGGTCCCCAGAGGATAAAGCCTACTGACTTTGGTAATCCCCTGAGTTTTGTTGTAACACCACCATGGGGTTTAAATGTGTGTGTTTTTTAGTGAAATGTCTTGACTATTAAATGGATTGCCATGGAATTTTGTACATGTAAAAACATTACAACATTGCTAACGTTTTTACATGCTTAAGAGACATCTTAAACTTGTCTGCTTGAAGTTTGTGAGAGGACATACAATAGTACAGAGCCCTGAAACTGTCCAAAGGCAGTCAAAAAGACATTTATGCTTTACAGAAATCAGTTTAGCCTTTTCATCCTACAACATGCATTCACACAAACAACACATGCTTCCAGCAATATAATCAAGGTTTCCAACCTGTTTAAATGAATCTACTCATTATTACATTGAGTTGCAACTCCAATTTCCCCAGGCCTTGAGGCTAACTAAACTTGTAGCAGCTAGTTAGCACAGCGCAACATTATTACATTTTGTGTTATAGCTTTAAATTACTGTTTTGATTGAGTTGCGCTAAGCAGAGTTGGGAATCTAGAATTTATGCTCTGCTGAAAAAAAAGAATTACTTACATCCTGGTTTGAAATCATAATATTCTTTTCATAGATTTCACCACTTCTCAAAGCCGTAGCGTTCCAAGTTCAAACTAGAAGTTGAAAAACAAGTTGTTCTTTTGAGATCTTTTTGATTAATACTTTTAACCCTCTAATTCTGCCGAGTCACTGCAGTGTAGTCACTCACTGTATAAAAGTGTGAGCTCATTGTCTTTGATGTAAAATGTAGAATGGGGAGCGCAGCGGCGTATGACAAACTGGCAAGTTACACGCTTGGGCTCCTGAGAGGGAACACGAATGATTGATTCACTTTAATAGTTTTAATTAAAACATGCATGCGGAAAGTAATTTAAAAAGGATAATTCATGCATTATCAAACATAGTAAGGAGAGTAAATGTGAATCTTCTCTCCTGGTTGTGGGATTGGATTGGTTAAGCTGCTAAATGGAAAGCAGGAGGAGTATGGCACTCCTCAAGCAATCTGCCTTCCACCGTTCCACCTCAGCTAGCACACTACTGCTAACTGCAGGCCTGGACTACAAGAATAAGTTAGCACGTGTGCCAACACACGCACATCTTCATGTATTTTCTCTGTCGCTCAAAGCCACACGCTCATAGACACGACAACACAAAAATGCACGTAAACAATTCTCTCTCACGCCCATACAGTTTTAGCCAAACATTCGCTTTTGAACACACACATACAGTGCACACAGTATTGGGCAGAGGAATTATGCAGGTTTGCTGTTTTTAGTAGGGCCAGCACAGTCAGCACCATTTCCCATTAGTCTGTTGCTACCTGCAGGCACCCACCAACTGCAGTGCTGCTTCTAAATGACTATGAAAAACCTCTGCACTCTGATCCCTGTTGCATATGTGGAGCTGCTTGATTGTGAAGCTGTGCCTCATCCTGGAAATTAGAGAATAGGCCAGTCTGCATTTAAAAAAAACAACCCTCAAGCAAATAACACACAACCTCGCAAGGGTTCTTGTCAGGTTTTAGCACAAATGTCAACTAGTTATGTATGCCAGAGAGAAGGGGATAATTGCTGCTTTTGCAATTTAGCCATTTTTACAATTTCTTTCCAAAGATTACAGCCTCACAAAGGACTATTCCAGGGGGTGCACTGGCATAAATAGACAGTCATTTAACTCATATTGTCACAATTTCAATGTTTTTGTTTGATGCTTGAGCAGGAATCTTCTGCTTCCTGGATAAACTATCATTTGCTTTTATATCTGTTTGAAAAATGCCTGTTCATTTTTCACAAAGTATTTGGTATGGTTGATACAACTTCAGCTCATATGCTTTGAAGTTGGCAGTGATGTGCAGCAGAAATGCTACATTGCAATTTCCAAGAGTTTTGAAAAGGCACATACATAATATGTACACATGCCATATTCTCAATAAATGCTGTTTGCATCTTTAATATGTACTAGGGATGCACCAAATCCAGATTTTTGGGGTTCAGCCGAATACCGAATCCACTGGTTAAGATTCTGCCGAAACCGAATACGCTGTCTGTAGATTCCTTCACTCATATTCTTTCGGATGTTTCACACGCAAATGTCTTAACAGCGGCGATGTTGTGTATTGTTTCGGGTCCTCGCCACCACGAGACAAATCGGCATTGCAAATTGAACATATAGCTCGACTTAAATCGCCTTCTTTTGACTGAAAGTGCTGCCAAACAACACTTTTTCTGCTCACGAGTTTCATTTTCACTTTCTCACAGCCTACTACATTGAACGCTCCACCTACGCAAACGCCTTGCCGTGATCAACGGCGGCGTCATTACGTCGACCAGCGTAGCGCAAGCGTAGGGTTCGGTTTGGTGGGAAAAAATTCTTAGGGTCGGCAGAAACCAAACCCCGTCAAAAAGCCCAATATTCAGCCGAATCCGAGGGCGAATCCTGGATTCGGTGCATCCCTAATATGTACAGCTGTCAGCTTCTATTGACATGTTTGATTTGTATGCATAAGATTGCCTCAACATACATTATATAAGACTCCCTGTACACTTTATGTGAATTTAAAGTAAATTTTCCAAAAGCAAAACATATTTAATGTTAAACACACATTGCATGCCTCATGCTTTTAGTCTCTTTTTTTTATACCGTACATGATGCCTACTCTCACCATAACAATTAAGATGCAAATTGCGTACAAGCATTAGTCCTTGTAG
The DNA here is from genome assembly GCA_023631565.1 of Gymnocephalus cernua. Classification (NCBI taxonomy): domain Eukaryota; kingdom Metazoa; phylum Chordata; class Actinopteri; order Perciformes; family Percidae; genus Gymnocephalus; species Gymnocephalus cernua. The sequence goes on along the minus strand of CM042447.1, from coordinate 16,329,941 downwards.
TAAAAGGTGATTAAAGAAACAGCTGGGCGCTCAATTATGCGTGAGACCTACCCTATTAATGTTGTAATATGTATGTTTTCCTATCCTATGATACTAGTCTAATACATAAAATGTATTTTGATTTAGCTTTTTCCTGTGTATCAGGCTATATTACCTGTCGAGCAGCACGTAAAATAATCTTCAGACTCACACAGACTCAAAATTGTATCCATTCACGAACAAAACCAAGAGCATTATTTGTCAGCATGGATTTCATGGCCAACAGTTGAACCTCTTGATCTCAGCCATCTAACCGTGTTTCCCTGAGATTTCATTAGTCAGCGTGGCTGAATAGTCCCCGTCGCGAGGATCCCCCATCGTGATTGTTAATGTGATGCCAGGCGTTTATGTGAAAGCGAACCTATTAGTTCTGTGTAAATGGAATCTCACTGTCACTACAGTTTTGTTTTTTTTTCCGGAGGAGCTGAAGGAAAGAGAGTGAGACGTGAAAGAGGGAGACAAAGATTGGTTTTCACTTTAATTAATGGTGTGTGAAAAACTGTGGACCTTTTGTAAATGTCAGCATCTGTCCTCTGATCAGTTATGTGTGGAGAACGCCTTGGGTTAGGCTGCCATGGCAATAAAGGACAGGAGGGCACTATAGAGGAACCAACAGTGTTCAGGAAATGCCAGCACTATTTCAATCAACGTGACTTTGTTTAGGATGATTTCTTACATCATAAAGATGAAAACCTCAAGCTCTGCCTAGAATTCAATTTGGCATAAGTTTGTTTTTTTCTGTAGTGACGGGACAGTGATTATGTACATTTTATTATTTATTTTACCTCAATTAAAAACACAAGTTATTAACTGCAGCATCTGCACATACAATGTACTAGACCCAAAATGACAGCTTTGTGGAACTAAAAGCACTATTAGAGAATAAAACAAATCTCCAAATACGTTTATACAGAGTGACAAAGTACGAGTGAATTGCACTGCTGTGTTTTGCCCATCTGTATTCTGTTTAATGTAGACATAAAGGGCAAACATAATATGCAATTATTTAATTTAAAAATGTCAATACAAAGGTATGCTCATGTTATGAGCATATAATAAGCATCCTTGTATCTGCCTATATATAAATCTGTTTGTTTCTGTGCTTTGGGTGGCGGTAGCTGCAGATCACTGCCAACTTCCTTTACTACACCACTGAAGAGTTTATTTTCCCATTTAGAACACTAATTTAACCAGTTTGTGGCTGAGGTATAGCATGCTGTTTGTGCTTTCCCTGCCACTGTTTTATATACTGATAAAAGAGAAAGAGACATTGGTGTTAATTTACCCCAATCACTGAAAAACCCATTTCACAAAGACCTCTTTTAAAGTTTATTTTGGGGGGGGAAACTGAATTCGTTCAGTCTAATTATCAGAACAAAGTGTGTCCCTGTCATGACGCCAGGACAAATGCTTGAAAACTGGAACTCTCGTGCTTTAATCAGGACATCTGGTCACTCTAGATGTTTTACTTTGCCAACACAAATGCTGCAGAGTGTTGCCAGCAATGTAGTCCATAGGGCCCTCTACTGGAACAAAATATCACTTTTCTCTGTCTATACCGCAATGCATTCTACATGCACATTTGTATATCTGTCATTTTTATGATCTTATGTGTTGAAAAGACTTTAATCATACCATAGAATCTAGCCTGTGCACTTATTTTTTATGTTATATCTGCATGTGTGTGCATGAGCAATAGCAGGTAGCCACCTGGAAATTTCCGGTAAAGAGCTTGATCCCTCCTCTGATTAATTCCACCCACTCCCCCCCCCGAATTCATCACAACAAGAGCTCTTCATTTTCTCCCCCATAACTTTCTCCCCAAACTTGGCTGGTATTGCGCAGACCCTCTCAGGGGTTTGCAGCTTCTCTGATGGATGGCACTGTAGTCAGTAGTGTAGAAAGTGAGACAAGGCCACCCCGGTAAACAACTTTTAATAATCACCCCGTTGATTGAGTACTGCGCCCTATGTGGCATATGAATCTATTTGTGCCAAAACAATAGGAGAAGAGGAAAAGAATGAGAGAGGACTTAATATGGTAAAAGTAATTATGTAGCCCTCCACCCCATCCTGCATTTTATTCTTTGGCATCCGTCTTTCATTGCTCTCCTTCCACCTCCATGCTCTCCATCACTGACAGCTAAACTTCACTTTAAAGCTAACGTGCGTGGGCGTGTACGCTGAATTATTATTGCGTACGTTTTTGATGACCAAAGCTGCTTGGAAAGTCAGTAGTGATCACTCATGGTGCGGCATTGGGTAGACATAAAGTGAGAGTGTGTGTTTGTGCTAAAATATGAGCACAAACGCAGTTGTTTATTAACTGTATAACTGAGACGTGTCGTTGCTCTGTTGATCAATACATGCGAGCACAAGTTTGCCATTGCCAGGAGTCTCCTCGAAGCATTAATCTGCTCAGAACAATCGTGTGTGGGATGATTAGCTTTCCGTCTGAGTGTCATTACCGGCATTATCATTGGCTGAGCTTTATCCTCAATAGAGAGGAAAAAAGAGATAGGAAGAGTCAGAGTTTTATGGCTTTTTTGCCCTAAGATAACAAAATAACAGTAGTTTCTTTGTCAGCCCATAAGCCAACTCAGTTAAGACACAAAAATGCCAAATAAACAGCAATATCGACCCACTTGTAAGGAATAAACAGATTGCAGCAGCAGGAGGAAGGAGAAATAGACTTAACAAAAAGAGAGAAAGGAGATTTGAGGAATGGGCCGGGTCATGAACTGAGACATAAATATTGAGTTTTAGATTTAGATGCTCTTATATGCAGTCAAAGTAAGAACTGAGGCATTTCTGCTCCTGTGTTGTTTTTTTCAGCAACCATGAACTCTTGATTAGGGTGCCATTAACCTTTCTGAACTTGGCAGTGGACTACAGCTGGAGAAAAACAGTTGAGGCACTATTTTTCTTTGGTATAATTTAGTATGTAGAAGTTTATAGGGCCTCTTCTCTTCATGGTAAGTACCCATTGAACTGTCCATATTGCCAATTTTGCTGATCAGTGGCTAGCATGGTATTCCAAGCGTAGATGCACAACAAAAATGCATTGCAGTGGATTGGCTCATACGTTTCTGAAGTGGTTTTGCATGTTTGAAACGGTGTGAAAACAAAAGTGTTTTGGGTGGTGATGGTTGAAGCAGAAGGGTCGAATGGTTAAATATTGACTGCTCTTGAGCTTTAAAGTTGTGTATGCTGAAAAGTGAAACTACTCAAGCAGAGTAAAATATCACCGTAAATGCTTCAATACACAGAGGGAGCACAGACAACTGTTTTAGTACTTGGATTGCTTCTGGCTGCATTTTTTCCAGAGGTTATGAACTTGCCATTGGGCTGGCATTGACTGGTAAAGACTGGTGGGTGCAAGACTTAAGCCCGCTGACTGTGAGTGTGAACTGATGAGAGCAGAAGAAATTCAAGGTTTTCATAGAATACTATCTATTAACTCTTATTTTTTTTGTTTTAATTAAAATACATTATTCTATGAGGTGTTATTAGGGGTTGGGGTATCCAAATGATAACCTCAACACTAACACCCACACTTGTGGTTTCATGCGTACTCAAAGCTTTCAACAATCTGTCATCCATTCTCATTCACACTCCCACAGTATTCAAATTACCAAAGGTTGAACCCCCATCCCACACGTCCCCTTATCTTCTCCCTTTTATAAAAAGACGTAGCAGGACTTTATGAATTAGTTTGGTTTACACAAGCATGGACTGATGTTGACCTACTGCACACCAGAAATACATGAATGTTAAATGAGACAATATTTTATTTATATCATCTTTTTTTCTCCAGTACTTTCCAAGGATGCATGAAATTTACTAAAATTGACTAAAACCGTGTCTGTGATTGCATAAGTCATCATATTGCATTACTAACAGTGCTTTCTCCAATCACTCTATAAGCGCACTTTGTAGGTGCACTATGCAAGCGGGCCGCTTTTGGTTTATAACATGCTCATTTTGCATCTATTTCAGCATCATTTTTACATGTTCTTTACATTGCTTCTGTTGCTTGAAAAAAATGTAATTGAACTTTTTTTTTTTTTTCATGTTATGGTTTAAGATGTATAAATACTGATCCTAAACTTCCTGCCAAAACAGATCCAACATCCTTTCCATGGACACCATACAAAATACTATATACACAGTATTATAAGATAAGCTGTGAGCTGAATCACTTGTAGCTAAATTGAGGATTAACGTATGACTGCTGGGTGCTCCCACAACCTGATAACCCGTTGGCGGAACAATGGAATCATTTTTTACAGAATGACAAGTTTGTGTACTTAGATGCTTAGTGCTTAGATGTGGCTAACTGCAGTACTGTAAAAATGCGAGAGACAGCTTAAACCACCCCGCTTGCCCCAGGTACAAAAAGAGAACTCCTCTAGAGACAGCTGTTGACATTTCCAAAGACAAAAGACAGGCGAGGTGTGAATGTGTTTTCTATCCACTTAAAACTGAACCTGACACATAGGCCTGTCGCGATAGTCAATAAATCAATTAATCGCATGATAAAAAAAATTAGCTCGATAATTTTCCGGCCGCGATCATTTTCATTTGCATGCTTGTTTGTTTTCCTTCTCTCTCTCTCTCTCTCTCTCTCTCTCTCTCTCTCTCTCTCTCTCTCTCTCTCTCTCTCTCTCTCTCTCTCTCTCTCTCTCTCTCTCTCTCTCTCTCTCTCTCTCATAGAGACTGGATGACCACTCTTGGTTCCTAAAGCTTAATTTATACTCGTGCGTAGAATCGATGGCGCAGGGTCCGGCGTAGACGCGGACCTCTCTGCGTCTACGCCGCGGACCTCTCTGCGTCTACGCCGCGGACCCTACGCCGCGGACCCTACGCCGCGGACCCTACGCCGCGGACCCTACGCCGTAGCCTGACGCGCACCTCTCGAAAAATGTAACTACGCGTCGCAGCGATGCACGTCTTTCGGCCGTGGCTTGGTAGCGTTGCATTTCCCCCGACTCATTTCCTGGTTCTCCTTCACCATAAACAACATGAAACCAAGGAGAGGGTTAACTTTTCCTGCTCCAGGTTTCCCACCGTGGTCAGAAAGAACAGGGGAGACACTTTGTTTCTCTCACTAGGAGTCGCTCTAAAACACACTCCACACACACACACACACACACACACACACACACACACACACACACACACACACACACACACATGCCGGCTCCACGCACACACCAGCGCACAAGTATTAAACATTGGGCCACGGCGTAGGCTACGGCGAAAGCTCTGCGTGGAGCCTCCACAGAACTGTAAAAACCCCTTTAGCGTAACGAGGAGTGAACACTTGTCAGTCGCAAAGTCTTTGTGTGGGGAGGCGTCGAGAGAGAGACAGAGAAAATGCTAGTTGAGTTGGAGCAGGGCAGCACTTTGTAGTTAAGGCGGCGTCAAAAAAGTAACTAAAAAGTATATGAGCGATATCCGTTGTGAAAAACGGCTTTAATTACTCGGCGTCCTGTTTTTAAAACATTTAAAACAATTAAAACACAGTATACAGTAGGAGACTACAAAGAGCATGATTGGACTGAACGGAGGTGGAACCGGCTGCAACTCGGCAGAGTGACAGGTGGCTGTTTGGCAGCAAAGTTAATAAGATAACTTCCTCCAACTTTTACAATAATAGACATTTTAAATGCTGATGAAAAAAACTAGAGCTGCAAAGATGCATTGATTAATCGTTTAGTTATCAACTCTTAAATTAATCGGCAACTATTTTGATAATCGATTAATCGCGAGTCATTTATCATGAGATTGAGGTTGAGATTTCTCTCATTCCAGCTCCTTAAATGTGAATATTTTCTCGTTTCTTCACTCCTCTGTGACAGTAAACTGAAAATCTTTGAGTTGTGGACACAACTTGAAAACAAGACATTTGAGGACGTCAAGTTGGACTTTTGGAAAACACTGGTCCACATTTTTCATAAATACATTTTGTAGACCAAACAATGAATTGATTAAACGAGAAAGTAATCGACAGATTAATCGACTATGAAACTAATCATTGCAGCTAAATAAAAAGTAAATAAAAGTTGCAGCCCTAATTAAAAGCCTCATCGATTTACCTTTGAGCGCCCCTCAACTGACTACTACTGTAACGTGTGCCATGCTGCAGCTCAGGCGCGCTGCATCCGCGGCAAAGGTGCGCCTGTTCTCTTGGTAGGGTGGGACACTTCTAACTGCTGCCACTGTATTAATCAACTGAGCTTTTTACTGGCCAACCTTTTTTGCAAGACAACTTGGCATTGCCATCAGCTCTTACCTCCGTATGCTACAGTGCCCCAATCCTACATTAGCACCCACTGCTTGCCAGAGTGCCCATTTTGTGTAATTATACGAACTACAGCAAGCTAATGGAGCTGACAGAGCCGTGCCTAGGCCCATTACACCTCAGGGTGCTGCAAAACACCATTACCACCACCAGCACCCTGGAGTGTTTGTGCACGTAGGTGACAGTTTGTGTGTGAGCAACCTCATCTCTCGGTGTGCGTTCATGTAGATGTGTTGGTTGAAGGTGGGACGTCAAAAGAAACACAGCAGCTACTACAGACGATTGCCATTTTTAGCCACAAAAGTGTGTCTGTTGGTATGTTTGTGAGCACCACACCTGTCATCTCTGCCCCATTAATTTCCCCTGGGTTTTTGTTGCTCGCTGTGGGGAGCTGTAGTTGACACCACAGGAAAGACAGCGAGGCACCTTGCAGGACGTTGGGCACTCATTGTACTCACTTCACTTAGCACCATGTCATTCTGCCAGCAAATAGACTATATGGTTCACAGGACGAGTGGCCTTTAAGTGTGTAAGTGTGTGTGTGTGTGTGTGTGTGTGTGTGTGTGTGTGTGTGTGTGTGTGTGTGTGTGTGTGTGTGTGTGTGTGTGTGTGTGTGTGTGACTTTGTTAATAGTAGTTGAAGTATTATCTGTCTCTGACTCCATTTTAATTTTCAGCTCTCATAGCCATCTGTAACTCACATGCATACATAACATAGTTTCATTTAACCCAATGTTCGCACTCCAAACTTTCCTGGTAGAGCATACATTAAGAAATGTGGCGTCTTCATGTTTATCAGCTCTGCTTTGCTTTGGTTATTGTGTGGCTTTTGTTTTACTTACTCCACACAACCCACGCTTAGTTCTCAGAGTGAATCAGCAGCTCTTCTCCTTCACCTAAGGGGGGAAGATTTTCCACTGAGCGTTTGCGGCTTTACAAATGTGAAATGGAGATGAGGATGGAGCGGATTAAATCAGCTCACCCCGGTCAGATGCAGGTTAAAACAATAGCTACACACACAGCAAGTAAATTTCACTTGCCAGTTGGCTCTCTGTGTAACCATTATGTTATCCCATTTACTTTTTGAAGAAAGAGCATGAGTCTACTCTATTGACAATCTGCTTTCCCTTCACTATCAATAGCCATTAACCACTTTAAGCCTTGCCAAGCGTAGGAGATGGAGAGCTAATTGCCTTCCTTTTGTAGCATACTGTATACAGTATAATGGTGGATCAATGTGTTTTGGGATAAATGGATATTCATGCCTGAATAACCACAAGCGCCCCCCCCCCACACACACACACACACACACACACACATACACACACACACACACACACACACACATACACAACAAGGCTACCTACATACATACACACACACACACACACACCGTCTCCTTTTTCCACTGATTTCTTCCTATTACACAGAGACACCACCACCATGGATTGCACAGATTCCTTATCTCTTCTTTTTCGTCTCACGCAAACGCAACACACTCATTCACACAGACACTCGTGGCCTCTCAGCGTGGAGTTTTGCCACCTGGAGTGGAGTGTGTGCTGAGTTCTCCCCCCTGACAGCGAGATGTATGCAATTAAACCGTATTAAAGTCATTAGCCCAACAGAAGTGATAGCCAGCAGATGGTTACCTAGCAGAAATGTGCTCCTAATGAAGCTCCTCAGTCACTATGGGTGTGCACTTTTGTGGCGAACGAGGCACAAATGCACACGTGTATATGTGTCTATGTTTGTTTGGGTGCGTTGCCTAACGGCTGTAACACTTGAAGCAGGAATTGATTAGACGGCGGTTGGTCCTTCTCCTGTAGCATAGCAATTACTGCCTTTTGATGATTTATTTAAAATGCCCCTGCTACTACTTGTCCATCTCTATTCCGTGGAAGCTAAAAATAGGGCGTTTTATGTATGAGGTCTGGCTGTAAGGTGTCCGTATTAATATCAGACGTAGTCTCTCTAGGTACAGCTGTCCCGACACGGAGGAACGTTCAACAAGAAGATATGCTTCTTTTTCTTATTATTTAGCAAAAATGAATTTTGATTTCAGCGAGACATTAAGTACGGTAAATACGTTACTGTTGCTGTCAATAATATCAGCCAACATTTCCCATCTGTTGTTTCAAAGGTTTGCTTTGAAGCAACATCAACAGCATCTCAGTTATCTGGTTCTGATATTAAATCTCTCCACTCAGTTCAAGCGTTCAAACAACTGTAAGATGCTCCTCTGCATAAAAAATAATTTGACTACAAGTTTATGTTTTTGCCAGGATACAGTGTTGTTATTCCATAGGGAAGCTGTGTTGGGGTAGTACATGTTGTCTCGCCCCAGGCATCCAGGAGCACCGGGCCGATGCACAGAAAACTTACTATACACTTTCACATAAATACATACCTTACATACACACACACTGTGCTCTTTAAGTCACATAACACATGAACTACATGTAATTAAATCACTTGCGGTATGAACAATGCTCTCCTTATTTTCCTACTTCCTTTTTCTTCTATTTAAATGAAATATGTATTTGTATTCAGCTTAATGTGCCTGTCAGATGTTCAGCGGGATATCTGCAGTTCAAACATTTTCTTTTTCTTTAGCATCTGAATGTTTTCACGTGACATAACATATTCATAAATACGCAACACATGACCCCCCTTGTGCGGACACGCAGTCCCTTAGCTGTGAGCAACGTTGTTGGATTTGGAGTGCGTGTGTGCGTGTGTGCGTGTATGTGTGTGTGTGTGTGTGAGAGAACTGGAGGGTGAGTGATGAAAGGAGGAGCGCCGATAGTGTTGCTCTGTTGAATACAGATGAGAGAAAAGCGAGCTGAATTCTGATCAGACTGCCTTTTCTCTCCTCCGCTCGCCATCCCTCAGAGCGAAAAAAAACTTCAGAGCAGTGTGTCTTTCTGAACCAAGGGGGATGTTCTTAGGTCAGCCTTTTCAAAGTCAAGGTCCAGGTCTTCTTCACAAAGGAGCATCCATAACAGCGTTTTTTTTACTGTAGAATTAACAAGCAGCTGGATTTTGATGATAGTGATATGGAGCTGTATTTTAGGGAGAATCTGATTGTTGTTTTATGTTTGACGACGGCGAATTAGTTTCAGCGACGCTCTCTCACCGCATATGAATTTTTAAAATACTCCGACAGGAAGGGATAGAGAGACCCTGCCCGGAGGAAGCCCGGGGCCCCCGTCTGGAGCCAGGCCCAGAGGGAGGGCTCGTCAGCGAGCGTCTGGTGGCCGGGTTTGCCACGGAGCCCGGCCGGGCACAGCCCGAAAAAGCTACGTGGCACCTATCTCTCCAGCCCATGGGCCCACCACCTGTGGGAGGAACCGCTGGGGTCGGGTGCGCTGCCACACGGGTGGCGGTGAAGGTCAGGGGCCTCGACGGACCAGACCCGGGCAGCAGAGGCTGGCTCTGGGGACATGGAATGTCACCTCGCTGTGGGGGAAGGAGCCGGAACTTGTGCGTGAGGTGGAGCGCTACCAGTTGGATCTGGTGGGGCTTACCTCTACGCATAGTCTCGGTTCTGGAACCGTACTCCTGGAGAGGGGTTGGACTCTTTTCTTCTCCGGAGTTGCCCAGGGTGTGAGGCGCCAGGCGGGTGTGGGGATACTCACAAGTCCCCGGCTGAGCGCCGCAACGTTGGAGTTTACCCCGGTGGACGAGAGGGTCGCCTCCCTACGCCTGCGGGTTGTTGGGGGGAAAACTCTGACTGTTGTTTGTGCATATGCACCAAACAAGAGTTCAGAGTATTCGGCCTTCTTGGAGACCTTGAATGGAGTCCTGTATGGGGCTCCGGAGGGGGACTCCATAGTTCTGCTGGGGGACTTCAACGCACATGTGGGCAATGACGGAGACACATGGAGAGGCGTGATTGGGAGGAACGGCCTCCCTGATCTAAACCAGAGTGGTTGTCTGTTATTGGACTTCTGTGCTAGTCATGGATTGTCTATAACAAACACCATGTTCGAACATAGGGATGCTCATAAGTGTACTTGGTACCAGAGCACCCTAGGCCGAAAGTCAATGATCGATTTTATAATCGTTTCATCTGATTTGAGGCCGTATGTTTTGGACACTCGGGTGAAGAGAGGGGCGGAGCTGTCAACTGATCACCATCTGGTGGTGAGTTGGGTCAGGGGGTGGGGGAAGACTCTGGACAGACCTGGTAAGCCCAAACGGGTGGTGCGGGTAAATTGGGAACGTCTGGAGGAAGCTCCTGTCCGACAGACCTTCAACTCACACCTCCGGCGGAGCTTTTCGTGCATCCCTGTGGAGGCTGGGGGCATTGAACCTGAGTGGACATTGTTCAAAGTTTCCATTGCTGAAGCTGCGGCAGGGAGCTGTGGTCTTAGGGTCTTAGGTGCCTCAAGGGGCGGTAACCCTCGAACACCGTGGTGGACACCGGTGGTCAGGGAAGCTGTCCGACTGAAGAAGGAGTCCTTCCGGGATATGTTATCCCAGAGGACTCCGGAGGCAGTTGCAAGGTACCGAATGGCCCGAAGGACTGCAGCCTCTGCCGTGAAAGAGGCAAAGCAGCGGGTGTGGGAGAAGTTCGGAGAAGACATGGAGAAGGACTTTCGGTCGGCACCAAGGCGCTTCTGGAAAACCGTCCGCCACCTCAGAAGGGGGAAGCGGGGAACCATCCAAGCTGTGTACAGTAAGGATGGGACGTTGTTGAGCTCAACTGAGGAGGTAATAGGGCGGTGGAAGGAGCACTTTGAGGAACTCCTAAATCCAGCTGATGCGCCCTCTTTGTTAGAGGCAGAGCTGGAGGATGACGGGGGATTGTCGTCAATTTCCCTGGTGGAGGTCACTGAGGTAGTCAAACAACTCCACAGTGGCAAAGCCCCAGGGATTGATGAGATCCGTCCAGAAATGCTGAAAGCTCTGGGTGTGGAGGGGCTGTCTTGGTTGACACGCCTACTCAACATTGCGTGGAAGTCTGGGACAGTGCCAAAGGAGTGGCAGACCGGGTGGTGGTTCCCCTCTTCAAAAAGGGGGACCAGAGGGTGTGTACCAATTACAGGGGTATCACACTTCTCAGCCTCCCTGGTAAAGTCTACTCCAAGGTGCTGGAAAGGAGGGTTCGGCCGATAGTCGAACCTCAGGTTGAAGAGGAACAATGCGGATTCCGTCCTGGTCGTGGAACAACGGATCAGCTCTTTACTCTAGCAAGGATCCTGGAGGGAGCCTGGGAGTATGCCCATCCAGTCTACATGTGTTTTGTGGATCTGGAGAAGGCATATGACCGGGTCCCCCGGGAGACTTTGTGGGAGGTGCTGCGGGAGTATGGGGTGAGGGGGTCCCTTCTCAGGGCCATCCAATCTCTGTATGACCAAAGCGAGAGTTGTGTCCGGGTTCTCGGCAGTAAGTCGGACACGTTCCAGGTGAGGGTTGGCCTCCGCCAGGGCTGCGCTTTGTCACCAATCCTGTTCGTAGTATTTATGGACAGGATATCGAGGCGTAGTCGTGGTAGGGAGGGGTTGCAGTTCGGTGGGCTCGGGATCTCATCGCTGCTCTTTGCAGATGATGTGGTCCTGATGGCATCATCGGCCTGTGACCTTCAGCACTCACTGGATCGGTTTGCAGCCGAGTGTAAAGCGGCTGGGATGAGGATCAGCACCTCTAAATCTGAGGCCATGGTTCTCAGCAGGAAACCGATGGAGTGCCTTCTCCAGGTAGGGAATGAGTCCTTACCCCAAGTGAAGGAGTTTAAGTACCTTGGGGTCTTGTTCGCGAGTGAGGGGACAATGGAGCGGGAGATTGGTCGGAGAATCGGCGCAGCGTGGGCGGTATTACATTCAGTTTATCGCACCGTTGTGACGAAAAGAGAGCTGAGCCGGAAGGCAAAGCTCTCGATCTACCGGTCAGTTTTCGTTCCTACCCTCACCTATGGTCGTGAAGGTTGGGTCATGACCGAAAGAACAAGATCCAGGGTACAAGCGGCCGAAATGGGTTTCCTCAGGAGGGTGGCTGGCGTCTCCCTTAGAGATAGGGTGAGAAGCTCAGTCATCCGTGAGGAGCTCGGAGTAGAGCCGCTGCTCCTTCACGTCGAAAGGAGCCAGTTGAGGTGGTTCGGGCATCTGGTAAGGATGCCCCCTGGGCGCCTCCCTAGGGAGGTGTTCCAGGCACGTCCAGCTGGGAGGAGGCCTCGGGGAAGACCCAGGACTAGGTGGAGGGATTACATCTCCAACCTGGCCTGGGAACGCCTCGGGATCCCCCAGTCAGAGCTGGTTAATGTGGCTCGGGAAAGGGAAGTTTGGGGTCCCCTGCTGGAGCTGCTCCCCCCGCGACCCGACCACGGATAAGCGGACGACGATGGATGGATGGATGGATGGACTCCGACAGGGTTTTAACACATTTCAAGGGCCCACGGCTAACTAACAAAAGTCAGTCAACAAAATAATCACCTTCTACTCCTTCAGTTAACAACACATTTCAAATTGTAGTATGTCAAAATTCCTCTTATTTATTAGTTATTCAGAAGGCAGAGGTGAAACACAGCTGCAGACAAATCTGTACAAATATGGCTAGGATGGCAGCTTTGAGCTTAATTAGTCGAAGAAAACTTGTACTTGTCCCCTCATCCTCGGAATACAAATGCTTTTTGTTGAAAAGTCATCAGGGTCGTCTCACCGGCTCATTAAAAACCTGCGAGAAAAGAAAAAAAATGGAGTCAAACACCATCAATTTAATCCGTAGGAGGGTAAAATAATGCTAAGTGCCTCGCTGTAGAGACTATACCCACGTAAAGTTTTGTGTGGTTTGACTTTCTCAGCAGTTGTAGAAAGACGAGGGTGCAATATGCATTGGAATTTGGAAGTACTCTGACAGTGTCAAGTTCTTTTTGCAACAGGGTCCTTTCAGACGGCAGCGAGCTGCTCAGGAGTCAGATGAGTGTAGACACCAGAAGACTCAGCGTGATTTGTCCTTCAATGTGATTATTAACACCAGGATTGGTTGTAAACCCTGTTGTCACGGCAATGATTTCAGCCTTGATGATGAAAGCTCCTGGGACACTGATCTATAGCACGCACACACACACACACACACACACACACACACACACACACACACACACACACACACACGCACACACACACACACACACACACACACACACACACACACACAATCAGTCTGTCTCACTGCTATCCCGTCTCATTCCCCAGGCATTAGTTGGCGAGATTGAAGTCACTTGCGTGTGTGAGGGTGTTTGTTGCTGTTGTCTGTCTTCTTACTTACATAGTAATGTACAGAAGAGGAATCTGGGGGAAAGGTTTAAGCGCCACTGAATTGTACTTGACACTTTATTCTTTCTTTCCTGGTTTCTCTCCCCCATACCCACACCTGCCTCTTTATCTTCTTTCTCTTTCTCGCTCACAGCTGTTATTAAACCACTTTGACTGACTTAATAACATCTGTGTCACACTCAAATACACAGGAAGAGCCAGAAAGCAAGTCCAACTGTGCCTGTCTGCTACACTAGCATTACCCCAAAGGGTGTACTTTGTGGGATCCCAAATGCAACTGCAGCCCGTAATAATACTTTGTGCTGTAGTTGCATTTGGTTTTTAGTGTTCCTGGGCCCCATTCATACCTGGTATTAACATACGATCTGTATCTGGGTACTTTTAAACAGATAATGGCATCTGATCACAGGCCTTTGCACCTGGTATTAGTCAGTGTTAATCTGTTGTGTCCTCATTTAATGTTCCAATGTCCCAGGATGTGACCAGACAGATACAGTAGATTACAGAATGCAATAAAGACCTGGAGCTGAAGTAGTTTATCACTGTCATTGAAAAATGTTACGTAAAATATAGGGCTGTCAATCGATTAAAAAATGTAATTGAATTAATTACATACATAGAACGGCTCCGGGTGAAAGATCAATATGGAATGGATTAATCTGCGTTATTATTTTTTTTAACGCACTATTTTTTCTCAGTTTAATTAATCGAAATTAACGTGTTGTTTTGACAGCCCTAATAAAATACATTCAAATGTTGCCATTTTGACAGCACTTTATGTAATATTTCCTTACATAGCTCAATATATGATGGTTGGCAATATGCAAATGAGGTAGGTCGGGCTGGTGGTCAACAAACATGATGTCAAGATGAAGGGAAGCGATGCTTCGGATGTGGATTCTGCTTATTTTTCCTTTGCTGAGAAAGATGGTTGTCTGTATCTTTTTCGACGGGTTTGATGAGATACTAGGAAGATAAAGAGTTAGGTGGATTTTATTTTTTTCTTGATTGCATCCTAGCTGTGATTTGATCCCAGTGGCCGCCAGATTGCCGCCAGATGTTGGTGGCCGATTGCATTCCAGATAAGATGTCCAGGTACAGATTGCATGAATACCAGGTGTAAATGAGGTCTTGATCTTAACACCAACATTTAAATTAAGGCTGTAACTTGCAATTATTTTCATGGTCAATTAATCAGTGGATTATTTTCTTGATTCATGTTTCGGTTGTTTGATCATCAAACATTAGAAAAAAAGCGGGGGGGGAATGGTCATCACAATTTCCCAGAGGTGACATCTTCAAATGTCTTGTTTTGTCTGACCAACAGTCCAAGACCCAACAATATTCAATTTACAATGAGATAAAACAGAGGAAAAAAACCGGAGAAGCTGGAATTAGCGAATGTTTGAAATTCATGTTTGAAAAATGACTTACTCAAGTAATCGATTCGATATCAAAATAGTTGCAGATTTATTTTCTGCAGATAACTGCTGATAACAAGGCATTACACTGTTTTTGTGCATACAAAGCAGCATAGGCGTTTTTTTGGCACGGGTGAACCGGCAGTCGCCCGGGGCGGCATTTTTTTCATGCCACATGGGGGGTTAGCATGAGAACTTAAAAAATAAAATCCTTTGCGCAGCGAATCGGTTTTCTGTTATCGATCATTTCACTGTGTGGAGAATTGGCAGAGCAGCGCCCCCAGCAGCTGCAGGTGCCCTGCTTGCTGAGAGAGGTCAACACCCCCTACTTTCACAATGAAATGGACTAGTCCGTAACAGTGCGCAAGATAAACACATAGTGACAGGAGAACTGGGAAGTACACAGAGATGAGCAAGACGAGTCTAAACCTTTCTTTTATGTCAATGGTCTATACACGAAAATGAAACAAAGTTACCCAAGCGGCTCAAATAAAAGAAAAAAGCGAAAAGACATGTTTTCGGCAGTAGCAGGACCTTCGTCAGCTCCCGTGGCCGATAATAGTGTTGTCAGTGTCGGCAGCAGTGGCACAGTGAGGAGGACACTCAGGAGGAGGGGGACAGGGATGAGGGAGTGAGGGTACAACCTGAGGTAAGCAGAACTCCCCTTAAAACCCTTTGCCCCTTGATAAAACTGAGTGGTGGACAAACTGTTGATGATAACACTACAACAATAAAAGAAGTAGGCATGCTTTACTGTATGATTGCATTAGTAGCCTAGATAAACGTTGCACATCATGCAAACTTTCTTAACGAGAATTGTAGCTTCAGTCAGTGTAGAACCGCCTCTGACTGTGTACAACTGATTTAGTGAAACACAAATAAGACAGAAGTGCTAATAACTGTATGTATGTAGAGCTGGGCAATATATCGATATATCGCTATAGTGATATGAGACTAGATATCGTCTTAGATTTTGAATATCGTGATATGACATAGGTGTTGTCTTTTCCTGGTTTTAAAGGCTGCATTACAGTAAAGTGATGTACTTTTCTGAACCTACCAGACTGTTCTAGCTGTTCTATTATTTGCCTTTTCCCCACTTAGACATAATGTCATTATTACTGATGATTATTTATCTAAAATCTAAGTGAAGATATTTCGTTAAAGCACTAATTGTCAACCCTATAATATCGCCACAATATCGATATTGAGGTATTTGGTCAAGAATATTGTGATATGTGATTTTCGCCCAGCCCTAACTGTATGTTACCACAGCTTTCACTACTGTTGGGCATCCACGTTGGATTTTGAGCTTGGGGTACTCGGAGGTTGTCTGACTCCGAGTTCAGGGGGTCGTTTTTCCGACTTGGAAAATCTGACTTCCGATTACAAATGGAACACACATTTATATTGCTTTCTCACATCGCTGTTTCTCCTAAACTCATCTGTTCAATAATTTCTGTTCTTCCTCTTGCAACTTTATATGTCCTCTTTTTTCTAAAACATGTTTTCTTTTCCCCAACAGGGTCTGATGATCCTCCTGCAGAATCTTCCCACAATGCACTGGGGCAACGAGGAAGTGAGCGTACTGCTGGCCGAAGCCTACAGGTTGAAGTTTGCCTTTGCTGACGCGCCAAACCACTACAAGAGATGATAAGCGTGGCTCGCTGCAGCTGCTCCCCTTTTTCTCCTGTTCTTGCTCCTCCTCCTCTTATTCCTCTTTTCCTGCTCTGCAGTCGTCTACTGAACTTAGAGGCCTCTTTTCCTTCAGGGAAGGACCTCCCTTTTTCTTAACCTCCCTTCCCCCATATTGCCCAACGGGCCTTTCAGCTACTAAGAGATTTGAATCAACCAATGACTAAGAGGACGTGCGGTGTAGCATTTTAACATATTGATGGTGGAGCCTTTTTTTTAAATTATTTTTCTCTGATCAGCTCTGAAATGTGCTCTCCTTCAGTCCAGTGCAGAACCCTCTTCAACACTGAAGGCTGCAACTTTTTATTAAGAGTTTGGTCCGCTCAAGTACAACCTCAGGCCTGATGCAGGACCACAAGCTCAGCGCTGCCGGGAGGTTAGTCTGGCTCGGAAAATGTTTCTTTTCTGCTAAAAAAAAGAAGAAGAAAAACATCCAATGCCATGGCAATACATTGTTTTTTCTGTCCTGAGGCCAAAATGTGACCTTTTTTTCAGTTTGCAAAGACAAAGAAAGATAGCAAAAGGGCACAGCGCTGGATGGTTTACATATCTGAGCCAGCTCTCCTGGTCACAACACCACCTGAAGGAACATGACCTCTCCTGTTCATTTTTCTTTCGGGTTTTTTTTCCTCCTGCTGCGTGCCGAGAGGGGCACCGTTTGTTTTCCTTCATGACAAACTAACAGTAGGACTTTACAGTGAGAGAGAGAGAGAGAGAGATATTGTCAGTGTGTCTGAGTCTGTGAGGGGAATCGTGTCTCCCTCCTCCTACAAACACCAACCCAATCCCTCCCCCCTTTACCCCGTCCTCCGACCCGCACTGCAGAGCCCCACGCAGATCGACACCACAGAAGCTAATAAGCCATTTGGAGGAAGAAAGTATTCCCACTCGACCTGCTTATATATAAAAGGGCCATGTCTTATTTTTTAACCGCCCCTCGTCTCTGAACCCAGTACTACCTCAGAACACACAAGTAGTGAAACCTAGAAATCCACATACATACACACACATACATTTGCGCATATGCCGTTAAATTTAGAAACATGCACACATCAGTACGGGGGCAAAATAAACTATTTCAAGTTCAATTCCGAAATGGAATCATCTCATGGAAGCTAAGTTAGGATATTTACAGAACAAAAGTGCTTCTTCACAGGGTTGTTTTTGAAGTAAGATCCAAAGGAACAATTTTGCCTTAATTAAGATACATGCTGTCTTTGTTTACTCTCCCTTCCTCTCCTGTCTTTTGGGCCCAATTTTTATGGGTGAACAAAAAATGTGACATGCCACGGTCCAATATGTTGTCTGACGATAAAGGTGATATTTTGCTGAGAATATAGGCTTTATGAGTCTCTCATTGGATACTTTAGTGATTCCTTCAGCAAGCACAAGTCCAAATAAAACACTTTGATTACACACACTCCATGAAGTAGTTCCACCTCAAAAACTTTAATTCAAGTTATGGCGAGAGGACACCAGGAAGGCCGTTTGCGCTGAGCTCAACCTGGTTGAGTGATTCTTATTAATATTCCCTCCACAAGGCCTTCTTTGTCACTTCATTTTAATGCCTATAAACATATGAAAGCAGCAGGTGCATGGGTGTTTGTTTTTTTTACAGCTTTTTTCATTTAAGGAAGTCTTGCACCTTTAAAAAAAAAAAAAAAAAAAAATATCACATGTTTGATCCATATTGGTTCTTCTAATTGAATCATGTGTATCCGGCACCAATCCTGTTTCGATATCCTCCAGGTAGTCAGGGTTTAGCTGAGTGGCATTGCCTTTTTTTCCTGCCTTGTGTAGCTAAATTAGTGTTGATTTTTATTTTCAAAATGCATTTTTAATTTGACAAGGGACAGACCCTTTGTCGTTAATAAAAAAAAAAAAACAATAGAATAGAGCAGAATCATGGCTTTAAATATCAATGACCGAAACAGATAACAATTAAATTCACCCTTTAATGTAAAATATGTTTGCATATAGCGAGCTGCACATAACTGAACAAAAACAGCAGGTGCATTAAAATAGAACCTTAATATTCTTGTTCACAGGACTCCCTGATCAACTTTCTCCTGTCTTTGTTGCTCTGTTCATAAAGAGCACATGGGCTGTTTTACCCAAAGTCAATAGCACCATATTGGTGTAATGTTAGGGGATCTGGGGGGTGGGAGGGGGCGTAATCAGACATTCATGACATAACACATAGCTGTT
This sequence comes from Gymnocephalus cernua, assembly GCA_023631565.1. Classification (NCBI taxonomy): domain Eukaryota; kingdom Metazoa; phylum Chordata; class Actinopteri; order Perciformes; family Percidae; genus Gymnocephalus; species Gymnocephalus cernua. Next base: position 16,310,993 of record CM042447.1, on the reverse strand, counting down.
AACGTCTAGAGCCTCCTGTTGCGACTCCGCCACGATCCATTATTGTCACCCCAGCCCACAAAGACGGTGTGCGTAGGTGTGTGAAGGAGAGATGGAAGGAGAGAGGGACGGGGGCTGTGTTTCTTCTGGAAGTTTCAGCGCTTTTTTTTTTCTGTGAGAGCTGTCAGTCTTTGATCACACTTGGGATCTTTTTTTATCTAATCTGCACCAGTCTCACAAGCCCCTCATAACCTATGCTCTCTGACGAGGAAAAACTGCACTTAATTTGAAAGTCTAAAGCCTTTTTTTTTTTCCTTCCTCTCGCTCCCTCTCTTTTTGTATGAGATTTATTCTTTAAATTTTACAATTTACAGATTTGTCTTTTCCATTTTTGGTTTTATTTAGTTATGCTGTTTACATGACAAGCCTATTAAGTTGTGCCTGACTCCGGAGACGTGAGACAACATCTTAGTTGTGTTTTTGACACTCAAATGAACTTGAAAGCTTCTTGATTTCTGGAAGCAATAGTATCACATTTTGCATTTGCTGTGAAAAGACAGAAAATGTCTTTTTTTTGGGGGGGGGGTGTTAGCCACCAACATGAACTGTTTAATACCGTAACACTCTGGGCATTTTAATAGTTCAAACTCGGCAAATGATGGTTCGCTTTACCCCTCCCCTGAACATGGATTGTAACTAGAAACAGCACGCCTGTCGAGATTTGGACTTCACCACATGTTGAAGCAGTGCGCATAGGGCTGGACTGAGGTTTTCTTTTTTAGCCTTTCCAAAACCAAAAAGGTAAAAGTGTTAGGAACTCTTGTTTACTACCTACAGTAGTAACCTAGAGTTACTTTCACATCATTAGCTAACTACATTAGTTGGTGCAGTTACAAGTTATCAAAAAATAAAAAAAAATGGGGGATACCTGAGGCAACTGATAATGTGGGAGGTTGACAGCTACTGTGCTTTCTGTGAATGCGTGTGTGCGCACGTGTGTAAGTCATGGGCAAACGGAGCAGCCCCCCCCCCCCACCTTCTTTTCAAATCATTAGAAGAGATTCTGTATTTTTGCAGTAATGTCATATGCAGTCGTTCCCCCTAAACAAGAAGTAGCTGCCTAGTTTGTGAAAAGAGATGGTTTAATAAACAAACACACATTCACATGCTGCCAATCTCAATTTAGCCTGCCTGTAACCCAGTCTCTCCGCACACACACACGTCTCCATGGTGATGAAAGCCTATCTGGCTGGAACCCGTTTTCTATTAGCGCACACACACACACACACATACACAACAGGCAGGCCTGGCTGGCTGGCTTCAAACATGTTTTGGAGCATCTTCAGGAGTGTATCCTTAAGTAACATTTTCAGCTGCTTTCATTTCTTGTAGTTTGTTTTCTTCCTTCTCGCTCTACTTCTCCAGGCATTAAAATATGTTTATGAAAACCAAGCTGAAAAAAATCCCCCCGCCCCCAATGTCTTTTGCCTCTTGAGTACTCAGAAAGAATCTTATAATACTAGAACGTGTGGGTGACAGGAGTCGTGGTTCTTGAATTTAAAAATGTGTACAGAGAAGATTTTGAAACAAAAATCTGTAAATAGAAAGTGTAAATAAATCCTATATATGACAAAATTGCTTTGAATAAGGCGTCATGTTCTTGTGTTTTCTTAGTGTACTGTTCTGAACTGTTGTGTGCATGTATGAGTGACAGATGGAGGCTATGAGCTAAATATTTCATGTCCAATTGCAGTCAAACTCAAGGTATAATATATTACAGTCATCTGTTCCCCAGCGAGCCGAGAATGAAGTTCTTAAATATGATGAAAATGCAGAAAATAATGCAAATGCGTGTCTGCGCATGCATTAGCCAGTGCGGCAAGCAGGCCACGGCTAAAAACTGTGCTAATTTGCCACATGTAGGTAATCTGTTGGATTTACACACCATTCCCATATGTAACAGGTAAACACTTCTTGTCTGATCCCCCTGGAGGAAGTGTGTGTGTGTGTGTGTGTGTGTGTGTGTGTGTGTGTGTGTGTGTGTGTGTGTGTGTGTGTGTGTGTGTGTGTGTGTGTGTGTGTGTGTGTGTGTGTGTGTGTGTGTGTGTGTGTGTGTGTGTTTCTCTCAGAGGATGGGAAAGAGACGAGAAGACGAAAACCAGAGCCAGGCTGCATACACTTGCAAATGAGAGTGTGTGTGTGTGCCCGCAGTAGTAGCTCCCTCGCTCTCGTTAGGCTGACTGATGTTCACACAGGCAGCCAATTATGGAGTGGCGGTCACTGAGGACTCCAGTCACTTCATGGGAAATTAAAAATACATTAAAACAAACAATGGTCGCAGGAAGGGGCCCCGTTTGTGCACATGTGCGCACTCATACACACACGTAATTTGTGAAGAAAGATGGAAGAGGTGCCAACAAAGAACCAGCTGGAGCACACCATGAAGCAAAAAAGATATAGTGCAAGTATTAGCTAAATCAACTTTTCCTTTAGTGTTTTCCTCACGGCCATTTTCCTCTCTACATATTGTAGCTGTTTGCTATTTATTTGCACAGTATATCACTGTTATAGTATCAGCCTTTGCAGTTTACCTTCCAATGCCCTCCTAACTCCACCAATTTACAGGCCTATAAACCACCACTTGCCAGCGTGAGTCCTTTTCAGCGAGGGCTCGCACACTGGCAAATGTTACAACATCCTGGGATCGCTAAGGCAGAAATGTCGAGGCAGACTTCACGGCATTTTCACAGAATTTGACGGCCGTGTCTGAAATCAATTTCCTGATTCAATTTTTGGAAAGAGGAGCTGCACAGCGATGACATTATTGTCACAATGAAGGATAACACGCAGATTGAGGATGTCTCGAGAGGATTTTCTATGCGCTGTGGAGGCACTGGCAACTGTGATGTTAATCAGTTTCAATTTCAAGTTTGTGCCGAGGCAACGGAGGGAAAACGATATTGTGCGGTGAATGGAAAATTATTTCTGGCTGCTTAAAAGTGGCATAATTAAAGTTAGTAAAACATATATACATGAGCTGCAACGCATCTTTGTATTTGTTTTATTTTATATTTGTCTTCCCTCAAAGCATGAAATCTGTCTTCATCTTTTTCATTTTTTTTTTTTACAGACCTTGTGGGATGCAGAAGAGTACATACTTATCCTGGGCCTGTCACAACCAACAATTTTAAAGAGGTCAAAACTCCAGCAGCACTAGTATATAGAACAACTTTATTGTATTGTTGGTCTTACAATAAATAAAGTTGTTCTATATACTTCAAGTGTTGTTGACATCGTTCGACTTCTTTCCCCTCTCCGTGCACCTTGGAAGTAGGCGGATTTCAATCAATATTTATTTATTTAATTTGTTCCAGAAAACACTTCTCTTCAACAATTCTGGCAGCAATAAATCATACTTTGTATACTTGTACAGCTCCTAAGATAATGCAGGGATTCATTAACTTTACACTACTCAGCGTCAAGTTCCATTCACGTAAATTGGGTACTCATTTATTATTCATTCATCCAGGAAAATAAATACAGATAGTGAAGCTATATTAAATAGATATGTTCATGTAGTTAGGGTGGATTTCCCAACACAGGGTGACATTGCAGAGACAACAAGTAAGAGCACAGAATGTTCTAGTTTACAGTTTTAGTTATGCTGACAGCCTTGCTGCAACTGCAATATGCACGCATAATTATGCATATGCGATCTAGCTCAAATCAGGGGATCTTAATATTTCACTCTTTGCATTACTGTTTTGTTGGCTGTTGTCTTAAAGGTTCTGTCATAGATATAAAATATATAAATGTTTTGGGGGTTTTACTAGAGCATGTTTACATGCTTTAATGTAAAAAAAAAAAAACACATTGTTTTTTCTAATACTGTCTATCTGATTATTCCTGTATTCACCCTCTGTCTGAAACGCTATGTTTTAGCGCCTGTCTCTTTAAGCCCCACTCCCGAAAAAGCCCAGTCTGCTCTGATTGGTCAGTGTTTCCGAGTCTTTGGCATCTGTGCTCTCTAATGCTGCGTTCCAGACACAATTTTTAGCCCGTAAGTTACGACTTCAAGCCACGACTCACGACTTGGTAGCGTTCCAGGGTTCAGGTTGGGCTACGCTGACGTTGACGTTAGCTACTGGCTACGCTCACGCTGACGTTAGTTAGTACACAATTGTATGTGTATTGTTTTGATTACAATGTGCGGAATTACTTTACGTTGTCTATTCATGTCTATTTATTTCTATTTCACCGGCGTCTGTACAGCATCAACAGGGGGTCGCCATTGTTGTTTATGTGTGTGTGACGTCAAAAACTGTAACTGGGAGTACAAAATCTGGTACAAGTTCACGGGTAGTAAGTTACGGGTTGGACGGCCGTTCCAGGGCACTTTCACGGGTAGAAGGTTGTGAAAACACGAGTTACGGGTTGCCTGGAACGCAGCATGAGTCTCTGCACCGTCAATATAGCCTGGAATGGCTGTAACAGCACTGTAGCGGCACTTTCTACCAAAAATAGAATAGTCGTGACATCGCAACCGTGCGGGCCTGATAGCTCGTTTAAAGGAACAGTTTCTGAATACGGGCTGTGTGCATTTCTCTGTGGATTGAGCATTTTGATACGTTCACAGTATTTATATAGCACCTCAACCTGCTTTATAGTCGTAAAATACATGGGAATCTCACTTTTTACGATATGGGACCTTTAACAATGACAATTTCTTTGTCCTTGTAATCTTTTGATTATCTCATCCAGCTGAGAAGATAAATCAGAACACCTGCACACTGACCATGATAATCTTTCAGCTAAGAAACTCAGCAGGCACAGCAAATCGTAGCTGGGAGATCATCATGGTCACGGTGCAGGTGTTTTGGTTTACTTAACATGCTGTTAAATGCTGGCTCTGACGCTTGATTAAGTAAAATGCCACCATGTTGAATTAATGCCAGGAACCGACACATTTACAACAACAACAACAACAACAATGTGAAAAAGCTTTAGGAGTAGCTGAAGTCGACTTTTCTCACTGGAGTTGAGTATGAAAAATGAGACCAGTTGATGAGACGCTGCTGCAAGTTGACGTCATCACAACTTCTCATTGATGGGTGAAAAATGTGATGGATAACAACTGGATTTATACTATTTTATTACTATAAGAGACATGTTGTATTTTAGTCAGTTGGTAAAATAGAAAAAGTAACATTGGGACTTATCAGCCACTGACACTTCCCTTCGCTGCTCCTAATGTGTGGAACACTGTGTTCTTCAGAGATTAAATTGGAGGGCTATTTAAAGAATGCACTTCATTTGAACTTTTGCAATACAGAACTGATCTGTCCTTTAATTTCTTCGGTCGTATTTTTAAATCTCAGTGTCTGATGACTTGAATCAAGAACTATGTGCAGAGAGTAATGAAGCTGATCAGTTATGAACTTTGACATGCCATCTATTTTACCATCAGTGGGTGAGAGCTGCTCTCTGTCAGTAACTAAGATTTATACAGGAAGTGAATATTTATATTTGACTTTACACAATTAGAGCATGACTCGAAACTCAGGAGACTTGTGAGGAATATATTTCCTCGATAGGAAAGCTGAACTCCCCAAATTAACTTTGACTTATTACTCGTCACATCGAGAAGAACTTCGAAGGGACAGAGCTCCCATCACAGCCACTGTTATGTCTTCTCATCACCACTGACAGCATCATGGTGACCAAGACTTGTGTCACTATGAATCCATCTCCATAGTAAGGCTGTGCTCAAACAGACAAAACTCAGCCCCCTCGTTCATTTCAATCAGACTTCTGACAGCATCGGCTGACACCCAATGCATTGGGTCAGTGTGCAAGTGCAGGCACACATCCCCCTGGTAGATGACTTTGTATCGTGAACAGGGAAATTTTACTGTTTACCTTGTGAGAAACGAGGATAAATTGACTGTGCTGTCTAGAGTGGGAAAACCCTAAAAGTAGGCTAATTGGCCATACGTTTTTTTTCTTAGCCCAATCAGAATTCGTACCACTTAAGTGCTGCTGTTTGTGTCTCATTTGCTAGTGCGGTGCTCCTCTTAGCTATCGTTAGTGTCTGAGTTCACAGCACAGACCTGGTTGCCAATATTTAATATATTCTGAATTGCCACCGAAGCTGCTCACGAGTGCCTTTCAAGACATGACTGAGTCTGTTGCCTTTTCAGATCAATCCAGATGTTCACCGTCAGTCTTGACAGACAGTTTTATCCTCTGTAACAACCACGGGAAGCACCACCGTGGATCATTTGTCTGCTACAGTGATGCTATTGCCAGAACTCCATTCACAAAGGCAGCAGGTCTTTTATGCATTTTCCTTACAGAAAAGTCAACAAGCAGTAAGCTGACTGATGATGAGTCACGCCTATATTACTATAGCGTAGCTAAAAGTAATGGATAAATGGTTAAATGGTGACAGTAATAATTAAACAGTTCAAATAGTAAGCTGAAAGCTGTTTTACAGTAGCAGCAGCCAAGCTAGTGTGCGCCATCGTGACGTCAAAATGACATAGATCTTGCCGGCGCGCCCAGATTTATGGCGCGCGAGCAGAGGTCTCGCACCACTTTTTTTTTTTTTCAGTGGCGCGTGACAAAGCGGAAACAGGAAGCATGAATGACCTCCTGGGCAACCGGATGCCTTTTTCTTCTTCTTCTAGTCTGTAGAAAGAGCAAAGTCAGGAGTCTTTACTCATTTGCGACACCTCTGTTCAGGAGAAGACTGCAACTAGTGTCGCGACCACCAGCGCGAACAGTTATGGCGATCCCATGACGTCACATTTGCGTGCACCAGCTGGGCTCCAGCTAGTAAATAAGAGCCTTAAAGGATTGGATTAATTGTAAAAGTTGTTAGCTAAAAGCTGGGATAAATGGTTGAAATAGTTAGCTAAACTTAGAGTAAATGGTTAAAATAAATGGCTAAATGTGCATGTATGGTGAAATAGCAATAATGGACAAAGATGAAATAGCATAACATAATGGGGCAGTGTGGTTGAAGTTGTTCGCTAAAAATGGTTTAGCTAGCTAAAAGTAATGGCTATATGGTTGAAATAGTTAACAGTTGAAATACTTAGCTAAAAGTAATGTATCAATGGTTGAAATAGATATCTAAAAGTGCTTGAAAACATTGTTGTACCAATATCTACTTTATAGAGTTAAATCACAGCCAGTTGAAAATAATTCAAAATGAACACATTTAGAACGTAAGAGGAGGTATTTGAGTTCATGTGAGGGGTGTAGCTGTAGGGGTACACCGGACACAAAACGTTGGGACCAGGTATTTTAGAGAGTGTAATTACCTGTTTTTAGTGAGAAATGAACACACATGTTTGCAATCTTCTCAAAAAAGAAACAGCTTTTTGCAATGAAGCCCTTTAACTGGATAAGCTAGCTAGATTTACAGCACCAACTGTAGAAGTTGCTCTCATCCCTTCAATGCTGCGGTGGCTGTTTTTCAAGGTGATTGGGTAAGAGTGGCATCGAGCAGGAAAATGTAGCATTTGGCGCCCACATCAATTTAAAAACTGCAATACGAATGTCTTAACCCTCATACGTTGTGGTGTGTAGTGTGCATGTGTGTGTCTATGTGAATGTGTGTAGCCCCCTGTATCAGGCCACCAAGCTGCTGTGTTAGCTAAAATAGCAGCCGACCCCACTGGCCTAAGCCTAAGTGACTCTGTAGCGATAAAGACAGAGTGGTTAGCAATGACACACTCAGGATATGTAATTAACTTCCAGCAAATAGACTATTTGGTTCACAGGAAGAGTGGCCTTTAATTGTGTGTGTGTGTGCGTACGTGCGTGCGTGCGTGTGTTACTCTTGCTCTTGCTCTTTAGCTTAACCAATTCAGTCCTGCCAACTTGACAGTCGATTCATTCACACACACTAACGGGAAATGCTCTTATTGACCTTTGTTGAATTAGTTTAAGGTGAAACTGATAAATTCAAAGATTTTCTTTGAACCTCATCAATGTGCTCCTGCACTCACGATAACCAGGGCTTAAGAGTTTGTGGATCCATTAGTATGCATGCATGTCTGTGCATCTGTTTATGTTTGTGTGCTCAAATGAGAGTGTTTGACTATACGCATGCTTGCCTGTGTGAGTTTAAGGGAGTGAAAGATCTTCCTGGTTTTGATCCAGTCTTGACTTGTCTGATGCCAAATGACAGTTTACAGAGTGCTGTGCTGCATCGCCTTTAGCACCACAAAACATCATGCTGTGAAAATGTGCCACCTGGCAAATTGCCATTGTGTGTGTGTGTGTGTGCGTGTGTGCGTGTGTGCATGTGTGCGTGCGTGTGTTAAAAAGAAAGAGAGCTACAAAAAGAGTTTAAGCCAGTTGTATACAGTCTATGGTTTAAGCTTAAGGCATGCTGTACTGTGATTTATTTTTGTTTTGTACTTTATTTTTCACATTTCATTCAGCATGTATTGAGGTTCTCTTAAGTATGGTGTGATTATGCAACTTATGGTTGGATTTCGTGTTACATTTCTAATATTTAGTTTTGCAGAACAGTTGCAGAATGACTGAGCTTTTATTGAGAGTTGTAGGTGTTACCCCACTGAAGTGCATTCTGGCTACACTGGCTCAGATGTCCACTGGAAGTGTTTTAGAAGTGGAGCTACTTTAAGCTGTCGGTCTTCAGCCGCTACATTCTAAGTATTGTGAGTCTTCTTGCCTTGTTATTGTTTGTGTTTCACAATACATATTTTATACATGATTACATCGCTATGTGATTTATGTGGTAAAATTACATGTAGGTGAGGTGTACCTGTGGCGCTATCTTACTCATTTTAATGACTGTATGCAGAACACTGTCTTATCTAACCTTAATTGTGTATATTAGCGGAAAGTAAGCCATAGCATTCCTTCTCCTGCTTCACACACTTCAGGGCATGCAATGCATCATTAATTATTAATTGCATGTGTACTGTCAATACATATAGGCAATTATATAGGTATATTTACAGGTGAATTTCATGCTTCAGTGATGCAAACTAGTTTGGCAAAAATAGACCCGGCTTGTAAAGATAGCATATAATCAGAACAGACCCTAACAGGCATGTTTCTTCTGTTGAGCAAAGTATCCACCTGCATGCTGGTTGTATCTGCAACTTCGGCCTGGAGAGGTCTTTAACTTGAGGCACGTCCTGCTTGTATCTCTGTTGGTGCGACATTACTGTAATCTGTTGTAATACGTATGTTTGTTTTTGCTTTCTGTCCTGAATGAACCCGCACCAACCCAAGTTCTTCATTTCAACATACTTAAGCTGTTTTCACATAAGAAAAAAATGTCCGGACCTGATTATCTGGACATAGTCCGGAGTTGTCCTTTTTCACAAGTAGCACACAAAAGAAGATTTTCCGACGCATTCTCACTTACTGAAGATACTCAATTTGGTTTATGCGAGGGATAGATCTTGCAGGAGGCGGCATATGTAGCCGGTTCTTAATTTGGTCATAAACAACCGAGTCTGTTGCCATTCCTTGAATTCGTCTGACAATTTCGGCATCACCCCTTACCGACAGAAGATCCCAAATCTCATCTCTCATCTTTCCAGTTAGTCATTTTTGTGTATATCACCTTCCTTCACCCTCGGATGTTTATTTCTTCTGGTTTTGCGGGTAAAGTCCATTTAATGTCCGATCCAACTGATTCTGACATTTGTGTTCTCACTCACAGCTTCTCCGGGTAATGTGTAGATAATTTCAGGGTTGCAGTGCATGTGTGAAAGGGGTTGTACACACATTTGAACTGCTATATTTGTGTGGACCATCATTTTAGATGGTGATGCTGAAAAGGGTGAACATGAATGAAACAGACAAAAATACAGTCCAGTGCGATCAGCAGTAAAATCAGCTTCCTGATAATAGGCTACTGTTGAGAGTAATGCTCAATGAAATGTTGGCCAATGCACACAGGGTGACTCTTAGATTATTTGCTATCATCAGTTAAGGACATTTTACCCCTCAATTGTTTAGAGAAATGCGTGTCCTTCTGCCAAAGCTGACAAACAGACGAGTCAGGCCAAAGCAAACCAAAGCAGCCAGCAGGTGAGGAGGTCTGTGCTGTGTGCTTATTTGATCTGAGCTGCGTTGGATGGTTGACCGCTTTAGTTTTCCCATGGGGAAAAACATGCAAGCAGAAATACAAATCCAACAGCTGTCGTTGACAACAAACACACACAAACTGCTGTTTGACTGTCGGTATTTGTATTTAACGCTGGATGTTTTTACAGCCAGTTTACTTTTCTACCATGTACCAGTAGAGCCATTAGAGGGCAGCTTCGTGAGACAGTATGTTATCAAGTTAACACCCCTTCACTTTTTCCCCACTCCCACTGTGAAGAAAAGATGGACTACAGATGACTAGCCTTCAAAAGGCTGAGCTAAACTGTTCTTTGGTCCTTTGGGAAGACTTCTTGAGTCCATAGACCACCTTGACCAGACTAGTGTGCACTTGCTCAACTCTTTCTGTTATAACAAATGTGGGAGTGGGAAACAGCAAAAAAACAGTTGATGTCACTCTTAAAACAGGCGGAAATAACTTCCTTAAAGGCAACACAAATAGCAAATCCCGCCAATCGGTCCCAAAACATCCCAGTTAGATAGTAAATGGTGTAAACATATTCCTTGTAAATCTTCAATCATTCACCGAAAGAAACAAGCAGCTGCTCATCCAAATTTTTGTCAAAACGTGCCATTTTCAGCATGTAGCCTGCTTACTCTGAGGTTGTTGTTTCCCATAGTGACGGGATTGTGAGAACGGTAAAACGCAGATAGCAAAAGGGGAGGGGCAAAGCCCAGGCTTTATTCTGGCAATGTAATTACAGTGTGCCAGACTAGACAAATGACACTGCTGGGTCCCAGCATCTCCTCTCCATCTATTTCTGCTTTTCTCACCTTGCTTCCTACCCCTTATTTCGTATTCTTCCCCTTCTCTCTCTCTTTCTCTCTCTCTCTCTCTCTTTCTCTCTCTCTCTCTCTTTTGTGGATTGGTGACTCACACAGCCTTTGGAGAGCTTGTTACTCAAGCTGCCTTGTTAGCAGTGCTGATTAATCTCCTTTTGAATTTCAGAGAAGCGCTTAACTGCTGCATTTCATGGAGGTGGTGGTTTTAGGGATTGGCACGGATTTCCAGATTGTTCAGACTGACATGACCGAGTGAGAGAAGAAGCCTTGAGCTTGGAGATGATTAAGAAACTGTTGTAAATAGAGTTTTACTATTACCTTACTGGAACATAACATTGTAATACATTGTAGACAACAGTATTTCAGTATAGATAAGACTTAAATGTAGTGGTCAGATGCGGCAAGAACAGAATAGAACAGAATGACAAGCTAAATGGTCAGTGTGGCTTAGCACATATTAGCCTCGTGACCCAGGTTCATGGAGTGTCTGTCCTTGTGCTGGAGTCAGCTATTTAAAGTTCTTCTGTCCAGTGGATGACACACTGAACTCCGTTTAGAGCCCAAGGTCACTGACCATTTTCCTTCAGCCAGCTCTTTAAAAAAAAATAAAAGGGGAAAAAAGACCTTGCAGGACTTGTAGGAGGCTGACAACAAAAAGGTTCATTAACTCAAAAAGGGGTTTCTGATCTTCCCTGAAGAGTCTTGAAACCGCAGGCCTTGCCAAATGGAACAGTCTGTGTTTCTGCAAACTGTACATCTAATTAAATTCAGATGCAACTCTTTGTTGTAAAAGCTTTGAGTCCCAGTTTCTCTGGTCTAACACTAAGAGAGTGTCGCCTGATTTAGTACAATATCCAGTCCCTCCAGAAAAACGCGATTATGCGATCGCAGAATTCAATGCATAATCAGCCAAAGTCCGCATATTTATGCGGGGGCCACATTTTTTCAAATACGCTGCACTTTCGCCGCATAAATTGCCGATTTCCGCGCAAAATATGCAGGGCTTGCATGATTTCATAATCCCCGCATTTTTGTTGCAAATAAGTCACGTATATCTCAGCAGAAAGTTGAAAAATGTTGCGTTTACTTCACACAAGAGCAGCCATTTCCCCCTGTTGCCATGGGAACGTTATGAAGTGACGTAATTTCGCCTAGTGAGAACACGGTGTTGGGGAAATTTTTGCAAGTTCCCGCAATTTCATCGCATAAAATTGCATAAATATCCCGCATATTCCATCACATTTTTTAAGAAAACGTGCCGCATAATCAAGGATTTTTGCCCGCAACAATCACATAAAAACTCCGTGTTTTTCTGGAGGGACTGAATATCATTATTGTGGGTTGCTTGTCACAGTATCACTGTTTGACATGTCACCTGCCAAGCAAACACAAAGGCTGTATTTAATAGCCAGCTAGCTTGTCATGCTATCTCTCCTAAAATGCTAACATCTTTGCTGCCAGTTACATTTAAATAAAAGCCTATATTAAAGGTCCAATGTGTAATACTGACAGCTAGTGTTTAAAATAGTTACTGCAGTAGAAATTCAAAATACTGGAGAGAGTCGTTTCCCCCGCCCCTCCTCCCCAGACTCGAAGTTCACGGAGGTTGCCAGGCTGAGACCACAGCATCCAACAATGTTGCTAGACGCTTGTCTCACAGCCAGACATTACTCCACAGCACAGCAGAGTAGCTAACGTTAGATGCTGGCTATACTGACAGTCATAAAAGCCTGTGCTCACACGGAGCTCTGTACCTAACTAACATACACACTTTTTTGGCTTAGAATTAGCTACAGTAGGAACCGCTAAAAATACAACCAAACTCGCTGTCCTCTCCACACGCCAAACAGACACACTTCCTCGGCTTAGAATTATGATAGGAACCGCTAGAAACACCACTGCCTTGCACTCCTTTTCCACCCGTCGGAAATACACGGTGTAAACAGCCGTGGCCCGCCTGCCTGGTTCTCCGGTAACGTTAGCAGTTAGCAGGGTTAGCATGGCGGCGTTAGCCAGGACCAGTCGGGATCACTTTACTGGCTGAGTCTCAATTGTTTTTGCGAGTAACTAATGCGGCTACTCTAGCTATATAATTCAATGGGAGTAGCTACACGAATGTTGAAATGACATAAAGTGCTCGTCCCTAGTAGCTGTGATAAATTAGCCTGAAGCTAATGCTTACCTGTACAGGAGGAAATTATTCAACTCAGTGCCCTTTTGGGCTCTAAGCTGTCTCCATCTTTCAAAGACATCTCCAATATTAACCCGGGGTTTGTTACGTCTCTGGTCAAGCAACTGTTAGAAACATGCTGTTTTTTAATGTCGGGTATAATCTATCTCTGTTGATCCCATTCATTTGTTTGGTGCATTCATGGCTGTACTAACGTTACAGCTGCAGCGCGCTGGTTTACGTGTTTACAGTTATATCTGGAAACCCGACCTGGCTGTCAAACTGGGCAACAACAAACAAACCAAAACATAAACATAAATTCCGTCACGGATCGTAAATTTCAAAAAGAAAAAATACTGACATTAGCATTGTTGTCAGAAAAGATAGTATTTCAGCTTAACATGTTTCCTTAATATCTGATGAGGCATTGGTGTCATTTTTGGATGTATTACAGTACATATATTACATATTGGACCTTTAACACTAATACAATCAAGTTAGCTAATTTAAAGGAGCTATATACTGCTTGTTTTTGTATCTTGCTTTTCAGTAGACCACTACAAATATGTAACATGATATAAAAATAGCTATTTTATGGGGGTATAACCCATATAGAAAATGCTGGATAAAAGTCAACTAAGAGCTGTTCCTTTTCTTCCCATTTTGCTGACATTGCCTAAATGCAGCAACAGCTCAGACTTTTTTAATCATTGACAAAAATGTGGGCAACAATTCAGATGTCTGAAAGCACACTCGGAACAGTGAAGTCAGTCAGTAATTGCCTTCAGCACCCATACCACTGAGGCCATATTTTATATTGTTAAGTTTGATTTGTTGAATTTGTTCCACCTCAGTTATTTCTTTAGTATATGGGAATACTCTGTAGCACTGGCTCACTTGAATTGAAACTGCGAAAATTATATTTCTCATTCAAAAAACGTACTGTGAGACTCATTTCAGAAAGGAACATTGCTGAAAATGTGAAGTTCTGTGTTATTACTTTTGCTTTTAAACATTCTCTTGTCAATTTTTGATTAAACACAGAAGCCAATGGAAATCTGTCCTCCAGTGTGTTGACAGGTGTGGCGCTATAAATATAAATAGGACTGGAAGGGAATGCATTCACTTCAAAATGCCGCCACACTAATTTGGATTGAGAAGGAGGCTGCAATGTCAAAATAAATCCTTTGTGATACCTTGTTGGTACAGTACGTCTCATCCACTTTATTACAGTGGAACAAGCTTTACTCAGAAATATCTGGCAGCAGAGGATAAAACCTCAAGATTTGTTGTGAGTGTGAGGCAGCTACTTGACTGATGTGTAGTGCAATCATTTTGGAGCTGTTGGGCTAAATGAAGAGATGCATCTACTCTGACACTTGATTTCTCAACAGATTGCATACATTTCCAATGCTAATCTCCCTGTCTGACAGCTCCACTGGGGCCTTGAATTAGTTTACGTTTGAAACTATTAATGTGAGTGTTTTAATCCTTCCCCGTCTATCCAGGTCTTCCAATAGATCACTGTTACCAGACCAGGGTTCTCCAATGTTTTCTCAGTTATCCTTTTAAAAATGATATCAGATTAGTAAACAGAATGTGCCTTTGGAACATTGGATGAATGGTTGCTGATAATGGGCAATGTGGATATTGCATTAAAGATCAGCCACTTCTTTCTACAACAATCGAGAACCCTTTTGCAATTATGTAAGCACATAATGTAATCTGAAAACTGCTGCCCTGATTAAAAAAAAAACAATGCAACTGATCTCAGCTGGTATTCTGTCTGTAATGGAGTGGAATGGAAATTTCTAAGTGACCCCAAACTTTTGACCGGTAGTGTATATAGAAGCAAAGTATTGCACCATTTCAACAAGGTCTTCCATGCGATTTTAGGCCTTTCAGAAGCTTTTTAATCCAACCTGGAACTTCAGTGACTTTGTACAATAAATCCCTTTTCCATTTAAATCCTTTTATGCATCCATAATAATGAATTAATAAATCAAGTTACGTAATGTTCGATACGTGCGCATCGCTTCAAGCTAGCGTCATTCTGATTGTATAGCAATGCGCCTTGTGTTTTTTATTGATAATATACAGTTTAATAAATGTTTTGTAATAATATGTTTTGGTGGATTTTGGGAGACAGAACATACATTTTCATGTGGGCTGTCCATGGTGTTGAAAGGTGTGCTCGGTAGGCAAGCTAAGCGATTAAATAATTTGGTCCCATCCTGATGAAACGGCTGTGTACGTGCATATAAGCGCGTGCACGTGGTGTACACTTCAGGATTAATATGGTCACCCTACTTTTAAAGCATGCTAGCGACGTAGCTCTAGGGATGGTTGGTCTGTTGGTCGGTTGATCCACCACTTTAGTCCAGAACGAAGTGTCTCAACAACTACTGGATGGATTGCCATAACGTGTCCAATATTTTGGTTTAAATGACAAATTACATTACCATTAGCCTCAGCTTTACTATGTGTTTTGTGCTTATTAGCAAATGTTAGCATGCTTACAGGCTAAACTAAGCTGGTGAACATGCTAAACATTATACCTGCTTTATATCAGCATGTTAGCATTGTCATTGTTAGCATGTCGACTTTAGCATTTAGCTCAAAGCGCCGCTGTGGCCAAGTACAGCCTCACATCTGCCAGCATGACTGTAGACTCTTAGGGCCCTATCTTGCACCCAGTGCAAGTGACTTTGTACACCGACGCATGTATCATTCCTATTTTGCCGACGCACAGCGGACGTTTTCCTCCATAGACGCACGTCGGTAAATTAGGGAATGACCTTGCACTCCCGGGGGCGGTTCAGCGAAAGAGGAGGCGTGTTCAGGCGCAAACGTTCCCTAGTGATATTTTGCAGTTTCAGAAAACAATTCTGCCACAGACCGGGAAAAACCTAGTCTAAAGTCAGTGCCGCTAGTCTAAAGTCAGTGGCGCGTCAGGTGTTTGGATAGGTCAGGAGGCACTTTACAGTACAGTCCTCAAAACGTCGCAGCATTCTTTGTGGCTTGTTGTGTTTTACACATTTCCATGAATCATGGATGTGTTGATGACACAAATGAGGAACTATTAGAGGACTTAAGGAGACGTGATGTTGAACTACGGCGGGATTGGACACTTGAGGGTCTGGGAGTGGAAATACGCGATGTGCTCTTGTGGAGCAGGTGGACGGAGATGGAGTGGGGGGAGGAGGGAGGGGCACAACAGGAGCAGGTGGTGCGTTTTGAGGCCCACGCTCCATGGCTGCAGCAATCCTCTCCAGACTTGAGGAGATGCGCCCGAAAGGCCGCAGCAACATCGCCACCTGGTCAAGACGGGCATTTATTACTTTGCCGCATCCCGGACAGCTCCCGCTCCAGCCCTGACGAGAACGTCTCCTCGGCTGTGAACCGCTCCTGGCGTGCGCCAGGCAAAACCGCCATGGAACAAGCGTGCCTGCTCTTAAAGGGAATGTGAGATGACGTTCTGATTGGTTTATTGCACGTTACGCCCAAACCACACCTAGCTACTTCAGACCAACCCATTTTAGATTTGCGTCGGGCGCAAGAGTCATTTATCCCGCCGGTATAATAGCAACAGCACCCGAGATCCGCCCACAACGCTACTTGCGTTTCACGTTTGATACTTGCATTTCAGATTGTTAAAATAGGGCCCTTAGTCTTTTTTTTCCTCATTCTCTTGTTCTCTGACAGTTTATGTCACCCACTTTTGCCTTTTTTTGCGTTTTTATCTCAGCACACATCAGGAATCCATCAGCATTACCACGGTGGCACTGAAACACTTTATTCCCACACATTCATTCTGTTTTTCCAGGTACAGCTCCGACTAGAAAATGAACAAGCAGCTGCTTAAGTTAGGAGCCAACTGTGCACGCATTGTTTTGATGTAAAGAGCTTAGTCAGCTGTGACAAATGAGCACTGATTCAGATGTGCACTTTTCTGTTTCAATATTATTTCAGTGTTTTTCGAAATGTGGGTTTTTAATCGACTGAATTGATTGGTTTCTCAAGCGTAAAAGCCTTGTGTTTGAACGCCGTCATGTCTGGCTAATTAGAGAGAAGAGAACTAACGTGTTTTTCATCTTCCTCTTGAAGTTTTCTCTGCTTGACACACCACTTCTAAATGAAAAACAAAATGGAGTTGTTGAGGTTATGTTTTGCTCCCACCTGGCTGTCAGTGGAGACGCTGGGCAGCAGCTGTTAAAGTTACGTAAGATGAACCTGTTAAAAAGATATAACCGATAATGGAGACGAGAGGAATCAAAGCACTTTTAGGGCCAGACACGCGCAGAAACACATGATGACTGCACATGTACTTGTCTGCATCCTTGTAGTATACTGTGCTCACACAAACACACACATTACATAACTCACATACACGACAGTACTACACACATCTCTCTATATTCACCTTTGTGTTACATACACACTCTACACTTTCTCTGTATAACAAGTGGGCATGAAAAGGTTGCACTTCAGCCAGTGATACTGGATCCTGGAGTGCCGATGCCATTCAACCGGTCAACTTTTTTTTCTGACTAGGGTTTAATATACGCTTTGTAATGAGTCATGTACATGTTGAAGGAGCTGATGGAATTAAATTTCACTGGAATTGTACCTCGTACAATTTCATGTGACAGATAAAAGTTGATTGATTGAATGAAAATATATCTGTATGTCCCGGAACAGAATGCATGGGCATTGGTTCTTTGTTTGTAATCCATTTTACATTCATCTACGCTTTGCCTTCTCTGTCCTTCTTCTGTATCCACTTTTTCTCCTGAACATGTGGACTTCCTTCCATCATGACTTTCTGTTCAGTGATTCTCCTTTTTGTTTTAGGTGCGATACTGTCCAAGGATCTGCAAAGATTAAATGTGTTTGGTTATCTTAAGTCTTCAAACCTTATGCTAAATCAATAAAACAGGGAGTTGATTTAACACCAGATGACGTCTTTTCAGGAGACATCGTCCCACTTCCTTTTCTGCCACTTCATTGGAATCCCCCACTGTTGGCCCAGAATGACTTTGATTTCCATGCTCTTTTTTGTGGGGACCCTCTTAGGCTACATTTACACTACTATGTTTTCATTTTAAAGGTCTAATCAAGTTTAAAGGGTCTTATCAGTCACGATGTGTTCTTCCCTGATTTGTCACGCCCTATCACGTGACCCTTTCCCCGGTAGAAAACAAACGACGTCAGCCTTGACTACCAGTGGTTAATTCAACATGGATGACACATTACAGCCGTTTCTGACCTTGTTGCTGATGCTAGCAGTTGTTGTGCAATTAAATTCTGCATTTTATTATGCTACTACTGCCAACGTGTGCCTGAGGCAAGCTATTATTTCAGCGATTTGCGACAATTCCCGTGTCCAGCGGCGTTATCAGCCTTACTGGCACGCACATGCACGTGAATGTACATGAATTGTCTGTGATATGCGTTTTTCAGGCGTGTTAGTATGGAAAAGTTTTTAAAAGCTGTTTTAAAATGAAAACGTAGCAGTGTGGATGTAGCCTTTGCGGACTGCTTCACTTCTCAGCATTCACTCCTCTTCTGCCGGTCAGAGCGCCTTCCTTCAGTATCCTACTCCCATTTTCGTCAGAAGTTGGTGCTGTCTGGGCATTTGCACAGACCAAGTGTTGATTTGATCTCTTAAAACCTGGGCATACATTGTCAAGTGGAAGAAAGTGATGTAACACCTGCCTGTTGCCACCCTCTGACCTGACATAGATCTTTCTAGTGGATGCTTTTGTCCGCTGATGGTCAGCCTAGCCATAGCAGCTTTAGTGTGCTTTACAAGAGGATCCACACACATGCTTTATCAACTCTACTGGTCTACCTTAAGAAACCTTTTCATGTAATATATATATATATATATATATATATATATATATATATATATATATATATATATATATATATATATATATATATCTTTTTTTTTTTATTTATTTATTTTTTTTTTTTTTGGAAGTCCAAGTCGAGTCTCAAGTCTTTGAGGGGCAAGTTCAAGTCAAGTCTCAAGTCTCTGGCCATCTGATCTGTCCCTAACACTGTATTGTTAAATCTTATGAATTGAAAGCATGTCCTGTAGCTACCATCCATACAGTACATTATCAACATCAGTTGTAGGATAACTTTATGGGGTCTACTGCAGTGCAATCTGAAGAAACACAAATTAAGAACTCTGTTTCATTTCATGTATTTTTCAACATTTTGGTATCTGCACCAAAGAATACATGTTTGTCTGCATTACTAACTGGCTGTAAAGCCCAACCTCATCATGCATTACATTTTTCAGTGTTCAAAGTTTGTGGGAAACATCTGTATTGAAACTAGCCCTCGGACCTGGTGAAATATTAACCTAAATCTGTCACATCATATGGATAAAACTATAAAGATACAATTTGTCTGTTCCCAGCATTAGCACAACACTTTGCGATGGTTAGCTTGTTACCTGTTACGATATATGCTAAATTTAACGTCTCTTTTACATTAGCAAGTGACTGACCTATCTGGGTGCGTTTTGAGATGCCTGATGAAGTTTGATGTTGTTGATCCGGCATCATTTATATTGGTGCCACACACCTTGCACATAGCTGTTCGCTTACTGTCACTGTTTATGAAGTTATTGAAAGCAAAACTAATGACAAAAGGCAGAACTCCGGGAGGACTTGGTGTCGCCATCGTCAGTGCATTTTTTGATATGTGAGTGCGTGCACATAGGCATAGCGCATGCGTTACGTTGCACATTATGGCAAAGGGCAGGGGACATGCAGCTCGTCATACGTTTCCCCAACGTATATGCGCCAATAAAAGAAAATAGAAATACATGAATACATTTAGATTTAAAAAGCAATAATTACATGAAAACAGGTTGTGGACGAGTCTCGAAGCTCTTTTGGGTTGAGTCGTAAGTCAAGTCTAAAGTCACTGTTTGTGCGACTTAAGTGCGACTCGAGTCCGAGTCTCAATCTCTACTAATGAAGTCTTGTGCTCTGTTTTTATTTCTTTATCTGAGCATTAGAGACATCTGACAGTCAGCAGTCTGGCTTTGATGAGACATGCTGGGTAATCCTTGGAGGGCTTTCCCTTTATGTCAGGGCGCTGCAGGAGAGAAAAGGGCTGGAATGGGCAAATGCAAAAGATGGACACAGCATGAGACTAGACTTTATATTTGAAGATTAAGGAATCATCTCACTAGCCACATCGCTGCCAGGAGTGGTTTGGTCACAGGTTTTGCCATTACAGAAATGTACACTTCTACAACTTTTTGACTTTTGTCAGCCAAAATATAGGTGAAAAAAATTTATTATTAAAATGTATTTATGCAGGAGGCTTGAATCCACCTGTTTGATGAATCCAAGCCTCATGATCTGGCAGCTGAGTGGGAAAACTAAGACACATTTCTTTGATTTGAGACAAACCAGGACGGGTCCTTTAATTCAAGCAGCTCAGAGATGTGTAGTAACGAATACTTTTTAGTTTGAGTTATTTCCGTTAACTACGATGCTCTCTAGATAATTGTATGGTGCGCTCGCTTTCTTTATATAGCGGGGAGGGAATTGACATTTCTGTAAGTCAGAGGGAGGATCCAAAAAAGATATTAAAAACGCTGTGGAGGGCCGTGTTTTTTTCACTCGAAATCTTTCATGCAATCCCATAACTTAACATTTTTTGTAATGAGAGGTTAGGGATTGCTGCTTGAAACAATGCAATTTTAATTCTGGTGCATTTTATTTTATTTGAGCATAATACAGTTAATAATACAAAAATACATTCCCCACCACATTGCAACTGAGCATAATTAGCGCGTTCTCTTGCATTTCTTTGTCTCGCCACAAATTCCCACTTTCCCAGTGTCTTCTCAAAACCTTTTTGTTTGCCCTTTCCACTGAGAACATGACAGGATTTTGCCTGAAGAATGACTTCAACACTTCCTGCTGGAATGTAACTTGCTGTTACTGGAGAGTAACTCCACCACCAGCGCAAAGCATTTTGAATGATCCCGGAGCTTGTTTGACCCTGGGCAATCTATCATCCCTCCATGTTTCGACACTAGTTTTAGACAGAAATATTTCTCATAAAACAGAAGAGAAAATTCTGAAGAAGAAAAAAGATTCAGCACAGAAAAACATTTGTAAGAACGATATGAATCATGACGTTTGTTTGTTATGTAACAACCTAGCATACTTAATGTAATATAAATCAGTACAAATGAGGCCTGGTGGATGAACACATGGACGTGCATTGTTAGTAGCAAATCTGCTCCAGGAAGATTACATCCAACATCCAACAATGGAGTTGAACATATACTATTGTATAAGTCATGCGAAAGCCATCTCCTCTGTTCTTGGTAGGGGGTCCTATGAATGTTGCATGCGGAATCACATTGGTGGATTAACATTTCAGTGAGCTGTGTAAATTGTGGATGACTGGAGGGAGGAGAAGGTGAGAGCAGGGAGGAGATTGTGGGAGGAAGCTGGGCAGATTTCAACACCACCCGCCGAGACGCTGCCTGTTTCGTTTCAGGCTCTAAACACTCGAGCTGGAGAAGAAGAAAAAAAATGAGCGGAGAAGTGAGAAAAGGGACAGATGAAGTGAGACAGACAGAGTGAGAGAAATAAGAAGAAGGAAAGAATACGCGGTGAAAGAGAAGACAACGCTGAGTGAGGACATGGTGTTAGAGAGAGGTGGTTCTAGAGTTAGAGTTAGAGAGAGAGAGAGAGCAAAGGGTAACAAACTAGATTTCACAGCACCTTCTCTCCGCAAGTGTGCAGCACTCAACCCACCAGATTAACACTATTCATTTGTGCCATAGATTTCCACACTTCAGAGGCCGATTTGTTCAGGCACCCTGCTGGGTTGTGCAAAAGTTTGGGCAATCCATCCACTGCCTCAGTTACCGTTCACTTACTCAAAGATGAACATTCTATTTCTTATATGAAGAGGTAACGTGGCCAGTTCTAGCCTTGACCCTATTTTCCTCTTGATTTTACACCAAATGTGTGAAGGTGTTGGAGAGGGCGTGCTGTGCGTGCCTCTCGGATCATTTTGGAATCCAGTGATCCAAGTCTGTTAGAGGCATGTTTATATGGAGCTCACGCACAGCCACAGAAAAACATGAGCCAGGGGTACTTGACTTCACAGAGCATAGCAAATAACTCACCGAGCTGGACTTTTTTCGTGGAAGGAAATGTAGCAGATACATGGGATGTTCGCAGTATAAAAGCATTTAGCGTTTACCTGGAAATACAATTGGTGTTTCTATTTGCATTGGAGTGATAGTATGATCTGAGAGTTATGAACAGTTCAGCCAAGAGTCATTGTTTTCCCTGATTTATTTGAACTTTTTGGGGGTTTGATTTAGAGATAAAAACAAATATGCTGTAACAAGCTAATATTACAGTAACAGCTCAAACTATAATTTTTTTTTATAGTTTTCTGTACCTAAGTATAGTTGCACTCTCAAGTATTGATCATAAAGCATGTTTTGGAGAATTCAATATGTTGTAGGTGTATGAGTCCATTCATAAAACGATGTATTGTGCTTAATAAAAAGTGAAGTATTTTGGTAGAAGTAGCCAAACTACAAGAAAGAAGTGTATCAAGTTAAGTTCAATATATTAGGCATATTTCAAGTATAACTCTTAATTATTGTTGGAGTTGAAGTGGTTGGAGTGCAATGCAAGTAGTATGACACTTTAGTATGAATTAAAAAGTAGACTTGCTATGGTAAAACCAGGATGTGGTTGCATGACACCACCAAAGTCAATGTGCACAGTTATTAAGAATTTAACACTTAAAAACTCAGCTCAGGACTGTGTTAGTAAGGTGGGGTTAGATTTAAATGACAGTGGCTTTACAACATATATACCCAAATAACCACATCGTTGTTAACATATTCTGATGCAAATGTTGCTAGATCCTGACTGGTGTGACATCACCTTTTTCGAACTGAGTCCCATTCACTTTAAACCAAGAAATGACAAGAAAAGAAAGAAAACAAAAGATACAGAAATTTCCTCAGAAAGAAATATCAAAAACAGTTCTAACTTTGGCAGAAAAATGTGTGTTAACGTCGGACCCTTTGCCTTTTTTAGGGCCTTTACAGTTAACTGAAGCTGAAGCTATAATAGTCAGTTACAGTACCTACTTACTTAGTTATTGTCCTCCTTTGCAGAGTTCCGGGGTAAGAGCATTTACTTTAATTTGAGATATTCTTATCAAAGCAGCCTTTCTGTGAACTGCAGCGCTAATTGAGTGTTTCTTTGTCCGGGCTTCCGAGCAACTGCAGCCGTTCTCCCCCCTCACTGAGAAGGGCTCGGCACTGGAACATAACAGCAGCTTGACCCTCTGTCTGCTCTTGTAGCTGCTTTTTTTTCTGCCAGGTTTCCGGCTCCCTGCCGAGTCCTCGTCTCACTGCTGAAATTAAAATGAGGTATTTATCTCTATTCTGGTCTAGGAACCCGCTTTCAAGAATAAACCCACCTTTCATGCTCTCTCTCTTTTCTTACTGTTGTTCTTGTGCTCCTGGTAGGACTCGTGTTCTGCTGATGGCTTGTGGGTGTATGAATGTAAATGTGTGTGCGATACCTGTGTTGCGTTTACTATATAAGGCAAAGAAAGGAAGACATATAGAGAAAGTACTGGGTTAAAAAGGGTATTAGAAGAAATGACAGCGGCTCAAACATATGATACTAGTTGCCATGGCAGCCAGCACTTATTTTTTGAAGTCCATTATAATAGAGATTAGTGGTAATAAGTGTTGGACTAATGCTCTGCCGGTGTTTCTGTGAGTAGCAGGAGTGTGTGAATTATACAAGAACTTTTTCTGATTCAAATAACGTTTTTCCCTAATTCTCTAAATCAGCTAAATCAATGTACAGTATACAACTGTGTGCAGTCAATTTAATTAAAACAAATGTACTGCTAAATGATGAAATACAAATACATAGACAGCACAATTACAACTAATGATCATACACATGGAGAAAATCATTGTTCCTATTAAAAGTGCCATATTGTTATAAAATGAGATTCCCATGTCTTTTTTAATTATGAAGCAGGTTGAGGTGCTATGTAAATACTGTGAAAGTATCAAAACGCTGAATCCACAGAGAAATGCACACAGCCGGGGGGCCTGGGTAGCTCACTTGGTTGAGCGTGCGCCCCATGTACAAAGGCTCAGTCCTCACCACAGCGGCTGCGGGTTTGATACCAACCTGCCGGTACAAACGGTGCAGAGACGCCGAGAGACTCAGAGACCCGGAAACGCTGACCAATCAGAGCAGACTGGGCTTTTTTCTGAAATGAAGCGTTTCAGACAGAGGGTGAATACATATTATACAGACAGTATTAGAAAAAGAATGTGTTTTTTTCTTTAAAGCATGTAAACATGTTCTAGTAGAAACCCTAAATACAAATATGAACCTGAAAATGTGCATAATATGGGACCTTTAAGGATTGGTAATTTATGTTGTTTTTTTCTGTGATCAATGATTTATTATTTTTTGGAAAACAAAGCAAAAAACTATAGCCTTCTGACAAAAGAATGGAATGAAAGTTGCCTGCATGCATTTAAATTTGATGCTGTATTGCAATTATTGCTACATTTGTGTAAATAATAATTATTACATATGCTCGAAGATATTTATGTGCATTTACACATGCCAACAGCCTAAGAGATCAACATTGTCTTTCGAGATCTGTGTGGTGTCCCCTTTCTTTTTGAAACTTTTACAAAACCAGATGCTCTCCATTCTGTCAATAGTTAAAGGTACTCTAAGCGATGTCACGCTTTTTTTAGGCTACAACATTTTTTGTCACATACGGCAAACAACTCCTCACTATCCGCGAGCTGCCTGTCCCCTGAACACGCTGTAAAAAAAAAAAAACGTGGTCTCTGTAGACAGCCCAGGCTCCACAAACGGCAACAACCTGCACCACCAAACATAACAAACAGTGTTCCAGCCAACAACCGACAAGAAGGATTTGGGGGTGGAGGGGTGGGGGGTTGGTGCGCGGAAGGGAGGGGGAGGGGACGGGATGAGGAGGAGGAGGGAGGGGCCAGCTAGCCTCCGTTTTGTTTGAAAATACTTCAACAAGAAGTGACATCACCCAACATCGCTTAGAGCACCTTTAACAGTAACAAAGAGCTGCAGAAAGAGAAGAACTTACTTTGTAATCTCAAACTCCCTTTCCAGTTACGTCGTTCATTTTTCCTTTCTGTTTTCCTTTCTCTCTCAGTCCTACCGTCCCTTTCTTTTATTCCCTCTACAGACCATTTCAACACATTGACCTTTTTTATTCTGTCTTAGCTGTCCCTGCGCTTTCCGTCTCTCTACGCTTTGTGCTCTTTTCTGCCTAGCATCTGCGACGAAGCAACTTCATCCACGAAGAGCTTGAAAAGGCATCTTGAAAAGGCTTTGCTTGGCAGCCTCGGACGGAAAACAAATTAGGAGTTCACAACTTCAAACGGAGCCTCACCAAGGCAACCCCTACTCTTCTGCCAAGGGTTTGCCTCGCTCGCTCTAAGACAACCCGTGAGAAGCGTTTTAATAAGCACAAGCTCCATCTGAAGTCCTTTGGCGTAAGAAAAGAAGGATAGTATGGCTACATTTATAATCTCCCTTTCATTTGACTATGGATTTGTTGCCTTCTCAGACACTGTCCTTGGAAACTACTGTTAATTGTGAGCTAAGTCTAAGATGGTGCGCCACAACTGACGGCAGACAAAAGTGTTGTCACTTTATTACACCTTAGTCCAATCTCTACTGCACCACAAATGAGCAGAAAAGTTTGCTGACTGGTCTGGCGTGAGATTCTGGAGCAGACGGAGAAAAAAAAAAAAAGATGCTCCAAGTTTCTCACACAAGTCTCTACAGTATTCTGAAGCCAAGAGCTTTACTCACTGAAGAAATCTGCCTGAGAAATGTCAGCAATTACTCCCGTCAGCCGTCTTCCTATTCCCTTGTTTACCTAGGAGACTATAGCTCGCTATTATTGATCTGCAGTGTGTAAAAGGTCACAGGATTGAAGATGACAGCAGCCGCAGTAACCATGGAGACTCCCTCTCTTTGTGTCCGTGGCCGAGCACAGTATCAGTCCAAGGATAAAACTTTGATGCTCGCTGCTTTGTTGCTCTACAGGTGAGCGAGTTATACCCTCCTTTCTGTTGATGATATGCCCCCGACTTTAGTACAAACGTATGGACGCAGGATAAAAAATAACTCTCAGCGACACATACACACAAGCAGCTTAAAGTCTAACCACCCGATCATTTAATTATTGATTTAAGCCCTTTGGGGACATTGATGTTTGTTCGCTGCTAGCAGGGAGATTATTTTACAATCTCTCTGGTGTTCCTTCAACTTGGATCAGATAAGATCTGATTCAGATGCTGTTATATTTATCAAATATGATAAATGTATGGCACTCAAAACCACAAAACTAATGCTGAAATAACAGCAGAGCAATTCATCCCCTATGAGAGCGAAGTCCGACTGATGTTCACCGCTCTGAACATCAGTCGGACTTCGCTCATGCCGCTGTTCTCACTTAGCCACGAGAGGGCAGACTTGCGAACGTGCCTCCAATATATTCACCTGTATATACACAGATGCTATATTTAAAATCTCATGCAAATCAAATGATAGTGATTTTCCTACAGCCTACTTTGTGTGATACGTCTGTATGACTACAGGCAAGTTAACTGCTAGCTTGGCAGGCAGGTGGTATTCCTGCTGAGTTTTCATATTTGTTTTAGTAGTAGTAGCATTGTAGTAATGTCAGCATTGTAGCAATGACAACTAGCTGGTTGCTAGCAATACATTATTATTTGAACTAAACTAAACACAACTTTTAAAGCGGCAAAGTGCGTGACTGGATAAAAAAACGGATAGAAACAGATATCAACAACAAGTTGTCTGCAAAACGTGTACACCATCTGCATCATGTTGTGGTGACACAATTTTGCTTGGAACCCGCTGCACGTCACCGATACAGTGGAGTTGCAGTTGAAAAAAGCTGCCTGTGGAAACCCAGCGTAAGGTTAGGGATGGATAATGCAAGAAGAGGAATATAAAATGCCACACTCCCAATATGGAACCATTTCGAGCATTTAAGTTTCTTCGTGAGGGAACAATCTCATTCTCCAATATTCGATTATTTGATTTTTGCATGTTTCGTCAATTCCAAGTGGGCATAATCTTGGGTGAGTAAATGTATGCAACCCGAAGCATCCAGCGGGAGTGAATGCTCCAGGAAGAGGCCTCTGCACTCTGGCCCACTCAGCACGAGCTTGACAGCTGGTAGTTGCACCGCCAGGAGGTTTTTGGAAGGAAGGCTATTTCCCTACTATATAAGTGCTGTTGCTAGAACATGTAAATGCATGACACTCCTGGCCCTGATCCTACCTCTTTTGATTTCTTTTCCAGTCAATGCAGCAGAGTTGATGGGAGTGACTAAAGACAACTATTTTTGTAAACACCTAGAAAATAACAGTGGACCCTCCAACCTGGTCAAAATTGGTGAGTCACTCCCTTGACATTGCCTATTTTGTGAGGTCTGACTTTTCATCTTCTATAATGGCTTCAGATAGGAGTCTATCTAATGGAATAAAATGGGCCCTTAGTTATTTTAGGGTTAAAGCTATCATATACTTGTGTTTCATGTCAAACTAGAAGGGACATCAGAGAGTGCAGACCTCCGCCAAGGCATATTTCACAATGTTAATGCAGAGTGAATTTTCCCACTCAGATACTATTTTTTCCCATTAATCTGACACCACATGAATGCAGCACAAACACCCTTTTTTTGCAATGTTAACCAAAGTGAAAAACAATGTATCTATCTGCTCCCTGATTCGCATACGCTCCAGAATCCTTGTTCCGTGCTACACCTTTCCACCAAGTTTCATATTAATCGGGCCAGTAGATTTTCTGTAATCCTGCTGACAGACAAACATTCCAACGAACAAACGGACAAACCGAAAAACTAAACCTCCTTGGCAGAGGTAAAAGTAATTATTGAGGATAGTTTTTTGTTTGACATTTTGGACTACAAGCTTATTCTTGCATAGAGTTACATGAGAAAATTGATACCCCTCTCGTCCAACAAAACATGGGGGAAAAGCTAATCTGGATCTGTCAAAACTCTACCAGCACTTCTAATATTATTTGTTTAATCCATGCAATGGCTGAAGTGTAAAAATTCCAAATTGTAGTTTTCGGGTGATTATGTGCCGGAAGACTCTCAGCTGGGCGCAGTGACTTCCTGGAATCGTGTCATCTCTGTGCGGTTGCTCAGCAACTAGTGGCTTAAATGAATGAGATATGACATGTATTTAGTGTAATTAGTTAGCTGTAGCGGTGCTGGAAGACGTATTTTGTTAGCTTTATCCATGAGCCATACTAGCTGTTTCCCTATTTCTAGTGTTGGTGCTAGGCTAAGCTAACCGGCTGCAGAATGCTTATGCTGTAAAGTGAATATGTTTTAATACAAGTAGTATTTCACACATTTTATTTCCATTACAAGAGCCAGGATGAGACAGGAGGTGTCTTACTTCTACTGTTTCCTCTAATTTCTACAGTTTCTTCTCCAAAATAACACTTTGAAGAATTAGTTATTATTCTGTGTTGTTATACAGTAGACTATTGAGGCCTGTGACTTAAGTCAAGTCTTGCCAACAGAAAGCAGGATGCTTAAGCTAGCTATATTCATAACAATGAACTTGGAAAATAAAGCTTAATTTTAAACATCTAAATATTTTAGTTTATCTGTGCCCTGTCTGATATGTGCTCAGTTGCTATGAATATGAGGAAGGGAAAGTGGCAAACATCGCATAATGTCTATAAAGTAATGTGGACCATTTTTAATAATTAATGTTCGTGGCTGAATATTTTTAAGAAATGACCCCTCTAAAACAAAAGGGGGAAACCACAGTCCTCATTTGCAGATGTATTATTTTATAACAGGTATTTTATACACAAAATAAAAATTAAGATAATTGAATGTAATTATATGTGTTTCATTATTTCTACAATTCTATTTTTACATATCAACCATTCCAAGAGTGACCGGAGATAGCAGGGGCACCATTAAAGTGACATAAATCCAACCATTAGTAAAGCAACATGTCTGTTTTGGAGCAATTTGCAGCTTCTCATTGCACCATTTCATGCATAATGTAATGGTTTTAGTCTGGGTGATCAGAGCAGAAAAGAAGTGAAGGGAGATCTCGGCTAACAGCTCGTTATGCCATGCGTTCCATTAGCTCATCAGTGAGCAGCCAGTCAGCCATTAAGTGTAATATGTTATTAAATATTTATTTGGTCCAAGGCCACTGCTGGGCTACATTAGATCAGCCTGTTCGTCATTAGAGGACATTGGCTACATTATGATTGCAGGGTGTGAAGCACAGACAGCATGTTTGAGTTAAGGTTACAAAGGGCAGAGAAAACCCAAACACCTGCTGATTCACTCACAATCACTGAAATTGTTCTTGGAAGATGACTGATGACTGTCGGTGCTTCTCATATTACATTTTTGTTGACCTGAGACCTAAACTGCTCGAGTTTCTGCTCTGCATCCTCTTGTTATCGCATGTTAGATGTTATAGTTTTTTTCGCGACAAGGCAAGCAAACCAAGCAATTGCTTGGTTGCATTTTATTCTTAACCAGTCGTTGTCTTGGGGCCCCAGGCCAGCTCGGGGCCCCAAGACAACGACTGGTTAAGAATAAAATGCAACGACAAACTGTGAGCGCTCCTTTGATAGTCAATGCAGTAAAGTGCAATGACACTGTTATCGGCATCCCCCTCAAGGGGCCCCTCTCCTGATCTCTGCTGCCGGCAAAATACAAAACCTCCTCGGTCGGCAGTCATCATGAAGCGGAATTATGCTTCAGGAAGCCAGAAAAGGAAGAAGAGAAAGGAAGAGGAGGATAAGAAAAAGCAAGATAGTGGTAAGTGATAAATTACACTGGATAAAATAGCTCTACTTGTCTAACAAAAATATGTTTATGTTAGCTAACGTTACCTGTAACCTGCCTGACGGCAAATGCTGCTGGTAACGACCAACTTTTTTTTCGAACGGACGGAATATGGTTACATACTACTGTAATATGTTTTTTAACGGGATAAGGAAGACGCAGATCTGTTCTAGAATCACTGTTTATCGCATTTAATGACATGACATTGCTATAGCTTTGTAATAGGTTTTGATGAAAGTGGCATAACGTTAGCATGCTATACTAGCCTAACTATTCCACCCTGATAATCTATATACCAAATGGGGGTTAGGAAAACCACACAATATATTCCGTGCATCAAACATTAGCTTGGGATGTTTTTAAGCATTAGTAACCCTTAACAACGTGTTAGGAATATCTGGTCCGTCTATCTATGTAATGTTTATAGATGTTTTAAAAATGGTTTCTTAAAGATTTACAAAAAATGTTTAATCATTACCCGATACCTAATATATTATATGATATATATAATGTGTGTTACAATACAATAAACCGTTAATTTACAGCACTACTAATAATTGGTAAACATTTAATTATAATTTTATTGTTTGTTAACAGTAAAAAGAATGTTTGCTAACAGTTAAATGACAATTAACTAAAGATTAAATATCTATCAATTTACCATCTATTAATGATTGTTATTATAAAGTGTTACCATCTTTTCTTTCTCCCTCAGGGTGCTTTGCTTACATTTCTCAGCCCTCAGGCTCTTCCTAAGGATACCTCCACTGATGAAGGTAGAGTGAATTTCTCTCACTGAGCTGAGCTGTTAATAGTGACCTCTTTCAATATGCTAACAGTGAAATGGTAAAACGTACTTCACAGGTAATTTCAGATTTTTTTTTTTCAATTATTTTCCCAGCTACACCATCAACTTCATCCTCAACATCAACAGATGCATCACTTCTCAGTGCTGATGTTTCCTCTATAGCACAAGGTACCACCACAAGCTCTATAATTGTAGCTGATATCCTGCACAGCCCAGAGTTTAAACTGATAAGTGTGTGCTGTCATATTGTTAGAAAAAAACAGTGCAAATCGCTATTGAATTCCCACCAAACTGTGTAAATACCAGTCACTTTTGCCCATGGACATTTCAGAATTTTTACTATACAGTAGTGCCTGTCAAATTTCTAGGTGCACAGTTTATGCAACAGCAGTTTATGCACTGTAAACCTTTTTTTATTTATATAAAGTGTGGGTGAACTTAAACTTTATGGCTATGCTGTGGTTCCTGTAGGCTTTGCGTGCGTGCGGGGCGGGGGGTTGGGGGGGCCTCCATGTCCATTTTGCTTGGGGCCCCCAAATTCCTTCAAACGGCCCTGGCCACACTAGCGGCGGCCCACCACTTTGGTTTAGATTGAAATACCTCAATAACTTTTTTTTTTTTTTAACAGACATTCATGTTCCCAGAGGATACATCGCACTGACTTCGGTGATCCCCTGACTTTTCCTCCAGTGCCACTGTGAGGTTGATTTTTTTTAACAGATATTGGTTGAATTGCCATGAAATTTGGTACACTTATTCATGTCCCTGCAAGATTATTTGTAATTTGGTGATCCCCTCACTTTGCATCATATTCAGGTCCAAATTTCATTTTGTCCAATACTTTGGTTTATGACCACACACCTGAAACTACTGATATTCCCATCAGCCTCAGCTGTGCTCGGTGCGCTAGTGCTAATTAGCTAATATTTATATGCAAAACTCTACACTTGCTTAGCATCAGCATGTTTGCATTGTCACTGTGTTAGCATGCTGACAATAGCATTTAGCTCAAAGCACTGCCGTGCCTTAACATAGCCTCACAAGAGCCGCTACAGTACTACGTTTGATTTTATAAGCTGCATCAACGTATATTTCATGAATCCCAGTAAACGAAAGCCATAGTGAAACAAAGCGGTGTACTTTGTTTATTGCCCTATTTTTCATCCATATAATTCATAATTGTGTAAAAATTCTCAATTGTTAAGTGTAATCTTAATCAAAATGTGTCTAATTTTATTTCTCATGTCATTTTAATGTCTTTTTTCACAGTATTACATATTGTCCCCTAGAAAATTATTGATGGACTCTTTGGAAAAAAAAAAAAACCTTCCACACTAACCTTCCTCTATGGTCTGAACTTCTTCCTGTGTGGGCGGAGCCCTGAATCTATACAGGAAGCCAGCTCACCTGTGGCAAACAATAAAGAAGCAGGCAGGCCTTATGGGTGAAAATATATGTAAGTTTTCTTTGTTTGATAGCTTTATGGTTTGTTACTTGCTGCTGCATACATGAAGTTTTAGTTGTGGTTATGTTGTTGTTTTGTTGTTTTTTGTTGAAGTATCAATTTATTGCTCAGACAATCCTGGTTTAAACACTGCACTGTTAAAGTGTTGGGGTGTACGGGCTGCATAGTGTTAAGAGTGTGTAAGCTCCTATCTTGGCTTGCTGGCCTTCAGACCAATGACCGTATATATAGTCCCAGGTGAACCTACTGTAATTCCACCCTTCTTCCACACTTGAAAGACCTCATGGGATTCACGCTGAACTTTCCTGCTTTCAAGAATTTCGTGGAACCATTATCACTTCTGTCTTTTCCTGCCGTTACACAGGTCCACACAGAGAATTTCTGAATCCAGACTCATTGTTTTCTGATAAAGGATTAATGTTAGTGGATGAACAACAAGTTTCCCTGCAACAATTGGCTGCAAAAAGACTTTGTAGAGGTTGGCAGCTTACTGCTGGTATTTCGGAGCACTGTATTGATAACGTTTGCTGCACTGCACCGGTCCTCAACATTTAACTACTGCAGAACTACAGTACATTTCCACGTAGAACTTGACCCATATGATCTGACCAATTAAATATGTATATGTGTAGCATTATTCCAAAGCTCAGCACCATGTCTTGTGATTGTTTTTGGACAGTAAGTTGTCTCTTTTAATATCTCTTGAATCTCTTGAAGTTCTTTCAGTTTCAAACCTGTTGACTGCAGCATTTATATTTAGAGACTTAATAATGAAAGAAGCACTAACACACAGCATAGGTCCTGCAGTACTTTAGCTTGTGTATTGGGTGAAACTGTTGCTTTATACTGTAATTATATGTATTTATTGATACTATCCTCTAGCAGCGAAAGCAATGTTCTTTCAGCAGTATGGGTAGCTCCGTGCTCCTGAAATAATAAAGGCAGATGTGTGTGTGTGTGTGTGTGTATATGTGTTTGCGCGTGCGTGCGTGCGTGCGCGCAGTTGTGCATCTGTGTGTTTGTATATGCTTTTTATGGACTCAATGAGGCACAGGAGGAGTGCTAAAAAGTGGGTCTTTTACTATACAAACACATACCACAGTATGGTGCTGCTATGCTGAGCTGTGCTGGGTGACTCAACAGGGTTTAGACTATAGACCTCACTGCAGGATGCATTTAGACACGCGCACACACACACACAGCAGGTTTCAGCCACAGCTCATTACTGCCGGTTGAAGTGGAGTGCAGCACACACACTGGGATTAAATAGGTAAATAGCTCAGACAGTCATTGTTTTTGTGTGTAATTGTGGATGGCCATACAGTACAGGAGAGGTCATTAGTGATTACTGACTGACTAACCTACACACACACATACACACACACACTCTCTCGTTTCGCTGTATACACATACACCTCAGTCACCCTGTATGTCAAAGCCGGAGGTTGGATATCTATATCCACAGCGGCAGCACCAAGCATTCCTCACGCACCTCTGAGCGATAGCCACATTATACAGTGCCGAAAATCCTGTTCCAGCTTTATCAATATCCGGCCCTGCAGCCCAAAACCCCACCGCAGCCAACAGAAAAATATGACTGCATGCTGTAGACGGAGAATATTCATCATCACTTGGGACGAAAGGTTGGCTCTGGGGAAACTGCAGGTTGTTTGTTCAAGCCAGACAATGTTGTGTTTGTTTATTGTTGAGGTCTCCAGCCAGCTGGCTTCCCATTTATTACCACAGGATAGGAATAATGGACAGCCTTGCAGTTTCTGGTGTTTTTTTCCTCCCTAATATTTTTTTTGTTTTTGATTATTTTTTTAGGCCTTTATTTGTATAGGACAGTTTAAACTTGAAAGGGGGGGAAAGTTGAACCCGTGGCCGCTGCGTCGAGGAGTAAACCGCTATATACTACTACTATACTACTCTACCAGGTGAGCTAACCAGGTGCCCTTTTCCTCCCTAATATTGGTTTGTCTGAGCACAATGTCTCTGATTCAGCAGCACCATGGCATGCTTAATGCAGTTCCAGGCATTCCCAGCTGCGATCTGTCCCGTGTGACAGCAGTGTTGTGCTGCTGGCCTGAGTGCTGCTCAACTGGTGCTGCTGAGATAGTTGCCTTTCTCACCTTGATAAAAGCTGCTGAAAGACTGGCGAGAGGATGCTATTCATGTACTACCCTGTCAAGATTTCACTGCATTCGAGCTGGTGAGTCATTTCCTCCCAGATTGTTCTCATCCCCACAACATGTAGGCTTTTACAGTTTGGTGTGTGGTGGGCAGGGTTACCTCGTGGTCAGAGAGATCATTCACTCACAGGAAAGTCAGTGTTTTGTCAACATCAAGGTGCTTGAGGAAATTAATTGGACAGGCGTTTCATATCTGATTTTCAAAGGTGGAACGTGACGATCAAGGCTGATTTATTATTTATTTTTTTTATTCTCATGCATGTGCACACAAATACACATGGAAGCTGTTTCTCTGCTTCTCATTTTATGCTAAGCTAATTGCCTTCTGGCTTCAGCTTGATATTTAGCGTACACATATGAGCGTGGTACTGATTATCTCCAACTTTCGGCAAGAATGCAAATGAGTGTTTCACAAAATTTCAAACTATTTTTGTTTTAAAGCTTTAGTGCGTAACTTTTTGATATTAATGAACGTCTGTTACATTCAAGCCATTACCAAATGAGCTGCTACAAAGCTAATTAAGACTATCAGCTCCACACAACTCTCTCTGTATTTCTCAGTATGGCTGTGTTCAGAAGATTGTGGCGTCTGGTCACTTTTGCATCTTCTAAAGAGTCCATCATGTTTTTTTAATCCTAAGTGTCCTCCTTGGCTACTAGCAACTGTGTGGAGGAGGGGTGGGGGCAGTGCGCGGTCAGGCTTGTATCATGTAGCTTTAAACAATGGCATGACATTTAGACACTTGAGACATCCATCAATGATTTCATTGAGGTTGTCATAAGCAGGTAGCATTTATGGCCAAAATGTAACTGATGAAGCATGCATCATGAAGTTGTCCAGTGGAAAAGTAAGAGTATACCCACTTTCTAAAAACAAATTCTTCATATTCTTAATTCATCACACTATAAAATGTTTGTCATTTGAAAATCTTTTTTTATTTGATTCATTAATGGATTGATTTATTCTATTAGTATTTGTTTTTTATAATCTCATTTTCAAGCATGGCCATGAAACAATCACTGGAGAAAAGTGTATAAAAAAATATAATAGAGAGCAATAAAATATGACAGATGTTGTGGAACTACACTAAATAGTGGTAAATAAAAATGTTTCTGCTAACAAATGCAGATGAGGATTGACAGTGCAGCTCTTACTGACTGAACTGCCAAACTTTCACCTCCAGAGAAGCCGGGAGGAAAAGAGTGGAGTGTATGTGGCCATCAGAGCCTGGGCTGGCATGTAGAGCCAGACTGTGGCCTCTTGATGCTTACTGTATTCCTGAACTGACAGTTTCTGCTGCCCGGGCAGTGAACTCTTGCATCTGCCACATTTTTCTACTTTAAATACTCTGAACGTACTGTAATATAACATCATCCTGCAGTATTCAATTTAAAGATTTTAGAGACTGAAGGAGGATGTTCTCTCTTGCTCTGCTGTCTGCTCAATGTGTCATATTGGAGGAAGCCGGCGATGTAAGAAGTGTAATTGTACAATAGGGCTGGGTATAGTCACTGATTTCCTAAATCGATTTGATTCCGATTCACAAGGTCCTGATTCTATTAGATTCAGAGATTAGATTCAGTAACAGTTTCAAAGCCACATTTGCTTGGGCATGAAAGAGAT
The DNA here is from genome assembly GCA_023631565.1 of Gymnocephalus cernua. Classification (NCBI taxonomy): domain Eukaryota; kingdom Metazoa; phylum Chordata; class Actinopteri; order Perciformes; family Percidae; genus Gymnocephalus; species Gymnocephalus cernua. The sequence continues at coordinate 16,274,804 of CM042447.1, read as the reverse complement.
TCTACATTGTACAAGGTTCCCTCTAACCTGGAGCATTATTAAAAGTATGAATCTTTACATTAAGAATTGACCCCAAAGACTCTACAGTCAGGGAGTTTTGAGTGACATTTCATTTAGTCTCACTTTGCCAGACGCTCCTCCACGAAGGAGGGTCTGGCTGGTTTATTGGTATTTCTTTAAACCAATCACAATCGTCATGGGCGGCACTAAACTGCACGGAACCGCTGCAAAATAGCCTCGGGAAGGAACTTGCTGGTGGAACGTGTACTTTCAAAAGTTGTTTTAGTTGTGCGAGAGAAAACTCAGATTGGACAGATAGTCTAGCTATAGCTGTCTGAAGTTACCCTGCAGGAATCTGAGGAGCAGTTAACCTTAGTCAACATACATCGACTGGAGTATAAAATTACAACACAAAGAAAGCGAAAGGAAACGGACATCTGTGACAAGACATGCATCTGGTGGAATTTCCTGAGGCACCGGAGCAATCCCGGAAGTGGAACATCATGGATATAGACTACATTTCATTCAGATATATTAAGGTGAGAGTCTAAGGGACCCCTTTTAAAATGGCCATGTCAGTTTTTCCCCTTGCCATTACATAGCCTATCTTTGGAGCGTTGTTAAGTGACCTTCCCGACAAGCTAGCATGACATAGTTGCTGCCAATGGATTCCTTAGGCATTTTAGTTTCAAATGATACAGACAGATCAATTTATTTTTAAAAACCCAGTCCTGTTGCACAGTGCTGTTCCCTTCTACTCTTATCTTGTTGCACACTTAAATCATGCAGGAGTTTTTGTCATTCACACAAAGTGTGTTGTGTCTTGTTGAACGTAGATTAGTTGAATGAATATTGCTCTTGTTGCAGCACACCGCGTTGTTAAATGCTGTGATCGCAGCAGAAATTGCTTTCTTGAGTCTTCGTAGTTATGGTCTTGTGTTGCAATATTTTGCCCAATTGGGGCAAATCAAATTTCTTGTGAAGGGGGCGAGTTTGGTCATTGGAGATGCCGTTTAGCTTATTTAAAGTGGGATCATTATAAAAGGTGTTTATCTGTTTGGTTCTGATGAGTTTACTTACTGTTACAAGGTTCGTTTATCTGTCATTTTACAGCACAATCATTTTATTTTTATTTATTTTTTTAGTCTTTTGCCCGCACATTCCTGGACAGACAGATTAAGCCAAAATATGTGTCTATTTGCACCCGCGGTACGACTAGCCTCGGCCACACAGCTGAGCTATTCACACCCTGTGACGTAACAACAAAAACACGTTGCTCGCGTGCACCTAAATCAAGGCCGACGTTCATCTTCCTTGACAGCAGAAACTGGCATATTGAGAAAGTTTTGTCTCTAAAGTTTACAACAATTGAATTTCTAGTGGAAAATGGATACTACAGTTGGGCTTTCTGTCTTCAGTGAAAGCATACAACCATTACTTTGTTAGTTAGTAGGCTACCTATTTTTTGTATACAGTATGGTTACCTAGCAACCAAGGCTTGTAGACACCAAGTCGTCAACAGTTGTACTATGTTCTACAAGAACTGCTAGGTGAGTGGTTAGAACACTGAGCTGTGGTCTGGGAGTCCAGGGTTTGATCCTCTAGTGAGGAGATCTTGTTTTTTTTTCATTTTGGATTGGATAATTTGCATGTCATTGTGCAAGTCGGGGCCCATGAATGGGAAAACAAATGTCAGGGTGGTAGGGGAAGACTCATGAATATTCATTATGGGACTCATCCCTGAATGGCTAGTACTCGTTGCCTGCTCTGGTTGGGTTGATTAGGTTTAGGCAAGAGGAGTGGGATTGGTTATGGCTAGGGTAAGAATAATACTAATAAAAATTAATTGAATTTGTATAGCGCTTTTCACGGACTCAAAGTCGCTTAAGAATGTCAGGGCGAGCCAATCCGTGATGAGTTCTCTAATGAATATTCATGAGTCTTCCCCTACCCCCCTTTAAAAAAAAAAATATTGCGGCCCGCACAAGTGTATGTATCAGCGTCTCAATGAAGTGTGCGAAATATTGGACACTGCAACGATAATATTCCCAAAAGGTGTAATACATAAGTAGTATGGATAACTGTGTGTAAATACGTTATATGCCAAGGTAAATGCACAGGGGTGCAAATAGCATACATTGATATTTGTACCAGACGGGGTATTAATAGAACACATTGCTGTGTGCACCGGGGTACAAATAGCATGCACTGCTAATTGTACCAGGGGTGCAAATAGCATCACCCAATATTAAATTCTTTGTAATACAGATTTAGGACATAATGATCTAGATTAAACTCATAACTGATGCAAGAAAAACATCAGCAGTAGCCTGTGGTATTGAATTTCAGTTAATGTTCATGGCATTTTACAAACTTGATATAACCATGTTAAATTGCTGCAGGCAGCACTTTAATCATTGTCTGTTGAGCTATGGTTCCAGTTCACCTTCTATTTGTTTCTAGTTCTATTCTCGGCATTCCAAAACTGCTGTTTCTGCTGCCTGAAACATAGAGTGAACTGCGCCTCGCCTGTAAAGTGGACGAGAGCAGGCGGCAGCAGCAGTGGGCGGTGACAAAAGTCTGCGGTCAAGTCGGACAGTTTCCAGCCGTTTCCAGCAGCCTTCAGGCTGAACAGGAAGTCACAGAAACACTGTGGTCCGATTTTAATAAAATGTTATCAGACCCATATATCAGCTTGTACACAGTCTCCAGTTGTTTTTATTATGACAGAGTTGCTGTCAAAATACTCTACATACGATCTGTTGCTGATTTTAATTAACAACACACTGTAGATGATCCGTAATCTGAACAGATTTAGTCTTTCTGATTTCTAAATGTAACTACCGGTCACACAACATGTGGTTTGTACAGAATAAGCCTTTAAATCAGACAAATAGCAGTTAAAATCCCTCCAATTCAAAATAAACAAAAGTTTATATAAAACGTCATCATGTTGAGTCGATTCTGAACCAATCAGCTGTTTGATCAGCTGAGAGGCCGGCGTTTCCCAGCATGCTCTGTGTCCTCCTGGGTCTTGCAGTCGGTGAAAAGCAACTGCGCTGCGTGCGTCTCAGATCTGCGGCCGCCTTGCTCTCGTGAGGTTATCGTTGCCCACATGTGCATGACGTCAGAGCAAGTCGGGCGCAAGTCGGACATAAATCTAACCGGCAATTATGATCCTCACTGCACAGTATGCTGTTTGTAAGGTTAGTTAGTAAGTTTGCCATTTTAGGGCACATTTTAATTCAAGGTTCTTCACTATTTCATCACTATATTTCTAGCTTGGGTCATGCCTTCTGAACTTTTTGAAATCTCATGACACCATAGTGTAATAGTGAACAATATGTTATGCTTTCCTGGAGTATTTCTGGGGCATATCCTCCTCGTATGAAGCGGCATTGGCCTATTTAGTGTGTATGCCGTGTGTGGTCAGGCCCACAGGGTCCTCTCCTCTGCTCTGGCTGGTCGATAGAGCTTTGCAACCAGGGAGCAGAACAGCAGGAAGACAGAGTTGATAATGAAAAGACCTTCACCAAATAGTCTTACTGTTCTCTTGTGGGTCCTCGGGGTACTGGTCACAAACATGTGAGACAACATTTATCCATATAATGTCACATATATTGTCTATCCATATAATGCAATGCCCTCAATAGGTTTTAAATCGTCTTCCTCCCCAGAAAAGGAGGTTCTTCTGACTATTACAGGTTCTAATCTATGTTAAATGTTTTATTTGTTTCTGTTTTATATGAAGCTGTGTAAATCCACATCTATGATCACCATTTTCAGAATGACCCCAGAGAATCACATGCCTTTGATTTTGCGCTCAAACGTTCCAACCTCCTGGGTCGTTGTGCATGCCTGACACAGCTGAAATCATAAAAAATGCATTTAGTGTACGTAGATCACAAGCAGCTACTACTACGGCTGAGTGGTGAAGGCAGCGCAGGAGAGAACAGATTGTATTGAAGTAAGTTCAAAGGATCAGTTAGTCTCAACATCTCTCTTAAAATTATTCTTGTACTATTTAAATCATCCTACAGGAAGTTAAAGTCTCATTTTAATTCTATTTTTTTTCTGACCTGTGTCTTGCATGTTTGCTTTTTTGGAAACTCATGTTGTTATGTTAGGATATATTAACACAATGTGCTATAGTCTTTACTTCATCCTAATGAGGATTTTATGGTTAACATGTCTACTTCTTTCTCCATCAGTCATCCGCCCCACCAGCTGGCGAAAACTGGCTTCAGAGACTACGCATTCTTGATTCAGAGCTTTGAAGAATCGATAACAATCCAGGGATATCCGGTGAGTTGAGGGCTGAGAGCCAAATCAATTCACCCCCTTCAAAAATCAGTTGGTATGGATAGAGCGTTGCAGATAAAACGGAGCTCAAAGCAGAGGCGCATGCAGATAGAAAGTAGTGAAGAGGTACTAGAACATAGTAGTGACCTCTGTAGTGTAAATCTGATGAAAGAATTTATGTCAGGCAATATGATTGACTTTGCTGTGGAAAGTTGGATTTCAGACTAAGATACTTGCCCTAAATACTAAATAGTTGCATTACAAAGTTCTTAAATTAACTTTTTTTGTTTTCTGTTAGCTACATGGTAACGGTTAGCCTAGAAATCTAGACGCACCCTAGTGGCAGCAAATAAGCCAGGGTCGTCTAGCAACTCTACGTTGGCTTGCGAGCTGGAAAAACCAAACTCTAGTCAGGCCAATCACATCGTGTATAGAGTCGGTGGGCTTAACATAATGACGGCAGAGTTGCGACGGTTCAGCGTGAATTCCCTGCAACTTGAAAACAAAGAAGATGGCTGCTGCTGCTGGCGAACAGCGGTCTTTCGAATCGGCTTTGGCCGCGACTCTGGAAGACTTGGAGTTAAGCTTTTCTTTGAGAAAAGAACAAAACGCCACTGAAGTCATTCTTAAAAAAGGAAGATGTGTTCGGAGTTTTGCCAACCGGATACAGCAAAATATGAATCTATCAGCTAGCGTTTAAGCTTACAAACAATTAAGAAATGCTTAAGTGAAAACAGAAATTCCAACACAGGCATTTAACATGAACATAACTTTTCAGAAGCCACCTGCAGTATATAAACTCACTTTGATGACCCACGTTAAAATATGCATCCTATTACCTTTAGCACAGACACAAAACTCACGCACTGTTTTTCTACTGTCTTCACGCACGCACGCACGCACGCACGCACGCACGCACACATACACACACTCACACTCTCTCTCTCTCTCTCTCTCTTTCATGCATATACTCTCTCTCTTTCATGCATATACTCTAGAGGGACATAAACTACAGATTAGAGAAAAGCACAGGCCCAGACAGAGAGCTGCTTCATTACTGGTGGTATTTAGCAGGAGGACCCCTGCACTTTATCCAAGACAAATGCCAGTGTGCAGCACACAGTACCACCTATAATATTCTGACATCTGTGGAAAGGTTAATACAGTCCTTAAGTGGAGAAAATGCCTGGCTGCTCTGAATTGCTTTGGTTTTCTCTACTTTCAGTGGTCCAGGTTGTGTGAAAGGGTGCAAATAGGGTCATGTGCAGGGCTAGTTACCTGTTTGTTTGTATATTTATATTAATGTTTGACAGACAGCATCTGCTGTGTGTGGTTTTTTCCACACATAAAAATGATTAAAGCATGAGAAGAAAAGTTCTAACTGTGTAGGTGAGATTAAAACAAGAATTACACCTCAAAGGAAGAAAGAAGAAAATTAGATGACAAGCAGTAGTGCAGCTTAATTGGATAATAGATTCTAAGCTCTGTAAGGAAGAATAGGGTGTCAACGAGTGAGAAGTTAAGGAAATGAAATAAAAGTAACGTGTAAAAGAAAAGGATGCACACTCAAGTGAGAATTTTGCTGGTTTTGGGCGATTTGCTTAAATGATGCCGTGTCCATTGCTGGAGTACTTGAGTCCTGGACTCTGGACTTTAATTGCTATTCTCCGGACTCGTGACTCAACTTGGACTTGCTCACTGATGTCTTGGATTTATGAAATCAGACTTGAGAATTCATGAAATAGGACTGGATGAAGTTTCTGACTACTTTTATGTGTAAAAGGCAGTAATGGAGTACTCAAGTCCTGGACTCGGACTAGAGTCAGACTCAAGTCGCTATTCTCTGGACTTGTGACTCGACTCGGACTGTTCTTTGGTGACTCGGGCTTAGACTCGAACACTGGGGACTTGAGACTTGACTTTACAGTTGGTGACTACAACACTGTCTCTGTCCTTGGTACTGTCTTTATATGGTGCATTTTAATCTAGTGATGGGACCACGGTAATGTTCAAGTTCAGCTTTGTGGAGTTTTTGACCACTAGCGCTGAGGAGCAGTGTTTTTTTATGATTGGGTCCCCGTTTTGTTTGTTCTGTGCATGCACACAAAGCACAAAGACGCACACATACCAACATGCGGGCAGTGCAATACACATACCAACATGCGGGCAGTGCAATGCACATAATGCTGTTGGTTTCATGCTTTCCTGCTGATCTAAAGGCAGTAACCAAGAATCCTAGATATGAGCCAGGAAATGCAAGGAAGAAAAAGCCTGCTAGAGCATAAACATGGATGTAATCAATACAGGTTACAAAATGTACAAAATAAATAACGGACGCCGTGCAACCAGTAACATAGCTTAAACACGGCGTTCGTTCGACTGGTTGTGACTGTTTTCCCAAGATGGCGCCTGCATGTATACATGAACGCTACTGTCTTTATAATCTATCTTTTAAATAAACTGTCTGTACACTTACAAAGTTCTCAATGCTTCGGTTTATATGTAGGGCCCCTCATTATACTACCATGGAAGTGTGGTGCTATTTTGAGCCTTGTTAGTGGTATAGAATTAGATTTCTTTTTACTTTACCCTCTGCCCTGAAGGCTAGCGTTATAAGCTAATTACCAGTTCGCGCTAGCTTGTTTCAAGCTAGAGACACATTCGATTAGCATAAAAACGTATCCCAGAGAACGGTTGACTCGGTACACATATATTATTAACCCCCTAAGTTAATTTTGTGCCGGAATTGTCCTTTAACATAATGAGGAAATGTTAGTTAATGTACCTGGCTACTAGAGGTTTGACGAGATATCTCGCGATATTAAAACGTAATGATAGTTCTCGTCGAGGTGAAGAGTCGTAAGTAGAATTACGTTGGTACATTTTTTTAGAACCTGAAAGCATGTAAGCGTGAGCTTCTCTGAGTTTTCTCTCACACAATTATTTTACAGCGGGTGCTTAGCGTGATGATGATTGTGATTGGTTTAAAGAAATGCCAATAAACCAGAGCACGTTTTTCTCCCATCCCGGAATGCTGTGTGGACTAGCCAGACCCTCCTCTGCTCCGCAGTGTGTGGATGGTCTGGCAAAGTGAGAAAAAAGGATCTCACTACTTCTTCCACCACTGATGTATACACTAAGTGACCTAATGTCACTTGAATATCCACTGAAATCCAAGTTGTAAGATCACCTGCATGTACAAGTGAGTTATTCCCTGTAGTTTCATCGCAGCCATCTCCTATTCTCATGACGTTAATGGGGACTAATTTTCCACAGCATTAAATGTCAAATGCAAATTTTTGAAACCATAGTGTAATAACTCAAAACTACAGCATTGTGGGCATAGAACAGTTGGATTATGCTGCACAACATGTTTAAAGAAAGCTGGCATACATTGTAATGTATTATTTTGCAACGTGTTTGTAAAATCACAATTTTAACATTGTAGGAGGAAAATCTTGGAAATTTCACTGATAGATAGATATACGCTTGAACTTAGAGGGAACTCTTCCCTACGCTCCTCTTCAGCCACCCTCCTCGCTTGTTTTGTTTTGCTCCTGTGGCTCGGTGTCACTAGAAATCCGCTGTAACAGTGCAACATGACATCCCCAGGGATATTTAAAAAAAAAAAAACATGAAAACCTGTAGAAACAGAGCCATGCATGTTGTTGGGTTTCTCTTTTCAAACAAAATACTGTGTCTTTTGGTGTGCAGGGAGGACGGGATATCAAAGAAAAACATGTCTGTAGGTAAAAGATTAAATAAGAGAAATTCAGTGTACTGCCTGAGGGCAGGGTAGCCTCTGGAGATGGTTTAAGAAAAATGTCACGGCTTTTGTTTTGAAATTTAGTCCATGGCTTCAGCTAACACGGCTTTGAAGGGCTGTGTGTTGGAGGAGAGGATTTAGTGAATGAAGGGGGGGGGGGAAGAAACAGTGGAATATGAGTGTTTAATTAAGATCTTTGCTCACAAACGTAGCTAAAATTAAGATAATATGTATGTGTTTATATAATGATGTGGATGGTGGCCAGAGGCAGTGTACTACAGGTGCAGCTAATCAGGTTAACGAGGGGATGCTAACCAGTGATTGGCTACTGTGTGTGCAGTGAAAGGAGTTTAAAGGCTGAGTTGAAAGGATAAAGTAGATGAGTGCACTCAGTGAAGTATGAGGTACCTGCTACACAGTTTATACACTGTAGAGCTTAATGCTAATTGCAGCATGCTAACATGATCCCAGTGACAATGCTAACATGCTGATGCTTAGCAAGTAATGTTTACCATGGTCACCATCTTAGTTTAGCCTGTTAGCATGCTAACGATGACTGATAAGCACTAGGAGCAATGTCAGCTGAGTTAATGCAGTTGTCGTAAGTTTTGTAGGTATTTTGTCATTTGGGATCACCAACGTCTTTAGAATGAATGCTCTTTATCTAATTTAATTGCAGTCCGTCCACCCACGTGTTAGAGATAATTCAGTCTGGACCAAAGTGGTGGATCTGACATCCATAAAAAGTAATTCTAATCTAAGTCTGATTGTTTCCTTTGGTAAAACCTAATATAATTTCCCGCTATTCCCCTTTGTGTCAATACTACTTTGTTGGACTATTTGAAGTAGTTCTATTTACAAAAGAGAAATTAAATCACATCTTGTGGTTTTGTGTTACAGTTGCATATATTGCATAGTTTGACCCTTGGTGTTTATGTACAGTTTAGCATTCTCCTAAGAATTGGTTAATATTTTATAACTCTACTGTTCATGTGTAGATTCAGGAAGTGAAGCAGTCAGCCTTTTTAATTGAACCTTTTCACAAATATCCTTACTATTGATAATGAACAGATAATTACGGTTTCTGTGTTTTTAGCCCAAAAGTCACAATTAAGTGAGTTAAATATTGGCCAAAATATAAATGTGATCTGTCTTGCTTTGTAACTGTTGGCTAAAAACAGGTGATTGTAATTAATTAATGATTTCTAGAAAATGTTGGTCTTTGTCATTCTTTAAATGATGACTTGTGCTGTAAAAGATGGGCCAAAATTGCAAGACCTTGCAATATATCTGTATGGAAACTGTTTATCTGGCATAAAAAAAAGTCCTCTCTTGCAGCATCCTGGAGTTTCCTGGAGGGGCTGATTAATGTTGGATGGAGTCATGTCTAACTTGTTTGTGTCAACGGGTCGGAAGAAGTTAATGTTGCATGATTCTGCTGTGATGTTTAAACGGGGAGTCTGATTCAGCGTCTTACTCATGCTTCCTCGGGCAACACCCCCCCCACCCCCCGCACCCCACCCCCCTCCCCCCGATATAGAAATAACCATCCGCTTCTTCATTCCTTCTGTTAGCTCTGTCTGACAGTCACACAAACGGAAACGTGCACAAACACGGGTGTTGTAACACACAACAAAACATGTACACAGGTGGACAAACAAAGGCAGACACGCACACTGGCCTTGTAACACATCCACAAACTGGCGCCACACACACACACACACACACACACACACACACACACACACACACACACACACACACACACACACACACACACACACACCCTCCCTCGTTTTTCTGTAAATGATTTATCTGCTCTGATTTGGGAGAAATGATTCTCTGTAATGAAACAGACAGAGAAGATGATTTTTTTTTATTCATCTCGGGACAAAGCGGGCCGTGGCCCTTTCTTTTCATGGTAGACAGCTCATATAAACACCGCCAATGAGTTTAGAGTTTTCCCATTACCCCCTCACACCCTCTCATCATCTCCACTCTGGATTTAGCACGCTCGGACAGACAGTCCATCTAATGAAGGCCTGCAAAATTCATCGCGCGACGCCTCGGAGAACCTCGCAGAGAATCTTTCTGTCACCATCCTCTCCTTAATCAATTTACAGGTCGTGAGCCGCTGGTTTAGCTAGATGATTATTGTTATGCCGAGGCGGGCGTGCTCATCGCTCGCTTGTCTAACCTCGCTAACACCTCCAGAGCAGGCGGCCAGATTGAACGATAAAGTCGTCTCTGCAAACCCATCCTGATTTAGAGCCCCTCGTAAAATGGATACTTATTTTTCTCTTCTCCGGTGCTCACTGAAGTGCGATATCATAAACTGCTCCTCCTTTTTTTTTTTTTTTTTTTCTTCACCCCCTTCTTCTCGTTTGGAGATTTAAGGCTCTGTGTCACAGGGGTCACTGAGCAGGGTTCTCTCAATGTCAGTGATCATCAAGCAGCTGCCTCTGAAGTTTGGAATTCTATTCGGCTGGGGGGGGGGGCGGGATGACTGGCAATCCAAGTCTGAGTCACTGCCAGAGCTGGAAAAACGGCGAAGGATGCGTGAGGCGGGTTCTTGAGTGCTCTGAACAATTTTCATTTTCATGAGACTTAAGTGGATATTTGGGGCCTTGTGACCCCATCTTCCTTCTCTTGGAGGCACACTAACATATAGGAGAAAGGCTTTGTGCTTCACTGTATTATCTCCCTTTTAGTAAGCTGGTTATATAAGCGCCAACGCCAGAGTGGGTCACAGGCTGTTATACCTCTCTAAAGGTGATTGAAAGACAGACAGAAACACACACACACACACACACACACACACACACACACACACACACACACACACACACACACACACACACACACACACACACACGACTATAGAATATTACTGCATTGTGACTGAACTAGTAAGTTTTTGCACTGTTAAAAAATATGTGTATACCTCCTTAGGAAAGCATGTTTAACTACATTTAAGTTGAGGGATCCCTTTTCCAAGTGCTAGCAACATTATAAATAAATAAAATCCTAATATAGAACTCTTCTGTCAAACCGTTATCCGTGTTTTACATGAACCCAATACTGTAGTGGCCAATTCTTCCAGATTCTTCCCTGCACTAGCGTCCATACTCCCATTGGGCCGTGTGTTTCAGTTTTATGTTGAGGATGTGTGCATATGTAATGCAGCGGAGGGGACGTGACCTGGGCTCGTACACTGGAGATAAGGAGGCGTTTGGAAGAGGCCAGGGACCTCTGAATCTATTTTTATCTAATGTGACCACTTTTAATTGCATGGGTGCACCCTGCACTCAAGTACTCAACAAAACTCCCAAGGCCATAACTCCAGTTTGTCTATATATACAGTAATGACTTTCAAAAATGATGCCACGATTTGTCATAATATTTTAACTTATCATAGTGGTACAGAAAATCTACTTATGCCTCTTTTTTTTGTTAAAGTTAATGTTGCATTAAATGGTTTTTGCTAATGTGAGGGTAAGGTTTGCGACACGGGTTTGCTTGATTTATTGTAAAAGCATCATCTATTGCTAAAGCATAAAACATCAATTTAATCTTTAAGTGATGCACCAATTTCACATGAAATCAGGATGAACTGTTTGGTACATCCGCTGCTCCATGAATTTCTGCACAAGCCCTATTTGCATGTGACAAAATATTGCCAGTAAAACCCAGGCAAGATTGTTTCTTTCAGTCTTTTCTTCTCCATGTGTCTTGCCTGTGGTTGTGTGTGGGCGCTGCATGTGGGCAGTTAGGACTGGGATGTTGGAAAGGTTTAGTCTTGGTGAAAAGACCCCCAGAAGCCCCAGGTTTGAGTGACCACACACTTTACAAAGCCAACCTAAATCCTGCGAAATTCCTACTTTAGCAGGAGATTTTCCTGGAAACCTCAACTGAAATCAGTTGAGGTTTTGTGCTGTGCCCAGCTGGAATGCAACGGGGTGGTACAGATGATGATGATGCTGCCTCTCAAACCCCCAGAACCTCATTAACAACTATTTAAATTAAAGGAATTGTTTGACATTTTGTGAAATACGCTTATTTGCTTTCTTTTTTTCTTAAGATAATTTTTTTGGGGGCATTTTCGGTCTTTATTTTGATAGGACAGCTGAAGACATGAAAGGGGAGAGGGAATGACATGCAGCAAAGGGCCGCAGGTCAGAGTCCGGGCCCGCTGCGTCGAGGAGTAAACCTCTATATATGGGCACCTGCTCTACCACCTGAGCTATCCAGGCGACTGCTTATTTGCTTTCTTACCAAGAGTTGGATGAGAAGATCAATACCACTTCCGATTAAACAATCAAGATAGAACATTTAGTTTAGTGATCTTTACAGGTGCTGATAGGCGGATTTTGTTGTAGCTTTATATCACCTCTACGGACACGACCAACCTGGTCTCACGCCTATTTGTGAAATAGTCACATTATTTTGATTTATTGATTTGTGTACAGGTCACGATTTTCGAACGTGACCATTTCACGAACTGCCATGACACACAACAGGGAAATGAAACGCCACACGCCGGCTGCTCTAAACGCCACAACGGGGAAATTATATGCCACACGCCAGCCACAACAACGGGACGGTTGTGGAAAGGAACGGCAACATGCGGGACGCGATCCCCGGTGTCCGGGGTGAAAGTTCCCATTGAAATACTTTACTTTAAAATTCGTGCTGACCACATGAAAATAAGGACATTAACGTGTTCTGTACACAAATGAATAGATTCAATAACATGACCATTTCACGAACTGCCATGAGACTGGGCTGACACGACAGCGGTATCGATCATCTAACTCTGCAAGAAACCGAAAAGAAGCATATCCTGAAATGTCAACCTATCCTTGTATAAGTGTTATAGGTATAAAATGTTGAAGTTTGATTCTGTACATATGTCGCTCAACATTCATTGAGATTTTGGTGGATCGTTTCTGCCACAACACAAGTGTGAGTTCATGTTCAATGAAGGGTTCATGATGATGTCTCAGTCAGATGTCTCACATCACTTGTCAATCATCTGTTGTACAGGCTGAAATGACGCCTGTCCCAGGGAAATGTCCATTGAGACTTTCCAGACCAAAGTGAGCAAAAGCAAAGACGGCCTTTTGTGAGGTTTTAAGGCTTATGTCAATAGAAATGTGACCGTCACTGAGGGAAGCAGTGCTCTGTTTGTAAGATACAAAGATGTTTGACAATCACCGATGCAAAAATGTCCTGCTGAGAACGGAAAATCAGTTTTGGCTCTGGGTGTTGACACTTTAATTATGTATAAAGGGGATATGAGGAAACACTGCTTATGTAATTACACCATACACAAAAACTGCAAATCATTTGCAATTCAACACACCCTTTTTTTTGTAGGTGTTTCTTCTTTCTGTTACGTCTTTTTTATATTCCTCTTTCTTTTTGTCTTTCCTTTTCATGATTCCCCTCATCCCTGCGTGTCCATTTCAATATTTAATTGGCGAGCTTTTACATAATTCAGACGGTGCACTGGCAAGGTGTGTGCATTCTTGTATTCCTATCTTTGGGAGGACCAGTTAGAGTTGTGGATCTTGAGTGAGGACATTTGTAATAATATTCTGTCAATGAGGGATCCTCACAGGTGTGAAAGTGCAAATGCTTTTGCTGCCAGCTATCAAGTGCTGATATGTATTGACTTTCAGTTCACGTCAGTCTACTTTGCTCCTTTTTTTCTGTTCCTCTTGTGCTTTGCTCCTCTGTCTAGATCTTATCTGTTTGTTAGAGGCTGGGTATTTCAAAGCGCTTGTTGTAGTGAGAAAAAGCAGATTTTTCCCATTAAGCAGCAAGAGCACTGATTCTGGATGAAATCTGGTGGGCTTATTGAGCAGCTTTGTGTTTCGACAGGTAGGAGGAGCTGGGTTTTGCTGAGGCGCTCGGCCTGGGCAGGTAGGTAGATAGAAGAGACATGGGAACAGTTTGTTTTGCTTTAGTGTCATGCAGGGATCTTTTACCTTTTTTCTTTCTTTTGTTGAAAGCTAATGAGCCAAGATGAGCCAGACCTGTGCCTGTTAGATTTGTGCTGGAAACAGCTGGAAACTGTCCGACTTGACTGCGGCTTTTTCTCACCGCCGCCTGCTCTCGTCCTCTTTACAGGCAAGGTGCAATTCATCTCGAACGAGCCTAATACTAAATTTAACTATTTATTGCAGACTTGCAAGACAAGGGCGTTACAGGGGAATACTTCCCCTTTTTAAAATGTTAAAGAATGTCATGTCTACTATTTCAGTTTAAGATTCTAAGCAGAAACAAATTTGTCTTCAGTCCTTGTAAACATTGACATTACGGGACATGCACTTATTATCTGTCCATTCAATATTACGCGGTCACCAGCAGATGGTTAACTTAGCTTTGCATAAAGACTAAAAACAGGAGGAAATAGCTAGTCTTACTCTGTCCAAAACAGATCTACCTGCTAGCATCTCCAAAGCTCATAATTAGCATGTTATATGTTTTATCTCAGCTGGCGGAGGTCATTTCCTGGTTTCTACCCTGCAGCCATCCAAGTAATAGTTCGGCACATAAATCCCCCCCCGTTAAACCACAATGTGTCTTTTTTCACTCTTCCTACTACAGATTAAACAAATTATATTGAATGTATTAATCAGTTAAGTTTTAAGTGTGCTGGTAGGCATATATGTTGCTTATGGTAGAGCCAGGCTAGGTAAATAAAGACTAGACAAAGAGGGAAACCTCTTTGTCTAGTCTTTATGCTAAGCTAAAATGCTAAAGTGTCCTGGCTGTAGCTCCATATATACTGTACAGATACGAGAGTGGTATCGATTTTCTCATCTAACTCCAGAGAAAAGCAAGTATGTGCACTCCTTAAATGTGAAATTGTTCCTTTAAGTTAACTTAGGCATCCTGGGTGTTAATTTGCCACGTGGCTTTCAGGAGCAACATTGGGAGATCTAAGATATAAACCCAGGCAGATTGTTCTTGTTTGAGTCTGAATGAGCCAGATAATTCTGATTCCCATATTTGCCATTTTTGCAAATTCAGAAAGCACAGATACACAAATATTCCACCTGTCAATACAGGACGAAATATTCTGTAGCCTATTTTGCCATCAATACTGCTGACGTTGTCTTTGCTGTAATCAAATCAGTATATATTTATGTTTAACATGAAGTATACTACTGCTTGAGTGCAGTAAATCAATGGGAAACATACATGTGTACAGACAAGGCTAGCAGCAGCGCCGCGTCAGACACGTTTCTGGTGTGAAAAGACATAGAAAAATCCACACAGCCGCCACGCTACTGACACGCCACGCAGCCAGTGTGAAGCCGGCCTTACAGTCAGTGTGGATAAAAAAAAGCATGTTTAATGCAACACTTGCACACCAAACGAACGCTCTGGAAAAATGATTTGCTCTTAAAATGTTGAGAGTGCCAAGCAATTCCAAAGAACATTAAAAATGTAATGAACCATATTTGCTGAGAGAGGGACAGAGAAAGAGAGAAGCATACAAATGCTGGGAGAAAGTGCACCAAAAAAAAAACTAAACTGAATCAAAGAGCTATGGAGAGGAAAAAGAACTTAAGGTAAGGGCAGTGAGAAAGCACAGAGAGAGGGAGGTTGAGGGAGTTCGTGCTGCTCTGTGAGATGGATGTGTGTAGTCTACATGCAATGCAAGGTCTCCTGTAACAGCAATAATAAAGGGCCTGCAGACACAGTGGAAAATTGGATTTTTATGGCAGCCCATCAAATATAATTAAAAGTTTGGGATATACAGAGTGGCCCCAGTAAGAGTTTAGACAGGAGAGGTAGCTTTCTGAATACCTTTGTCTAGAGTGAAAGGGAGAAGTGTGAAATCCCTTTATATTAATAATAGCAATAATATTTTTTGGGATTTTTATAGTGCCTTTCGAGGGACCCAAGGACGCTTTACATGAAGGCAGAACAAGTAACACACATACAGAACAAAACAACACATGAATTCAGTGGTGGCAAAGTTTGGCAGGAATAACAGTATTGAGCTTAGTCCGTAGGCTGTGGTGAACACGTGGGATTTTAGGAGTGTTTTTTTGGAATATGTCCATGGATGCAGCATTATGAATTTCTGTCTGGAGAGACTTGTGGAGGGTGGGGGCTGCCACACTGAAGGCTCTGTCCCCAAAAGTCTGCAGGTTGGTATGGGAAGGGGAGTAGAGAACAGACCTGTGTCCGAGGACCAGGGGTTCCGGTTCCGGGACGGGTTGAAAGAGGTCTGATGTGTCCGGTGGCAGGGGCGAGTGCATGGAGTGACTTGTAGGTGAGGATTTTGAATGCGGGATTAGCCAGTGATGGTGGATGAGGGTGGGGGTGATGTGTTGCCAGGGCTTGGCGCGGGTGAGAGCGCCCTATCCAGGGCTTTGCTGGTTAACCCGAACATAGTCTCGCAATGCCAGACCTTCCTCCACAGCACTGCGGAGGAAGGTCTAGGTAGCCCACAGCATTCCGGGATGGTAGAAAAACATGCTCTGGTTTATTGGCATATATATATATATATATATATATATATATATATATATATATATATATATATTACTTACACATGGTGAGAAAATCATCTGTATTTCTTAATTATTTTATCTTCCTTCTTTATCTTTATGTTCTTACATTTTGTTCTGAAAATACAGACTGAATAGATGCTTGGAATTTAGGGTCATTTTTAATAATACTGTGGTCAGTGCAGAAGCGTCAGTGAAATACTTGGGTTGCATCCTAGAGAACAACGTGGATGGCAGGAATATGCCCTACAAGGTTCTGAGTAAAGTCACAGGGCTCACAAAGTTTTTAGCCAGAAATTCCAAATTTTTAGAACGGTCAACAATGATCATTTTAGCCAACGCCTTAATTTTAAATCATTTTGAATTTGCATGTACTTCTTGATTTGAAGGCCTTACAAACCAACATAAAGGTAGGCTGCAAACAGCACAGAATAAATTAATAAGAGTCATTCTGAACTTGGGCCACAGGTCTCATGTAGGAAGGTCACAATTTGTTGACTTCAACTGGCTCCCCGTTGAGTCTCGTGTTACTATGTCAAGACTGACCATGATCTACAAAATACTGTCTGGTAGTGTACCAATTTTTTTGTCGTGTCTTATAACTAAGGTAAAGGACACACACAATATTTACACTCGTGGCAGCATATCTGACCTGTGTCCTTATTCATTTAAGACAGGGTTAGTGAAAGGAACCTTTGCCTATATTGGGGCAATTCAATGGAACAAGTCAGATCGGCAAATTTAAAGTCATTCCCAGCCTGAACTCTTTTAAAAAGAGCATCAAGGCTTGGATACTAGATAGGGTTGTGGAATAGAACAAAAGGCAAGTTACCATTTTTTATTTTTATTTATTTAAGAAAACAATGCGGATTCTGTCCTGGTTGTGGAACAACGGATCAGATCTTCACTCTCGCAAGGATCCTGGAGGGAGCCTGGGCGTATGACCGGGTCCCCCGGGAGATACTGTGGGAGGTGCTGTAGTATTTATGGACAGGATATCGAGGCGTAGTCGTGGTGGGGAGGGGTTGCAGTTCGGTGGGCTGGGGATCTCATCGCTGCTCCGTGAGGAGCTCGGAGTAGAGCCGCTGCTCCTTCGCGTCGAAAGGAGCCAGTTGAGGTGATTCGGGCATCTGGTAAGGATGCCCCCTGGGCGCCTCCCTGGGAGGAGGCCTCGGGGAAGACCCAGGACTAGGTGGAGGGATTACATCTCCAACCTGGCCTGGGAACGCCTCGGGATCCCCCAGTCAGAGCTGGTTAATGTGGCTCAGGAAAGGGAAGTTTGGGGTCCCCTGCTGGAGCTGCTCCCCCCACAACCCGACAACGGATAAGCAGTAGATGATGGATGGATGGATGGATGGATGGATGGATGGATGGATATTCAAGAAAACTGTTTTTATGTTATGTCATTGAGTGTCTTGTCTTGTCCTGAGGACCACAATGGAAATAAGTCCTGGACTTTATTGTGTTTTTATCCTCGATTGTATTTGATGAATTTTTTTGTCATGTGTAAGGCATTTCTTTGGATACAATTAAATAAATCAAATCAAAATCGATTTTTGTCGTTAAAAACGACACCCTTCTTTACCCAACTGCTGTGTATTTAACAAGCTGAAATTAGCAGATGAAAGTTCTAAATCAAACAATGGAAACATTGTGAAGCTTTAAAATAAAATCTCATATAATAATCATATTCAGCTGGTTTTGGCATCAGCAGCTAACGTCTCGACATTTTGAACTTACGTGGTACTGTAGATGGTTCGCATTTGGAATGAAGATTAGATAAGTAAAATCACTCATACTTAAAAATGCATCATATCTAAAAATGCTGCAACAAAGTAAGCCCTGGTAGTGTTTCATCATGAGCCCAACATTAGACTAAAAACAAGTTTTAAATAACACTGGCCTGCAGTCATGTAAAACAAGAATAATAGGAGATTCAATCACACATGGAGAAGAAAAGTGGAATGATCTGGTGTCATGAAATGAGGAAAAGGGTGAGAAATGGCAAGAGAAGAAAAGATGTAAAGAAAGAAGGACTTCACAGAAAGAGAAACATCAGAGAGAGAGAGAGAGAGAGAGAGAGAGAGAGAGAGAGAGAGAGAGAGAGAGAGAGAGAGAGAGAGAGAGAGAGAGAGAGAGAGAGAGAGAGAGAGAGAGAGAGAGAGAGAGAGAGAGAGAGAGAGAGAGAGAGAGAGAGAATGCAACGGAGGATGAGAGCATGTGACAACGATCTAGAAGGAGAGAGATGATATTTTTCCCCATCGGATGACACTCCGATCTAATTCAGTCATTTGTCAGCCACACAGGCAGTACGGCTGGCTAATGGACTGGGAAGGCATGAGAGACACAAGCTCAGGGAATCCCTCCATTGTTATCTGCAGCAGACATTATCAGACCTACTTACTGAGAGCTGGCTGACAACCGAGCTGACACCGGGAATGGCAGTACAGCCAAAACTGACGGGGAACATGGCCAACAACTTCAGGGATAGAAGAAATAAAAGATGACTGTAATCTCATAATGGTACGTGGGATCTGATAACCAGAAATTGCATTGCCTTTGAACATGGCACTTAACCCAACTACTGGTTCACTGGAACTATTTGGCAGCCCCCAGCATAAGTCTGTGGTTGTACTAGACAGCTTCCAGTACAATGAATGTGTGAAACCTGGGGATGTAAAGATGAACCCATATGTATTGGACAACCAATAAAACAGATTTTGCTACATTGATACAGAACCACAACGCTAACTAGAGTTTTTTTTTCTTTTTTTCTGCTGATAGCCGACTCTCGTTAACTGATCATTAACCATTTAACCGACAAGCAGGCAACAGAGTCCCACTTCACCGTTGCAGGCAGCTCGGACATACTTTCCGCATTCCGTGGACAGCTGCGGACTTGTACCATTTGACAGCCATGATGTCCAGCGCATTGTCGTTTGACACATGCAGCCACTTTCCTGGAACAGCTTGCACCGCCGACACAAGTCGACAGCGGTCTTTCACCAGTCTTCCACCTGCAAGGTTGTCAGCGGTGTCGGACAGCCGATTTCACCTGTCAGTCCTCATTGATGTAGTGGCACGTGTCACGTAGCTCTCCGCTGTAAGCGCTGTCCAGCAAAGGGCCACGAGCAGAAAAAAAGAGCAGCTTAAAAGAACTATTAAAACTTGCTATAGTGCAAAATTAGCACTAGCAAGTTAACTAGCAGTTTTTAATAACTTATAATATTGTTTTTAACTGTTTAACTAATCAGTCAAAATTCCTATTGTCGGTTAACGGTTAAACGGTAATCATTAACATACCTTATCCAGATTCTGCATAAAATAAGAAGAAAACAGTAATCTGTAAGAGGGGATGCAAAGGAGACATACAATAGATCTCAACCACATTCTTTGGAGATGTAAGCAAAGTTTTTTCCAACCGAAATTCACACATATCCTTCTTGCTCTGCTAGCTTCGGTCAGCACTGTTTTGTATGGTTGTTAACTAGTCGCTCCGAACACATTTGTTTGGACAGATTTACACTTCCGACAAAATATTTGAATGCTTAACAGGAGAAGATATATATATATATATATATATATATATATATATATATATATATATATATATATATATATGTGTGTGTGTGTGTGTGTGTACTACAGTTTTATACAAAACCTTGCAGGAAGGTTCAGGATACTTTAAAAATATAGATGAATCCCTGAAATACTCAAAAGTCTTTTTAGTCTTAAATTAGTAATGAGCTCTGATATTTAATTAGCATGAACAGCGATCATAATTTGCATTTGTCAGAAGAAAGTGAACAATGTAAATGGCCCTCATGACATTTCTATGCCATTATAACTTGGTTGCTAAGACCTCCACAGCGTTCTCCTGTTGCATGAATGTTCCTCAGTTATATAATCATGGTACAAGGACATATACACTTCACTGCCGGGCCTACAGTATAATCAAAGCAAAGAACATGTTCTCTTCTATAATTGCTCTACATGTAATACTCTAGTGTCTAGTGGGATAATACTGATGTGGTAATGTAATATTGTATTGAAGTTCAGAATTCAGACTCGTATGATGAATGTATTATTTTGTTCTTCAGGTACAGCGCAGTCCTGTCTGCTCAGATATACTTAAATACCATCACCATTAAAAGAAAAAGACTGAGTGCTGCACTGATTATTTTTAAACACAATGTAGTTAAATTGGAATACCTCAAACCGCTTAAATCTCTGCTGAATTAATTTCCAGAGGAATGTCTTTTCCTCCTGTGGCATAGCAGCAAGCATGAAAAGGAGTGCAGAGTGCTATCACTGTAGGCTGCTGTTCCGAGTGCCATCGACACAGTGAAGAGCAATGGGAGCTCTGTCTCACGCACAGCCGAACAGCCGACAGAGAATACTGAAGGCACTTGTGGGTTTATTATACCTTTTGACACCAGCTGCTTTTTTTTCCCTCTCCATGGAGATGCGAGAAGCGCTAATGAAAAAAAGGCTTGGGGAAATCATATATAATGCATATAGTAAAGATGCAACATTGGCGATAGCTCTCACGTCATGGGGACAACAAACCTGCACTGAATGTAGGTAATGGTTGTATTGCTGGTCTCAGAGTGAATCACTCAAAAAAAATCTCTGTTGTGTGAGCATTAATTTTCTATACCGCTTCAGGGTGTTGGGGGCTGGAGACTATCCCTGGAACACATTTTGGATTTGGCAACACATAAAAGCTGTATCTCAATTCAGGGGCTGGATACCCCTGACGACCATGCTCATACCAAGAAGTCCAATATTTTCAGGTTCACCCTCAGTGTCAATGTAAAACCTTTGGTACGAGTTAAGAAATTGTTTTGTCGTTCACCCCATCAAACAGCTGACTGAGTTCTGTTTAATATTATGCTGTCCGTCAATGTACTGCATATCTGTGTTTGAGCATACATTTAGCATATTTTAATCATTTGTTGTATGTATTTTATTATGTTTTATGTCTCTTATGTTCCAAAATATGTCTTCTGTGTTTCCCCTACTGTAGCTGCAAGACAAATCTCCCCTTTGCGAACAATAAAGGCAAAGTTTACAGTTCGAGGTCAGATGTTAAACTTCAACACACACACACATAACCTGTACACACACATACTGTCTGTAGAACGTTTATCTGTAATGCCCTGTGATGAACAACATATCCATACTGCTGACAAAGAAATGGCAATGGAGTAAATGTCCTTATTTAATTTTTGTACTAGCACATGTTAACCAGGTGTTTGCATACAGGTGGTCCTAAATAACTGACCAGTATGGACGGCACATTCTCACTTCCATCGTGTCAAAAAGTGATGCTTGGTCAGGTGCCTTTGGCGTTTGTTGTCGATGCAAAAAGTCTCCTTTGCTGTCATATACGTAAGTGACGTAAGTTCAACTTACATGTGGCACAAGAACGGGACAGTTAGGTTTAGGAAGAGTGTGGGTGGGGTTACAAAATGTACGTGACACGCGGGACAAGAACGGGACACGAACCCTGTGTTGTTTGACCCATCCACCACCCCAACCTGCATCCTGGTGCGGATTTTCGGTCTTTCGTACTACTCGCTACCGTTGTCGCTCTTAATACTAGGTCATCTTACAGCGCCGTGGTCAAGCTGCTGCTCTGCCCGGTGCGTTCCATACAGACGTTAAAGGGTGATTTTGGGCCGGTATCTGACGCTGAGAGCCACTGACCAAGCGTCAGTAATTTACGAGTTGGGAGTGAGAATGGGTTGGTATGGATTATGGGACACGGTATGTTTTCTTAAGTCTAGAAATGAAAGATGACACAACATGAGGTATCCATTTATTGGCAGTTAGTGATGTGCAAAATGACATGAAAGCAGTCAATGTGAGCCAAACAAACTTTTATATTTAATATCCTCTATTATTAAACTAGGACAACTTATTTTTTTATATATATACAAGGAAGTTGTTTTTCATTGTGCAAAAAGATGAATGGCAGAAAATGACTGTACAGGAATAATGTGGTATCGACTTTTACAATCTTTAAAAGAACTGCTTGAAAATTTCACCAAGACCAAAAAGATGTGTCTCTCATTGTTCCAGCTTGGTGGGCACACAGGTGTTCAATTTACTGTGTATAGTACAACTGCTCGCTTTCTGCAGTGTCATTCTCAAGTGTACACTATCGCAGTTTTGAACCATTGTGTAATTATTTATTTATTGATGTGTCTGCCCCTGCTCAAGTTCGGCCTTGTTCGTGTGAGGATTGTACTATTTATGGTGTGGTGTACATGGTGCCATGGAGGTTTCATTCATTCAAGGTTCACATGTAAACAACAATCTGTGCTGAAGGGAGGCAAGCACAGCCTACAAAGACACAAGTTAACAAATGGAGTTCAATACAAATACAAGCCGTCCTTGAGCAAGATCCTGAATCACTCACTAGTTCCAGTTCTCTTCTTGCGTTATAGGGAACGATAAAAGAGAAATAACATTATAACAGTATTGTTCACGGTTACGAGTCATTGTCTTTTTCATCTAAATAATGAAAACAAGTATAAATACCATGTGTGCTCAGTTGTCCTGGATTTGCACAGGAGGCAAAACATCTGTCCCCATTTCACATCATGTCCACTGGGGGCACTGTGCAGCACATCTGGACTGGTTGACCATTGCCAAGAAGCTTCAAAGAACCTGGCATCCTTTGATGCTTGATCACATTGTCTGGACCCGCCAAAAAACATCCTGTTTTTGGCTTCAGCTGCCACAGCAGACACACCAGTGAAACGCGTCCATAGCTGGGAGCATGTGAGAGTTGGTCCCAAAGCAGGAGGTGGATGTCATTGTGCTTGTTAGCTGACAATATTTAATGTATTCACATTATTGACTATAGATGTTAGGTTAAAAATGAAACAAGCACCTACTGCAGTCTTTATTTCATTTGAACAAACTGTCCTTTTGGAGTGCTTGTATCATTTCTTTAAAATGCTACAATTTAAAAACTGGGTGAAATTTGTAAGACTGACCTAGTTACATTTCGGAGTGGTTTAATCTTTGTTTTAAATTTGTTTCACATCAACTCAGAATTATGTCATGGGAATTACTGTTTACTGACAGATGTGTGTTGCCATAAATTACATTTATGAATGCAAACTTCCCTCAAAAATGATTAGTGGATGGAAAGCCTACCTTTGTGCAAAACATGTTAAAGAGGAATTTAAAATGAGCTTTTCGATATATCTGGTGCAATACATGCATGTATTGGTGCATTATCCCTATTACATAAATAATGGAATAAAGAAATGCATACAAAGACAATGAACTGTTGTTGAACAGTGGCCACAAGTGGTAATTACGGAATGTTGGCACTATGTCCTACATTTCCCAAGATTCTCATCACACAGTTCATTTAAAGATGTCATCATTAAGTGACCTGACTGAGAACTCAGAAAGCATGGTTTGAAAGAAAGTTTTCATTTAGCAGTTAGTCTGGGAGCTACACCAGTTCATTTAGGCTACTTTAGAGAAACTGGATTGGGAAACTAAACAATCTATTTAATGTTAGTGGCCCAGCCCCACTCTAATATAGTGTAGTAGGTACTGTAAGAACATCTTAATACTGGAGAAAAAGGAGGATAAAAACCCGACTAAGAGCGACCGGAACAGGACTAAAAGAAGGACACGAAAAGGCAGACTTCTACCAAGGTACAGTGATTATTGAAGTGTTTATTTGTAACATGTTGTGGTGTAGCAGTAG
Source organism: Gymnocephalus cernua (assembly GCA_023631565.1). Taxonomy (NCBI): domain Eukaryota; kingdom Metazoa; phylum Chordata; class Actinopteri; order Perciformes; family Percidae; genus Gymnocephalus; species Gymnocephalus cernua. The sequence continues at coordinate 16,250,461 of CM042447.1, read as the reverse complement.
CACATGAAGACTCCCAAAGTGAACTATTTTGTACACAGCATTAGCTCACTGTAGCCACTTGTTGATGTCACACCGTATCGGCACACCTGTATTGAATTTAGAATGGATCCATCTTGGTGCTTATGAAGTCAACTTTTCACTCTTGTGATAAAATCATTTCTTTTATCAAAGGTTATAATTTAATTAAAAAAAAACAGTTAATGTTAACTCTCTCATTTCTGTTAAACATGGTTAATTTGCTACACCCAAGCAGCGGGTTAGCTTAGCTTAGCACAAAGACAGGAAACAAGGGGAAATGGCTTGGTTCTGTGCAAAGGGAACAAAATCACCTCTAAAGTTCACCAATTAACACTGAAGTTAATTGTTGGGTGGGGGGTGGTTATGTGTTGGGCTGACAATGAGCTCCAGGTAGCTACTGCGTCCCCACCCTCCCCCTGTCTTTATGCTAAGCTAAGCTAATTGGCTGCTGGCTGTGGCTTCATATTCACCGCATAGACTTAAGATTGATGTAAACCTTCTCATCCAACTCCTGGCAAGAATGTGAATACGTGTTCCCAATATGTTAAACTATTCCTTTTAATTTACATCTGAAAAATCACTTTCATTTTGTTGTAGAGGAGTCTTGAACAAATTTCACAAGTGCTTATTTATGGCTAGTTACTGTGTGTTACTGTATCACTGTGTTGCCTCTGTCGTGTTGATTGGCATGAGTTTTCTTCTGGCCACAGATAGTGAATGGATGTATTTTGTATCATTACTTTCGGGTTAGAGTCTGTGAAAACGAGAAGAAAGGTTCAAAGAGTGATCTGCCGTTACCATATCAGATGCATGTGACCTCAAACACGGAAGAATGAGTTCTAGACGGCAGCTGCTGTAATCGTCAATCATCTCTTCGGTGCTTTTTTTATGCTCTACAGCAGCGCCAGTGTTTGATGGGCTATTCTCATATTGTCACGGTCAAGTGAATCTCTGAGAAGAGCATAATAATCTATATTCCAGCTTGCTTACTCCATTGTATGTGCGTGTCGTTATGTGCTGTTGCGGATCGTAGTGGCAGGTATTCTATGAACCCCAGAGGAGCTCTGCCGCGGAGTGTGTCAGATTAATCACCTGGTAGGTGGCAGGGGGTTATTACAGAGAGAAAAACACCGAGATATAAAAAAAATCTCGAGGAGATAAAGAAGATTGATGCCTCTCCAGCGGGCACACATGCCAATGACTCCATCACCTTTTAGGTCTTCTCTCTTTCTTGCTCTCCCCGCTCTCTATTTCCTTTTCTCTGCTTCTTTCAATCTCAGCCAGCCCACTGCTTCTGCACTTCTTCTCTCCTCTCTTCACCCCTGGCATCTACGCTAATAAATCCCATTTAAACTCTTGTTGCGACCCCTCAATCATCGCCCGCGACCAGCCTAAAATAACACTGTGGGAACAGAGAGAATGGGGCGAGTGTGCAGGAGCTCCCATGCCGATGTTATTAATTGTTTCTGAGATGAATATCCCATTACAGTCCGACTGAGGAATGGAGATGGAGCGGGGGTTATACCGTGATTAATACTAAGTTCATGCAATGCATGATTAATTCTGAAGTGCGAGTGGGTGTTTAATCAAGGCCACATGTGATATGATCAATTATAGGGTGAAGAAAAAGAGCTGGGTGATTAGACTACCTTTCAGTGTGGAACATATGTCACCCGAGGTTTAGTGGGCTCAGTCGTAATGTAGGATTACACTGGTGGTAAAAATGGGGAATGTAGCCATAGAGGTTGGATTACAGAGTTGCTGTGAAAAGATGGGAGGGTTAGGCTTTATTGAGCTCATCCAAGTGTGAGCTGAATGGGCCCTGTACTTTCATACAGGGAGAGGAGTATGAGTGCACCACACATGAGGACACCTAGTCTTTTGTATAAAGTCACCTTCAGTGTGCAGTGGTAGTAGATTTACTGAAGTACTGTACTTAAAGATCCCATATTATGCTCATTTTCAGGTTCATAATTGTATTTTAAGGTTGTACCAGAATAGGTTTACATGGTTTCATTTTCAAAAAACACCATATTTTTGTTGTACTGAACAGCTCTCTCACTGCTGCAGCTCCTCTTTTCAACTTGTGTTCAGGTCTCTGTTTTAGCTGACAGAGTGAGGCATCTTTTCTTCTGTGCTATCTTTGATTCCACTCGCACATGCGCAGTAGCTCAGATCGTAGAACATGTCAGCTAGCTCCATAGACAGTAAAAGAAAGGTTGTTTCTCCAACTCAGGTCAGTTACAAGGCAGGATTAGCCGGGAGACTTCTTCTAAAGGAGGGCGCACATGTAAGTACTTCTTTTATGGTGAACTTGTGTGTGTTGTAGCAGTGCTTTGCCATTGAGAACGAGGTGAGTAAAATATGTAAATGCAATTTCCTTTCCAATACATAAATGTACCTCGAAGCCATGCACATTTAATAGGATATTACATTAACTGTGTACTTGACATCAATTAATATTATTCAAATATAATCTTGGCCAATGGTGGAGTGTGGGGGCTGTGGGCCAAAGTGAAACACAGTGGAAATATAATTTTACCTTTTTAAATAATCTGATTTAAAAAAAAAAAAAAAAAAAAAAATTATGTTCAAGTTCTTGTGGACGCATTATTCTGTTGTGGTTCCACTATGATCAATACCGTATTTTTCCTGCTGGTTTCCTGACATGCCCGTGTGCCTTCACCTCAGCTAAAAGTTCAGAGGAGCTGCTAAACCTAATTATCCGTAGCAAATTAATGGTGCAGAAAATAACATAGAGGGGACACAGTGTCCAGTAGTGACAGTGAGGCTACATGTTTTCTATACATCCCCAGGTGCAGAATGCAGCATTTTGAAGAATTTAGTTGATTTTTTTTACCCTGCCTGGTGGCTTTTATCCAGTAAATCCAGTGTTTTCTTATTTTGTTGAAACTGTCTGTGTCCTCTAGAGCAGCCACTAAACCAACACCGACTTGTTGACGTTGGGAGATGAAATAAACCCATTCTATTCAGAGAAAGTACTGACGTGCTGATTTTGAGGACAGACAGGATATGACACGTACAGTTTCTGAAACATGATGCATCGTTAATAATGTGCTGAACACCAAAACACCACAAAATAAGTGGTTATCGGCACATACTGTACGTGTGTAGCCACGCCACTTTTATTTTCAGTTTTGCAGCAGCTGAGCTTGTTGAAGCTTTAAATATCTCAGATCATATTGCTTACCATGCTGTAATAATATTTTCACAGAAATGTCTAAATATACAGAAATGTACTGTTTATTCTTAACATGAATGTGTGAATGCACATTACCAAGTTTCCAGTTTGTATTGAGACTGTATTCATTGTATCCCACCTTGTGCCAAAATGAAACGTTGGATACTGACTTTGATATCCAGTAAAACAAGAGCGGGGTGTTGTATAAAGCAGGAGGTACAACCGGGATAGCTCAGTGTTTCCAGGTCAGACTGTTTCCATGTGGTCAGTTTTTCTACACCAACCGTCAGCTTTGTGCACGGGGAGAACCGCTCATGTGAATGCGCCCTTAATGTGGCCTCTGTAAATGGTTCTGTTGTGCCGTGCCAGCTTTCATAAGAGAGCCACAGGGACGCAGCAACATAGCCCAGAGCAGGACGTCATAATTCAGGAGAATAATTGGGGCATTTAAACCAAACCTGGGACTCATCCATGCCAGACAGATACAGGTCAGAGCGGCCTGTCCGCGTGGGAGGGAGGAAGGGATGGATGGGTAGCGAAAGGATGGGGAGGATGTGACAAGGGAGGAGATGAATGGTACAGTGGTAGCTGTGGGAGGAAATAACGTGGCGAGACAGAGAGGAGGAAATTCAAAATAAATAGTAAGGTAAAGATCAACATAACATAAAAAATTAGAGGTAAAAACAGATTAATAAAGAAATGAAGGAAATGGAAGAGGCAAGCAACAGAGGTAAAATGAGAGAGAGAGGGGACTAACCAGGATGTCAATAACAATTATTTCCCTGCTCCATGCGGTGTAACGCGATCTGTAGTGTTCTCCTTTTTACAACTATGTGGGGAACAACTGATACAGAATGTAAAGAGATCAGTAATTACCTTTTTTTATTTTGAAAAGTTCCCCATCACCCCACAAGTATTGATGCCCTTACATTAGGGATTTACCAATACACCTACTCTTATTGATCCTGCTTAATGGCCTGATGCTTTAACAATACTGCTTTTCAGTTCCTTGTTATTATTGTGCAAGGAAAAAAAAAAATAGTAATAGAAGTATAAGTAACAGCAAGTAAAACATACCAGCTGTGGTCATCACTTTTCTAAATTCAGGGTGTTGAATTGTTGTTGCGAGCTGAAGCGCTGTCTTGCTGACTTTCAACTTCTGATTCTTGAGATAAGTGCTGTATATCTATTAGGTACATACGTAGGTACAGTACGTGTAGATACAGACCCTACGCCATAGCCTGACGTGCACCTCTCAAAAAATGTAACTACACGTCTGGGCGTCTATATCCACGACGAGATTGCTCTCTTTCTGCCAGAAATTCTGCAGGATGTCACTCTTTTCAGAGGTCCGTTTTTGGATGTCCCGCTTTCTTTTGTGTTGGAATTTTAAACTCCGGTTGATTTAGGAGGACTACAGTTAACTGCTCCTCAGATCTCTGCAGGGTAAATCCAGACAGCTAGCTAGACTATCTGTCCAATCTGAGTTTTCTGTTGCACGACTAAAACAACCTTAGAACATACACTTTACACCAAAACAAGTTCCTTCCCACGGCTATTTTGCAGAGGCCCCGTGGCTCCGCTCAGCGTTTAGCTCCGCCCCAGACAATTGTGATTGGTTTAAAGAAATGCCAATAAACAAGCACATTTTTCTCCCATTCCGAAAGTCTGTATGGACTTGCCAGACCCTCCTCCGCAGTGCTGTGGAGTAAGGGATGGCAATGCGAGACTACGGCCACGCAGACCGCAACAACTGTAATTGGTCCGCTTGGCTGTGGCTTGGTAGCGTCGCATTCCCCCCTACTCATTTCCGGATTCTCCTCCTCCATAAACAACATGAAATCAAGGAGATGGTTAACGTTCCCTGCTAGAGCTTTCCCATCGTGGTCAGAAAGCACAGGGGAGACACTTTGTTTCTCTGTCTACGCCTCCCGTCACTCTCTCACTCGCTCTACCACACACTCCCCAGCATACATACATGCTGGCTCTGCTATTCTCTTAAAGAGAGATGCTAGAACGACGTACACACCAGCTCACAAGTATAAACCTCAGGCCACTAACCTAGGCTCGGGCGTAAGCTCTGCGTACATCCTCTGTACAACCATAAATCCGCCTTTAAGTCAGCAACTACATAGTACATTCATTCCTTACTTCGGTTTTATCCACCAACCACCAAGGGCCACCAAGTGTAATTCATGTAACTTCTCCAGAATAGCCATGGCAACATTTTCCTGTTTAAAATCAGACATCACAATGTCATCTTACAGTGAAATCCTAGAGTGATCCAAGCACACCTTGTGGGTACTCCGTATTGTAGTAGCACACACAAGTGGTGGCCTTTTGCAAACTGCGGCAATAGACTTTGTTTTGGTTGCAAACCTGTCATATTGACTATGGTTATTTCATTTTGGTTTGTAGTCTTATGTTAGTTTGAGAATGTGTGTTTCAGCTCAGTGAGTTTAGCAATCTTGCTGACATGAAGCAGACATTTAAGTTACTTAAATATTAAATGTAATTATAAACATTTATAGATAAAAATAGGTTTAGTTGATAATATCTTGTTAACTTGAACTTCAGCAATGGTGCTGATGTAAATCTGACATTGAGTTCTACTGTACATGTTAACCAGATATATCTTTAACTACTGTATCTTAAAAATCTAATTGGAGCATTGAGGGAAAGAGACGGGGCTGAGGAACAATCAGTTCAACATATATACATGAATGACCTTGTTTCACTTCTCCACCAGTGATGTGAAAAACATCTCATGTTAACCTATTTAATAGAATCAGTTACCCTGACCCCACCACTGACATCCTGCCCTTGCTGTGTATATTTTCTATAATCCAGGTGAGACAGCAGAGCCTGTTAAAGACAATGAGAATTTGCAAGAGACAAAAAAAAAAAAGAACCCCACACGCGGGGATTCTTACATGGGTTTGAGAGACGGCTGCCTTATGGACTGTGCCTCAGCAGTCCCAGACCACAAACCATGGCCATCTGGCAAGTAAGGCAGGCTAAGGCAAACTTTCTAAGTGGATTTCAATCTCTTGTACAGTAGCCTCTACCCTTTCTTTTTGTCACACACCCATAGAAACCCACTTCACCCAGCAATGCTCCATATCTTTGGGCTTTGGGCTTGCAATGCTAGCCATTCTTGGCTCCATACAAGGGGATCTAGCCATATTCATTTCTGCTCTGTAAACGCAACATAAAAGATCCAATAAACCAATTCCTTTATAACTTCAAACATCAAGTTGTCTTGACTGTATTCCCAGCACGCTCATCTTACAAGTTTCCTTCTTGAATTGTTCTAAGGCTGAGCCATTTTTGAGTCTTTTTTTATTTTTTACTTTAAGATTTTAAACTCCTGCTGAGGTATCTCCACCTACTGTGTGCAAGCGTGACTGCCAAAGCATTTTCTTCACTCTGCTATAATTTGTCAAACCAGTATGAATTTCAAAAGGAAGGAACACAAAGCAACACAAAGAAAATAACACTGTTAAAAACTGTATTTTAATCAAGATTATGTCTAAAACGATTAAGCTCCATTCAATCCAACTTCACCTAGTTATCCTTTGCCATCATTATGTCCCTCTGTGCCTATTATTGTGTGGGTTCCTCTCAGAAAGCAGGTAATTTAGTTCAAAGAGAAACACAAAAGAACTCAAGTGAAAGAACTCATGTGCAATAGCTGTATCTCCACTTTGAGTGTCAGGCAGTGACTCAACGCAACTTCAATGGAAAATTAAAAGCTTATTGTAATGTAAAATGCCTTTTTAGGGGATAATTTAGGATTACTAATCCTTATCTGGGCCTTAAATCATTATCAACTCACTGCCATAGTTCACAAAAAGTAGGATAGACAATGAGGTAATCAAATTCCTATAATGGAGTGCAAAAACAAAGCCATCTCGACCACAAACCCTCTGTTTGCCATGATCACTGCTCTGTCACAGTGAATGAAAGATCGTAAACACAATGAGTGTAAAAAAACAGTCTCCTATTCAGTAATGAGAAACCACTTGTATCACAAAGTAAATGAAAAGAAAAACACAGTTGCAGTGGGCAATATAATTAAAGCATGATATAGCTGGGGTTCACATACGATACATCCATCTACTGTTCACACCTGGCCTGTTCACACCTGGCATTAACATGTCTTGGGTGATCCAAACACAAGTGGACAGGTCTAAGTAAGTCAGTTCACACCTGGCAGTAGAATACGTCTCCTCATGCGTCTCAAGTGACCATTTGTGGTCTCATCTCACTTCCCCACACTATATGCAAATAACCACGTACATCATTTCCGTTAGAAAAGACCAAATGCGTTGTTGTTTTGAACTGGCAGCAATGCACTTTTGTGCCTAGTCTACCGGAAATTTGAAAAAAGAAATACAGACGGTCTATTCCTTGCCGTGTTCCAGGCAGACCTGTCTTGAGCAAAATCAGCGTACGACATTACCTAGAGAACGCTACGCTTACACTTGCGCAGAGGACCTTGGTTAACACTAGAAGTGCCGGAATTCCATAACTACTAGAACTGCCGTCATTTTGATCGCCAGATTCCAAACTCTATAATCTCTCATGATAAATACCCAATTGCGATATTAATGCATGTATTGTGTTAGGATATCTTTAGAAAAACTTAATAACACCGGAATGTACATTTTAACGAGTTTAATTATACATTTGAGTAGTAATAGGCTATCTGTTTCAATAATTCATATCATGGTATATAAACTGTAATTATTTCATACATTCATATCCCGAAAAATATGTTGTGGAAAGTCATTCAACTTAACTCATAACTGCCAAATAACAATTAAAAGTAACCTAACCTGGCACTGCCTCCGTTTTGGTGTTGGACCGTGCGCCACTGCCCTTTTTCCCTCCATAAACTCCGCTCTCAGCTCCTCTGCCAGTTGCTGCATGAATTTCCTCCGGGCAATTTTCCTGCTGGTGCACTCCTTGGAGAGGATGTGTGCAATGATTCCAGCCAGTTCAAGGATGTATAAAGTTATATGAATACGTACACAGCCACCGGCCATCTACGTGTATCTCGCCTTTCACAGAGCAAGTGCCCGGTGCTTGCCTTCTGATTCAGAACAGACTGTCCATCCACGCCGTAGTAACCTACGTCACCTACGTCACCTCTCTGGCTTTGCCTTCGGCCCATTGGTGATGCCCACACTTGTTACTCGAGGCTGCTAGTTATGTGTCTCTGACAGAGACGATGATGGGTACTAAGCAACCAAAATGCATCTTCAACCGCGCAAAAGATTAAAAACAATACCGCGAAAATCAGAGTGGTCAATATGACCGTGTATGGCCAAAATAGGTAAAAGTGATTGTATTTTCTTTGCCTTTTGTGTAATGTATATAAAAACACATTTACATGAAAATACAGACTCTTTTAGGGAAAGTCAGGTACCAGCAGGATTGTACTTTTTTTATTCAGCAAAGTTATTACACATATAAATTTCAAAACAGTCAAAATGACCGTCATGGCCGTTCTAGTGTTAAGTAAGCTATTAGTCTATATCCACGACATTCCACTTTCCAATTTCACGCTTTTCGGCTGGATGTCCGTTACCTTCTGCTTTCTTTGTGTTGTAATTTTAAACTCCGGTCGATTTATGAGGACTATGGTTAACTTCTCCTCAGATCTCTGCAGGGTAAATTGAGACAGCTAGCTAGACAATCTGTCCAATCTGAGTTTTCTGTTGCATGACTAAAACAACATTTGAGTGTACACGTTCCACCAAAACAAGTCTCTTTCCGAGGCTATTTTGCAGCAACACTGTGGCTCTGCACGGTGCTTAGCGCCACCCATGACGATTGTGATTGGTTAAAGAAATGCCAATAAACCAGAGCACATTTTTCTGCCATCCTGGAATGCTAGCCAGACCCTCCTCTGCGGCACTGTGGAGGAAGGTCTGGCAAAGCGAGACTAGTAAGCGGTTAATCAATGTAGCTCAGGACACCATTCACACACACACTGCTAAAAGAATGTGGCCAAATGCGGTCCAGGCCACCTCTGAATGTGGTCTGAGTGATCGGATCTCAATGCATCCTCAATGCGTCTTGGGAGCAATCACACCTGTACTTGGAGCTGTCCATTTGTGATCGGATCAGCCAAGACACATTGTTACAGGAACAACTTAAAATGTCTCTTAAGATGTCTAGAATAACAAACGGTTCATTCCGTAACAAGTGTGCTAGTAAAGGGAAGGCTGGCTGGCAGTGGTTTGAGGGGGGGCTTACCAAGGCCACAGTCAAAGGTGTTAAAAAATCAAATGTCTCTTCAGTTTCGAGAGCTACACACATCGGTGACGTGTTTGGTGTTTTAAGCCCCCAACGTTGCCTTCCTGGCAGAGCGGCAGTGGTTAGGTTTAAGGTTAAACCTACAATACGTAACTTTCTGCCGCTAGGGGTCTCTCAACCAAAACAATGGATACTAAACACGGACTTTTGATGACATTGGTAAGTTGCGTGGAATTATGGGAGTTGTACTTTTTAATGTTAAACACCTTCGCTGATTAGAATGCATCTGTTCACGGACAAGTTTACCCATTCAAATGTATTCACTTTACGTTAAGTAACGTTTATTCATGTCATTCTAATGACATAGCTGCATTTTCCCCAACATAATTACGTTTTTCTTGATTCAATCTGTATTGGTAGCTGACCAGTTAGCTAGCTAGTGAGCCAGCAAGCTAGCTAACGGTAGCCAGCAGCTAAAACCACAGTGACTATCACAATATATTTCACATGTCACTGTCACCTTTTGGATGGTTTCAACACCGGGGTGGACAGGGTTTTTTGTAAGGCTAGCTGGCTACTCAACGAGGCGTGGTGTGGGGTGGGGATTGCTGGGGTAATCTCCGGCCGGGACGGCGAGGACGGCCGATGGCCGATGTGCAGCAGCAGAACATCTCCAAGCTGCCCGAAACGATCTCCCCCTTCACTTTTCATTAATCTTAACTATTCGTTTTGGTGCTTGTCGGGTTAATTTAGCTAACTTTAAAGACAGCTAAACGCAAAGCGGTGAGAAATTCGGCAGGGAGGAGACTAGCTAACATTAGCTATGGATGGCCGCTGTTGCGACTCGGATCTGGGTCTGGGTCTGATATGGTCTGCTTCCCAACGCTTCATTAAACTGCCTTTAGTGTCGTAAGCACCCGGCACCGGAGTTAAGTGCTGTATATAGTACTTATACTGTATGGATTGCTGTAATGGTGGCTGTCTTTTGGCTGGCTGTGGGCTAACGGTAACTGGCTATTGCTACATGTCCCGGCTGTGTTGTCAGCTGTTATTCCAGGCAGATAGACCGGGGTGCTAGCTGGCTAAATTAGCATTAGATTAGTCGTTGATCTATACAGTTAACGGTAACATTACTGGTAAACCCATTCGTGGGTTAGCCCAGCGCTGCTTTTATCCATGATGAAAACAATCATGCTACCAGTAACTTTATGAGCATGTTGAACGATGTGGTAACCCTATAATGTTATCCACCAAGCATTAGTTAGCTAGCATTAACGTTAGCTACTTGTCAACCAACACACTGTAGTAACGTTAAACTGGATCGATATTGATATGTATCAATAAATAAGATCTCTGCTGTATTACTGTGTTGCAAAGTGGCATGTTATCAATCACAAAATGATGCTGTGTGGCAGAAAAAGCAGTGTTATGGTTAGGAGTATTTTCTTCTGTGACATTGTATGATTTACAATTACGCTCAAACGTATCATCTGGGTGCTGTGTTTTGAAGGACGTTACGAGTAACTAGAGGGTGAAAGGTTATATGACGCCACTGACAGGCGACTAGGAAGGAAAGGAAACGTGCCGTGTCTGAAAATAAAATAACAGATTTCTCTGGGTTTGAAGTTTGGTGGAAACATTTGGGAGAGTGTAACTACACAACTCAAAAAATATATAACATAGGTATGGTCGTTTTTAGACATTTTAATGCAGAAATGTTACATATTGTACCTTTTAAGGTTAGGGTTAGCTGCCTGGAAGGCGACATTGGAGACAACACCATTGAGCCATCGGTGATTCCGCGATAAGAGTCTCTCAGACTCAATCTTCTTATCAATTCGGAGCACCTGCGGTTAATTGATAAGCCCCGGCCACTACCAGCCAGCCAAAACAAAAGAAGAAAGTACTAAAGACAAAAGAGTACACTGTTCACCAAACATTTGAATGCCAAGTGTAAACAGGGCAAATGCTAACATGCTGATGTTTAGCAGGTACATTATAATGTTAACTACGTTTACCATGTTAGTTTAGCATGTTAGCATAACATTTGCCAGTTGAGCATTAAACACAGAGGCTGATGGGAATGACATTATTTTTGCAGATTTTTTGGTCATAAACCAAAGTATTGGAGAAATTGAAAATTTTACCCGATGATGGTGCTATATAAAAAGTCAAAAGATAACCACAGTTATTTCAATTCATCACTTACGGAACGTGAATGTCAGTAGCAAAATGAATGGCAATCCACAATCTACACCAAAAATGTTCAACCTGCTTGTGGCCCTGGAAGAATGTTGAGATATTTTACAGAATAAGTGAATCTTTGACCTGCTGATGTGCTGCAGGAAAAGTCAGGGGATCACCAAATCATCCTTTGAATATCTGTACCAAAGTTCGTGGCAGTCCATCCAGTAGCTGTAGTACACGACCGTTCACTCAAAACCATGTTGATGTTGGTACTAGAAGAAATCTGCTTATCACTGTTATCTCTTCTCAACCTTCTTTCATTTAAGTTCTAAAACCTTTCTTTCCTTGCATGGCACTGTTTGACCTTACATCTTAAATTGACCCTGGATCATAAATACAGAACTTATGGTAAGTTTAAATTAAGGGAATGAATCTGGGCTAAAAACACTGTCTGAAAATGTGTACCCTGAGGCCTTATGGTCTTATAATTGAAGCATCAGTGTGTGGTGAAAAGGTCAAGACCTCATTGCTTTGTCACTTGGTCCCTCAAAAGGGAGTGATAATGCTCCCTGCGTGTGTGATTTCTTCATCACGACCCTTATCATCTTTACAGACCTTTTTTTCTCTTATGCACAGTGAGTGATTATCGGGTCAGTTATGGGTTAGTTCCTGCATTTACCGCCCAAGATTACTAGTAGAATGTAATTATACAGAGCTATATGGAAGGGCTGGGTTTAATGGTCTATATGGGCATGGACTGATGTGTGTGTGTGTGTGTGTGTGTGTGTGTGTGTGTGTGTGTGTGTGTGTGTGTGTGTGTGTGTGTGTGGAACTAGAGAAAATTAATTATATGGCCACAGATGGTGAACAGTGAGTGACAGTCTCTGTTCAACCCACAATATAGAGTGCTCTAGGCCTAGCCTTTGGTGATGGTCTATTAGCAACCATTATTAGCAATTACATAACACACTTCAAATGTTATCAATAGAATTGCTGTTTTCCATAGCAGGACCTATTGAACATCTAGGATGCCCCTGAGCAAGATAACGTAACCCCTTGCTACTCCAGTGATGCTGCTGATTGGCCAACAGGAAAAAGAAATGGATCTCTCGGGTACATCATTGAGTGATTCCATCTTTTTCAAAATATATTTGTTGGTTAGTTTGCAGTAAAGTGTTGACAATTATTAAATAAATATTATCAACAATACTCATGAATAAATTATCAGATATTGGAATTAAATTTAGAGGGATTCATTAAACGGTAAGACTTTAACAGGAAGACAATCAGCAGCTGGAGGAATTTCTACAGATCTGGCCTATTCTGGTTTGACTCCTATAGTTGTAGACAGGCTAGTCACAACCATGTTAATGTGAGGTCTGGTTTGGGACTTTTGTACTGGGGTTCTAGGTAACACTAGCAGTAAGAAGCGTGTGTGTGTGTGTGTGTGTGTGTGTGTGTGTGTGTGTGGCTAGAGAAAATGAACGAGTACTGGCTAGCCCAATTTGTATAATGGATAAGCTCTCTTAGACTTAAACTTTGTTTACATCAGCGTTTTTAGATAGCGACGTGGTTCTAGGGTTGGCAATGTCGACCAGTCACACAGTCCACTCCTTTGGTTTAGACTGAAATATCTCAACCTTTATTGGAAAGATTGCCATGCATTTTTGGATGAATCCTACAGACTTTGGTGATCCCCTGACTTTTTCTTTAGCGGTAGGCTACTAGCGGGTCAAATATTTCACTCATCCAGTGACGTATACAGTATATTGGCACTATCTTTTATGCAGACAATCATGGTCCGCAGAGGATGAATCCTACATACTTTGGTGATCCCCTGACTTTTCCTCTGGCACCCCCATGAGGTTGACATTTGTGGTTTCAAGAGAAATGTCCCCGTTATTAAACAGATTGCCGTAAAGTTTGGTACAAACATTCATGTCATGAATACTAAAAGATAGATGGATAAATAGACTGGTTCATGACCAAATGCTAAGGACATTCCCCAGTCTCCCCATGTGTTTAGTGCTAATTGGCACATGTTAGCATGCTAAAAAACTATAAACATGGTAAACATACCTGTTGAATATCAGCACTTTAGCATTGTCTCATTGTGAGCATGTTAGTATGCTGAGGTTAGCATTTAGCTCAAAGCATTACTGTGCCTTCGTACAGCTTCACAATTGCATGGCTGTAGAGTTTTAGCCATGTTTCTTTACGCCTGAGCTTTTCTTTGACTTCTAAGCACAGCAGCATCACATCATCGCTGACTTTATTTGAAAAGGTCAGTATAACCGTGCTGCAAAAAGTGAAATTAATAATAATATGGCAGAGAGGAAAAGCAAAATGACAAAAAAACAGCAGAAAAAAGTGCCAGGCAGTGACAGAAACGTGACTGATGGAGGTAGAACATTACAAAAAGATGGATATATTTGGCAAGACGGACAGAAATGGAGATATAAAGTTCGGTAAAAGCTCCATCATCTCAGCTTTCTGTGAAAATGTTATGAGATAGAAGATTCAGAGACAGCTTTATTGTGTTTCTGTTTGGGTGCAGGAGCTCAGCAAAGACAACGAACGCAACACAGTCAATCATTTGTGTATTCCCCCCTAGGTGCCGACATCTGTAAAAAACGGATTTCCTTAATTGTGTTTACACTAGTGTAACATCCCTCTGAGGAACAGTAAATGTACTGTATCTCTTTGCTAAAACACACAATCACAAATCTATCATAATGCCTGACTACACATAGTGTAAATTAGATCGATGGCTCTGATGTACTGTACCACATTACTTAACGTGCAGATTAAATTCACGTGGAGATTTTCACTGAAAGTGAGTGTTTTAGGTCAATATCTCGGGATATTTTTTTGATGTGGAAGAGAGGGGGATGCATCAAAAAATCATTCCGAATGGATGACTCATTGAATTTGCCTAGTCATTTTGTACTACTTGGCTAAATTGATCAAAGGGGGAAATTCAGCAGGCAAGGAAAGTGTCTATTTCCCACTGTTAAACCAGCCACCACCTAGCAGATGAATGGAGTACTTCATGGTTACCTTACAATTTGTCAGTCAGTGGATGGTAAATCCATGTGAAATGGCTCCATGGGTGACAAAAAATAAAGATAAAATGTGTTAGAAATGAGTTCTAATGTAAAAGAAAAGCAGTAAAGCAACTTGTTGATCTATATATGAAATAGCCACCAACACAATGAAGATGGATAACGGTATGATTATCCACTTTAGAAAATGACCTCTGCCACGTTTGTGATGGTCTAAAGCCAATTAATTGATTCCAGTTTACTTAACAGAATAACAGAATAATCTGTATGGGAATAACTTCACATGCAAATTATTTCTCTTGTTCTGCCCTCAGCCGTCTTGCCAGATTTTTGTACTCCTTTTTTAGCTTTGCAATGATAATGATTCTGACTTGCAAAACAACAATAGACTACACATGTTTGTTCCCTAGCTTACAGATAATGCACTCAAGTATGGAGCGCCAGCTGTTGCCTGCAGTACAGTATGCTAATTGCCAGCGTTTTGAAAGAATAGATATGCATACAAGCTTACTGTATTGCCTCAGCCTGTAAGATGTAGTGTGACGGGTGGAGCGTGTATGAAATGCAGATTTAGGTATCGTTTATAGTCGTGCTGAAATTATAATGTAAGTTTTCTGCCACTTAGATTTTATATTGCATTTTATTTCAACAGCTTGCTCATTTAAATATTAGTAAACCGTGAAGTATTATCGCTGGTGTGCAGGTGACACCATCAGATAGTATGACACAGAAGTGTGTGTTAAGCTAGAGAATTGTAAAAGAAAGGATGCACTCATCTATGTCAGATTTCTTAAAGACTTAGCAAAAAATGTCAAAATGTGTCCGGTGCTAAGATGCTGAGTGGTGTTGTTACACCATCTGTAGTCCCGTAACTCCACTTCTCTGATACCACTGCTTCGTCATCTTCAGTCTGTGACTTTGCTTGCAAGCTGCGGTTACAACAGAGCAAGTTTGTCGCGCTGCATGCTCCCTTCTGGCTCACGTGAAAAATGCAACATTAAATGTTAATAAGACACTGAGGTCTGTCCCTACCATGACCCACACGTGACAGTATAATCAAATCCAGTACAACTATGGCGTCGAAAGTTGTAACCAACGTTGAATCAACACCTCTCTGACACAAACCCTTAACTAACTGAATATTGCATATATTCCATTAGATTATCCTAACTCTCTAATTTGCCATCTATGCATCGTTAAGATATTAAGTTGATATGGTATGCGTTTTGAAGCTTTAAATCTGCTGTAGTTTCAATTCTGCACAGAATGTGGGGAAATACAGTATGCCATATTAAGCATGCTCTTTATCTCTCTTTTTACAAAATGAAGTGGATAATATGCATTTAAGGTTATATTGTATTTACCAAATGTATTTGGGTATCTCTAAAAATCACGTATCTCTATAATTTTAGAAAAAAACCGCCCTCTCCACTCCACTCCAAAAAATGCACATGCGCAACACCCTCCCTGCTCCCGAGAGGGAACGCCTATTAAACGTGTGCACGGGAGAGAATGCACGAGCCTAGTTCTCCTCGTGCACGCTCTGTTTACAAGTTGCTGTCTGCATGGCTCTACAAGCCAACTTTCCAAAAGAAGATTTGCACTTTCCACTATGTCAGACACTATGCCACCGGTAAGTGAAAATCTATTTACGACAAGTAAATCCCTGTATAGCTAACTTTAGCATGCTACAGGCCAACAAACAAGCTATCGCCGAGAGCGCCGGGGAGGCAGCGGTCGGAGGCTTTTATATACTGTCTATGGTCGGAGGCCGTGGCCGTCTGCTCGCTGACCTGTCACGACACATACGACGGCGTTACGTAAACATATCCCAGAATGATTGACAACTAGGAGGACCAATAGTCTTGATGATCCACCCGGAAAAAGAAAATCCTCCACTATACCTTTAAGTGTACCTAAATGTTGATTTAAATATGTATCTGGCCACATTAAAATAATGTGTAGCCTTCTTATTTTTCATTAACTATTTTGATCAAATACTGAAGATCCTGTTTCAAAACTATAAAGTTTATGAGTCTAAATTATTGATCTATGAATGAAAGTTTAACTGGAAGAATGTGACTCCTGCACCTGACGTCTCACTCAAATTCAATTCAATTACACAAACACACAGTCCACTCATGGTTTTATTGTGCTGTTATAGAGTGATACTTCTTTGGCTGAGTGCAGACAGCCACGTTTCATTTAGGCGTGTCTGATACCATTATTAAGCATTACCAGTGAGAGCAAAAAATGAGAAGCCGTCAGCTGAAAGTTTTGTATGCTGCTCATGCTAATTAAAAAAGGACATCCTGAAATATATTACAGTGAAACAGTGCTTTACAGTGAATGTCATTAAGACTATTTTTAGGGTTAGACTGATAAATTAGCCTGATATGATATATCGGCCATATTGCTTATTGCTGATACATAGATATCGGTTTATATGGCAGCTGATTGTAACAATAAATTGCAGTAGAGAAATGCCATTTATAAACGGTGTCACCATTACATAGATTATCTAGCAGACACGGATCTATAACTGTTTGTTGTTTATTTGAGCTCTAATTACTTGACACATCTCTACATTAGCTTTAGTGATCTAAAAGAAGTAATATTAATATTATAATGATTTTAGCCATACCACCCAGCCCCACATTGTTTAGTGTGTGTGTATATATATATATTAAGGGTGCTCCGATCGATCGGCCACCGATCGGTATCGGCCGATAATGGCTTTAAATAGTTCGATCGGTGGTCTCCATAAAGGCCGATCAGATAGGCCGATCAGATGACGCACTACCACGGATGTATTAAGAGCGCACTACTCCTGAGAACATTTTCAAAATGGCGGCGTCCCTACATTCAGCGGTCTGGCAGTTCTACAAGGTGTCTGAACGGTGGCAGAACAGCAGTTGGCCCGCGGCCGCGGAACGAAGGCGGTAGGAAGACGGCTACTGCTTTTAAAAGCGTCTGCCACCGGTGGTGCTCCGGCAAACGTGATTTCACCATTCTGACGCTTCTACTGCCTCTGGAGCACCGCTGGTGGTCCGCCGACTCATTGCTATCTGGGAAAAAGACAATACACTAGCGATTAGCAACGTGTGTACCGAGGAAATACCACGAGGCGGAAATCTCCAAAGACATTTCAACACCACCAACCTCATCAGACATTTGAAGGTTAGTCACAGAAAGCAGGATGAGGAGTTTTCAAAGTTAGCTAACGCTAAGGCAGAGAGGAGTTGTGTAGCTAGCAGCTCCGGCGCCGCTCAAACAGCTGTTTCGCCGTGTGTGTGTGTGTGTGTGTGTGTGTGTGTGTGTGTGTGTGTGTGTGTGTGTGTGTGTGTCGGTGTCGGTGTGTGTGTGTGTCGGTGTGACTGACTGTGTGTGTCTGTGTGTGCGCCGCTCAAACAGCTGTTTCGCCGTGTGTGTGTGTGTGTGTGTGTGTGTGTGTGTGTGTGTGTGTGTGTGTGTGTGTGTGTGTGTGTCGGTGTGACTGACTGTGTGTGCTGAAGAAATGTGCAGTGATTGAAAAAAAAAAAACTAAAGTGTGTGGCAAAATTTCCCAAAACTCCCTGATTGACTTAAACTCTCTATATGAGATAAGGACTCTGAAGAAAGCCCAGTCAGTCCTGGCTGATATAACCCCCCCCTCCCCCCTCTGAACAGCGACAAGATGTTGCCGTCTGGCCGCAGATTCTGTCTGCCAAAATGCAGGACAAACAGACATAAAAACTCTTTTGTTCCTGCTGCTATAGGCTTTGTAAATAAGTCATTGCGAGATGTGTGTGTAGTTTGTATTTATTTTGTCTATTATTGATGGGGTTTGTTTTCTGTATAGTCTATGTGTTGTTTATGTTGCATTCTATTGCTGCACAACGAATTGCCCCTCGGGGATAATAAAGACTCCTTGAACCTTGAACCTTGAAAGGACATTTTTTAGATTTTGAGCTAGGACAGAAAGCCAAACAGTTACTGATACATTCTCTAAACATGTGTGACTGTTATGTAATGGCGTAATTTTCAGTTCATAAAAGTGATCGGTGATCGGTTATCGGTATCGGCCAATACGTCTTCCAGCAATCGGTGATCGGTGATCGGCCTCAAAAATCCTGATCGGAGCACCCTTAATATATATATATATATATATATATATATATATATATATATATATATATATATATATATATATATACACACACACACACACACACACACACACACACACACACACACACACACACACACACACACACACCTATAACAACCTAGTTGTTTGCACAGTTTTCTCACCCAACACTTCACCTGGCCCGCACTGTCAATGGATGGTGAGCTTGTGGACACACACACACACACACACACACACACACACACACACACACACACACACACACACACACACACACACACACACACACACACACACACACACACACACACACACACACACACACACACACACACACAAAATGCAGGACTATTGATTTGTTGAGCGCTGTGGTCGAGCAGCCCTTACTGGCCTTGCCCCTCGGGTGAGACACACAATCGGCAGCGGATGTGCTGCTCCTAAACTGTCCCTGGGCACCATTTCAAATCCCTGTAGATTCATGATATTGATTCGAACCATTTCTCCCTCTGCCAGCATCTTCTCCTCCTCTATCATGTCCCCTTTCGCTTCTTTTTTATCTGACCTTTGTTGTTTGGTTTCTTGTTCCCAGAGGAAATTCAGTGATAAATGAAAGACGGGCATCAGTTCTTTTTTTTTTCTATTTTAAAGAAAGCAGCCATGAAGGAGGAACGAGGGGCGGAAAATCATGACGAGTCAAATCTAGTTACCTTTGTTGCGGAGGCAGGGGAAAGCACTGTCATGCAGAGAGATAGAGCAGGAGAGAAACAAATATTAGGCTGGTATGATTGCATCAGGGCCCCTCGCAGAAATACCCACTTCCATGCTCTGCTATCTTGCTGTAATAGTGAGGTGTCAACGTGGATTCAATCAAACCTGCATATGTGTTGAATATGAATTAATATGTTTTTTAAACAGAGGATGGAATTCAGTGCAGTGGAGAAATTGGTTTTGTGTACAGTGGCTGTTTTACATTTTCTTGACAGGTGAATAAAAAAGGTTACAATTTCGCGGCTGAGTTTCTTCATTTCTGCTGAGTGAGATCTCTCTCTCTCTCTCTCTCTCTCTCTCTCTCTCTCTCTTTCCCCCTTCATGTCAATTTCTCCTTCCTTCCTTCCTTCCTTCCTTCCTCCTCTCACTCACTCTCCATCTCTCTCAGCTGGTTTGTCAGACTGTGTAATTGAGGTAATGCTGTTAATGATGTGTGAGTGGTCTCTCTTTTCT
This sequence comes from Gymnocephalus cernua, assembly GCA_023631565.1. Lineage (NCBI taxonomy): Eukaryota > Metazoa > Chordata > Actinopteri > Perciformes > Percidae > Gymnocephalus > Gymnocephalus cernua. The sequence goes on along the minus strand of CM042447.1, from coordinate 16,230,372 downwards.
CTCTTTCATACACACACACACACACACACACACACACACACACACACACACACACACACACACACACACACACACACACACACACACACACACACACACACACACACACACACACACACACACACACACACACACACACACACACACAAGCATCGATGGCAGCAGATAGGGCTCTTTCATTAGAGTTGGCACAGCAAAGGCAAGACAGCGGTGGCCTGCAGGCACAGCCGACCTCGCCATGGGGGAGCAGGAGCTTTAAACACTAATTAGGATGACTTTGGGAGACAAAACAGGTAGGGAGGGGGAGCAAGACCTGAGATTCGGAAAAATACAGGAGAGAGGGGCGACATAGGTGATACATTCAAGTAAAAATGACAGAGGGTAGGGAGATAAAGACATGAGGAATGACAATGACAGAAAAAGTCACAACAGACAGAGACAGCAGGAGAAGAGGAAATCATGGATAATTTAGACAGAGAGTGAAATTTAGAGAGTGAAATTGGCAGCTTTACTGCAATCAGACAGGTCTTGCCAGAGAATGGAGGCGTATGAATGCCTGAGTACCTGATGTGTCCACACCGCTATTACATGGGAGCTGTACACATCCAGGGTGCTTGGTCAGAAATATAATTTGTCACTCATTACTTCCTCCTATTTCTGACTGGGATAGAAAACGGTAATTATGCCCGCCTGACGTCAGCGACAGCGTCAGGCGCGACAATTATCCATTTAACATTCTTGCATAAAGAGCTCTAGGCCATAGTACTGAGCCACAATCTGCTTACACGTTTAACATGAGAATGCCATGACTGCACCATTATTTTAAACGGGAAGTAAAGGAGGGGACAGCAGGTTTTTTTGTATTTGCAGTCTGACACTGTCATCGGGCTATTTTGCAGAAGCAGGAAATCATCAAATGGATGTCTTAAGTCAAGGATTGAGTGGATGTTGAAGGAATAGTTTGACTTAAATATGTGAAACTGCTTTATTGTTAAGAGTTGGATGAAAAGATTGATTCCTCCAGACTCAGTCAATTCCTGGAGTCTCCGCTGATTGCCTGGCAACCTCACAGTGATGACGGGACTCCAGGAAGTGACGACTGCCCCTGGCAAAGGAATAATGGTGAGCTCTACAGGTGGTGGTAGGCAGAGACAGGCTAGCTGTTTACCCCTGTTTCATGTTTGTGCTTCGCTAAACTAACGAAGCAATACGTGTAATATACAGTATTTCCCAAAATGTGGAACTGTTCCTTTAAAGAATTTGTGACATTTTACATGTTTTTTGATGGTAAGGCGCATTTAGGCAAAAAAAAAAAAAAATACATTTTCTGAATTTTCTTGGTTTATAGTATTTTTTATACAAAGTCAAAGATAAAAAAAAAAAATTAAATAAATAATGAAAAAAAAATATACTACTAATTAGGGGAGTCAAAATAATGCGTTAATTTTGATTAATTAATCTGAGAAAAAATAACGCATATTAATCCATATTGACCTTTGACCCGGAGCCGTTCTAGGGAGACAGGAATGCGCTGCCTGGATAATAATAATAACTGGTAACCTACAGCCTTGTGGTGCATTCAAAGTTATTGTTAAATGCCTTTTTCCCATCTGGTGGTTGTTTTCGGTTCAGGCACTGTTAAGGCACCGGCACCGTTTTAAAAGTACCGCTTTAGCGCTTTTTCGGGAAAAACCCAAACGATACCCAAACCTATTCCTGAAGCACTTTTGAATTTATTTCCTCAGCATATTAAGTCATATTGTTGATTGTTATGCCCATTATTTGAACAGTGAAAGTAATAATAGAAAGAGCTTTTAACTGTAATGTCACTAATGCTGATTATTCATTGATTCATTTGAATTGAAATATTTAAAATACTTTCACAGAAAAATGATGTATGCAATTAATTTAGATTAATTAATCAGAGTATGTAATTAGATTACATTTTTTAATCGATTGACAGCCCTACTACTAATAGTTGCGTTACATTTCCCTGTAGGGAGGTTACTGTTCAAGGACATACTGTACGTGACCTAGACTTAACAAAAGTATCACACTCTCATTTAAGGGGAAAGAAATCAAAGACATACAGACTCCTGCACACCCACATGTTTACAACAACCTGCATGCACGCCCGACCTGTCTCCTGTTGTGGAAGTTATCTCGGTTCAACACGGTGTAAGTAAATAAAAGGTTTAAAGCTTGTAGTGAAACAAATGAAGACCATCGAGCAGAAACCAAAGTCTGGTTATAGAGTGTTTATTCTCATTTGCAAATGGAGAAACGCTGTAACACAGCCACCTCGGTGGCTGTGCAAGAGCGCTCTGAGTCTTTAACTCACAGAAAACCAACATATAGAGAATCAAAACAAATGGTGACAGCTTTCCTTCCCCCCCCCTCATGGATCTTACAAAGACCCAGTTACACAAACAAAAAGCAAAGAGTCATGTCATGCCTTTTGGCCCAGTCAAACCCAAGTCATAACACCTTTCCTTGTATCAGCTGCCGGGGAATAGAAAACTGTTTTAGAGACACTGTAGGATATTGTTTACGGTGTCTAATCTAAACTTGTTCTAAACACACGTCAGTAAAGACCTTGCGAAAAAGACACTTCAGTCTTCAGTTAATCAAAGTTTATAGTTTTAGCTGTTCATCTGTTAGAAACCTTTTTCTTAAGTTAACACATACAGTAATCAGATCAATCCTAATAAAAGAATGTGCTTTAGAAGTATTTTTGCCATTACATTTCACCCTTTTGATTACAAAATAATCACATAAACAAAAATTACTTTAAAGATTAAAGCACTTGGCCATATAGCTATATATATACATATATTACAAGTGGTCTTTGAGGAGTACAAAATAAAAATCCTCTGTGTAAATCAGGAATAATAAAAATACAAAAATAGTCTGTAATCAGAGCATAAGCTTAAACCCTCTGTGTGTCTGAACCTATCCATGTGTACAGGGAGTGCAAGTGTACCCCTCCTGGTAATTGAAACCAACCCGTCATGACTCCACAACTCCTAGCATTGAGCAACACAAATATAATCATTACAAGAAAAATACAACAAAATGAAACAAATAATGAGGATTATACTGCACCACTGTCTGTGTCACTGGAGCTATCTTTGTACTTAAGCACTTGGAATAACTCAGTAGAGTCTTCAGCAGTCTGCAAGGCCTGGTATTGGATCATACTTGTCATGAACAGAGATGAAAACATTTTCCTGATTAGTGGGATGATACAGCAAGCAATAATCAAAAAGCCAACTAAGAATGTGATCACTGGAGCTATGAATTTCACCACCCACACTTTCCAACCCCCGCCAAGTAGCCATTGTTCCCAATCCCAACCGGACGTGTCAGCCGAGACGTCGCGGTATTTGAGATCTGTCAGGAGTGAGTTGAGTTGATGGACAGTGTCAGTGATGTTACCTTCAATGTCTGGAATGTAGGTGCAGCAATGTGTACCTATGATGTGGCACAGGCCCCCTTGGGCAGCTAATATCAAATCGAGCCCGATCTGATGCTGAAGCAGCATGCTACGCATTGCTCGCAGGACTGGAGGAAATTCGTTGAACCCTGTAATTAGAGTCGCAGTCAGATTTTCGAGGCTCTCCTGAATGTGGTCGATATTGTGAGCATTATTGACCGCACCCCACCATGGAAAAATCCCCGCAACAAATTTACTCCCTGGCCCCGTTACCTCTCGCTTTCCTCTAACCCCTCCGTGTGACATCGGCATGTACTGAGGATAATGGTGTGTTGCGTGTACAAAAGAAGTCATAACAGTAATGGACGGTGACAAATAGATAATACTACATCTTCCAGCCCATAAGGGAGTCAAAATCTGATACCACTTATCTCCACAGATCCAAACGTAACTCACCAGTGACCCTGCACCAGAATCATCAGGCCAGCGCATCATGTGAGTTAGGGATGTGTCTAGAGCAGAAGCATTCAGATGACCTGCTGTAGAGTGTAGACATGGACTAATGTTATATTCACCGGTCGCACATGTACAGTTTAGGGTCAGTTGGCAGCCCGCATTTGATCCCAAATAACGAGAACCTTTTCGCTGAGCTCTCTCAATGCAAAGTGCATGTTTCAGATTTTTCATTAGACTAGGATGAAATTGGCCTAAGCTGTCTGAAAGTTTACCCTCTTTTGCGGTAAGCATAGTACCATTAGGAGCGCGCACAGTACGATTTGCAAAACTGAGCACATGGTGCTGGTTGAGGTTAGGCAGAGTAAAATTGGCCCCCCTCCTCTCTAACATCTTTAAGTGCTGTTAGCGCGCAGATGGCTTCCTTTAACGTCAAAGGCTGGGGTTTTACTGGAGTCGCTTGTTTTTGTGAGTGAGGAAAAAGTGAACAAACATAACATAAGTGATTGTAACCTGAGTCACGCGTGAATTTCCTAACTAAACCTAGCCAGATATTAGTAGAAAATGCATCGTCAATATTAGCCAAGGAAGTCCATTGATTTGTCATAATTTCAAGCGTTTCGGTCAAAGGTTGTCTATGTGGAATGTCAGATATGGGCGATGGAATTATTTCTATATAAAACATGTATATAAATATATGTATAATATGCATATAAAGTATGTCTTTCACCTGTGTAAACATAGCATATGTAGATTTCAGCTCGCCCACCATGTAACCCCCCTTCCCTACACAAGAAATAGTCGCAAGGGTTAAGCATGCAAGTAGAGGTCATATTAGCCATTACAGTGATATTTGATCTACCGTACTTATTGTAGTGTGAGCGCCATAGTTCTCTGGAAGTGTCATCTGCCGAGCGCATCTCGCGGCGTTTTCCCCCCTCTGTGCTGCATGAGTGACTTCAATGTGTGTGGGTGTGGCAGTGGTATTTGGGAAGGTTTTGTTAGCAGAGGTCATTACGTCAATCAATTGTTTATCATATCTTTCTAATATCACAAACGCAACCACCACAAATGCAGTAACAAAACATAAAAACACCACAAACTCTGAACCCCCGAATTGTCGTGGAGGGTACCATTTCCGTCGTTTCCGGTCTGACTGCTCCATTTGTCGTTTTTCTCAACCACCAATTGTGTCGTGGAAACAAAAGTGGAAAGAAAATACACTTTCCTCTGAAGCCTCAGAGAAGTCAAACAGTCTGTCAGTACCTAAACTGTGTGTGTTTTTTATTGCTGAACAGAAGTGCAGAGTGAATTGTTCCTTCAGTATTCAGCGTCACTGTTGTTTTTCCTGCAAAAAGTTTAATCAGTGGCCATACCAGTTTGTAGGTCAATTTTTTACTCTTTGATGCAAGGTGAAGTTATCACCCTTTTCCCACGCAGTCTTCTCGTCGGTTGCTGAGAGTAGCACAGAATCGCCGTCTGTCAGGCTTGCTCTCAGTTCTCCCCCGTAGGCGACACAACGGAAAGTGTTGTCGCTTGATGTGAGTTATCGCAAACCCAGCTGTAGGTTATCGCAACCCTAGCTGTAGGTTATCGCAAACCTAGCTGTAGGTTATCGCAAACCTAGCTGCTCCTCTCCGGATCAGGAACGCTGCTCCTTTCTGGGTCAGGAACCTGCTTGCAGTGTGTGGCGTGAATCCATGTGGCTCTCTCTGCTATCTTCTCTGCCGTGGGTGTCCATTCTCCTCCTGCTGTCCTTCACTAGCACCAAGTCTCCTGGTTTGAGTTGATGCAGCGCCCATTCCACTTTGCTTGGCAAGTCTGCTAAAAACCCTGGAAACTCATGGTAGAGAGAGTGCAGAAGAAAATTGTACACACCATTTCACCTGTCCTTTTCGCACTGAGCGGTGGAGGGAAGATGTCCTATCCCTAAAGATGTTTTTGTTACTCTTAAGGGTTGTTTAGTGCAAGTCAATCAGATTTAGAAAAATACAAAGACTGTATTTAAAATAACTAAGGACTGGGAAAATTAAAAATGAACACAACAATGTTTTGGTACTGCATGACTATCATAGACATATCAATTATTTAGTATTTGATCTTAATTATGACTCCTCAGAGCTGTCAGTGATGATGGTACTAAAAGGTTTCCCCATCACACTATCCTATTTTAATAATATTTTGAAGCCAACACTACAAACTTAGTTATGAGCATTTTATTAGGCCTTTAATGTTGAAAAGCTACCATGCAAGTAGTGATGTCATTTAAAGCTACAGCTAGCTGGCCACTTGGATAAAAACATCTCAATATTTGTTTACACCAATCAGATCATTTGTGGAATCAAATCCACCTCCCCCTGTCTCTTCCTGGTGTTCCTAATAGCATTAGGGAAAACTTTCCCATATTTCAGCTAATTTTGCATTACTAAAATATGTTTCTGAAAGAATTTTAGGTGAGAAATAGGCAATGAACTAACAGAATATTGATCATTTTTTATTCAATTTGACATTCAGTTTTACTGCAGTTCATGAGCAGTCATTTGAGACTATGCAGAGATTCCTCGGCTCTGATTGGTAGTTGTTCTTGGAAACTTAAGAAAACAGAGGAACATTATCTTTTCACAGACTGTCTGTGTAATGTGCTACTGTTTTTAGTCTAAACAAATTACCTGCTGAACTTTAACTGTTACTAAAATTTACTTAAAAATCCAAATGATGTGAACACTTTATACTTTAAACATCTTATTTATGAAGCTACTATTATCCCTCCTGTTTGAGGCATGTAAAACACATGACTCAAACACTCAGTATATATAAATAATGTTTTAGTGGTTTCTATACCAACACTGTCCTGTCTTACACAGAAATACCTGTATAAAAGCAACAAAAGTTAAAACACCAATCACCAAAACAAAACGTTTTCAACATCATGTTAATAGTTTAAACAATTTTATCATATAGTAACTAAAATGCAACCAAAATCTATAGTGCAGTTCTGCTGAAATCTCACTAGAGTACAATATTAAATGCTGATAGAATCTAATCTCTAAAACCCCGAATCAGTTTCAATATGGTCTTAACCAAGAAACTCAGATAAACCCAACAAAACTATGTAGTTTATCTTATTTATCATGTTTGCAACACAAGGTAATACTAATTGCTGTCTAGTATTTAGCATAGTCACAAATTTAAACTAAGCACTGAGTGCTTTAGTCTGTTTATCCAATTTGTATCTAGAAAACATATCACATTGTACGATCTATGACAAGAACGTGTATCAAAATCATCATTGCTGAACCTAAATTCGAAATCCCAATGTCTCCTTCCCCCACATGCACAACTCCTCCCTCATCTTATCTTTGGGTATGTGTGTGCGTGTGTGAAAGCCCCCACCTTAGCTGCTCCCTGTAAGGAAAAGAAAACAAACCCTCCTCCTGTTGCATTGCAACACACATGTATTCAATGCCTGTAAGAAAATGTTGTTCCGAGCAATCCTGTCAGCCAAATAAATGGTTTTAGCAGCTAATTGATTCGTAGGTATATTGGAAAGACAGTTCAACAATGATAATACAGTAATAAACATGTTTCATGTACCAAAAAATCCCAATTTAGTCTTACCCCAAACTATATGTCAGATCACAGTGATATCTAACTGTTTTTGACAAAAACTCCAATGTTCTCTCCATCAAAAAAAAATTTATTGTGTGCATACCGTTTATCAAAATATGGTTAAAAATGACTCCAACAGCCAATGAGGAGTTAAGAAAACGAGAACCTGTACGGTTACATCGATCGCTTCTTGTTTTATCGGATACTGATGTTTTTGAGGCCGGTAGTCGGAGCGCCGTTTTTGATGACCACAATTTTCCCTCAGAAGCAACGCGGTACCCTGAGGAAAAAAATTGGTGAAACATCAATTGGAAAAAGCGTTATTTTTACCGTGGAAAAGTGTGTGTTAGGCACAGACTTCACCCAAACGGTGAACACTGCAGGCCCGAACACGCGCTGTGGCCAAAGTTTTCTTCATAACAATCGGTCCAGTCAGTCAGTCAGTCAGTCATAAAAACGTCCTGATTTAGTCTCCTGATCTGTAAGAGACAAAGATGAAAAAAAAATATGAGACAGTTGAGTGAGAGATAGTCTGAAAAAACATACGTTGTTTATCAGTCAAGGTTTTAGTCATACTGCACATTTATTCTTCCAGTAGACAAGACCACTCACGCTCATTCATTAAAAATGTCTTGATTTTTACCCCAAAAAAAAACTCTTCTGCTTCAGCTGTGACAAAAATGAAAATAAAAGAAGCACAGTGTGATTGTTCTGGCTTCATGTGTACCTTTGTAGGCAAAAACATACTTCCTCTCAGCCAGGAGGTTAACAGGCTGGCAAAGAGAAACACTTGAAATGTAAACAAAAGTGTGCATTTTCCAATGTGTCAAGAATAATCAGTCAAAGAATGATTTTTATCAAGACGCACAACTGGAAACATGGAAACAACCCTAATACCAAAATAGACACCTTAAGTGTCTGCCTATACGTTTACAACTCATACTTTGTAGGAAACAAAACTGAGCCTTTTTCTATTTGTTTTATGGATCCTAAAGATCAGTAATACACATAAAAAGCATAAGAGTGGTTCATTCCTTTTTTCTAGCATTTCCAGAGAGGAAAGAAAAACAACCACTAGTCTGTCAGAAAACTTTCTGATTTGTCGTTTAGTTTTACCTAAAAATAGAATTAGTAAACTCAATTTACCCAATAAGGAAATGAACAGTGAGCTGTTGTATGTCAATCCTTTTAAAACTCTAATAATTACATTTATAACCCCATGGTGTCAAATACCAAAAATTAAGTGGGCCTACTATAACTATACACAATTAGGCATTTCTTATAGGATTAAAAAAGATCAGTATGTTGGTTAAACCTGTCTATAACAATCTTTTTACCCTATCAATTTGTCCCTAGTAGCAAACAAAAAAAACTGTGTATCAGTGCAGAAGCATTTCTTCATTGCATTGAGCTGTGTGTGTATGCTTGAGTGTGTTCTGCGTTACTTCCCTTTCATTTTTGTGAACGTGGATTTCCATGCTCTCTCAGCACCTCCACCTGCACCATTTTCCACCCTCCTGCGATGAGGGCATTGTTTAACCCAGTGTCCTCTCCCTCCGCAGCCGTGACAAATGTCTTTATCCATTTGTAGAGTGTGGCCACGGAATCGTCCTTTTCCTGTTGCTGTCCCTTTTCCCCTGCCTCTCTCCCGACCTCTGGGGTGTCTGATGTCTCTGGCGGCCATTATTGCCATGATTCTCTGTAGTTCCAGTTCTGCCACATGATTATCATATTGCCTTTGTTTTTCTCTCACAATGTCTAACTTGATGAGAAAGTCAGTGTGGCGTGCATCAGATTCCTTGCGTTCTTCTTCTCGTTCCTGTTGCGTAGGGGCCGAGGCAGGGAGTTGTTCAGGATTCTGTGCAGGTGGCTGTGCCGGTGACTGTGCCGGTTGCTGTGCAGGTTGCTGTGCAGGTTGCTGTGCAGGTGGCTGTGCCGGTGGCTGTGCCGGTTGCTGTGCAGGTTGCTGTGCAGGTTGCTGTGCAGGTGGCTGTGCCGGTGGCTGTGCCGGTTGCTGTGCAGGTTGCTGTGCAGGTTGCTGTGCAGGTGGCTGTGCCGGTGGCTGTGCCGGTTGCTGTGCAGGTTGCTGGTACAGTTGCTGTGCAGGTGGCTGTGCCGGTGGCTGTGCCGGTTGCTGTGCAGGTTGCTGTGCAGGTTGCTGTGCAGGTGGCTGTGCCGGTGGCTGTGCCGGTTGCTGTGCAGGTTGCTGGTACAGTTGCTGTGGAGGTGACTGCTGTACAGGTGGCTGGTACAGTTGCTGTGGAGGTTGCTGTGCAGGTTGGTTTTTCCTCCCTGTCTTCCTGCGGAGGGTGGCATGGTGGCAGTGGAAGTCTTTCGAGCAGGAAACCCACGACACTAAGACTCGGAGGCAGAAGATAACGTGTATTAGTAACAGCATTGTTCTGTATGTTATCAGTCTCGTGGATGTTCAACAGAGTCAGCTGTTTCTGCATCTGCTTTCTTTCCCTGCTTTCTGCTTCTTTCATCCATGTATGAAAGCACTCATTGCACTCATCCATTCGTTTTAAAACCTCTGTTTTAATTGATTTTCTTTCTTTCAGCTTTCTCTCTGCTACTTCCATATCTTGTTTAAGCCTTCTTAATTTTAAAACACTAAATGACCCATTTTCTGGAAACCCATAACTTTTTGACCAATCAGATAGGCATCTCAAACAACCCCGTCCATATTTCTGTTCCATTTCCTCCACTATCGGGCCTGAAGGCTCTAGTGACTTTGAACCTTTGTTCCCCATCTTGAGAGAAACAAAAGTTGAAGTAGCTACTTACGTACGATTGGAACCGTCGTCCCAAAAGCTCCGTTTTATTAGTAAAACAGAGGGAAAAAACCTAGACCTGTGCGTCCCTGTGCCAAGAGGCAACGCGTCTTCTCGTTTTAAGTCGACAAACTGAGTAAAATCCTGGACAGTATCTTCCCTCTCCCTGAAACTATTAGGAGAAAAAAGAAATGTCCTGAACAGAGTCGGTCCCCAATCCCAAATATAAATCTAAATATAAATATTCAGGACTAGGGCTGTTCTCTTTCGTTTAACAGAGACGATCCCTTACTCCCAAGAACACTTAGGATCAGGGCTGCTTAAACGTGTTTAGCAGTATCGCAATAGTCCCAAGAAACTTGGTTGTTCCTTTGGTTGTCACTTAGAACTAGAGCTGCTTAGTTTTGATTAACAGAGACGATCCCTTACTCCCAAGAACACTTAGGATCAGGGCTGCTTAATCTTGATTAACAGAGACGATCCCTGGTCCCACTAAAACTTAGAACCAGGGCTGCTTAATCTAGTCACTCCGTTCGTGGGAAAACTTGGAAAATATGTCCGTCTTTTGCCTGAAATGCCTCCTGAAATAGTCCTTATTTTTGATTATTAAATGGTTAAAATCACCCCTTTAATAAACAAAATAAAACATAAAAACCCAGTTTCAATTACTCAAATCCAACCCAGCCTTTGTTTTCCCTGGTCCTTAAACAATCATTATGTTTCTTTACAATTATGATTCTTCTCAATTTGTTTTTAGGGTTCGTTTCAAAGATATTGAATCTCCAATTAAATCCGTTAAAATTTGATCTTACCCGTGTTGGTTGAAATTGTTTTCCGTTCGTTTGGAATGGAGTGGAACAGTCGAGAGTCTCTCCCCTCCCTGACCTCTTTCTCTCAAGAAAACCCTTTTTATGGTCGAGGTTAGAGGCAGGAGATTAATCTCCTGGTTCGCGAGACTTCAGGGCCCGGAGAGATCTCCTCTTGTGTCCATCCATCCCGGGTTTCGGCACCAAATTGTTGTGGAAGTTATCTCGGTTCAACACGGTGTAAGTAAATAAAAGGTTTAAAGCTTGTAGTGAAACAAATGAAGACCATCGAGCAGAAACCAAAGTCTGGTTATAGAGTGTTTATTCTCATTTGCAAATGGAGAAACGCTGTAACACAGCCACCTCGGTGGCTGTGCAAGAGCGCTCTGAGTCTTTAACTCACAGAAAACCAACATATAGAGAATCAAAACAAATGGTGACAGCTTTCCTTCCCCCCCCCCTCATGGATCTTACAAAGACCCAGTTACACAAACAAAAAGCAAAGAGTCATGTCATGCCTTTTGGCCCAGTCAAACCCAAGTCATAACACCTTTCCTTGTATCAGCTGCCGGGGAATAGAAAACTGTTTTAGAGACACTGTAGGATATTGTTTACGGTGTCTAATCTAAACTTGTTCTAAACACACGTCAGTAAAGACCTTGCGAAAAAGACACTTCAGTCTTCAGTTAATCAAAGTTTATAGTTTTAGCTGTTCATCTGTTAGAAACCTTTTTCTTAAGTTAACACATACAGTAATCAGATCAATCCTAATAAAAGAATGTGCTTTAGAAGTATTTTTGCCATTACACTCCTTTACATAACCAACCATGTTCAGTCTCACCACTGAATCAATAGAGAGAGTGTAGGTGCTGTAAGATGGTTGCTATGGTGCATGGACATGTGCATACTGACCAGCTGGCGGTCAGCTATGTGTTAGCTTGCGAGCAGAGCTAAACTGTACGTCTCTGTGTGCTCCACGTCTGTTGTAATATTAGACAACACCTGCTCAGGAGGCGCGCTGTTTTACTACTGTCAGCATAAAGCCAAAATACTGCTGGGAAACACACACACACACACACACACCCACACCCACACCCACACCCACACACACACACACACACACACACACACACACACACACACACACACACACACACACACACACACACACACACACACACACACACACACACGACTGCTGCAGGATATAGATATGGAAACACATAGGCCTAGCACATCCAATGGTACTGACACACGCTTATGGAAACATGCAAAACCTTACGTGCAGGTCATACACACTCATTGGTACATGAACACACTTCAAGAGCTGATGTATACAGCACACTTAATGCACATGACCGTGGACAGACACACACACACACACACACACACACACACACACACACACACACACACACACACACACACACACACACACACACACACACACACACACACACACACACACACACACACACACACACACACACTTTGCTGCTGCTGTCAGTTAAGCCAAATCGCTGCTGGAACCGCTCCTGACTACAGCACCTCATGGGCTGCTTCAGCCAGCAGAGGACAGATGGGGTGTGTGTGTGTGTGTGTGTGTGCGTGCGTGCGTGTGCCTAACAGAAGCAGGACGGGCTAGATTAGCTCAGGGCAACTGTGACACACACACACACACACACACATCTGCCTGCCTCCCAGCCATCTCCTCTCTCTGGCTTCATCACAGTGGCCTCCCTTCAGCAAATAACACCATTCATTATCTGCATGAATCCCTGAAATCAGCTCCATGGAATAGATTTGTGTGTTGTTGAATACAGATTCCTTACTGAAAACGACCAACAGCTGCTATAGTGGGAAATCCTTGGAACTGTTGTCTTCGGTACTTGTGCTTGTAGAGAACTGTAAGTGCTTTAAAAAATGACATTGAATAATGAGGTGAGACTGCAATGTTATGAGTGTTTTTGATTCAGAAATGCAGTTAAGACAAGGAGCCTAAAGCCATGCTAGCGGCTCTGTGAGGCTGTGCTTTGAGCTAAAAATCAGCGTGCTCACAATGAAAATGCTAACATGCAGATGTTTAGCATGTCAAATTTTTACCATCTTCGCCATCTCATTGTAGCATGCTAAACACACAGTACAGTTGAAGCAGATAGGAATGGCATTAGTTATACAGGTATTTGGTGATGAACCAAAGTATTCAACAAAGTGAGATTTTGAGCTGAGGATGGTGCTCGATGAATCATCAGGGGATTGGGGAAGGGACATCAATTTCATGATAATCCATCTAGTTGTTGTTGAGACATTTAAATCAAACCCACAAGTGTCTATCTCGTGGTGGCGCAGTAAGAAAAAGTTGGGGGATCACCAAAGTAAGTAGCATTCATCCTCCGGGGGAACATGAATGTATGTACCAAATTTAAGGGCAATCCGTCTAATAGTTGCTGAGATATTTCAGTCCGGACCAAAGTGGTGGACTGAGCAACAGTGTAGAGTTGGATTAAATCTGTCAAAGTATATGTAACTTCACATCCCAATAGACAGTATATCATGATGCAGTATAATTATCTGAAAATCATTTTTGGAAAATTGAATTGTCAAAACTATTCATAGAATAAAAGAACAAAGTACTGAAGCAGACCTGCTCATTAATGTGCAAAATTGCCTTCAATGACTTACTGAAACCAGATATTTTACAGAAATGAGTAACTCCATGTAAATGAAATAGCAAGTTCTCTACTGGTTGACAAACCCCTATCGGCTAATGGTAAATAACTTTGTCATCAGTCTGCACTAAAAGCCTCATAATGACTTGCTGACTGTATACAGTATATGCCAAGCAGATCTGAATTATGTCATGTATTTCTGTATTATTCCTTGCAGAGTTAGGCAGCATCTGAGAGCAGCCATTTCAATACATTGTACAGACTCCCAACCAGATTCAAGTCTGGATTTTTTGGCTGTGAAATCTTTACATTCTTGTTCTAAAGACAACCATGGGTTGGTTTGTTGAATGCATATGCTGTGGTACACACAGTATCTTGTTTAAATTAAAATCTCCTCTACAATCTATTTCCCTTTATGAATGGGCCTGCGTTTGTCTCAGTTAATTCTTCCCTCAATCGTCACAGGTCTCAGAGGCTGTGCCACTAAAAAATCTCCCCGCCTCAGCCTGATTCTTCCACCTGCATGCATCGCAGTAGGATGGTGTTAGATGAATGATGAGCCTTGCTGTGCCGGGGGTTCTGTCAGACATAACACTGACTGAAGGTGAATTTTTGGTTCATCGGACCACATATTTTGTGTCATGCTCTCAGAGCTTTAACATTGTTTCTTTTTTCAAACATTTGGCCTGCTGCTTTGGGTCCCTGATGGAGGTCCTTCACACCCGATTACTCAACTTGATAACGCAAGCAGTTGTAAGAAGAGTGAAGATACTTACTATAGCTTTTCCAATTTTTTTTTACTGATTGAATGTGTTTGATTGAACTTCATCCAGTTAATTGGGGACCATGCGTACTTTCTTGTGCTATGCTTGTGGCGTTGCTCTATGCATGGCAATGTCTTGCTTGGTCAGTCGGTTGCTTGGCCCACCATTTTGTTCCAGACTGAAATATCTCAACAGCTATGAGATAGATTGCCTTGACATTTTGTAAAGACATTCATGGTCCCCAGATGGTGTATCAGACTGAGAAATAGTCTGCACACTAGATAATGATCCAATGAAATATTGATTTAATTACCTGAAAGGTGACGTTTTGAGTATCCTGCTTTTCTTCATACAAAGAAATTAACCAAATTGACCAACTGCCACTTTGCTCGTTTGAAAGCCATGATGTCTCTCTCTTATGGGTTGGCCAAATTCTCTGGGCGGGCAAAGCAGAGAAAGGGGAGGTAACCTTGCTGGTTATGACCTAATAACAAGCAAGATTCCAGAACGGCCCATCTGAGCTTACTTTTTGTCAAAGGGCTCGGTTTACACCTATCACCATTTCAAGCCAATTGGGGACCATCGGCAGGTTGGGGGAACTCATATTAATGTTAAAAAACCTCATAAAGTGAAATTTTCTCTTAAGTTTGAGAGACAAATACAAATTTCTCAGTTTTCTTGGTTCATAAAAATGAACTCAAAACAGTCAAGTCACAAAAGATAGCCTAAAATGTATTATTCTTCACTAGTAACAGAAACGTATCAGCATTAGTTTGGCAATCCTACTTTACACTTCCTCTGTTCTGTGTGTGGATATCTGATATACTGTTATGCTTTGTAGTTCACTTACCTAAAAGAAAGCTGCTTAATTTGGGGTTGTAACCTGTTTCCCCCTGTAATCCTCTTCTTCTCCTCCTACGGCAAACTCAATAGATAACGGACAGATAAATATTTATGGGATCAAGCTGCATCGGGACCTTCGCCAGAGTTCCCTATGAATTTTTCATCCACAGCAAAACTGCAGAAGCGCATTGGAAGCTGGCATCTTTGTGTAATGTCGGGAAGCGGAGTGGGCCAATGTCACATTTACAGTATATCTCCAGTGATATTAATGCTGCAGGGCTGTGGCAGGAAACACATGTCGGAGGGTTGAATTACATACAGGGTTACACTGTAGAGTCACATGGAGGGAAGGGGGTAAATGCTCTCTTGAATTGATGTATCCATGTGCTGTAGTGGTTACTGTAAGTGTGTATGTATGTGTACAGTTGTAATGCTTGGATTTGTGCACGTTTTATGCACTCGCCTCTTCATTGCTTCCCTTCCGTTCAGCCATTACGGGTCAAAGGTGACACCACAGGGTAAGAGGTCAGACGATCAGACAGATATCAGTGTGCAGGGAAACCCAATCTGTTGCTGTCTTAGAACGCCAAGTGGCCAACAGAGGTCTTGGTTCATGACAGAGGTTACAACCTGTGTGTGTGTGTGTGTGTGTGTGTGTGTGTGTCCGTCCTGTTGACAAGGGGTCAGGCTCATTTGTAAGCTTTCAAACAGAGATGCTTGGACAGAGATCAAGAGCAGCTCACAGGGGCTAGTCCTGCTCTCCTGGGGAATTGGATTCAGTTTGATGTTCGGTACGACCAGGAGGGAATGATGGGGGGGGGGGGGCGGCGGCAGGGAGGGGGAGAAAGCGTGATGAGTAAAATAGTCGGGGTACGCAGAGAGAGATAGAGAGAGAGGTTGCAAAGCTCGGCAGATTAAAGATTGATGGAAACAGGGAGAGCAAACGATTTGTGATGATGTAAGAAAACAGAAGCTTGACTACTGGCGACCAAGAAAATAATACCCCTAACTGAAAGGGAGGTGAGAAGAGAAGAGGGAATGCTTTTCTGCAGCTAATACTCATCTAACTGTTAATGAATGCTCTTGTATGCAGATACAAGCCAACGTCTCATTATCTCCCCAGCTCTGGAAACTAAACTGGCTGAGCAGACCACAAAGGGGATAGTCAAAAAGTGAGCTACATGTAGATGGAGGCCATTATTACCATGGTTTGGGGTACTAGACAAGGACATTTTCCTAATCAAATATTTGATTTCTCAGATATTGAGATTTTCTTACAGACTTTTCATACTAATTGAAATCATGACTATAGGGTTATGTTATGTGGATACAATCCTAAGTCATGGTATGTGTGATTTCATGATATTAATATAGAGTGTGATCCCTGCAACACTCATTAAGAACTTGCAATGGATAAAGTAACCAGACAGGAATGTGTTTTTGGCTTTCCCAGCAAAAGTAAAAACTGTACCTGGGGAAAATCAAAGTACTAAAATGAATTGATGCAAAAAAATCTTTAAGAAATAAACGTTGCCAGACCACACCACATTCCGTTATAACATTTTAAAGTTTCTTTAAAGTTTTTATAAATATTAATCAGTTACTTTTGAAATCCACATGAACCACTCTTCACATGGGCATGAATTAGATCCACCGCACAGCACTGATTTTTAAAAGAGTCCTTCCTTGGAGTAAAGCATAATATTCAGGGTTTCCACACATTTTTAAACATCAAATTTAACGTCTGACATTAACAAAGAAAAAAAACAGAAACAGAAATTGTCATTTTCTGTGAGGAAGAATCTTACACTCCAACGTACGAAAACATTTCTTGCAAGTAACGAGTAATGAGGACACTTAGGGGAAATGTAAACATACAGCGAAAGACCGTGCAAAACATTTCAGACCGTCCTGCCAACCTGTATGCATGTTAACATGAATGTACGCTGTAACGTTTTTTCACTTTGAAGTCGCTGAAGCTGCTGCAGTGGGTGAGGCTGCTCAGTTCCCCCCGCGACACACACACACACACACACACACACACACACACACACACACACACACACACACACACACACACACACACACACACACACACACACACACTGTGGATGCAGGAAAAACCGGAGATGAGACAACACAGTGACCTAAATTGAGGACAGTTACGCTCGTTATTGTAATAAGTAATGTTCCTTTATCAAACCGTATGAATGTGTGTCCCAGGCCGTGATAGGAAATAAACTAACAATGTAAAGATCAACAAGCCACTGACGCATATATTCAAATTTGATTCATTCAATAAATTACTATTTTTTGTCTTAAATCCACCAGCCATTTTCATATTATACGAACATTTGCAGCATCCTGAGCCTTTTTGGAAAGGTTACATGGGAGATCTCAGCCCAGAGTAGTTTTATTCTCCCCAAAACAAGTTTCCTTTTTACTTTTTAAAGAACTATACTGTCTCCCGCAACTTCACTGCATTAAACATACAATAGACATCGCAACTTTTATCATAATCGTTTACAAAAGCTCTAGCGAAATCGGGCATTTTGGGCCGCAACAATCTCAAAAAAAGGCCGCGAAATCCTGGAGGGAATGGGCAGTGCTGTCGTGGCATCACATCGGAACATATAGTCACGGCACAGAAACCCCTTTGGGAATTGAGGCCTTTATACACCATGTGGCTGATGTATGGAGAAGTTTCTTAGAAAAATATAATAAACAATACCTTCAACTAATCCATTAGCAATTGCCAATCATGTTCTACCAGCAGCTTACCATATAGAACTGTCAAATGTCACATGGCAGGCAGATACAGGTGATATATTGTAAAAGGTTGCCATATCTTTTTTTCGCAGTTGGCTGTGAGGGTGAGATCCTGGTCGTGATCATTTTTGTAATTACACTTTGACACTTTTGAGCAGACATGGAGCAAGACGTACGGATTTCTGCAGGGAGATGAACTGAGGGGTTGAGTCTATCTTTCTGTTCCTAATACCTCGTAACGTATCTCCATGTGTCTGCTCATCATCTCCTCTGTCAGCACCTCTCCCTCATCTCTCTTCCTCTCCCCCTTCCCCTCTCCTCTCACGCCCTGATTTTCCTATCAAACTTTCTTCTACACACTGTCTTGCTTTCTGTATCCATGTCCCCGTCCCTGTCTGAATCCCATTTCATCTCATTCTCACCTCTCAAACTCTTACCCTCCACTATCCATCTCCTCATCCTCCCCCTATCCATCCTATTCCACTTCTGTTGGCATGACTGATTACTCAAACTGGCGCCCATTCTTCGCTGCATCGCCTGCAAAGTATCCCTTACAACCACAACTATGTCACCCCCGATACGCAGCCTCTGCGTGCATTGATTACCCCACATTGCACGGGGATAATCAGTGGGCGTGACCAGATTTTGAAACATGATGGGTCTGTGCTTGTGTTTAAATGAAGCTGATCTTGCTGGTTTTTAATCAGAGGCGTAGAGGACGCTTAATCGAGCAGTATTTTGATGGATTCATGGAATGGGAAAGCCATTCATCAAGTCAATTACACATTAATCACGAGCTCACCCACAGATTTGGGAGTGAGACACGAGGAGGGGCTCCACTTTTATTCTTGGAATGAATAGCGAGCTGCATTATGTAAAACCCTCTTATCCATAACAATGAGTCTGTGAGTCTGTGAATTATTGTACAATAAAACGTGGCCTGTTGAAGGATGTTGATCAGCCAACCATTGGCGTCTTTTACAAAGACGGATTCTTGAAGGGGCTCCGTTTGATCAATACTCTGTGAATCGTGATGTGAGAATAGTAGTCTATATCCAAAGACCATGTACGGTATTATAATGAGTAAATGTGCATTGGTTGCATTGTCTGTACAGTAATGCAGAGCTCTGAATGCTGCACATGAGATTGGATGTAAATTAAAGTCCATTTACTTCCGAATGTAGACAGTAGGGTTGATATTCAAATATTGATTATCATCTTCCCTCGCCTTTTGGAGTGCACTGTGTGGACCAAACCATTTGCATCACTTCCAGTGCCAGTCAGTATTGAGGTCACAACAGGTGAACTACTCCCACAAACTTCCCATCAATAATCCATTCAGATTGACACGCTCTCAAGGCTTGTCAGGAAACCAAGGATGAAATATGAATTGTGAAAGCTGTTGCAGAGAAACGATCGTGTGCGTATATACAATGACGTTAGTTGGCTCCAAACACAACACATTTTGGCAGCAACCAAGGTGATTAACTGAGGATCTGAAGAGCAAAAGAGGAAAAACTTGGTATGGAATTTCTGTAAGATGTCTCTTTCTGTAAGCTCAACATCCGCCAAGGAATTGATCGGAAAATCCACAGCTTGTGTATATTCACGAAGGAACACTTGTGCAAAAGTATTTTTTACTTTTTTCAACACCGTACATACTCACAGAGGAAGGGAAAAGATGACGCTAAAAAACTTTCTCTGAGAGACATATCAAATAAGTGATACAGCTATACGGTATACTTTGTGGTATTCCTATGACCGTTGAGTGTAAAATAATTTGATAGAAGTGTGCGTAGATGCATAGACCACGTCTGATACATTTTTGAAGCGGAGTCATTTTTTTATTTCAAATTCTGAATTGGAAAATTGTCCCTAGAAAAACATTGAAGCGCAACTCTCGCCAAAATGCAACCTAGGGTCTTTTTGTGAATGTACCCGAGTCAAACTTTCGTTTAAAAGCATATTTAGGACGGAAGCACCACTTTTAAGATTTACCGTATTCTTGTTTTTCGGTCAAATGGCCTTTTGAATGGGAGAGCTAGGGGCACTTCTATAATAGCATCAAAATAGCTATTTTTAAACACTTAGAAGGCTCGACACAACATGAAACTTTGTTTGAATTATCACCAGGAGCTCTACACATCAATTCAAGCATTGACAACATTCTTTGTGTACACAGAGCTTACTAAAAAAGGTTTTGAACAACTCACCGCAGCTCTTGTTTCCGGTCGCTGCCATCTCGGCAGTCAAAAGGAGTCAATATCAAAACAAGTAGCAAAAGATTTAGTATATCCCTTGTGCACCGGTGTAGTTAAGGTGTAGAGCCCCTGGAGATACTTCAAACTAAGTTTCATGTTGTGTCAAGCCTTCTTAGTGTTTAAAAAAAAAATAGCTATTTTGAAGCTAGCATAAAAGTGCCCCTAGCTCTCCCATTCAAAAGGCCATTTGACCGAAAAACGATAATACGGCAAATCTTAAAAGTGGCTGCTTTTAAACTAAAGTTTGCTGAAGTCCCTAGGATGCATTTTGCCGAGAGTTACGCTTTAAGGGTAGGAATACACTGGGTAACTTCCGTACTTTTTTTTTTTTGTGAAAACAGTGTGACAGTGTGAAAGGGCTTGCTCGTATTAATGAACCTACCAAGGTTCTTCCCCCGAATCTGTGATGAGAAATGAGGTGATCATAGGTCAATGTTGTGTTCACAACTTGTTTCTGCTGCCCTCGGTGATAAAAAAAAATAAAATACTTAGTTACAAGTTACTGCCTTGAATCAGGAGGAGTTTCAGTGTGCTTTTGAAGTGGCATCAGCAGCTCACCCCTGCTTGCCTGTGTCTGCCGTTAACTTTACCATCAGCACCCATGTTGCCTTCTTTAATCCAAATCAGGATGGAGGTTTGTTCTGCCAAGGCAAATCTTATCAGTGTTTCATGTTTTGAATTTCACAGCAACGGTGTGTCATAAATCTGATTCTTTGATTTGGACTTTTTAAAAGGTAGGTTCACATTTTTTCAAGTCTCTCTTGGCACAATATTCACATGTCCATTTATACATTGAAACTGTTTTTGGTAGCTGTTATTGTTCCTCCTGTCCATACTGAGATTATTATTTTTAAAGTTCAGTTGAAGCTAATATGAGGCTTCAGCAGTCTAAATTAAACAAATACAGTGAATATCTTCCATATTTACACTCTTTTCAGTACAAAATGTCCTCTTTGTGTTACCATATACAGTGTTTCCATGATGAGCAGCTGTGGAAGGACAGTAACACAAAGAGGGAATTTTGTACCAATAAGTCTGTGACCTTGGAGGATTCCAACTTGAATAATCTAACTCACACTGCTGAAGCCTCATTAGTATCAACTGAATTATTTTTGTTGCTCATGTTTTTAATGGGAATCACAGTAATCACAGACGGTATGGACAGAAGGACTAATTAAAATGACCAAAAACTGTTTCAATGTACAAACGGCCATGTGAATATTGTGCTAGGATAGACTTGAACAAATGTGAACCTATCATTTAATCTAGTATCCGTGCATGCTGTCTGCACACTTTTGTAAATTCATGGCATTTTAGCATTCATTCACTGATTCAGGTTGTGAGAGGGAGTTAGCATTGAGGCAGGTGTGTGTTATTGTGTTTTATTACATGGC
The DNA here is from genome assembly GCA_023631565.1 of Gymnocephalus cernua. Classification (NCBI taxonomy): domain Eukaryota; kingdom Metazoa; phylum Chordata; class Actinopteri; order Perciformes; family Percidae; genus Gymnocephalus; species Gymnocephalus cernua. Next base: position 16,208,594 of record CM042447.1, on the reverse strand, counting down.
TTGGTTGAATTCTAATGTAGAATGCGGTCTGTAATTTCTTCATAACAGACCGCTGCTAAGCATAACACACCGTTGCCATGCAAAGCAGAGCGTTGCCATGGACGTAGTTCTGTTCACTCTGGAGGACCGCTATCAATCAATCCGCCGAAAGAAGTCCGGATAATTTATCAGCTGTGGCAAAAAGTGGAGAAACGCCGTCGAGCAACTTCTGTCGTTCAAGTCAAGCAATGACAGCAGATCTGGTGAGCGCATATCGCTACATCTTTATATACGGTCTATGATCGCTACGCAGTAACTTCAGCCGTAGTATAGGAACAACAACGCTAATTAGTTAGCTTACATTGCACGTTTAGGTGTGTCAATATGCAGCGGCTGTGGAAAAAGGAAACGAGATGAATGAGGACATGAAGCCATTTACCTCGTCTCACTTCACTGTCAACAGAAATGTTCAGTTTAATGTGAATACGAGCAGCCGAAAGCCCGCTAGCTCACTACAACGCGTCAGCTAATGTCGTGTCAATTCCTGCAGTGATTAAAACAGCAGCTGGGTCATTTGTCCACCACGGCAGCACCCCATAACATATACGGCTACTACCACAGCCCGTAAGGTGGTGGTGAGTAGTAGATGAAGGGTTGCATTAGCTTAGCAGATACAGAGTTGACGTTGCTATGGACGCAGGATTCCAACCGTAGACGGAACGGACTATTTTCTTTAGCGGAAGAAATACAATCGTATTTAAATCAATAAAGTCCTTTTTAAATCAATATTTTGTGTCAAATTATTGATTTATTTGGAAAGTAGCCATGTAATAAGCGGGATAATGTAGAGCGAGGTGGTTGTTATAGCGAATACAACCCCTTCAGGCTGATTCAAGACCCCTCCGCTTCGCGTCGGGGTCCTGATCACCCTGTCGGGGTTGTATTCGCTATAACAACCGCCTCGCTCTACATTATCCCTTACATAAATTGCAGTTAAAAGTGCACTATGAGTTCCTGCATGACATCACTTCTGTTGACGTTCCAAGTAAATTCCAAACAAAACAGAGCAAGCTCGCCCCTCCCCCCCTGTTTAAGTAACTGTCATGACTAACTGACTAACTGTCACTAACCCCCACCCCCTCCCCCAACCATCTTGTTGGTGATTGGCTGGAGTGGTTTGTTGTATTTTGGTGCACAGCCTGTGCCCCTAGTGTTTGTTTGACGTTTGCTACCCCTGTGTTGTCTCCCGAGACCAGGCTTTTTCACAATGTATTCAGGGGGCAGGCAGCTAGCAGATCAAGGACAGATGCCTACGATTTGAGGCAAAAATGAAACCATGCAGGAACTCATAGTGCACCTTTAACTTGAACATTGGGTGCTCCTGAACAAGCTTGATCCACAGCAAGAGGACAGAATAAATGAAGAATTAAAATAATGAGTAAAATGAAAACACAGTACAGATGTAAACTGAATGTGCATTTTGCGGCCCATGTAGTTCATCAGGTTGCTTCAGGGGGGGTCGGAAAATGCTTTTATTTATTTATTTTTTACAGCCAGGTTGTGTAATGGTATAATGCTGAACTATATTGCAGGCATTTTCACCACACTTGATTACACAGACCATGTACTTCTCTTTAAGAAACCAATGACGCATATTATCATACCGCGTGCATAGCTGTGTGCAGTGGAGCAGACCATCTGCTGTGTACCTTGAGCACACATGAAAGCAAGGTGGAACCAGGGTTTTAAAGGGGTTTCTAAGAAGAGTCATATCTATTTAAAATGTGTCCAAAATGCTGTGAAATGGACTAACTCAGCTGCCGACATGTTGCGCAACAACATTTGTCAGAAACCTTTTTGCATCAAATGATTAGCACAGTGACGGAGCATTTTTTTTAAATCATGGAAAACCAATTCATCATCCTTAGGCGCCCTTAATTTAACATAAGTGCAGTCAATGATGGCAGTTACTTTTGGGGAAGTGGACATTGCTGCAAATTGTGTTTAAATAGCTGCCTGGTCACCTGCAGACTGACAGAACCTAATGCACTCAACTCAATGATATTTCTGTTTGAAAGGTACACTGTGTGTGTGTGTGTGTGTGTGTGTGTGTGTGTGTGTGTGTTAACTTTCTGAGCATGAGCACATATGGCAGTTTTTGATATCAGTCAAAAAGAAGAGTGGTGCAATGCGTCAACACATATTGCAGCACTAAAGCTGCCACTGTATATTGTTATGAATTGTGAACCATAATCCACATGGACACTATTATTGATCCAATTTGGTTCATTATTTCCTACAGTTATTGAATGTGGCAACAACTGTTGCCTCTTTTAAAGGCGGGTAAAAATGTAAAATATGGCAACGCCTGTATCAAAGAAGGTTAAGTGACTCATGACCCTCTTTTTTTCATCACATCACAGAGGTCATGTGATGTGCGAAAAATTCCAATGTATGTTTATTTTTCACATATCACATGACCTGTTACCATGTGATGTGATGAAAACAGATAATGGTCATGGGTCACTGCAATAAAATACACCTGAAGAAGGCCAAATTGTGGGCCAAAACGTTGAGTGCCTTATTTGCACTATTAAAGTTAAGCTGTTGTGCGGACTTTACCTTTTGTTAAACATTCCCTTTTTTGTCCTGCACTAGCAACTACAGTACATGGATGTGCACAACATCGTCGTTTTTGAACGCCTGTATCAAGCAACGATACTGTCGACAACAGGGGTTAGTAGTCGGTTCACGTTTCCTTGGGCTTGTTTATCATATAATCAAGAGATATAAATTGTGTTTTGAGTCGTTAAGCTCGAAATGTGTTGAAATGTAATCCTGTTTCATCTTTGCACCTGATGTGTTGTGATTAATCGCTCCTACCAGCAAATAAAACTGTTACTGATCATCAAGTAGCTTCAAATCTGCTTTATTATTACATCAAATTTAGGAATTGGGCACTTGCATCACCAGAATATCTAATCACAATGTCGTTTATTTTGGGCTTCTGCCGGGTCAAACCCAGTCCAAATGTAGCTGGGTGCTTTCACCCTTCCCTGGATTTTAAGCCATGGACAGTTGAGTGTTGTTGGCCAACAGATATTTCTCCCAGAACCACTTTCTCCTCTGGCAGTCACCAAGACCATATTTCTCCTGTCAGTTCACGTCCAGACCTGTAGTAAGCCAGCTGGCTTTTCTCAATCACTGTCCCCAGCCAGAAAGCCATAGGGCTCTCTATCCGCTGAACAATTTCAGCCAGGAAACGTCACACTTATCTTCCTGTGCCAAAACCGCAATGAACCATATGCACATTAAGTTCTCTATGCATGGCAGAGCTACAAAAGATTGCATGAAATGAAAAGACATTTTGAGTTTTGATATCAAGTGAAACTCAACTCAAGCTTCAGCCATGAAAACGTATTGGCTAACAATGAAAGTGCTAATGGATTAGTTCAGTGCGACTGCAGCCCCACTTGGGAAGAGTTATCTGTCTTTGCATTCACTCTGCTTCACTTTCTCATATAGATTTTTGACTGCAAATCCTCATTGATGTGTCTATCCACACAGCTTCTGAAGCAAGATAACCTCTGCATAGTTGGATGACATGAGTGAGATAACTTAGACCAAAAATAACAGTGAAACTCACAGGTATCAGATACAAACCCAGTTCTATGTTTGTGCACTAGATGACAAATTACTTTTCAGTAAGGAATGAAATGTAATCTGCTTTGGCCAACAAAAGACTTCTGCAGAAAAAGGGCATCATGATTTGATGACACGTCGCTGAAACATGGAAAATGATATACGCAAAGGTTTTTTTTTTTTTTTTTTTTTTTTTTACTCCTGCAACTGAACAACTACTTTGGTTATTGTATTTTGGAACGGTTTTAAAATTTCCTTACAAAAAAGCATCTTATCACTTGTTTAGACTATATAATCTATTTATTTTGGAGCATAATATTCTTGTGTCAGATAACCAGCCAACAGAGTGCTGAGCAACATTAGGGATGCTGGGTCCAGCGACCTGACTTTGAATAATGGTCCTCTCAAGCTCCATGTAGATACGACTGGCTAGAAACATACTCTAGGGATCTATCTGACCAGCCACATGAGACACTCTAGTTTGCTTAGTCACTGAGCTGAAGCCAGAAGAAAAATATCTTTCTGCAGCCAACACTCGCCAAAAACACTCACAAGGCGTCTCTATTAAAGTCGTGCGTGTTTGGGACTAGTGTCTGGACTGTTGTGTCAGTTATTATCTGAAGACCACGCCAAACTGTGCATTTAGTGAGTTTAAAATGTAAAGGCCAAATGTAAAAATGAATTCATCAGTGTCGCAAATCCTTATTCACATGCAAATAGTCTCCAAATGTAAATTTTACTTTGCAGTATTAGACCCTTTTAAGGGGGACTCAAGCCCCCCTTAAATTTCATCTCAGCCCCCTAAACATTATTTAAAAAAAAATGTAAATAAGTTTTAGTGCTTCAAGTTAGAGTTTGCGAACTTGTCTGTTAGTGACAGAGGACAAACAATTACAGGTTCAAAGGGGTTGAAACAGGTTTAATATTCTGTGTGGCTGTCGCCGATGCTATCTGCCTGTAACCCAGTCAAGGAAAGGGTTAACAGAAACGTAGTGTTGACCAATTGGAGGAGGTTGTGCCAGACTCCCGCCTTTGGCTGAGTCTCTATCTGATCTGTCAGAGGGAGAGCAGGAGTGCGGTTGTGAAGTTTAACGTTGGTAGTCCCCAGAGAAGAAGTTGGTAATTTCGTGGTGCAGATTAGAACCCAAATTGAAACGTAAGCAACACAAACTGCTGAATGTTAGAACACTGTGTCAAATTGTTCGTTCTTACTGTGATTTATAAAGCGTTTAGTTCCATGATAGTGTTAATAGTGTCAAAAAACGCTGACACTACTGACGTTGTTGTTCCGTAGCTAACTCAGAGATATTCAGCTAATGAAATTACAGATTTAGCATGGTTAACACTTTTGCAAGGCACTGTATCCGTGTCACATTCTCAGTAGGGGGCTGAGCCCCCCTAAAGGTCGGATCCTAGAATCGCCCCTGATTGTAAACAAAGACATTAATCATATACTTTTATTTGACTGGTTTAAGTTTCACATCCTATAAAATTCAGTTTTAAGGGAGGTTTTCAAATATGTAATCTGCAGTGCCTCAGAATAACAATGGCCTTAATGGTGTTCGGCAAAAAATGTAAAACTGAATTACAGGTAGTCACAACAAAGCACAATGATTGGCAGACAACACCAGCTCCTCTAACTAAACTGTAGTAAACCTGCTGAGAGGTGTTTCAGTCAGTGTGTCACTTTAGATACCCCAAACTGGCCTGATTACACAAAAACAAAATGAACAAAAACATTCCAGTTATGATGCATTGACAGGAGTCTGCCCACAATTGACTATTTAAAGTTACAATACTTAACGTTTAAAGAGATAAATTCATTTTTTTTATTTTAGTTTTATTTTAATAATTGTGTGGGATCGCTGCTGATGCTGAGACCTCTGCGCATGAAGTGTTTGTGGTAGATGTCTTTGATGGCTGGGAGCTGGGTGCCGGTGATGTGCTGAGCAGTCTTAGGGATGGGTACCGAGACCTGGTGCTAATACGGTACCGGTGCCTAAACAACCGGTAACTACCGGACCGAATAGCAATGCAGATTTCGGTGCCACTGAAATGCCTGAGCTTCTTTCTGATGCTCCAAAAACGGGCGTTAGAGGCAACAGAAGCATCGCTGCTCGGGACGCTAGTTAACAGCAGGTAACGTTAGCCTCCGTTAGCTAGTAACTGGATTAAACATGGATAAAATGCTGACAGCCAACATTCAACGGTATAAAGTGTGATTGTATTTCACTGTAGAGGATTCCAACACCGGGACGTAACAGTCTGCAGCTGCCGATGTCGGAAAAACAACACAGACAGTGTTCACTTGAAACTCACCTCGCCAGCCACTTGGTGCATTAGAAGTTATTGTAAAATACCCTTTCCCCATCAAATGGTTGTTTTTGTCATGTAACAGCAATTTACTGGTGAAATAAGTTATTGTTTTAATAAATCATATAATTTTGACCTATAATAGCAATAAACAAGCTGTCTAAAATGTCGCAGACTGTCGTTTTGTGCTCCTTTAAAAAAATATATAAATTTAAGTTTAAACACCAGTATTGGAAAAATTCCAAACGATACCCAACCCTAGCCGTCTTTACGACCCGCTGCAGGGCTTTCTGGTCAGCTGAGGTGCAGTTGCCGTACCACACTGAGATGCAGCTGGTCAAAATGCTCTCAGTGGTGCAGCGGTAAAAGTTGGTGGGTATTTTGGAGGATAGACTGGCGCTCCTCAGCTTCCTCAGGAAGTGCAGGCGTTGTTGGGCCTTCTTCACAAGGAAGTTGGTATTTGATTTCCAGGAGTGGTCCTCGTTGTTGTGGACTTCAAGAAATTCAAAGCTAGAAACACGCTCCATATACAAAACGATTAATCAATGAATCAAGAAAATAGCAATTATTAAAACCAAAAGTTGCATACCTAGTTTATAAAACATATTTGAAAATGTCTGATTCAAAATGTTCCTTTTAAAGTTCATTTTAAAAGGTCTCGCTTGCCACTCACTTTAAGAAGAATCGTTTTGACCCATAGCAGGCTATGTACACCAGACCTATGTCTTGGAATGTTCTCGTAAGCCACAGCCGAAAAACAAAGGCCCCAGCTCTCTCGCAGTGACAGTTCTGATCTCATGAAGTCATAGAAATAACCACCAACAATTAACAGTTACCCTCTGAAAACCACCAATTAGCAAATGGAAATTGTCCCCATCTTTCATTAATTGTCCTGCAATGACAGATTACTTTAACTGTGTCATTGTCCACATCAGTGCCCGGCGTGTAATAACTGGTGAAGATACAGGGGTCCACACAGATGTAACTGTTTGGAAGGAGCCTGGGGGTTTAAAATGCCAGGGCAGATTAATTCACCTCCTGCCATGACGGCTGCCCGCTGTTTAGATCCACAGCCTGACAGCTGTCCTCACTGGCTTTGATACGATGAGAGGGCTGGGGAGGCTGAGACAAGACAGGAGGGAGAAGGAAGAAAAGGATGAAGGGAACCAAAAATGAATGAAGAGACAGGGTGAAAGAGGACAACTGCTTTCTATAACCAAGGACAAAGTCCAGATTGGACGGGCCTGTGCATGATTGACAGTGCTTTGCTTTTGAGCCAGGGGAGAAATGGGATGGGACAAGTGTGTGCGTTGCTGTGTGTGTACGTAGCTAGGAGACAGTCCCCATGGAGACAGCTAGACTAAGCATTCAGTCAAGAGAGTGGAAGTGAGCACAAAGTGTGTGTGTGTGTGTGTGTGTGTGTGTGTGTGTGTGTGTGTGTGTGTGTGTGTGTGTGTGGTGATGAGACTGATGTCCAGTGTTGGATCCTTTGGTTCTGGACAGTGGGAGCATGTTTCTGCTGCTAATAGAAACCTGATACTATAATGGATCTAGTGGGAATACACCTGCCCACATACATTTACAGTGAAGAGCATATAAACTGCATGTACACTCGACTTAAACGGTTCTGTTAGTGATTGAATATGTTAGCGGGGGGTTTACTTTGCTTCCGGCTGCATTATGTCTCAACCTTTTGTCATGAAACCTTTGCAAACCAATTGTGCCATACGTAGATATGTATAGTGTGCATAAGCACTTTTAACCTCATTTACCAATTTACACAAAGCACTGAAATTATTAAACAAGTCTGTCTACCGCTACTAATGAGTTTCTCAATTAGAGCTAACTTACATAGTTTACGTTCCTCAGAAATATTGTCCCATGAAATTACAACTGGAACATTGTGAGTGGTCTCAGATGTTTTCAAATCCATCCTATAGGTCTCATATTATGCCATTTTTTTAGATTCCTACTTGTATTTTGGGTTTTTACTAGAATGTTTACATGCTTTAATGTTCAAATCATAATTTTTTTCATACCGTCTGTCTGAATATACCTGTATTCGTCCTCTGTCTGAAACGCTCCGTTTTAGCGCCTGTCTCTTTAAGCCCCCCTCCCTAAAAATACCCAGTCTGCCCTGATTGGTCAGCGTTTCCGGGTCTTCCGCATTTGCCCTCTTGGCGTCTCTGCGCCATCATTGCAGCCAGGAATAGCTGTAATGGCACTGTGGCTGAACTTTCTAACTTTATATAGTATAGTTGTGACATCACAACTGTTCATTTAAAGGCACCGTTTCTGAATACAGGCTGTGTGCATTTTTCTGTGGATTGAGCATTTTCATACTTTCACAGTATTTATAAGGCACCTCAACCTACTTTATAATAAAAAAAGACATGGAAATCTCACTTTTTACAATATGGGACCTTTTATACAATACTCACATGCCCATTACATTGGAAGAGCTCTATGCCATTGTAATCATTCCTCCCAAGGAGGCAAGCCTGCCTCCATAGAGCGAAGCCGCAATGGCGCCATTTTTATGCTAATAAGCACTCACCCCCCGTTAGCATTCCATTGACTGCCATTCATTTTGGCGTCACTTTGACAGCCAATAACTTTACACCTGAAGCGTTTAAAGACTTCATTTGTCCATTGTTTATTTCTAAAGAAACACGACAATGTATAAAAGGCTCCATTACCTTGTACCTCACGTTATGGCTCCGTAGCAGACGTTTTTGCAAAAATAGGCTAACGATTGTGTCATAACCACGCAGCTTACTGTCGCATAGTAGAGGAATTACTGTATAGTACAGGAGAAGCTTGAGGGCAGTTTTGACTTACATTAGCTGTTTAAGTTTAATAAGCTAATGTTAACTAACGTTTTAGTTAGCAATAATTAGCCTGTGCCTATGTTATCTCCTTACATATACCTACACTCTCCGTCTCTGCAAGATTGGGAATGATTGAGATTTATCTTGGCACAGCTACCAGAAGACTTACAACGTTCAGACACGTTGCGCACGTCACATCTACGTAGGCAAGCTCAGTTTGCAGCTGCACAGTAACGCTCGAGCCTCACCGGAAAAGTGCTTCTAATATACTTCACTTGTCTCCGTCAAAAACAGCGGAGTCACTCGGTCCATTTCTTCTATGTCAATGATTCCTCCTGCCCATACCTGCTGTGAAGAGATCCCTTCCTCATGTGATGACAACGTAAGAGATGTAGGGCAACATCCACAGTCCTTGTACTGTGCAAAGTTCATCTGAAGCTGTTATGAGGCTTTAGCAGTTGAAGTTAGAAAAATCAATTTCTTCCGCTTTTCATGTTTTCCTGGACAGTGTTTCCATTTTGAGATGCAGATAATGGAGAGTAACACAAAGACTAGAAGGTACTTGATATGTCTCTGACTCAGACTGCTGAAGCTCAAAGCCAGATTTGGAACAAAAACATTTAAACATATCCTTTTAAATGAAATGAATTTATCAAGGGCACGTTCAATCTCGAAACAGCGTGCCCCGTGTTGCTACGGTTTCCTGGTTGAACGACATATTTCCTCGGAACGGTGTGAAAAGGTGTGCAACTGCTTTGAGATGTGTTTTCTCTCGTTTGGTGGGTGTGTCTCTGGTGTATTGGCTGTGTCACAGCTGATACCCAATCAGCAGAGACGTGTCTGTGAACTCATGGTAACAAAAAGGCAGAGCGCTTGTGCACACAACGGGGTGTTCAACGCACCCCTGTTTCAGTTCAAGAAAAACGTGTTGCTACATCACAAAATGCTTTATACAGCTTTTTATCCACATATGCAGTAGTAATCTTCAAGGCCTGTAAATATACTTTGAAGTTTAACACTTGTGTAGTTCCCCTTTAGGCATCAATAGGGTTGCAAAACAAACCAGGTGTCTTTGTTAATGTTAATATGTAGCCATGCAGGCAGTGGGTAAAGATTTATATTAGTGCCCGAAACAATTAATTGGCTGTTCAATCGAAAATTGATTAAAATCTGTGAGTCATTGTGTAATCGTGCAGATCAATCGATCTGTAATCAAAAGCAATAGTACACCACAAAGAACTTCCAATCATGCCCCATCTTGTCAATGCCGCTAAAAGGACAATTTGTTCCCAAATACTCCCAATTAAAGAGCTACAGGGCAAAAAGACTTACAAATGCCTCTGGGCAGCTATAGATGTACATGGGATTTCAAAGGCCTTTTATTACAGCAATCAGTACCTTCTGTACTGACACAATCAGTGAAGTCATTGAACTCTAATGAGTCCTTTTGATGGTTTCTAAATGATACAACAGCAAAAGAAAATCTCAATTAAACTCACATTTGTGCTATAGAAGAATGGGCCGATATATTATTTAATCTTAAAATGTATTATTAATGCAGGTTAATGAATAAAATGGCCACAGAACATTTAAAATGTACAGTGTGTTTTTGCACTGGTGTTCCATTTTACCTTTGAATATTGGTCACTGCAACGAGTTTCTGATGTACAATGTGAGTAAACAGAGCAGCACTGATTTGAATTGATTAAAACAAAAAAATAAGGTGCAGGAATAATTTCACATGGTGACTCAACACATGGACCATGTTCGTTGTGCCTGTCGTGACGTTTGATTGATGTTAAATGAAAAGCTGGACCATTTCATTAATGCTGTTTTATGCAGCCGCCTTTTTGGCATGGTTTTTCTGCATTACCAAAGGAGGTTAGAAATAAATTAATCATATTTTCGATTCCCAGTTTCGAGCAAGGGCAATAAATGAAAAAACATAATTCAAACGGCAATGTTACCAACAAGTTCTCCAGACAACAAACCAACAAAACTGCCCTACCTCAGAGAACTTTATTTTTTACACCGCGTCTTCCATGTATCCTATTCAAACACCCCAATCCGGCCCATATATCAAACTTAACTGCCATTTAACAAAGTTTAATGTTGCATCAGCCAGATTTAACAAAGGGAACCAATAAAAAGTGAACAGTATATCAGTCCCTCCAGAAAAACGCGATTATGTGATTGCAGAATTCAATGCATAATCAGCCAAAGTCCGCATATTTATGCTAGGGCCACATTTTTTCAAATACGCCACACTTTCGCTGCATAAATTGCCGATTTCCACGAAAGTATGCGGGGCTTGCATGATTTCATAATCCCCGCATTTTTGTCGCAAAAAAGTCACATATATCTCATCAGAAAGTTGAAAATGTTGCGTTTACTTCACACAAGAGCAGCCATTTTCCCCTGTTGCCATGGGAACGTTATGAAGTGACGTAATTTCGCCTAGTGAGAACACGGTGTTGGGGGAATTACTTTTTTTTCTCTTTTTCATCAAACCGCAGTTTGTCATTGTCAGTTGTCAATTTGCACTTCATGAGTTACATTAAATTCAACCCTAAAATACAATGCATGGCTCAAAGTATGTGGACACCTGAAATTACAACTTATATTTGAAAGATGGATATGTAAATGCAAAAATAGGCCTTGAAGTATGTGAACAGGAGAATCTACTTAGGGTTTCCAATATTAATGTAATCATTCCATACCCAAACCCCTTTGTAAGCCCTCTTCCTCACCCTGCTAGTCAGTATGTCAAAGTATGACATACCTACCTTAGCAGTCATGTAAATTATTAGCTACTTTACATTTCCTGCTAAGATATGCAACAATGTAAAGCTTATCCCAGCTGAATTGCGTAAATGTTTCACTGCTTAGTTTTACAAGTATTTCTTCATTCTCTATGGAGTGAAGAATAAGATATCACCCAGGGCATCATATCATTTTATCAGCATGGCTTTTTCAGCTTCAAACCGGCTGAAGCTAGCCTCGTGAGACCATCCTGATCTCGCTAGCTCCAGTTTTCCACTCGCAGACCAGTCTGGCATCTTGAGAGAGAGAAAATTTTGAGCCGTTAGCCAAACGATCGATCGATCGATCAGCGTTGGTTTTGAGGCGGGTTTAGGTGTGACTCATCGAGAAGCGACTGTTCAGTCTAAACACAGCTTCCACAGATGAGATGAGCATAGCTATCGCGCAAGTTTTATCCAAATTAGAAAGTATTTCTTCATTGAAAGAAGAGCAAAAAACTGCACAGGAGGCTTTTCTCGGAAGAAAAGATGTTTTTGCTCTTCTCCCGACTGTTTTTTTTTTTTTTTTTTTTTTTTTTTTTGAATATTTTATTTCGAGCTAAAGAAGTTTTGGCAAGAGTTTGATATATCAACTGGCTCCGTCATATGCTTCGTTGATCTGATCGGTTGATTTGGCTCATCTATCACCAACAGGTGGTGATAGACAGATGGTTTATCCAATCAGCTAACCAGTATTTTCGCCCCTTCCCAAAAGTTCTCTAACGGAAAGTTCCCAGCTGGATATGCCGAGCAAATGTGAAGCAATCCATTTGGCGGAGTCATGTTAGGCTGAAGCCCTTGCAGGTCTTTAGGACTCTAGTCTCGCATTGCCAGACCTACCTCCACATCGCCGCAGAGGAAAGTCTGGCGAGTCCACACAGCATTGGATATATATATATATATATATATATATATATAAAACTGGGAACTATATTCTCAGAAAGGCGAAGCAGTGCTACTTCTGCTACTTGGGCGGAGTGATATGCTTGCAGCACCTGAGAAGCCGAGAGCAGAGCGGCAAGCATATCACTCCGTATAGTCACACGCTGTGACTCCGAAGTCGGTGTGTTCCTTTAAACCAATCACAATCGTCATGGGCAGCGATAAGCACTGGAAGGAGCCACGGTGCCTCTGCAAAATAGCCTCGGAAGGGAACTTGTTTTGGTGGAGCATGTGTACTGTGAAAAGTTGTTTTAGTCGTGCAACAGAAAACTCAGATTGGACAGATGGTCTAGCTAGCTGTCTGGATTTACGTAGCAGAGATCTGAGGAGCAGTTAACCATAGTCCTCATAAATCCACCGGAGTTTAGAATGCCAACATAAAGAAAGCAGAAGGTGACAGACATCTGGCCGAAAAGAGTGAAATCGGGTGGAATTTCTGTCAGCAACAGAGCAATCCTGGAAGTGGAATGTCATGGATATAGACTAGGCTTTAAGTCATGCGTTTGTGTCCGAACAGCTCGATGGTGAACGTCTTGTTCCAGGCAGCGCTGCAACCATTGACTTTAAGACACCTAACCTTAACCTTAACCTTAACTCTACCCATAACCATTGTCTAATCGACTTCAAGGCAGTACAGTGTGTGTGTGTGTCGGCCCGCGATTGTTCACTCAAAACAATGGTGGACGTGATATACAGATGGTTAATCCAATCACCTGCCAGGTATTTTTTTTTTTAAAGTGCCTGCTCTTTTCCAAACGGTTTCCAATGACAGCTTCTCAGATAGTTCTGTGTTAATCCTTTGCCATCTGGGAGAGAAGGAGTGGTGCATGAAAAGCAAGGGAAAATTGATTTTATCCACTGCCATGCACAGTCACTCTTACTGTTACTTTTTATCAGGGTTAAGTCCTTGTGCGTGGTGCAACATGCACGGTAGAAATAAATAAAAATAAAGAAGTCTTTGAAAGCTGCAAGCAAAGCCACAGTAATAGTTACCACAAACCAAATAACATCAGCTAACCTTGAGAAGGGTGTAAACACATTTCAGTTAATATGTACCAAAATGACAGCAATATTATTTTTTGCTTGGAATGGTAACAATGGACATAAACATAGTGTATCAGACAGAATCTGACTCATCTATTCTATATCTATATAGATAACAATTCTCCACATTCTGATGTGGCTGAAATTTCATCACTAAAACTCACACTTTCGCCAAGTCATTATCAAAGTGCTTGAAATAAAAATCACCTTCTTTTTTTTTTTTATTATAACAGAGTACCTTCATCTATTTTTTCCCCCTAGCAGACAGTTAGGTGAAAGGCCTGAGCACAGCAAAAAGCTCTGCCTTGTATTACCATAACTGTTTCTTCCCAAGATTCCCTAAAAACTTAATAAACAATATTCGGTGAAAGATTTCCTCACCTATCTCCTAGAAGAAACCCTTTTATTACCCACATCTTTTGGGTAAGGCCTTGTTTTAAATGTCATATACTGTACATGCAGACATTCTGTACAAAGTAAATGAAAAATAATGAAACTATTTAACATTTAAGACAAATGCCAGGTTTATGTTTTAAAGATTTCCAGCTCACCTCAGTTCCTTAGGGAGGCTGTGCCTGTGGGAATGTAGGATCACTGCTGCCTTATCAAATGGTTTTCTTCTACACTTTGGCACAGTTCAAAGTCTGCTCCCATTGGACCCGACAGACGTCTTGGTTCAGACAGCTTTCACACATGTAGTTCAAGGCTATGTAGTACTGTACTCTATATCTCAAGTGATTCTTTTCTTGTTATATTTTTGCATACTAAAATTTGTTCCAATACAGTGCTCTAGCCGTGGTTTGGTCCACTGTTATGCAGTGCAATATTACAGTACACATGTGGACAAGTACAATTACTCTGTATTGGCCCAATTCAAGCACTGCTGTCCAGGTTGATTCCCTGCCTTCTGTCCAATCTTCTGTCCATTGCTTGCAGGGTTTGGCTCCAGTCCCCACTGTGATCCTGAACAGAAATAAATGGGTAAAGATGATAAAAGAATTTTTTGCCACTCGTTTAGGCCTAATAGCAGACTGTTGTTGTGACTGCATCATGCAATATTACATCTAGGCAAGCTGTCAACAGTGAAAGTTTCATGAATTCAGTTTCAAACCACACTATTTTGAAACTGTAAATAATGTATTTTCTAAAAGGTTGGATTCATGACTTTCATTTTAGAAAGAAAGGCTACTGAGGGATCGACCAGTCATGCCTGATTTGGTGGGATCTTTGAAAGAGCTTCAGAGATAACCAGCACTGCATTTTTTAGCCAGCCTGAGTTTGTTTTCATCCTGCCAAAACCAATACCGTCTGTCAAACACACATGCACATTTCAGGTGAGTCCCTAGTATAGATAGAGAAAAATGCATAGACAGAAGAAGAAAAAGAAATACTAAGACTAAAAGTTGAGCTGAAATTTTAATTCCCATCCAATTCTTCTGTCAGGAAATATAAAATATATTAATAATCCAGCTGTTTTTGAGAGAAAGAGGAATAAAACACTGTGGACGTTTTGGCAGCGGTTGCAGACGAATTTGCTAGGAGACAAACTGTCAACTTCCGACGTGTGCTTTTAAAGCCCATAAATGTTAGTAAATGACGTTATTTTCCCCTGTTTCAAGCCTGCATAGCGTTGTTTATGTACCGTTAGCAAATTAAGTTAACTTTACATTTAACATTTGAAATGACCCCTTCTCTCAAAAGCCAAATCTAGCAAACTATGCTAACTAGCTTCCACTAGGAAAGTTGAAGCTATTTACAGTAGCTTAGCTCGCTAGCTAGCCCTGATTCCCACTAGACGCAGAGTCATTGGCAGCTCGCACGCACTCAAGGCCTTTCTCAATTCCCAAATTTGAGAAAGTTGTCGACATCCGTACATTCTAATCACATTTTGCCACGTTGGGAATTGAATTCACAATATAGAAGTTGTCATGAACACTTCTGATCCTAAAATATAGCATATGACAAGCTGATCGCTGACGTCATATTTGCAGTTTTTTTTCGATGGCTAAACGACAGTGGGCACAACTGGAGCTACATGTGCAAAACTCTAACTACAGTCTGCACAGCAGCAGTTCATGTGGATCAAACTCTAGTTCGTTTTTCATTGCTTGAACACAGTTTTCAAAACTCTACACACTTATCCCATGGCTTTGACCACAACATGCACAACACTGAATTTACAGCTCTTCGTTCAATTGCTAACACACTGCTGTCAAAACTGTTGTCCACACAAAACAGTACATATTTCAGCCTGGTGCCCAGCAAACACTGCTGATTGCAATTTTAGCTGAAAGCATAAGCAGGTGTCTTGTTTTAGACTAGTTAGTGAACATATATGGTATTTATATAGAGAAAGCTCAGAAAGCCTTTTTTTGTATACAAACACCAAATGAGAATGAAACAATTCTACACTGTTCCGTTTGAGAGTAAAAGAGCAAAGATACCAACATGTCCAGGTAAGATGTCTGAGGTTACATACACAGCTATAAAAAAAAGTGAAAAACACCATATCTTTACTATAGTAAAACTGCGTTCTTACTGTTTTTCAGAAAGTAATGGAGGTGAAAGCAATGGAAACACCACATTCATTTGTATTTAGAGATGATGCAGACATCCAATGTAATGAGGAAAACTTGCCGCATGATGCTGGAGAGAGGCAGGATTAGTCACACTATTCTTTGTGGCGGTTATGTACCTTTAGTTTTTTCCAGTAATTCCATAAATTGCTAGACAAAATACTATATTGAAGCAAATTGCTGATTTTCATTCCTTCTTGTTTACCTTACGTAAAATTGGTTTATTATAAAATCTATATCTTTTCTTTAAAGAACTATTTAGTAGTGTGAAATCACTCAAATTGTTCAAACTATAAAGATGAGAAAGTTTGTAATTTCTGTATTGGTGTTTGACGCTAGTGTTTTTACTCTCAGTCTGTTCTGAGTGACAGTGTGTGTCATCTCAGTGAGGGTTGTTCATAGTGTTTGGCTGCACTGAGCCTGTTTTGATACATGTGTTAAGAGTTATGTTACTCTGAGTGAGTTTTGCAGGAGATGTGAACTGTTTAGCTCAGGTGACTGGTGGTAGTGCAGACTGTAGTTTGAGTTTTGCACATGCGGCTTCAGTTGTTCCCACTGTCGTTTAGCCATCGGAAAGATAACTGTAATTGATGTCGCTTTTAAACGACTGCTTTTAGGCGACTCGAACCAATAATGTATGCCCCCTGGAGAACATCAATGTAGGTGGTGAAAATAAATGCAATGTATAGTATGTTACATTTATTCATCTATCTACAGATATAATGTTAATTTCTGTTTGACTGTAAATAAAATGTAGGCCTATTTACTTTATTATTAGTTATTTCCCCCATGGCACAATACATATTCATCTAGAGCCCAGAGGTCAAATAGGTCAGGAGCTAAGTAATTTATTTGTTATATAAAATCTTTTGTGCTAATTTTGTAAGCTACTGCGGCTTTAATGTACTAGCCTACTGTATAACTGAGTTGTCCTCATCTCTAATTTTATGCTAGAGGAGATGGAAAGGTCTGATTTTACACTTTATTGACCTCTTAAACATTCACCATCTCTAGACACTTTTCATCTCAATCAGCAGTAAGTCTTTCTCTTTTCGTCACGCTTTCTCCCACTCTGCTGGTCTCCTGCTCATTTGCTCATCAATGCGCACGCGCGCGTGCACGCACACAATCTTGCTTTCCTACTACTTTCAGTGA
Organism: Gymnocephalus cernua; assembly: GCA_023631565.1. Lineage (NCBI taxonomy): Eukaryota > Metazoa > Chordata > Actinopteri > Perciformes > Percidae > Gymnocephalus > Gymnocephalus cernua. Next base: position 16,191,311 of record CM042447.1, on the reverse strand, counting down.
GTATTACCAAACTCTCCTGTGAAACTAACCCTACAGTCACACATGCTACAAAATAGAGCGACACGCACTCGCTTGATGGGCGTTCCTGGGCGTGCCTGGCCTACTCCTGGTTGCAAACAGAAATTCTCCGGTGCTACCTTCAAGCACGTCTTAAAAGTCACTTCAGAGGTATTGTCAAGTCACAAGAACGATGTTTTTGGATTTAAAAGTATTTATTTCTCGATAAAAGTAACAAAATATATGAGATAAAATGCCAACCTTAGCAGATTATATATAGAAATACGATGTCCTGAAGTGTTTACGCCATTTTTAATTATTTTCTTCGACTCGAGCAACCACTGACATACGCTCACTCCGATTGGCAGTCGCTTCGTCGCATCGCTCAGCATTTGCATAAAATAGCCTTCTTGTCTATTTCGGCCCCGCCTTGTTTGTGGCAGCGGCGAGCTCGTCGCTTGTCGCTGGCAAACGGCCACTCCCATTGAAAATGAATGGCAGCCTGTCGCTTTGTCGCTCTCTTTTGTAGCATGTGTGACTGTAGGGTAACACAGTTGGTTTCTTTATATAAAAAAGGCATATTCCCTCCACAATTCACCAGCTGCCATTTAAAACAAGTTTGAACGCAGCATAAAAGAGTATCAACATAGCACCTGTCACCATTTACAAACTTACAACTTGAAATAGGAGGCAGTCCTAAGGAAAACACTTGGCAGACTGGCCTGAATTCCAATCATTTTGGCTTTAGGAGCTTATGGGACAGATGCTGCATTACGTCTTTAATTGCAACCTTCTGCTCATTAATTTACAAGACTGTCATTTGTGAGAGTGAGCGTAGGTACTGTTAAAAAATACTGAAGCACAGAACAGCAGGCAGAAGAACTGTTGCACAAAAACACATGTTGAGAAAGAAGTTATTCACTTTGCTGCAGAAAACTACAACTGTGTGATGCTGGAAGATCGACCACACAAAGAGAATTTTGGCATACATGGGCTGCTGTTAGTTTGCATGTAAAAAGTGACTTTCAGCTTGCTGCACCTGCTGCATCATTGTCCTCGAAAAACCTTGACACATTTGTTTTATGTGTTTTGTACCGTATTCGCAGCAAGAAAACAGTATAAAACATTTGTCACAATACTCTTTGCTTCGTCACAATTACTCAGTTTGTCCACACTACATTGAGAGTTGCAATCACAGTGTGCAGTCTGTGGTGGGTTTGGTGATGTATAAAAGCCTTGAGGGGGCAGGGTAGGAAAAGTAGCTAAGAAGAATTGTTGTTGGACTCAGAGTTGGGAGTCTTACTTTACTGGAAGCTATGCTGTAACAGTAAAAAGTAAAAAAAAAAATTGCCTAAGATTTGTTTGTGCTATTTAGCTATTGGCACCAGCTGCAAGTGTTATGGCCCTGGGCGTGCATGTAGCTTTATGAAAAGTAATGAGGTCCATAATCTGTTACGTGATATGATTATACCAATTTCAAGCAGGTCTTTTTGAGGTTGATATCAGGTTCTTTTTATTCCAGACACGGCATGTAACAGATGTAATTAAAAACAAATGATGGCTCAATTCCATTTAGTTGTTGCAGTTTAGGGGTAGCTGTAGCTCAGGCTGTGGTGGAGCTGTGTGGGCAGGGCATCAGGGCCACTGTGGCTGCAGGGAATATCATTTTTTGAGGGGCATAAAGCCAAACTGAGGAGGCACGGCTGCCATTGCTGTCGTAACATTCCTGCCCTGGTAGCTGGAGAGGTGCCACCTCACCTCCTTGGCACTGCCGAGGTGGCCTTGAGCAAGGCACCGAACCTCCAACTGCTTGAAGTGCCTGTCCATGGGCAGCCGCCTCGCTCTGACATCTCTTCATTAATACATGTTAATAGGTCCTGTTTTTGCATGTGTGTGTATTTCGGGCCTGTGTGTGTGTAATTGTGTAAAATAATAATAGAGTGAAAAAATTGAATTTCCCCTCAGGGAACTAATAAAGGTAAGCTTTATTTTCTTTCTTTCTGGTGTCGTGCACACTGGCTCACTGGTATTAAATGTTTTTGGAACACAACCACTATGAATGGACAGCTGTGCATTTCCTACTGTGACAAGTTAAAATGTCCGCCATGAAAAAGATCTATATTTGTGATCGTGAAAAAGCCTATTGATGCACGCTTCCCTTTAAATCAATATGAATTGTCTGCATCATTACAGCAATTTAGACATTGTAGGAAATTATTATTATAACAATAAATAAATAAATAAAAATCATGAAGTAGTTGTGTAACTTTGTGGCTGGGTGGGAAAGAAGTTTGCATTTAGACTATTTTTTTGTCTTGGCTGAAGGATGTATTTGTGCACCAATAAACATTCTGTTTTCATTTACACACTGGACTTTGCCAAAAAGCACAGGTGTAATTAATAACCCTTGCTAACGATGGCTCAGTTAGGTGTCCCATGTAAGCTGTTCCAGTTCCATTTGTTTCTGCTATAAAAAGGGCTATTCTGCATCAAAGCCTAAATGTAAATAATCACATTAAAAACAAATTACTAGATGAAGTCGATTTTTTTTGTTCTGTATACTTGAAGACGTTTATTTAATTCTAAATACAGGCATAGGAATGATGCATCTTCACCTAATCCAGTATATTTAGTTTTCTCCACTTGAACTGGCATCACCTTCCCCACTACAAAAAAAGGGACAAATATGTGTGTTTTCGCCTCCCTTGCTGGAATATGTTTAACACAAGGCCTTGGCGCTGACATATGGTCTCAGAGAGCTCCATTAAAATCAACAGATGGGTATGGGCCTGACTCCCTAAGCTTTTTCCTCCTGCCTGCCACCTCAAAGCACGTCTCCACACAAAGAGTCCCTTTTTAAGGATTTTATCCAAGGTTACCCTGGCCCCTCATTCTTCAAAGGGCCAAGTCATTTTTTTTTTCCAACAACCTCTGGAGCAGTGAAATTTTTAAGGCTGATGTTATAGCGCTTACTCAAATTTGGCAGAACAAGTCTGCCATTCTCCTGAGGAAAAGGTGATGGAGAAGGAGGCTGAGGTAAAACGATGCTGGTGGACAACAAACCAATTAGAGATGACAGACAGAGATTGTGTGTCTGTGTGCCTGTCATTGTGTAGTATATAAACATATTTTTTTAGGAGACAGGGTTGCGTTGTGTGTGTGTAGACAGACAGGTCAATACAAATGTCTACATTCAATAGAAAACAGGACTTTTTTAGGAAATGGGAAATGACAGGAACTTTCATTTTTCTGACTGGTTTCTTTAAACATGGCAGATTTTGGCCCACTATGCGGGGTAGCTTACTCGCGTGTCTACTTTTCTGATGCCGTATTTGTGTAACTACATGACTGAGTGAGCATGTGTGTCTCTGTGTGCGAAAGCTCATCTCTTTAATGGGACCCATCCTTTGTCTACCACTGACAAGCGTGACCACTGTCCCAATCCCCCTCAATGTAGTTTCATGCATGGTTGAAACCAATCATTATGCATGTGAACACAGTGACAGTTTCACACGAAAAGATTGAGGATATTGCAGTGGCGTAAAAAAAGAGAGAGCCAGTCACTGCTCTCTATGTAAATAACCCATTTTGAAAGGACATTAGATTATAGACACTTTCAGCTTTAAGGATTTATTTTTAGCAAATATTTTAGTCTTTTTAGGAATCATTTCATAATGTGTGAAAATATTGACTGCTGTGATATTACTTAATTCTACTGCTGTGTTTTCTAAAATGTCATTAGCTCATGTTAAAATTGGATAAACAAGATAGCTTTGCTTTGTATTATACGAGTAATGATTGCATTAAATAAGCACTTTGCAGTTTTTCCGACTCATTATAGTTTTTGATACGTGTGATTACTACTGATTGGAATTTCTAACACTTGCCAGTGCTGTCTGAATCCTTCCAGCTGCCTTCTACTGTCCGCTGATGTCTGACATTAACGGGTGATTTTGGCTGAGATACGTTTTGCTCTCTTCTCTCTGCATGCACTGGCAGTGTCACTACAGCTCATTTTGCTTTTTGAGTTTCAATTCAAAAGACCTCCCAGTGGGACCTTATTAATAAACTCACGTTTTAGAAGCTTAGGCTGGTGCTGATGGTGCTGCCGCCTGGCGAAGGCCCAGCTGACACTGGCAGAGCAGCTAGCTGGCCAATAAAGAGAGCTGCTAGAAGCCAACAGGTAGAGTTGACTGGTATTATTAATTTTGTTCCAGCTGGCCACCAATGCTGCAGAACTTTTTCTAGGTCGGCCACACAACCCCAGACCGAAACAGGCAATGGGTGCGATTGAAAGGCATGGAAATATTTTACAGATACAGCTTTTTGAGACTTTTTAATTTTTACTAGACCAAATGGATCTAATTTTTCATTATACAAAGACTCATTTCAAGACGTTTGTGACGTTCATGTACAACCTACACAACCTCATACCTAAACAACATTATAAGTCGATTTTGCGTACGACCGCTCTGTTTATTCCCGCAAGGTGGCAGTTTACTGATGTGACCGTAATCGAGTGACCGTTCACGTCATCAGGGATTGGCTTTAAATGAGTCACATAAAACAACAAAAATGAAAAAAAACGAACGTGACGTTACGGACGTCAGCGCGTCACGGACTAAGGTCCGTAAAGTAATACTCAGTTAATTTCGAAATTACAGATGAATTCTGGTTTTACATGAGACACAAACCCTGGTCTCCTGAATAAAAGTCCTGTGTTAGTTTGATCCATCCACCACCACATACCACAACCTTCCTCCCTCCTTACGTGGACTTTGGCGCTCTTATACTTTCAAACCTCACTTCCTCGTTTGCTCTTGCGATAATTATTACAACCACAATAGCCACGTACGGTCTTTATCTATGTGAGGACGGTCTGATACAATGGACCTACACTTAACTTGACTTAAAGCGATAGTTAGGATATTGTGATTGAGTTTGAGGAACTTATCCATAGTCAGAAAAAAGGCCCACCTAAAAAAATCATATCAGTTCAAGTGTACGCCATATTTAGAATGTCTTTACTGCTTTACCTTGCCGTCAGACAGCCCTTCCTGTTGGAGAACTGAAGCCAGCCATAATATCCATCTGTGCTCTCTTCAAAATCACCGTACTCCATTGACAAAAACTGTAATTTTAGCTTGCAGAACACAGGATTTTCTGTTCTGCCGTTGCCTAGTTTTTGTGTTATTGCGTGACTGGTGTTTTAATTCAGATTCACCAAAGTCACAAAATAACGCAAACAAACTAACCCATCTCTGGCAGCGGTAGACCAACAACTCCCGTGTTCTGTTTTTGTCGTGGGAGTCTGGTGGCTGACCTGTCTGGTATTATGAGAATGAATTTGAGAATTACATTTGTAGTTGCTTAAAGATGATAGTAGAGAGAGTAGCAAGAACATAGATTATCACTTTATTTTATTTGTTAGTGTGATCTGTGAGAGTTGGACTTCATGGGGGTGAAATACCAGGGCACTCAAACCTGAGATCCACAGGTAAATGTGACACTTGATATGTGTTGTCCGTTGTGTTTGATGTTGGTGTTTAGTATCCGATACTCAAGTTTCCTTGAGTTTGTTTCACATGAGAAAGTTAAATGGCAGCAGGAGAAATGCCATGGGACCAATGTGACTGCAGTTTCTGACAGCAGGGAAATGATTGATGTTGCTTAGCCTGTTGGGAAGATTGTGTTTGACATAATCAGATAATTACAATAATATGGATGATTGCATATAAACGGAAAGATTAATGGGATATTCTTTTCCACGGAATCAAAACACAATAACGAATGCCATTGAACAGCAGTCATTGCTGATTTACCAGAAGCATTGCACTCTTAATTAATTGTTTCCTCTTGAAGTCTTGCAAACTTAAAAGCAAAGGGAACAGACGAGTTTCAGCTAAAAACCAAATCAGTGTTTAATAAGCGTGAATAAATATCAATATATGTCCGTTTATGATGTGCTCATATCTCAGTTTTCCATTTCTAGTGTCTTCATTAGGCTTGGTGACTTCAGTTACATACAACACAAAAACAATTCTACACAATAACTTGGCACAGTGCTCTAACCACTTAGATCAGCTAACTAAACTGCCAGTGCCAGTGCATAAATGGCTAATGGTAATGAATTCTACTGTTAGTGTAAGAACTCGTGTCATCACTTTGAGGCACAGTCAAAAGCACCAATTTTTAGCACAATAAAAAGTGGAAAGGTCAGAGTTTTGTAGAGAAAAAATATTTACACCCTCATTTATGGTTTATTTGTTCAACATCTTTGACCCATTGAATGGCCTCCAGCTGCATATAAGCTCCATACTGTGTTAATGAATGCTTTTGCAATGAATTACAACAGCACTCTTAACTTCTAACTGCACATTATGCAAAGTTCGAGAAGTCGGGAGGTGAGAGCATCATCACGAGCTGTTGATTTTGCCATTTACTTACCTGGAGTATGTTTTATTTGTCGGTTATATAACACCAAGAAAGCAGTTAAGTCTGGTTTGGGTAAAGTTGTAAAATAAAACTATATCTGACAATGACAAAAACAAAATTGTATACGACTTTGTCAAGGGCTGTCAAGATGTCTAGGATCAATCAAATAATCTTTTCAAGAGAGGCTGAGATGGTGCCCAGAAGATCTTTTATTTCATGAACGATCTGAGTTAGTCTGCAGAGCAACTGAACTTGAGGGTGCAGTTACACAAAATTTAATTGCGAAGAATATTAAAACACACCTTCTTCTCCCCCTCCCTCCAGCTCACAGTTCTTGGAAATAATACCCATTAGGGGAAAAAAACTGTTCTGGGAAATCATGTTTTTATCTATTGTAGGTCACTGTGAACTCTTTGTCGCATTTCTCTTCAATATCTTGTTATTGCATTTTTCTATGGTATGACGCATTTGAAAAGTACAGGAACACTTATGTGACACAGTGTCAGTTACCAGCAACTTACCGGTTATATAATAATCAGGTTACATGGGTTTCTACCATATCTTAAAAAAATCTGCACTGAGCCAACTGCATCAATGAACTACCCCTGAAGAGTGTCTATTGATTCTTTTTAAACAGCAAGTTCATACAGATAAACCAAAGTCGGTGCATAATCAATTAAGATAATCAAATAACATTTCAATGTGAAAACAATATAACAAATGTAATCTTTCAGCTCATCGTCGTCGTCGTCTTCACATATTAACAATATGGTTTATTTATGGGACTTAAAAAGACTATTCCCTAAAACAATGAACCCCCCCACCCCCCTCCTCTATACTCTACTCAACATGGTACAGTCAGAGTTCCCTGTACAATAAAGCCCTTTGGAAGTTCTCACTTCCTGCTTGGCAGTTTAAACCTATGGCCAGCAGGTAATGAATGGGGGATCATTTACACACATTTTGGGAGGTGCATATAACCAATAAATTAATTTGAAAGGTAAAATGATGTAATTAATGTGAATGATTATAGCATGCATGCTGAAATGACCAAAAATTACTTGGCAGGTTAGGATGTAATACCCACATGTGCTACTATGCTAACATAGGCCAGAGAGGCCTGGGCTACACAACTTAGCAACACACACAAACGGTAAGACTACAGATCTATCGTGTAGACAGGATGGAATAAATAACAGAACTGCAGAAACTAAAATAAGCTTGGCCAGTGTGCTTTCTACTGAATAGGGCAATAAGTCAATAAGTACCACTTATTTGTTCCATCAAATTCCAGTGCAGTACCTTTTTTTTTAGCAAGGCGTTGAATCCACAAACCCAGCCCTGTAGCTGTGATTGTTAACATGCCTTGGCTATTTGTACAGTTTTTTCAGCTTCTTGTGAGGCTAAACTAAGAGCGGTATGTCGTCAGTTGAAGTGTACTGTAAAATAAGTGTATTTTAAATGTTTGAAATGCTTTCACTTGGCTGTATCAGACCCTACTTGGCCTTGTTTATGGAAAACAAGGCCAAGTAGTCATCGCCCTGCATACATAGAACTAAAACTCTTTCGTACTATGTTCCTGTTTCTTTTTTCTGGTACTTTCGATTATAACTGCTCTGTTATTTGGTCTCAAATCTCTCATTCTATGAATTCAATCCTTTTCCCTGCCACATACCTTGACACTTTAAATTATTTCTCACAAACGTGTATCTATGTGTGCACATACCAGCACTCAACAAGTATTGCTACTCCTTGTGTACACAGGTATTACATAAGATACATGACTGAGACAACCTGCGCCGCCAGACAGCAAGCAAAGAAACAGCAGTGGACGTTTTGACCTGCAGATGAAGACACACACATGACTGCTACCTACAGGTAAGGGAAGCTGCAGTAATTGGGACACCTCAGTGTTTTTTGTGTATGTGGTGTATATATGTGGTTTGGTATTGAACTATGCAAGAGGAGGGACTTGATTTTTGAAAGTGTGCGCTTGTTTATCAGAAGTTGGATTTGAATCTCAGAGCTACGGGACATCTGGCATTAGATGAGCAGAGTTTATTCCTCCTGTCAATCCTTGAATGTTGTTTTGGTGAAGCCTACAGAATACACCGTGATTTACCAACGCTCTGGTTAAGATTTGGTTAGGTCTTGACACAAAAAAATGACTGTTAGGTTAGCGTTAAAACATAGCTACATTAGGCACAGGCACAAGGGGACCATCTGTGTGGAAGGACACTTAAAACTCTTTAAAAAAAAAACTGGTTTATTTAAAAAAAAAAAAGCAATTCAAAAGAATGAATGCTAAGGGAAGAAAAAAAAGGAATTAGTTGAGTTTCGGTAGCTTTGTGGTCATGGTACTTTTAATAAAAGGTTATGGAACGATTGTGGTCGTGCTTGAAAAGAAACAATGTTGTCTTGGACCTTGACGCTCTTTTATACCGTCACCTTTGCTCCCGTCATAACACAGCTGCTAAAGGGCTTTGTCGCTTTAACATAAACACGTTGTTTTTGGCCACTTGCTGAAACGATAGATGCTGTTCTTCTTGGAAGGACAGTCTAAAGAAAAACAAATGTTGATGAATCCTAAATGAGTTTCGAGGCCTGGTCACACTAGCAGGTTTATCTGTGCATCCTCGTGAAATGGCTATGGGTGCTAGGACGTGGTCATCCCTATGTTCCCCTGCTATTTATTCCCTGAATATAAAAGATAAGACACACTTTACATTGGTTTAAAAGATTTACAAATATTTATTTTTGTCTTTTAATTAAAACTAATAATGTCTGAGATTGGTAAGGGATGATATACCCCACAGTTCAAATTGCAAAAGCACAAAGGGACTTGGATGTTTCAAATGCAGTTTGAATGTGAAGAATCTGTTCAGCCACTGAGGAATTATCAATGTCTTAATTTAAGAGAACTGTCCGCAAATTTGAGGAGTATAACCTCAGTAGGCTATATGCTGTAGGTAGAGGATTTCAACATTTCAAGAGAAAAAAAAAAAATGTTGATGAGAACATAAAACCCTTTGAAAGGTCTCAGTGTGTCATTTTAACACGATATTGAGGTGGGGAACATGGGACCCTGGGAACATAGATATGCTCCCATAGGGAGATGGTAGTTAGTTGGCAAACTAACTGCTAGCGCGTTACCATGTCGGAGCTATGCTAGCGCTAGTCAGCCGCAATACTACTCCGAGTTTCTTTCTACTTTCTCTTTACTATACGGCTAACTCCCCCCTGGCATTCTTTTCAAGAGTGGACATCTTTGACTTATTGGACTTATTAAAGAGCTAGCTTGACCTGTACTTCAAATATTGTTGTTTGTACAATAAATGACCATGTTTGTATGTAGGTCACACTGAAAGACTTTGTGTTAAAAATAATGTGTCTGTGTGTTGGCAGCTGTATTTCCTTATTCTGTTTGGAAGTGTGTGAATACAAGTGTGTGGGCGTCTTGTGTGTCACTGTCTTTCCGACCCCTTGCATCTATATTTCATGATGTTTCATACTGACCCAGATGATTCTTCCACATTAGTACCTCATGGCTATCCAGAAAGGTTCCCTACCAGAAAAAAAAAAAGAAACACGCTCACACACACGCACACAGACATTTGCTGCCCCATCTAAACATCCTTATTAGACCATAGTAAACCCAGATATGTGAGGGCGAGATTTGACCTGCTTGGTGTAGAGAGAGAGAGAGAGGGAGAGCTGAAGAGAGAGAGGAGATGAGAGAGAGATGAGAGAGAGGAGAGAGAGAGAGGAGAGGAGAGAGAGAGGAGAGAGAGAGGAGAGACGAGAGAGAGAGAGAGAGAGAGAGAGAGAGAGAGAGAGAGAGAGAGAGAGAGAGAGAGAGAGAAGCAGACGAGAGAGAGAGAGAGAGAGAAGAGAGAGAGAGAGAGAGAGAGAGAGAGAGACTAATGACAACAGCTTGAGAGAGGCTTTCGTATTGTGTATACTGTTTATATGTCATCCTAATATTTTGTTTGACTTTTATGAATTACTAATTGAATTACAGGAAGCACTGGTAATTGCTAGTTGGTAAAATAAAGGAATACTTGTCTGATTTTTGAAAAGCATTTTTATATATATATATATATATATATATATATATATATATATATATATATATAATCTCCCTGAGAACCTGTTTATAGGGGCTGTGCTGTTTTTCAGAGTTTCCAAAACAAAAGTAAAACAGATCCAGTTGACATAACTTATTATAGCTTACCACTGTACCATCACTAAATCAATGGATCAGATGTAATTCTAAGCAACAACATTGCCACTGGTATCACCAAATAGATAGCTGCTATGCTGTTTATTGCAGTTATTCATGGTCTGCAACTCAGACCTTCCAAATGGAAAACAAAAGATTTGTATAGAAGGTCAAATGGGAACCTTTGGCAGCGGGAGGTATAATAGTCTTAGACAAGTCGACTCTGCTGCCGTGGGATGAACTGGGTCATGTCTTGGTTTGACCAAAGCTTGTTTTATTGTGCTTTCAGTAGAATAGTTTCAGGATGTGAATAGGCATCTGGAGCTGACATCTCAAAGCATAAGATGTGCAAGGCTCAACTCTGTGTGTGGGGGTGGGAAACAAACCTTTGCGTGGGTCACAGGCAATCCACATTGGCTTAGATTGACATGTAATTACAAGGCAGAAATTAGGAGCAATTAAAGTAGATGTAATGGGATGACATCTGTTAAGTACATGGAGGAATGTTGGTTTGCAACCTGCAATAGGTTGTTTTAAAGAGGAATAACTTGCCTTAAACAGTTTACATAGTCACTGTTGTCACAGATGCTTCTGTCTGTCAAGATGGTAACACGGGATCCTTTGACGCCAAATGGTTAGAATATGGTGCTGAAAGTTCCAGGTTGAGTGGTTTGATTATAACTATGGGTGCTCATACTAGAAATAAACGTGTCAATTTAACCAACATTGTACACTAAAATTCATAGAATTGCATCTTAGAGCCATTTTCACACTGCAAGAAGATTGCCTATTCATACATCATTAAAGGATGCCTTCAGGATCAGGGGCGGCCTTAAAGTGGTTTGATTATAACATAGTTGCACAGAGATTGGAGGCTTTTAGCAAATCTGACACTAAAATGTCAGATCTGTGTTTAAATAATGGATGCAGCTTGCTCTGTGAGAGGGCATGCACATATGTGTTTATCGGCGTAAGTGGTGTTAGCATGTGTTTGCCTGCAAGCCTGTGGCTCTGTTTTTCGGTGAATGTCAACCTGTACCCATTCTGGGGCTGCTCTGAGTTTCTGCGGAGTTCAGTTGACTTGCTGTGTGGAGAACGACACACCAACCCTCGGTAGTCAAGTGTTATTACTTCTGTATAATGGCCCATTGCACATAGAAACAGATGCATGTAGTGTGTTTGTGTTTGTAAGCTCAGCCCCTGACTGATCTCAGAACTCACCCAGAACTCCAGTCCTTTCTGTCATCTTCCTCCAGTCTCTCTTCTTTTCCCTCTGGTCTCTGTACATTAATGAAGGTGATTTATAAAGCCATTAGATAAGCACGAATTTTTGTACAAACTAAACATTTTCCGACTTGGTACTTTCCATAGACTTTGTATGCAATTGCAACGTCTTCAAAATATGCCTTGCCTTCTGTTGTAATGTAATTTAATTTAAACAGGGACAGTATACAATTTAAACATTAATCTTGTATAAGAACAAGGAGAGCTGCATTGCACCAGGTTGTACTATTTTCCACCCATAGTTCCTGGACAAGCTTGCAAGTCTATGCAAGCAGCTCTGTTACCCCCAGTCTAGACCGCAAGTGTGTCAGAATGTTTTTTTTTTTTTTACATTTTAACCTATGCAGCTGTCTTCAAACCCTAGAAATGCAATCTGCAATTGTTTTGGTGAATTCAATGTTGGACACTAAAAACAACCCTAATACAGTTTCATATACTTTTTATTTACTCATTTACTTTTATTCTGTTTATTTCTCCTTTTTGATCATTGGGTTTGCAGTTTTTCAGCAAACCCTTTTGCAGTAGCCCGAGCCATTCACTGCATCTTCACCAGCTATGTGTATGTGAGTTCATGCTGCTGTACAGTAGCGTTATGTGTGCACACATCAGGCCAGTCACACACCCAGTGGTTTAGAAAATGACTCATTCTGACCTTAGTCTCGACTAACAGTGTGTAGGAGCTGCATGCCCTATAAACTGCACAATAGACCCAGCGGCTGGCAGGTAAACAGACGCACCGGTAAAGGTCATCCTATACAGCTCCTAACGAGATTAAAAATGATTCATGAGACCTCAGTGATGCTTTTATTCCTCCTACAGGGAGTTCTTCTTTACTTTCCCAGCGGAGGGTCAGAAAGAAATACATATTTCTACACTACACCACACCTCGCTATTATGGAGGTAAAGCAGTTGCCCATTTCCTGGCAAGTCGATCTTGAGAAAGACCTTATGGTAGAGTGTATTCACGGCATGCAGCAGTTTGAAAGTACATGGAAGCAGCTACCGGTGCCTTCCTTTTTCAATGCGATCGATCCACATCCACCCGTAGAGTTCAGATTAGGCAGGTTTGTGCATTTTGGACCGTCTGTGCACTTGAGCCTATGAAAATATTGTCCTTTCTATCTGCATGTGTCTATTTGTGTGTGCATGTGTGCATACACAGCATTTGCATCTGTATATATGAGCCCTGAGACTGTGGGCCATTGTATTATCTAAATGGGCCCAGGCCCCGCTGAGCTGGAACCAATCACACCAACCTGCTATGATAGGAATCCTGGGGGACAGCATCAAGTAAATTCCTTTACTTTTCCATCTCAAATGTGGCTCTTCTTTACTTTATATGCACATGAATCACCTGCAACACATTGTTGTTGAATACAGAGTAATCACAAATAAAAAATGTCCCTTGCATCTGCATCCACACAGTCAATGCCTGTGCTTTTTGCTTTATTTTTCCAAGACTGATAACAAAGCATGACCTCTTATGTCGTAACTGCTATCACTACTAGAAATACAAATCATAATAACAGCCTAGAACAAATCAAGTCTGTGTTTGATTGTCTTAAACTGGCATTTAATTGTGAAGTTTCATCATCCAGTCTGTGATAATAAGGTATGAGCCGTTTGTTTCATTTGTTGTTTCTAAATTAAACATGATAATGATTTGTTCAGGTGCTACTGCTATCTTTTTTTCACTTAGAGAGAGTCTACATCCATGCTAGGAGCTCTGTGAGGCTGTAGGCACAGCTTTGCGTTGTGCTAAATGCTAATGTCAGCATGTTCACATGACAGTGTTAACATGCTGATGCTAAGCAGGTGTAAATGTTCACTGTAATCACTGTGTTGGTTTAATGTGTTAGCATGCTAGCATTTGATAATTAGCATTGGACACAAAGGTGAGGCTGATGGGAATGCCATTAGTTTGAAATATTGACCTGATGATGGCACTAGATGAAAATTAAAGTTTAAAATAAATTTATAAAAGGATCAAAATCGATGCAGTAGAAACAGAGATATTGGCTTTTTTTTTTTTCCTTGTCAAAACTGGTTCTTACAATACCTAAAATTCAGTGCAACTTGAACGCCTATAGTTTTGACAGGTTGGACATTGGGGTGTGTTTTGTGAGTAGCAGCTAATGTAGCCTCAAGCTGCTAGCCTCAAGCAGAGATGAGCAGCAGGCAACCGGTGTCTGGTAAGCTCACTTCTTTCTAACTCCTCAGCCCCAGATTCTTTTAACTTTTAAACTTGCAGTCTTCAGCCCCAAGTGATGTTTGCTCAAGTGATTTGTCAGATTTTTCATTTCCCTCTGGAGCCACAAAAGGCTTTATACTACTTTGTTTTTGTTTTTACATATCCAGTAGTACTCCCTGAGACCTGCACACATATTTTGATGTGTACAATTGGTGTACTTCCCATTTAAGGGATCACCAAATTGATTACAATCCATCCAGAAGTGGACATGAATGTGTGTACCAAATGTAATGGCAATCCACCCACGTGTTGAAACATTTCACTTAAAATCACAATTGTCAGTCTGGCAATCTGGCGCTAAAGAAGAAGCGAGTGGATCGCCAACCTCATTCGGATTCATCATCTGGGAACCATGAACGAACATTTTATAGCAATTCAAGAGTGGAGTGTGGACTGACCAACAGGCTGACATTGCCATCGTGGCTTAAAAACATTCAGTGTACCACCCCCAAGAAAATAAGTAATTATCCCACACAAAATCTGATCCATAGACTTTGTTTATTGCGTTTATAATTAAAAAAAGAGAGAGTACAATCAAGAAATGCAGCAGCCTTATTACTCATTCCAATTTTAAAGTGGTTGGAAGGCATTAGAAGTATGAAAGCTGATTTCTAATCTCAATAAACACCTGCAAAGCTGCTACTTAGCTTCAAGGGAGTTTCACAATTATTCCATATTAGTAGTGTTGTTGTGACCATGGGTTTGTCTCAGGATATGATAGGCCGGATCAGTGGAGGAAGTGATTCTTGAATCGTGGTTTGTTTGCTTTACTTCCTCACATCGCTTAAGAATGGCAACTGAATCGAGCAGTTGTGCCGCTAAATGTTTTATACAGCATGAATTAAGAATGTGAGGATCCCGAAGGGAAGACATACATAGGCAGGCGGATAGTAAGAGGAAAAAGGTATGGAAGACTAGGGTGTTTACCGCTTGGGGTGGGGGGGTGTGGGGGGATGTAAGTTTTCCTGGAAAGCCATAGGGCACAGGTGCAGTAGCTTTCATTCTGTAAGGACACAAGAGGCACACACTAATTCTTGCACACACACACAAACTATAACAGGCACACTTGGTGGAAGTCCACTCATGCATATCAACGAAGGTGATGATCTCAAAGTGTAATCCATCCTTAACGGCAGCTTTGCTCATTTCAAAGCATGTGATTGTCTTGAATTTATGCTGAGATCAAAATCCATTCAGCTATGTTTTGAAGCTCCCTTAATTCAAATCAATAACAAAAAAGCTTGCGAAATCTCCTAAGACTAATTTAGAGGGGGAGAGGGAGAACGATGGGAAGACTACAAACAAGGAAAACTAGTGACTTGATCAAACTTTATTCACGCTCTAGCACATTTATCTGAGGAAATGACTGTAATCATCAGAGACATTTCACTTTTTATCTGATTCAATTAAACCAAAGTGAAGTGGTAAAATACTCCACCCTTTCACCCATTCAGCACATCATGTTTGCAATCCCAACATGTCTCATGTAGTGAGCCTCTAACTCCAAAATGTAAAGCTTTTTGCACCAGTTACACTAAATAACACTCGTTATTTTCTAATGGAATAATAGTTGTAACAGTATTTGAAGCCATACTGTAGTCCTAGCCAAAGCAGTAAAAATGATAGCTTGATTTAAAGCCACTGGGTCTTTTCAGGTCGTGTCAGTTTCAGGAATCAGCCTCACACCTTCCTTGTTTATTGACAATTGAACTACCTCTGGGCCAAGGAGAGAATATATACTTGATCTAAATGAGTGCTGAGAGAGAGGGAGGATTGTGCTTTCCAGGAAAGTGGGTTTTCTTTGACTTCAGTCAGGGAAATGAGTGTTGGCTGTAATGGGTTCATTAAGGAGTTTGCCAGCATCCTGCACACTGGCACGGCTGCTCAAATTGTCCTTCTTTCAATGAATTCCCGAGAGTTGCTCTCCATTTGGAGACGAGGTGAGCACACTTAGTAAGTTTTGAGAAGACGACCAGGTGGCATGTACAGGTCTGTGGAAGTGCAGAGACATACAGAATCTGCTGCATGATTGAATTAAAGTTGGTTTGTAGATGAAAGACTTTGTCTGGCACAGTAATTCATCTCTGAGATACAGAAAACTAACATCAAACTGCTGTAAGGCCCGGGCACACCAGCATTTAAAATGGTGAAATTTTGTTTATTGGATTTGTTTGGGGAGGGTTGAAGAATTTTTTCTGGTCTCAAGTTTACTTTGGTGAACTTTAACGCACAAATCCCCCCTTTGGTGAATAGCAAGTAATCTTAACAGTGCTGACCTTTTGAAGGAATGGAGAGCCAGTGGAAGCTATCGTAGCTTATCAGCTGGGTTTCTTCATCCACTTTGATTTAACCTCCTCTGTCAGAGTATACAATCCTTCACAAAAGAGGGATAGTTTGTTCATATTATATACGTTATAAGGCAGGAGTTGACGGTACAGTACAAATACGTCTTTTGAATAATATGTGTGGATTTATTGTCCCATTACCTTACTAACTATGAGTTACCACAAGCTGTTAGCAAGCTTGTTAGCTCTTAGTGCTTTCCGCCTCCTATTCAATAAAACTGTTCATTAGATAAAATGATGTACAAAACCAACAACAAAATGAGTAACCAGCACAATACAGAGGAAGTCAATAAAACCTCTCGAGGAGCTATTAGTGATGTATTGTAGGGATAGACCGATTATCGGGCCGTTTTTTGGCAGTTAGCAGATTATTATTATAGTTTTGTTTTCCTGATAACCTATAAAGTTAATTCATTAAAAAGCTTTCTGAAACTGACACCTCTATGGTTACAATTTGGTTGTGTTTGGGCACTGAATTGACTTGGTTAGAGTAAGGGAAAGAGCATGATTTGTTGATGATTATAGGTAAAGGAAACCAGTGCTGACTGTTGATAGTTAATGGGAAACAAACAGCACTCCAATGTTTTTGGTGACATAAATTATCATTTCTACAGCCGCTAGAGGTCTTTGTTTCTTTGAACATATTTCATATTTGGTCATTGGTTTGAAACAACTGGTGCTGTCTTTTTTTGGGGGGGTGACATTCTCTTGTAGATATACGAAACACACATCTCATTGCCTAAACTTTGCCTTATCTAGTAGTTTGATTCGGTGCACATTACCAGGCATCTTTGCAAAGGGCACGCAGAAAAACATAGTGACATTTTAGGGCGCCTTGAAGTCATTCATTCTTCCCCATCTCTCTCCCACTTCTCTCTCAGACTCCCTCTGTAAACCAATACTGATCCCGAGCCAGCAGAGTTGCTGACTGAGTGCCTGTCGGGTAGACACACCGAATTTGCCCAGTGGTGGATTAATGTGGTTACTATTGAATACACGGGTTAGGAATCGATCTGTCCGTTCCTGGCATGAATGAGTAAGGAGGTTGGAGATCAGTGTGTGAGTGTGGCTGTGTAACTCTCTGCAAGCGTGTGCATAATACTGCAGTGTGTTCATGCGTGTGTTTCTAGAATTTGTCATGACCTTTAAACTGTGCTTGTCTGTCCAGTTTGGATGTGTGTAGTACATTGATTTCAATACACTGCTCTTTCTAGTTTTTATTTGAAAATGCACTTGTTGTACAGCGTCTTCATGTCTGTCTCTGTGTGTGCACACAGTTTCTAGCCTCCTTGTTAATTGTATCTGCGGGCCATGCCTTTGCTGATCACCTGCCTCCATTTGGACGATGGATGGAGGGCCGATTCCACGAGAGGTTTCTTCATTGCCTGTTACAGCTCTATTAAATCTACTCTAATTTAATTTTCCTTGGTGATTTGGCCACATGTCTCCAGCAACACACGTCTCAAATGATCTTGAGATTGAATTGCATCAAAGCATATCAGCTTCTGCAGAGATCAGACCTTAGTTCCATGGCAGCAGGTGTGTGTTTTTGATTTGATTGTAGTAGAAGAGTGTGTGTGTGTGTGTGTGTGTGTGTGTGTGTGTGTGTGTGTGTGTGTGTGTGTGTGTGTGTGCGCTATTAGTGATATTGAGGTTAAGGCCTCATTTGGGCTGGCATAAATAATTGAAAGAGCACAAAATTAACACAACACAAATT
The DNA here is from genome assembly GCA_023631565.1 of Gymnocephalus cernua. Lineage (NCBI taxonomy): Eukaryota > Metazoa > Chordata > Actinopteri > Perciformes > Percidae > Gymnocephalus > Gymnocephalus cernua. The sequence continues at coordinate 16,173,060 of CM042447.1, read as the reverse complement.
ATTTAAAAACAAAAACCTTATATTTAAATCTGTATGATTTGATATTGGATTCTTGACATGTGCTGTATAACTAACCATACACAAAGATACACTACACACAAAAACACTCCCATACAGTGATCACTCGACAATTTTGGCAAAGATTTCCGGCCACCGCTTCCTCCTCCGACTCACCAGTTGTGACCTCTGGTCTTTAAATCGGTACCTTGCGGTTGCTTCCTTCCAGCCTGCTGCCTCAGTGTCTCCATGGGTGGGTTTCCTTGACTAAGACCATGCAGCAGCATGCAGCCGCTGGTGATGGATTGTCCCATTACCCTGTGACTTCCCTGCTGTTTGCGTGTGGTCTACCATGGTGTGTTAGAGTAGCTTTGTGTGTGTGTGTGTGTGTGTGTGTGTGTGTGTGTGTGTGTGTGTGTGTGTGTGTGTGTGTGTAAACAAACACTTGCAGAATTCACATCAACAGAGAAATTAAACCAGAATAGAACAGTACCAGAATGTTGAATCTACCGTAGCACCAAAAAGCAATCATTAGCACAATCAGGGATTTTTTATAGAGCTGAGGATCTTTGACTGAACCTGACGGGATGGGTTCGGTTTTAATTTCAATCATTTCACATTGGCTTGGGCCGGGCTCGGGCCGGGCTCGGGCTTGCGCTCCGGGTTGCGCGGTAAATGAGCGGTCAGGTGATGTTTTGATTAGCGCGAAAATGAATGCTGAGGAGATTAAACGGAGGCTGGCCTCTGGAGGACTTGTTTTATTTCTTTGTTCCAACTTCCAAGCGGCCTATATCCTACATTAGTCATGAATAAATGATGTTAACTTTTTGTTATAAATGACTCATTCTCGACAAAAGGCAAAAGAGCTGTGTGCGTGCGCACATTTGAATAATGTCGGGCTGTAAACGGGTTAGGGCTTTTTAAAAGCTGTCAATCAAAATGTACTTGCCGGGCTCGGACTGAATTCTGTCGGGCTCGGGCCTTGTCGGGCCTAACTTTTAAGACCCCATTACAGCTCTAATTTGTTATTACATTTCACTGTATTGTATCTTCCTGTTAGAGGAAGGTTTCAAGTTGCAGGTCTGTTTTTTAAGACTGCACACATCCCCGCTCTTTGATTTTCTTACCAGAACAGCCCACACTCATACGATGTTCTGCTATGGAGCTTGATATTCTGTACAGTACTTCATTCACTCCCATCCTTTTCTTTATTCATCAGCCTCCTGACTCCTTTCCATTCAAATATTTTCCTGCTTTCCTTCATTATCTTATGAGCCTAAATCTAGGAGGCAATTCCCTCTTGATTAATTGTATCCACTCAAGTAAGCCTAGAGCTACCTCTCCTCTCACTTACCCATACAGGAATCAATTGCTAATCACCATCCTCTTTATCAGTCCAATTAGCGGCACCTGTAGAATCCCGCTTCCAGCTTCTCCTGACGCGGATGCAAACATCCAGCTGTGTTTGGATTCCTACCACTGCCTTTTCTTCCTACCTGCGGCACATTGCTGCTGCCGTTAAGTGCTGTTTGCTGTTCTCTGTCATCTAGTGTGATGCCGGAGAGTGACTCTCCACAGGCACTGCCTTTAGCCTTGATGTAAACATGCTGTTGGATCCTTTTGAATGCAACAAAGTATGTTGATTCTGCCTCAAGAAGGCTTGTTAAGGAAATGAAACAGTTTGCACCACCCATCCCACTGTGGTTGGTGGAAATACAATAACTTGCTGGTAATGTTCTCTATTAGGGATGTCTTGAGAACCGATACTTTGGTACCAACTCGGTACCAAAATTCTGAAAACGTGCCGGTACTCATTTTTCCAAAGTACCATAAGTACCGGGAGATGCAATCCTTCTGGACCTAACGGGGGCAGTATATAGGCCTAACGTTAAAAATGTTCTAGACTGCTGCTAAATGCTGAAGAAGAACACCGACCATCACGGAAAAACCGTGAATAGCCCCTCATCTCCCTGTACGGCTTGACCGCATTCAGCTTCTGGCTTTACTGTACATCTACGGCGGCGACTTTCACGATTTCACCTGGAACTCCCAAACCGCAAGTCTATTTCTCTCTGCTGTTGTCTATCATAACCTAACGTGTGCTCTGAAAGCGCTTGTTTTAACGGACCTATATAACATCAGTTAGCTCTCTAGAAACACCAAAATCAGAATCTTCAATACAAACGTAAAATCTGTTGTTCTTGAACTGTGAAACCTGGAAAACCACCAAATCAATCATCAATAAACTACAAGTGTTCTCAGATACATACTGAGGATTTGGTGGCCCAACAAGATATCAAATGTAGACCTGTGGAGACGCATGAACCAGGAGCAAATCCATATTGAAATCAAATCCAGAAAGTGGGGATGGATCAGTCAAGGATCCAAGGAACATAGCTAGACACTGGACTATAATCCCCAAGGCAAGCTAGGGAGACGTAAATCCAACTGGAGGCGGTCCACGCTTGATGAAGTGTCCAAGACGGGGACCTCCTGGCAAGAAGTAAAGACCTTAGCGCAGAGGAGAGTGAGGTGGAGATCCATGGTGACGCCCTATGCTCCCAAGGGGGCCAAGAGGACTATGTAAGTAAGTATAACATCAGTTAACTTGAACCGGTTCTTTGTGAAAAACAGACGTAACTACTGTAAACATGCTTGCTGTCTGGGAGTTCCGGGTGACCTCATGAAAGAGGGTACCATATGCTGGCTGTGTGGTGATGCCAGGCTTCAAAGCAAAGGGCTGCGGGGTCCATAAGACTGACATTTTTGTAAATGACGCTCTCCTTGCCCCCTCCACTCCACAACAGAAAGTTGAAACAAAACGAAAACACTGAAAGAAGATGTATTAGTATTATAATAATAAGTCTTATTTTTTGTTTTACACACACCATGGTTACGACTTTAGTATTGTGTACTTTTGTTGGTATCGGTACCGAATACTAGATTTTTGGTATCCTGACTTCCCTGTTCTCTATATCCAGCCTGATTTGTATGCCAATTTGAACATGAATACATAGTGGGGGTCATTAACATTGATGATCAGTGATCAGGGGTGGAGCGAGGGGGTGGCTTCTGTGGCTCCAGCCACAAGTGTTTTCTCAAAAGCCCCAAATCTTTTAGGGTTTTAAAGTAACTTCAACTGTGTGTCATTTCTCTCTGATTGGACGGGCAAATCAATGAAGGGAAAGTTCTATTACTGGGAAGATATTGCCATTCATTCTGTGAACTCTACCAAAAATAGTTTCAAGATTAGTAATGCTGTTCATGCCTAATTCCTACTCTGCCTTTGTTATGTAACTTAAAAATAGTAACATCAGACAGTTTTTGCCTATTTTTAGGTACTCTTCCTCAACATTTGTTGTGTTGTGGTTTCAGAATGATGAAGAGATTTGGAGAACGATTAGTTACAAAATAGGATGTAGCCTCTACAGGATGATTGCTTTTCCTGGCAACTATCATGTTTTTCCCAAATGATGTAAAGATTTTTAGGCATTCTATTATCAACTGGCTTGAAAAATGTTGCATATAGGTGCCATCCCTGGATCCCCCCTAGGTTTAGGCTGAGCCCTGAATGTTTACAACTTCTGACTCTGCGTCTGACTGTGACTAATACATGGAAATACAAGCAACGTTGCAAACTGTTTCTTTAAGCTCAAATTTAAAATAATCTTTTAGTAGTAACGCTAATGGTAGCTAGTCCCCCTCCTCTTTATAAAGCACGGCAAACACTACACTGTGTGGGAGCTGCCGATGACTCAGCAGGTGTTGAAATATTATGGACAAAAGGAACATCTGGTGAGAATCAGTGATAACATTAGCAAGCTAAGCTAACTAGCGTCCACTTGAGTTATTTTAGTTAGGCTAGGTTGCTAGCTTCTGTTAAAGGAATTATGATTCTTTGAGTTTTGTTAATCATTTGAACATTTCTATGTATGCATCATGTTCAAAAACATGCTCACACTGTTCACTGAGCTGTGATATGGAAATGTAGTCAGAGGCCCGTGTCATTTTATTACCTCTGGTGACAGGAACTAGGTATTTCGTAGACCGGATGGTAACACCATGTATGTGGACTGAATGTGAACTGATGTGTATATATCAAGGTCAGCAGTGGGGGAAAAATACAGTTTTCTTATAGGACACAGAGGAGAGTTGCTTGAGGACTTTTGTCCAATGATAATAGAGTATTGTAGAGAGACTATTTCCCATAGGATAAGGAGATATTTGTTTTGGCTGTATTCCAATCAGAAAGGATTTCTTTTGTTCTGTGACAGTATAAAATCGATGTGCACAAACTTCTCTGTGGGAGTTATTGGGGAAAACTGATCTGGTGAGACCTTGACACTTTCTCTCTGTAACTTCCCTGTAATTAATTACATAAACTTTTGCAACATATCACTTTAACCATCTCTGTGTTCTCTGTGCTTCTGTGTTTGTATATTGAGTCCTAAAGCGCATCACTGGAGAGGTCAGAAAATCTCCATAACACTTCCACTTCCACGCCGTCGATTCTATGCAGAAGCATAAAACGGCCTTCAGGCTACTGATATTTATGAGCCAGTGATGTTGGATCCACAAACAAATCGTCAAATTTGAACAACATGCAACGATTTTGTTTTACTTTTTTGAGTTACTCATTTTTCAGGGCGAGAGCCGATTTTTTTAAAATTTCAAAAACTGTCCAAAAAAACACCCAAATTCTGTTTCACTTAGCAATGGTTAAATTAGCACTATGGTAAAAAACATTGAAAACAATTAGTATAATTTTATTTTACTTTTTTTAGTTACTCATTTTTCCCAGCAGGTCCGCAATCAGGGTGAGAGGCTGATTTTTGAGAATTTCAAAAACTGTCAAAAAACACCCACATTTTGTTTCATTTAGCAATGGTTAGCAATGGCAGGTTGATAAGAGGCATGCGTTTTGGTAATTTTGCTAACAAGGGGGTGGCATCCCCCCTCAAATTACCTGCTGATTGTAAGGAAACAGGCAATGAGTTTCTAAGTTAGGGTTGTTAGAGGTTGAGTAAAACCAGCATTTGACTCGTATAAAGATTGAGACTGTGATTGGTGACTACAGTGAAAACTGTAGAGTAATGATTAAGTAACTTTTGTTTTTGCCAAGAAGATTCATGGCATTAAAATATAGGCGTTTTTATCCTACCACTGTGGGTTCCTGGCTCAGGAAAGGCTTTACAGAGTAAGCTTAAGTATTTGGACAGTGAGACTTTTTCTTATTATTGTGGAAGTGAAATCACAGCGTTGTTGCGGACTGCCAGCTTTAATTTCAGGGTATTTTTTTATAACATACTGGTTAAAATCAGAGCTACTGTCCTTATTTTCATGTCACCCCTTATTACACTGCGCTTAAAAGAATTTCATCAGATTAGGATTGCAATGAATTATCAGGTCTCCTTTTTTTTTCTTTTTTACTTGTCAGAAATTCTTCATGTGCAATTACTTCTGACAGAAGAGACAAAATTGGAGAGGCAGCGCTTATTGCTGATTCGAGACAAGCAAGGTGACACAGAAAAATTCAGAGATATGGAGACAAAATTAGAGAGGAAGCAGCGAAGGGCAGAAATAGAAAAAAATAGGCAAAAAGAGAATACACCTGACAGCTTCAGCACATCACTCCACTTTGCCACCATGAAGCTTTACACCTCTTCAATATTTGCTCCCTCCGTGGGCTGTCAGCCTCGGGACTGTCCCTCTTCACACCCAGAAGCTACCCACAGTCTGACAGCCATGCAAGTCAAACTAACACACAGACAGACATACACAGACATACACAGCCACAAATCTAGTACACAGGTATGCTGTCAGGTGTACATACACAGCAGCTGATGGATGCACACACACACATAAAAACCCACGCTGACACACTCATAAGGCCAAGTGAGGTGGAAGAAGAATCCAACCAGCTGTCCACCTACAGATTGAGAAAGGCTGGAGTCTCACTAGGGGACACAAATATATATACACACACACACACACACGCACACACACACACACACACGCACACACACACACGCACACGCACACACGCACACACACACACACACACACACACACACACACACACGCACACGCGCAGGCTTGTCACTTTAACTGTGCTAACTTGCTGAAGCTTGCATCTGATGGTGAAATCTGGATGACAGTCTTCAACCCAAGTCCTCTACATCAGTATATAAACAAAAGGGTAGGTAAAGTAAGTGACAGAATTACATTAGTGTTAGCCAAGACAAAATCCTGCCTTTAGGTTAGGGATCTGTATTCAACTACAAGAAAGAAAGACTTTCTTTTTTGACTAATTGTCTTATAGGCGTGAAACAATTGATCTTTGTAAATGTCTTGAACTGAAATTAATTATGTCTCTGGCACTGTATGCTTTTTCAGGTTCACCGAATGAAAACGATGAATGAGCAGGAAGCATGATAATTTGTTTTTGTGAATGTGTTTGATTAAGCCCACTCTGGTAGTTCTGGCATTTAAAAATAAATAGTGAACACCACGCCTAATCGATAGCAATATGCTTCACAGTTCAGCCAAACTGTGTGATGCAGGAGGAGTTATTATTAATGCAATTATCTATTTTCATGCCCAGGTTGTGATTTTGTTCATTAACCCACTCAGATCAATCTGGATAAGAATACTGGAATTATACAAATGAGAAATCGCTTTAACAGATACAAATTCTGCATGCATGATTGGCTCTGCTTCCCTGTAGCCTACCGTCCATTCTGACATCTTGCAGAAAGAAAAAAGGAGAGGGAGAGATTAAAAAATGATTCAGTGATAAAAGTAAATAAAAAAAGGCAAGATAGGTAGCTAAGTAACACAGAACTAGACCTGTGTGAAACAGAGTATGTGTGGCATACTCTGTGTTCTCTAGTCAGATAACCCAGGAAGCTTTGTGTTTACCAAGGCTTTGAGCAAAACATATTTTTTACCTTGTGTAAGGTTACATTACTGAGAGCTAAAAAAAAAGATTATACTGGTGCTGTCTTATGGATCTCAGTACATATTGCACTCTTTGTTTTTGAGACAAAATTATATTAAACAAGTCAGCCGACGACAACTTAGTCAGTTTCCATGAGTCTGTAGGCTAATGGTAACATGTTAGCTGGTGATATAGACTGTATTCTTTGTGAAGGTGAGGTAGATGAGGAAAATAGTTTGATAGCTCAGGTAGCATGCTAGTTACCTTAACATGTTAGTTGTTATCGGCTAGCATGTAGTAGACGAACGGAAGGTTATGTGCCAGACTGTCTTTACCTTTGGACCGAGCCAGGCTAGCTGTTTCCCCGTTTCCAGTCTTTATGCTAAGCTTAGCTAACTGCTAAAAAATCTCTTCCAGGTGTCAGTTCTTCTTTGATGGTAGATAGCATGATGTTGAGTAGAGAGATTAATGGCCTAGTAAAATTTGAATGCACAACTTTAGCAGTACGTTACATAGTCCAGTTTAGCCCGGTGAATCACCACATCACTCCATTTAACCAATTGTGCAGGAAGCAAACAGACTGTACTGACATTGCAGAGACAAACAGTACGCTAGACTTTTCCCAAACACAAATGAGCCTATTTAACATGCTACCTCTGTGGATCTCTAAAACAATAAACTATTATGCATAGCATATTCTCTCATTCCCAGTCATAAGGTCCTTATAGTTTTGACCAGATTGTTTGTGAATTGTGGACAGACACAACATGAATGTCAATAATTCAGCCATGACAAAACTTAACAGCGGCTCCAACAAACTTCACAGCTCGTGTAAGACCATCTCTCAGGCTATGTAAACTCCTGATAGCGGCCATAAATCATTCCAGTAATTACGAGGCACAAAATAAAGCGTGGGGGCGTGCAGCTCCTTCACACTTTTGTTTTTTGTCCCTTTATGCCATTCACTTAATCTCTTGTCATTCCTTTAAATATCACATGCTTTGTTTTTGTCTCTTCTTGCTTTTTTGGGGGTTTAGCTATGATCTCCACTCTTTCTTTCCATTTCGCTATCACTCGCTTATTCCCTCCATCTCCCATTCTCTCTGTCTTGCCAGTGCATTGTGTCTTTGTTTGAGAAACATCTAGAGAAGACATTGGCAGGTAATTTGGGAGAAAACAGCACTTCTGTTCTATAGACTGATATGCCAACAGTGATACTCACCCAACACAACCCTCTCTAATTACTTCCCAGCCAGACGTAGACACTTTGTTATTTACTTGTGTGTGAGTTTTTGTGCGCATCTCTGCCGCATTGTTTGCAGTTGGGCATTTTTCATTGGAGTGGGACTTTGTCTCTAGAGCTCGCTGGCCAGCTTTGAGCCCGGGCAGTAAAACCCATTTGGTAGGTATTATGGACTGAGCGAGAAAGGTACCGTGAATGGTCGAGTAGATTATGGAGCGATTCCCTCGGGCTCACCTCCGCCTCTTCACATTACACAGCTAATACACACACAGGCTCCGTGGCATTGCTTGTCCCCTGTATCAAACCAGATTTTTATTCAGTCAGCTGGGAGCCAGCCAATTCATGCTGCACTCAACAGTATGGCTCGGCAGACTGTTCTGCCATGCATTTACATTTGTTTGGCTGTCAACACATTTTGGTACAATATAAGAACAGGTTAGGGCATGCGCTCCAATAGGAAATCACGAGAAAATGATCACACCTTTCCAATCGTAGCCACATATACGCATATAAGCAAGAAATACCCACCAAACTACCAATTCCTCCTGAAGGCTTTCATTCCCTGAGTTTACTGTATATTGCTATTCTAGCCGACTGGGATTGTTAGATAGCACAGACACATATCCCATATCCCCAGATCTCTTTGGAGGTTATTTTGTATTTAGCCTTCTAGTGGCTGGTCTTGCATGGCTGCACACGCCTCTTGACTAACGCTGCGCCGAGAATCCGTAAAGCCACCCTGAGGATTCGGGCCTGTCAATTTGTGTTTTTTTTCTTCTTCTTTTTTTCAAGAAAACTGATTCCTGCCCTTCATGCTTCTCCTCTATTGCTTAGTCATGTTGTTGAGATAAAAAGAACAAGACTGAAAGTAGAATGTTCAAAAGATGGGCCAAGCCAAGGAGACTGAAGTTGTAAAGAAGTCTGTGTTTTGCAAGAGAGGCCAGGGTAAAGTTTGGCCAATACAGAGGTCCTCGTTTGACAGAAAATATGAAAGGGTGCGATGTGGAGGCCAGGGGCTGGGGGGCGAGTAGACACTGAAGTAAGGATATTAAAATGCTGGAAGAAAAAAAAAGCTTGGGTCAGCAGAATGAAATGTTCTGAAGGGAATGTACAGTGTTAGAGGAAAGAGTGTAGATAGAAGCGGGGCATCGGGCTTGGAAGCACAGTATTGAAAGGGAGTGAAGGAATAGCTGTGCACAGTGGTCAGGAAAGTCAAAAGAAAAAAAGAAAGTTGTCTCAGGTTGGAGCTGAAAGCAGGGGAGGGAAAGGCTAGAGCAGGGTTATGACTGGAGGAGAGATTAGACTGCTGCCTGTCTGTCTGGGATTGATCTAATACACAACAAGGTGGCTGTTCTTGATCGAGTAATGGATGATAAGCTAGCAGATTGCCAAACAGCCCAAAGCATGATGGAAAAATGAAATCATCCTCTACTCCACTTGTAAATCTTTAGCATTGTATTTGTTTATGATCTAATTCAAAAAGTTCTTAACCCATTTAGGGATTTGTTTACACTGAGACAGTCTTATTACAGCAAAAAGAAATGCCCATTAGTTGAGCTTCTCTAAGGAGGCACAGTTTCCCTTCTATAAATGGCCCTTCTACAGGCTTTAGACTGAGCGTGGCAGATTTAAACCAATGGAAAATTTACACACAATGGCTTTGATTAGAGCCTCAAGCTCACCTCCTATTCCCAGACTTCTATTTCCAAGCATCTCATAGCAGTGCTTCCAAAAAGCTCACATGGGATCATTTCAGATTCCCAGAGAAATATATTCATTACCATGCAAATTAGTTTGGGAGTCGTCGACTTAAAGCATTCGCCATACTTCATTTCAGAGTCTGTAAATGCAATTAATGGGACCTCGTTCACAAGAAAGAGAATTGCCTGCAGATAATTGTCATTGTCGGGATCCTATTAAAAAGTTTCTCCCCGCAGTAAAACATAGCATTGAGAGGAAACGCTAACCATCACGTCGCTGCTACATAGGCCCCATAATGGGATAATAAACCTCTTTCATCTTCCATGAATAGAGCAATACTCACAACAAAGCAGCACAAAATGATTTTCGACATGATTTCTGAGAGCACCCCATTCAATTACCATTCTTGAACAATCTATGCAAATAGGCTACCTGCAGCGCCCAGCTGCGACGGATGCCGTGTGAAATCCTACTTAGCGGGGATTGGGGAGGAGAAATATTGTGATGGGGGAGAAACATAAAGAGACGTATGCAATTGGAGGACAGAAGTAATCCGAACCGAAGAATTCAAAATGCCGCACCATACATGGAAGTGACGATCATTGCTGGTTTTCTTTTCAAAATACAGCTTGTTTTCCTGTCGTTGCCACAGTAGCAATGTCAAATCTTGAGGAGGGGGCGGCAGAGAAGGAAAAGTTAATGTTTAAATCTGGGCCAGCCAGTTCATCACTATGGTGATAATCTATGATCCGGCATGATAGGGGTCAGAGGCAGGTGACAGGCAAACAGCCCCGGGAAATACAGATTGGGTCATTGGATGCATGTTGTGTGTGCTCAAGCTCAGCAAATCTTTGCCATGGAGGACAAAACAACACATAAGCTATTTATTTTTTTTAAACTGTTGGCTGGAAAGGTGACTCCATTGATTTATTTAGGTTGTGAGATGTGAAGCCTAGACCTTCATGTATCAATATTGTTTTATTTTTCGATATTGAATCACATGGCTCATACTGAAGTGACAAACAGAGATTCATCACCAAACTCTTTTTGCTCATTATCTTGGTTTTGCAGTACCTTTTGGTTCCGTCACTTTTCTCCCAGCAACACTGTTTCCAGCAGCAACAAGCTGCTCTTTTTTTTTTTTTCCAGATAACCTCTGATAATTATATTTTTGAGAAATATTTGAGTTGGTGAAGCCCAAAATAGAGACCTCTAGCCAGTAACACTATACTCCATGTAAATATTACTCTGCATCTGCTGGAGGCAAAAATGAGCAGTTCAACACTTTGGAATACATGCTTAATTGCTTTCTTTCCAAGAGTCAGATGAGAGGAGCAGTGCACGCGTGTCTATCTGTTAATATGAAGCTACAGCCAGCTGCCCATTAGCTTGGCAGAAACACTGGAAACATACTGGAAACACTAAAAACAGCTAGCCTGCCTCTGTCCAAACGTTTTAAAAAAAAAAAATCTTCAGATTTTATACGAATTAAAACGACATGTTGACTAGCAAGATTTAGAGGTGCTAGGGGGACTTTGTTACCTTAGGACAGAGCCAGACTATCTGTTTCCCCCTGTTTTCCAGTCTTTATGTTAAGGCCTGGAGGCACTTAGTTGGGGTTAGGAGGGAGGGTGCTGGGCCTGGACGTCACTACCCATGGACTTTGTTACCTTAGGACAGAGCCAGACTATCTGTTTCCCCCTGTTTTCCAGTCTTTATGTTAAGCTAAGCAAACCATCTCCTGGCTGTAGCTTCATACTGTACATAACAGACAAACATGAGAATTAATCAATCTTCTCGTCTAACTCTCATTAGAAAGTGAATTTAACGTATTTTTCCAAAATGTCTATTCTGTTAAGAACTTCAGACTTGATTTGTTAAGGCTGTGTCCATCAGCTTTCAGTTGGCCATACATTTATTAATGCAGGTTTAAGGATTCAACTGTCCAGATGTCTGTGTCCAAAATGAATTGTGCAGGTGCACAAAAGCAGAGGAAATACTGTTGTTTGTGGCAAAATTAGGATTAGATGTCTGATTTTTCTTTTTCTTTTTTTAATGTGGGCATTATTCCTTTTCTCTATTTAATTTTTCTTCTGGCTTTGGGCATGGTGCCAAGCTGGGAGGCAACACAAGCAAACACACCTGTTATCCATTTGTAAATGACAGCAAAGCGATCGGTGCGGGGAACAGGCGGGTCACTCTGTTCCCCCCATGTTGTTTACCTGGGAGCAGCATTCACCCCTGCTGCTGGAAGGCATATTATCCCTTAGCTACATTTCCATTAGTCAAATGGCTGTGCTGAAATGTTAATTTGCTGCAAGAGGAGAATACAGGCACAAGGTTTTCACCAGCTACTGCACTCGGGTCAACCAGATGATGGAGCGATGGAGGGTCAAGACATTTATCTCACGCGTGTAATCATCATTGTCAAGCATCATCATCTGCAATGTTAAAAATGGATTTTCTTTTTTCCGAATGTGGGAGTAGATACATGAACACCATCACCATCACACGTGCACATGCATTTATTGTGTGTGCCCATTCCCTGTGGGATCTAAGGTAGTCAGAGATGTCAGCAGGAGGTGCTGGAATAGAATGTACAGTACTTTGATTGTAGTCACACCACCATTAGTCGAATTACACTGTCTCATTACACCATTTCATAGTCGGATGTTCTGGGTTATGGCCAGCTGTCAGAAAATGTTAACACTAGATTGAAGAGTGGAAAAATTGTTTGGATTCCACATCATAGTCACAGTACGAATTAAATGCCAGAAATGAAACTAAAGCATTTTATTTTTTTTACAGATTCAATCAGGATATTGAATGTTGGATTGAAAAGTTAAGTAATGGCATTTGCCTCGTGAACTATCTGCATGCATCTCACAGCAACACGGTAATAGATTGCACAAAAATATGACACCGGGTTATTTTTCAGACATACAGTATAAATAGTACATCAGAAGAGAAGGCTGCTGTGAAATACTGAATGGTAATAGGGGAGTTAAACAATGATTTAATGTGTTCTCATCTCATATGTCAACAGAGAGATAGACTAGGCAATAAAACTAATTTTTTTCTTGGATATGGGGAGGATATATATACATTCACAATGGCATGTGGGACTTCAGTAATGAATGATGAGTTGGTACACATTTACTTTTTCATTTCACAATACTTGCCTACAGTTAAACAGTAATGTTTAAACATTAAAAAGTAGTTTGATGACCTTTTGAAGCACAAAATCCCAATCCAGTAAAAATGATGTCTACCCAAATTTGGCGATGTTGATTTTATTCAGATAAATAGAAAGATTTAAATGTTCTCCTTCATTTTATGTTTCACAAACCATTTAAAGCCACTATTAAAACACTTTATTAATGAGCTGGAAACAGCGCTGTTTTTCTTAGCTCTTGACTTTTCCTCTAGTTCTCTAGTTGTGCCTGAAACAAAGCGTAAGCTAAAAGGGGACCGTGCTCTTTCTGTAGCAGCTCCTAAATTGTGGAACGATTTACCTCTGCATATTAGACAGGCATCTTCACTGTCTATTTTTAAGTCTCTTCTTAAAACCCACCTTTATTCTTTTGCCTTTGTTTGGTTCTATTGATCGTATTTGTTCATTGTATGGTTTGTTTTTGTTCTTATTTGTATTATATAGGTCGTGTGAGTTTGTATTTAGGGCTTTTATGTATTTATTTATTGTTTTACTGTATAGCACTTTGTGTCCTCTTTGGATTTTAAAGTGCTTTATAAAAAAAATTGTTGATTGATTGATTGTGAAATTTGTGGTTTGGATGGATTGCCATGAAATTTTGTACATTCAAGTATCATGTTCACTAATGCCATCAGGTCACAATTTTAATTTATCTAGTAATATAACCAATTACCTGCAAAACTAATAACATTTGTGTTTAATGTCAAATGTGCTGTAGGTAGGATTGTGAAGATCCAGGACTTAACCAAAAAAACTTCTCAGTCCCACCCCCCCCCCCCCCCCCTTTTCCGCTAAAGCCCAAAACGGTCTCCTAAGCCCCTCTCCCCACAAGGGAGAATGAATGCGTGTGCATGAGCAGTGATTGACACGCAGTTAGACCCCCCCCCCCCCCGGCCCTGATTGGTGCATCTGAACAGGGAGCGGTGGATTTTTGCAAATCGCACTACAGGCTGTAGGTGGTTCCAGAGGTGCCTGATTTTTTTTTTTTTTATAATTACCTGCTTCATGTAGTTCTACTCAAACATAGGGTCAGTTTCAGCAAATATGACAGAGTTAGTTTTATATGTCTTACCTACTGCACCTTTGATTAGTGAAGGAATGTAAGCATGCTAAACTAAGATGGTGGACATGGTAAACATTAGGCCTACCTGCTGATGCCGTGTTCACGTCACATCATTTAGGTGGTATTTACGAGCAGCCGTCAAAACTGTTCATGTCAGTCTTCAAGTTGTAAATCCAAGTCATAGATATCAGGAACTTTTTTAAACCTGTACTGCAGAAGTGGCAACATTAATACTAAAAATAAAGGCTATTTAAATTATGTGACTGCAAGGCTAGCAGTAGGGATAAAAATTTTGGAATAATGTGTGAACACTTCCAAGTCTGAATTATGGGTGTTTTTCCCCGGTTTTCCCAATCTGCCCACATTGTGTGAATGGAACTTAAACATTGGCATGCTGGCATTGCCATTGTGCTTAGCTCAAAGAACTGCTGTGCCTAAGAACAGCCTCATGTGGCTGCAGACCCTTGGTCTAGTAGTTGAAAGAAAAATGCATTTGTAATGAAAGGCAATGCTGGGTATTGTCTTACTTTACTTGTTTAAAGTTTACTCGTTAATGTCACTTCTTCCCATTTGAGAAAACAATGTCAGCTAGTTGTCACAAAGCCAAAGACATATTATATTTATCTGTATTTCAAAGCTTTTATGCCGCATTGATATTGTATTCAGTGAAAGTCGAAATGAGACAATAGTGTCGTTGCTGAGTGCCAAAATGAGAAAAGTTACTATTATGCTGACATGTTATCAGCACAGCAATTAACTTGCTGACTCTATGAAGCCATTCAGCTTGAGTATGAGATCTCTTTCTCCCTTCTTCTCTATGGTGAACAACTGTCTCTCAGATATTCAGAGAGCTGAAAAGGCTTCTCAGTTTCCTCTTTTTCTCTTAATCCATGACAGTGAGAGAGAGCCTGCAGTGGTACCAATAAGAACACTCGGTTCACTTAAATCACTGTGTGGCAAGCTAAGTTCAAAGCCCAGCTTCGTGGCCCAATAAAGAGGAAGTAGCTTGTGTCTGGACGGATCAAAGGGAAGACGCATGGAGAAAGGTCAGGTCTCAGACGCTCTCACACTGAGAAGCTCAGTGCTGCACAAGCTCCCCACCAGGTTTTCTATTACTGTCACAATGGCTGCTGCTAGGTTCATGCTAGGTGATATGTTATATGCTAGCTGATATGTTATTTTACATGCTGGGCCCTTATTCATTATTGTACAAAAAGAAAAGAAAAATCCAGCCGAGTCTTGGCTCCAAATTGCCTCTTGACATTTAACATACGTCATTATTTTTTATTCTTACAGTATGTCAAACTATACAATTCTCATCAGCCTAAAAACACAAAGGTACCTCAGTTGAGAAAAGGCTCCTGTCCCACCTAATTAAGACCTCATGGATTCATCCTGTTTGAACGTGCGGTCTGGTAGATTCTGGACACCCTGACTGCTAAGTTATCCTGCTGCGCATAGTCAGACACCATTTTAATTAAGAGGTATTTGAGCAAAAATGCTTTGAAAAGTAAGGACTTGGAAATCCTGTGATGACAGGATTTGAAGTATAATGTCACTTACTTTATCAGTTACTAGGACACAGCTTGTTAGTCTTAGGAGATCAGGGTTTTTGTTCCGTGTGAAACCAAAAGTCACCTTTTGAAATTAACCGAGTTTTATGGACCTCAGACTGTGATGTCACGTTCCGTCACGTTCCGTCACGTTCCGTCACGTTCCGTCACGTTCCGTCACGTTCCGTCACGTTCCGTCACGTTCCGTCACGTTCCGTCACGTTCCGTCATGTTCCATCCTTTTTTAAGCAGTTTTACGTGAGTCATTTTAAGCCAAACCCTGATGCTTTACTTACGTTAATAGAACGCTCATAGTTGTCATTTTGGGACTCAAATGAAGTCACCCTATTTTTTTGTTTAGGTATGAGGGTGTGTTGGGTGATTTAGCTATTCTTAGAACATTACCAGCCTTAGCTGGAGGAAAGGTCAGGAGGTCACCTTAATCAATAGGTATTCATCATCTGGGAAGCAGGAATATTCTCAGTGTGGAGATTTGCTCCTTTGTAGCCAAACTGTTAGACAGTCTGACTGACATTGTGGTTTCAACTGTGACCAATCGAAGACCACAGAAGAATAAAAATGGAGAAATCACTAATATTATAACCTTGATTGATTGATGTTAAAGTTAATTTAATGTAATTGTGTGATTGGCTGTTGCATCCTGATCCTAATGAAAGATTCACAATATTCACACTGCCCTTGCAACATTGTGAGTCACATATGACAGCACTGTATCATGTTTAGTCAGCAAAACAATATGACAGTATGAAGAAATGAAGACTACTGTAGCCATCAGTATAACAACACTGACAGCACAGAGTCGTCGCTCATGACAAATCCACATTTTGTAAGTGCTGCTGTTGGTTGAAAGCTGCATTTGAACTACAATTTGTTCATGCTGGAGACACTTTTACGTAAAAGTAGAGCAAGAACAGGAAATCATAAAAGGGAAGTCATGAGCAAATAATTAAGGGCCATTGCATATAAGCATTTCCATGGCAAACCTTAAAGGTCCCATGACATGGTGCTCTTTGGACGCTTTTATATAGACCTTAGTGGTCCCCTAATACTATATCTGATGTCTCTTTCCCGAAATTCAGCCTTGGTGCAGAATTCCAGCCACTAGAGGCAATCCCACAATGAGCTTTCCTCAGAACGTGCCATTTCTGTGTCTGTAGCTGTTGAGGAGAGAGGGGGGGCAAAGTGGAGGGTGGGAAAAGTGGAGGGGGGGGGGGCTTGACCAACTGCCACTTTGCTCATTTGAAAGCCATGATGTCTCTCTCTCATGGGTTGGCCAAATCCTCTGGGCGGGCAAAGCAGAGAAAGGGGAGGTAACCTTGTTCTTTATGACCTCATAAAGAGGAAATTCCAGAACGGCTCATCTGGGCTTACTTTTTCTCAAAGACAGAGCAGGACACCCAGGGCTCGGTTTACATCTATCACCATTTCAAGCCCATTGGGGACCATAGGTAGGCTGGGGGAACTCATATTAATGTTAAAAAACCTCATAAAGTGAAATCTTCATGCCATGGGACCTTTAAGGTCTGGGAACAAAAGCCTGAATGACAAAGGTCTGATTGCTTGTCATTTGTTTGTGTTTGCTCTAAACTTGGATGCAGCCATTGATATTTTTTGCTTCACACAGCAGTTTATTTTCTTCACTATTTAGAAGTAGTGTTTGTTTTGTTCAACAGGTTGTCTGGTCCTGTTCTTCCTCCTCTTTTTTACTTTCCTAAATTCCATTCAATTCCATCCTCTTACATTCGTCTGGATTCCAAGACCGTACCGCCCATACATACAGTAAAACATATACAATCCAGATCACTGGAAGTACTGTAGGGCTGGGCAATATGGCCAAACTCTTTTATCCTGATATAGTCTTTATATAAGAATCACATTGTAGAGCCTATTTTTGTATACGCCTGTGTGAATTAAATACTTGACAAATGGAAAGTACGGAGTATTTTCACATTTTATTCAGAACTTTAGTGCAAAATGAACATAACGTGCAAGGATCAGAACGTAAAGTGCTGTCAAAATGACATATCGCTGCAATGCAGTCTGCCAATGGTTTTTTGGCATTGAGATAAAAACAATATAGAAAAATATATATGATAGACTTTATGTTTTGATGACTATACAGTATATCGTCATATCGCCCAGTCCTACCTTAAGATATTCAGTCATTACAAAACCTACATTGTTTTCCCCATGTTTTTTCATTAATGCAGTTCTGTATTTTCCGGTGCCCATGGGGCTGTCTAAGTGAGTTAAGGATCATTATCTGTCTGTAATAATTAGGAGTTTCGGAAATATTGAGGCTGTTAAATCTTTTTCCTGCTTTTCTTTATGAAATACCATCTGTTGATTAAATTTGATGTGAGTACACATTTTGTGAAAGGATGTGGTACCTAATCAAGCGTGAATATTGGCTTTGGAAACTACATCTCTTCAAAAGCATCATTAAGCATCAAGTAAACAAAGAAGAGCAGAGCTCCTTCGGTGCTTGCTTATCTCCGCTGCAGTAGTTATAGGTATCATTCCCTCTACAGTTGAGACTTGTTCTAGTCTCAGCTACAGAAGTCCTGAGCTTGCTACTGAGACCGGGGATCATATCTCTACCAAAGGAAAATGTTTGTTTGATTTTTCCGAGCTCTTGCACTTGGCAGCAGCGTGTGGATGTTTCATTTGAAATCCTCATCTACATTTTAAAACACCATTTAAAAGTGCGCAAATATTTTACAAATCCATTTGAATTCCAATTGAGGCCAGGCATCAGCACTAAGCACAAGTCAACACAGAGAGTCAATAGAACCAGTGCCACAATGTCGATTCATGTTGAGAGGCAATAAGAAAATATATATTTTTTAAGGTTCACAGCCAAAGACGCGAGTCAGCCAGTATCTTTTTGTTCAACTTTGAAGCCTCTGAAGGGGGGTAACATCCTCCAAAATAGTAATATCCGAGTCAGTGTTTTCAAGCCTTTTGTGCTCCATTCTGTTTTAGAAATGTTATGTAAAAGTGAAGGAGGGGGAGAACATATGTAGGCCACAGCTCATGCATTATATCCATGCTGAAAGCAAATGGCTGTTTGTTAGTGTGAATGTGTGAGAGACAAACAAAAAGACAGAGGGAACCAGTGTATATGTGCTTAATTGCATAATTTGCATTGACATAATGTCTGTACTGTAGGTTTGTGGGCTGCTGTATTTGTGCGTGTGCAAAGGAGGCTTTGGCCTCATTGGCACAGATAGTGCCACAGCCACTGATGACACAACACCATGTTGGAGGCACCATGCCAGTGCTTTCCCACCAGGGCTGTAAGTGACTGTCGACATTGAGTCCACTACTTTTAAGATCAGCACTGCAACAAGGAAATGGAGAGAAGACGTGAAGTGAGATGGCGAAGGGGGATGAGGCACACACGATTTTGGAAACAAGACGTCCACTTTTCACATTGACAATAGTTACTGAATAGAGCCATTGCACACACATTTAGAGGTTTACAAGAACTGATAGGGACACATGCCGCAATTAACTATTTTATCACACCCAGTGTGGTTTACAGTCTGGTTTACAAGAGCTCAAGTCTAGTGCACATTACTAAAGCAAGGCTAAGCAGAGATAACTTAGTCTCTTTAAAAGCACCTGTTGGAAATGATAGCCCATCTGACAGACCATATAGATTAGCTCCAAATTAGAAGCAACTTCTTTTGCTTGAATATTGAGACATTCATGCTTATTTCTTTCCCTAAAGACCACGACATAGTGTGTGGGCATAGGCTTTAGGTTTAGTATGCATGGAAGGCAGTGTTATGGTGAATGCACAGAGACTCACTGCCGCCAGACAGAGCCAGCTCCAGCTTGATAGGAGCAGCCAGAGTGTAGCGCTGTCCATGGTGCTGAGGTTCAGCCACTGGAGCTGTCCGTTTTACTGCATCTCCATTGTGTCAGTAATGGGGCTGAGCATCAGGGCCTGGCTCTGTCCACGGTACCAAATCTCCGTTGCCGCATGGGCTGTCCCTGGCACTGTCCGTGGTGCTGAAAAGTCCCGTGCTCCACCGCACTGTCCGTTGGGCTGTTAGTAACTGCCGCTGTCCGTGGTACCGCCTCTCCATTGTGCGGTCCATGGAGCTGTCTGTAAAACTGACACACAGATGCTGGCGCTGTTCATGGTCCTGAAGCACTGAAGGGAGCAGTTCAGATCCTTTACTGGTGTACAATTTGTCATAATACAATGTAAAAATACTTACTTACATAAATAACGTTTACATTTATATGTCCAACTTGTGAACAAACAGTTGCTTATTTACACTTCCAGCAGTCACAGAACAACATTATCATTCATTTGGAGTCGTGTCTCTGGCCACCTGGTGAATGTAAGTCCAATAGTCAGTCACTCTCT
Source organism: Gymnocephalus cernua (assembly GCA_023631565.1). Taxonomy (NCBI): domain Eukaryota; kingdom Metazoa; phylum Chordata; class Actinopteri; order Perciformes; family Percidae; genus Gymnocephalus; species Gymnocephalus cernua. The sequence continues at coordinate 16,152,944 of CM042447.1, read as the reverse complement.
TTTAGCTCTGTTTTGGCCTCCACCAACTCCTGTCCTGGGGGGAATATTGGACTCTTAATCTGCTAAATGCGCCACTATGTTCAACAGCTATGTCACTCACTTGGTCTGTCTGCTGTTTGGTGCTGAGCAGTTAGTGCTGAATGGGTTTTTAGAGCTTTTACACTGGAAGCCGCTGAACCAATGAGCTGAAAGTTGCACTAAAGCTCCGTAAAGCTAAGGGGAGCTGCAGATTCAGGGTGACAATTCTCTGTAGGTTCATCACAACAAGCGACCCCTTTTACATTGTTTCCATATCGTCATCAAATACATTGTCATTCTGAAAATAGGGGTTATACCCGCTTTAAGTAAAAGTACATAAATATTATGCCCAATAAGTAATCAATATATCAAAAAGTGAAAATAACCCGTTTCCGCGTGATATATCATGATATATTATAATTGGTCATGGTAGAGCTATAATTTTCACTACCTATAATTTAAATGTTGGTCAATCTATGATGTAACATGATTCATAAGATCTTCCAGTGTAAAGTGTTATTGTTAATCTACAAAAAAAGATATCAGATGAATGTAGAAATGAATATGTCCCTCTTAAATATATAGTGGAGAAGAAACAAAGTGGCATAAAATGGATTGGGCTACATAAGCACAGTAACATTTTTTTCTCAATTACACTTTTTACAGAGTTTAAATATTTCAGCTATAAAAATAGCAACATTTCTTTATTGTGAAAGGCTAATAAATACGTGACCAACATGACTGGGCTCAATATGGCAATAATCTATTTAAAATGAAATGTAGTGCTCTTCATGATGCTTTTGACATTTACAGTATACAATTTCTGTTCCTTGATGTGTGAAACATGTATGCTTAAAAATATATGTTTGTACTATGTAGGCTACTGAAAGGGGAGACAAACGCATCACTGAAAAACGCACCTTTGCTGCAGAATTTGAAAAAAAGTCACATTATGTTGCATGTGTGAATTATGTGTCTCCTACTGAAGGAGTATCGATCAAAAAACAACAACGGACATACATGTGCAATATAAAAAAACAATCAAATCATATTAAGCGTTGATTCACACTGAATTTTTGATGTAAGACGATTCATTTAAGGGTACAGCATCGAGCTGTTTCGATATCACTGTAAACCTCGACCTCAAGTGGCGTATTGCTGACGTAATATCGATTATCTGAATGTTTCACTTTGGAAAAAAAAAAAATTCACTTGGAGTCGCACAGTGCGCACTTTTCTCCGTTCCTTTCTCTGACAGTCTCTCTGTCTCTACCCATCCATTCACGAGCTCCTGCAAGCATGCTGTGATCCTCATCTACTTCGTTCCCAAACGGAGAGCTTAAAGGACTCCCCCCCCCCCCACCCCCCATCCCCCCCCTCTTTTACGACCAACTCTCCTTCATCCACCCAGGCGTTTACTCGGCGGATTTTATTGGACCGCGTCTATTTTTCAACCCGGTCTTTGGGCTTTGCCGTCGGGGCTCGTGAGGCTGGAGAGAATCGAGAGAACCTAGCACAGGTGAAAGGAGGCTTTACGACGCTGCGGTATAGATGATTGAACACTTTGAGCATTAACTCAACGCAATCTTCAGGCACCAGCGCACCGGCGCTTCCTTTTACTAAAAAAGATATACGACGGGGAATTTGAGGCGAACACACTTTTGGGACAACTAAAGGGACGTTTACCAACTTGTGGACGAATAGAAGAAGAAAAAAAAACTGCGTTTATTTCCTAACTGAGATTCCTATGGAATATGTGACCTTTTCTTTGGCGCACCTGCAATCCGAGGAGCAAAGCATTGCTTTTCTGTCAATTGCTCCATCCTGACATGTCTTTTTTTTGTGGAATTACACGCGGAGATATGAGCATTGTGAGAGGCCGAGCCGGGTTGTGAGATTACCATCTTTTGCTTTTTATTCGTCTCGTCAAAGAGGAAGTGCTCAGTTTGTTCAATGGCTTCAGTGTCAAGGTTGGCAAGACGCAAAGATGCCAGTCGCTGGCCGAGAATGTCGTCAACTTTCTGGGCTGTGGTGCTTCTGACAGCGCTGCTGGTTCTCTACTGCGGTAAGTCCCGGCGCTCAATTCTTGATCACACTTATCGGCATTTGGCCGCAAACGCTGGTGCGCAGTGGGTGACCGTGTCATGGGGTGTGCGTGTGTGTGTGTGGGGGGGGGGGGGAGGGGGGGGCGATTTGACAACACAATTGTGAGACTGGTCTTGGCATTCGCTCTTAGCGTATTGATCTCACCAGTGTCATTTTTTTTTTTTTACCAGGTATCCGAAAAAACGCACTCACAGCTGCGCGCAGACTTACACAC